>OY728150.1:925742970-926992970 GCA_963277665.1 Viscum album | reverse complement strand
TTATCTATCTATTATATATATTTATATACTGAATATATATGATATATAAATAATGTTTTAAATTTTGGAAGTAAGTAAATCATTATCTATGTAATAATATCAATAATAACAAGGCCAAACACATACGATAAATAAATCTATTATTACCCAAAACATTTCTTTAACATGGAATTGATAGATGAACGGGAAATATAAATTCGTATGTGAATCATATTTGATATCATAAATATTATTATCATTCTGTTACAAGTTAATAATATGTTTAAAACCACTATACAAAAGTTTCATACACATACATAAGAAATCAGACCTAAGGTAAGGGATAATTTTGCAATCTCATTTTTATATGAGATTGTTTATACATAAGTATCTACTGGGGTTATATTTATCATCCATGTCCATGTTTTCTAAAAATGTTTTCATAAATTTTTTACTATTCTTCTATTTATGTTTAAAGGTATTTTAGCCCTCTTTTACTTTTACTACATGGTATGGAAGGAATCTTTCTTTTGTTTACCACAAGAGGTACTTTTTTGACTTTTCTGGAAAAAGTACGAGGATAATGTTTTTGTTTAACTTATACAACATGAATGAATTTTTATGGTTTTACAATGCCTTATTTCCACAGATCATCTTCTACACTATTTCAAGTTTATTTTCTCTGATTTTTTTTAAAATTGTGCATAATTTTGAGAAAAGAAAATGTTTTTGAAGAAGAAAGGATATTTTCCTCAAGAACTAAGTTCAAGTGTTTTACCAAAATTATTTTCCACATAAGATGGCACTCTTAAAATAGGTTTATGTTTCTACACTTATTATTACTATGATTTGATTACATTAATGATTGAATGATCTTTTTGTGGATTCTGTTATGATGAAATGATATGTAAGAAACCCATTTTATTTCTTGGGTTTTGTTATGACGAACGATTTATGTTTTTGTGGAACATGTAAGAATGATTTCATTATGAGGTGGGTGGGACCTATATCTACCTCCAATTCATTAGATAAATGTTTATATATCATTAGATAGAGATGAATGGAATGGAAAGTAAATACAGTTTAGTAATACTTGGATAGAATGACAAGTAAACCTAGTTCAGTAATGGACTTTTTCCACTATGATGGTCTTTCCAGCAATGCATTGGCTACTATGGAAATCATAATATGTACTTATTAGTTTTCAAAAATTACATGTTTTATTCCAATTATATTCTATCATGGTTATTGTTCCTTTATGATCCATTCCTTACATACTGCCAAGATTTATGTCATTTCTCAATATTCTGATGTTTAAACTTTATGTTCATGTTTTTACGTTCAAATGTCTATGGTTTGTTTTATGTTCTCCATGTTTACCCTTACTGAGTATTTGAGCTCACCCTTTCTATGTTTTATTTTCCCTATGATATAAATAAAGTTTTTAGGTAGGAAAGAAAATGGGGAAGATATTTATGGGAGATGTTGAAGATCTTTCACCATGATTAAAATATTTTGTTCCAAGTTTCTAAAGACACTAAACTAATACGATCTTTGGGTATCTATTTGTTTCATGTATTAAGTATTCCAAAAAATAAATGTAATGTCCATGTACGTTAATCTTGGGTCTCTACAATTGTGAAATCTTGAAAAAATATAGTTTTCATGGTTGGTGCACTGTTTGTAAAACCGTGCTACATATTATTAGAAACTATGCACCCGTGATGAGAGGCACACGATTAGGGTGAATGTTTTAAAAAACCATGCACCCCATCCTAGGAAATCATGTGTGCAAGCTTTTAATCCTCCAAAAATTTATTTTAATTTTCTAAACCCCCTAGTTATTATACTTAAACACTATATCTCAACCCTAAACCAATTCTCATAATTTTTGAAGCCCCTTTTAGGGCTCAAAGTCTCCTCAAACCCCATTCTTGATGAATCAAAGATCTGTTTAAAGGATCATATCTCTATTGGTAATTTATTTCTTACCCATTTATATCCCTCCCCCCATCTCTCTTTCCCAATGAAGTGAGATGATTTTTACACCATTGGTGATGCTTTACATATAGTTTTTAAAAGATATTAATCTAATTGATCATGTTTCTTGGATTTGGTCCTAGATCTTCCACACCATTGTGATCTTGAAAATTCTGTTTCAATTTGGGGAATCTCAAGTTGGAAAACGTCCAAAAAAACCTTGAGTTTGGTGGTGTAAATATTAATTCCCATAGTCTTGACTATAATTTCATGTATGTGTTTTTGAAATTTCAATTTCCAAATTGGGATATTTAATTTTGGAATTTAATTAATTAATCAATTAATAGGATTATGAAATTATTCAATTAATGGGATTATGAAGTTGGTCAATTAATAAGATTTTGTAATTGTTTTATTGATGTGATTATTAATTGATTGATAATGGGAATTAATGGATGTTTGGATTAACCTTTTAGGGTTAATGGATTATATGATTAAATGTTGATAAATGGATTAATAGTAAAATCTTCATATTGTTACATATGATTAAGGTGATAAACCATGATTTTTTTGATAAATTGAAATGGTGCATAGTTATGTGATTAGTTGATAATATGGTCAATGATGACTAACTTGGATAAATGTGATGTATGTGATTGATTAATATACGAGTGTGGGACATAGAATGAGGCTCCAAATACCCATTTCTATTAACTATGAGTGTGGGGAAGAGACTAATGCTTCAATTATCCATATTTGATAACAAATAGGTGTGGGACATGGATTTATGCTCCAAATACCCACAGGGGGCTATACATGATGTTATAGGACCAACACATTGGAATTTTACTAGAGTTCCATGTTTCCATGATATGAAGTTGGAATTAAATGATTTATGAATTCCGATGATATAGTGAATTGTGATTCCCTATTATATATGGTTTTGAATTTGACATGTTCTAAAGTAGGTATTGATGATTTGATTGTCATCATGAACCCAAATAATTATGTGGTTAATTAAAGAATAATGAATTTTGAAAACTGTTTACTTTTTATTGTATTTTATTCTTTACTCTACTGTATACACTATTATACATTGGATATTGTTTTAGATACCATTGGTAGTGGCCTACTAAGTTATACTCACACCCTACTCAGGCTTCCTGATCGGTACTCAAATAAAGTTTATGTTTGTAGGATTGAATAAGGGTAAGATCCCTATATTATATGGATAAATTGGAATGGATCTTGGATGGGGGAACTAGACATGGTGTTAGGACCTACTTGGGGAGTTTTAAATGTGTCTTTATTTTTTTGGGTTTTATTTAGACACTTGAAACATATATGGCATGGCATATCTACTTCTTTAGTTGGGTATTGTTTCTATGTATTGGTTATGGTATTATTCTAGTTATTGGTTATATCATTTGGTTATTGTTTATTTATTTTCACAATTGTTCTTATTTGATAAAGAGGGTATAATATCCCCAAGTTATATATTTGACCCTTGATGATAGTCGGTAGCCTCTCGTGTATGTGGAGGCACACCTGAGGTCATGTGACCAACTGGCTCGAGGCACTGATATATGGCACCCAGGTTGGGATGTTACAAAGTAGTATTAAAGGGATTTTTTTCTTTTCTTTTAATTTATTTTGTATTATTATTATAGAAAAGTAGACATAAGAAAAGGAAGAGTGGAACCTTGGTCATGAGCTCATGAATGGGAGTAACTAACCCTTGTTTGGGGGGAAACCCATGCACGTAGGGTGGGATTGTTGTTATTGATGTTTTATATTATATTTGGATGTTATTTCACCTGGGGTGATGCACTTGTTGTGTGATGTTATTGTTTTCTGATATTTTTATCATGAAATGGTATGGAATTAGAGCTGTGTATACATATATCCTTCTAGTAACTTAGGAATTATTGTGACATGTATCATTTTAGGCACACATAGAAAAGAATGTTTTGGGTGAGTTGTTTAAATGTAAATTCTTTTATTTAATTGTGTAATTTAAATGAAAAGGCTACTAATATGAATTTTAAAAATGTAAATGATGCTAAATAAGGTAAAATAAATGGATAAATGGGTGTATAAAGATAAATTTGAATTGTAAAAATGTTTACCCTATGTTATCCATGACCTAGATGAGGGATGGTTGAGGGTAGTGATGGTGCCTCAGTTTTGACCATTTGGTGGGGGTATGGGGGGATGTTTTGTTATGAATTGATGTGAATCCCTCTTATATAAATGTGATAATGTTGAGTAATTTGTCCTAAGACATGTTTTTATTATTGTAGAGTATACCTACATGATGATACTTGTTGATCGGATGAATAGAGGTTATGGATGGAAATGATCCTCCAATGGTAGAACCTAAGGCTCTGATAGTTCTGAGTGTAGTGAAGAGATATTAGTTTCATGATATCTTCTCTCACTTTATGCAGTTTATGGAAAGAGACCCAGGGAAGGTTGTGTGGAACATGTCTGACTTGATACGGGAGTTCCAGTTGTAGGACCCTCATATATCCAACAGATATGGTGAACCTGAGGCAGCTGAATTCTTAATTGATTCTATCCAGACGATCCTTGGACACTTGGAGTATCTTATTTAGAAAAGAGTCAAAATATCTTATTATATGTTACATGGTCAAGAAAAACATTGGCGGGACATATAGACTCAGGATGAACAACTGGAGAATATGGAGTGGAGGGAATTTCAGGAGAAGATCTTGGACCACTTCTACCCTGAGACGCCTAGGCCGAAGAGGGAAGATGAGTTCATGAGGTTTACCTAGAAAAGTATGTCCATGATGAACTACACTATTCTCTTTATTGATTTGTAGTGCTTTATTCCAGCATTTACAGGAGATGAGGCAACTATGGTGAAATGTTTTCAGGATGGAATTAAATGTGAGATTAAGTTCCATGTTAACAACTTTAGGTTAGATAAGTTTTTTGAGGTAGTGAATCAGGCTCTCATATCTGAGGGGAACCTAAAAGAGGCTTCTAGTGAAGGTTAGGTGGTTTATACTAGATGAACATGTGGTATTTCTTCCAAGAGTAGGAAGAATCACTATAATAATTTTAACTAGAGTAGTGGAAAGTAGAGTAGATATGGTAAAGGAACAGTTACTCATGACATTACTCAATTGCTCTACCACCAGTGTGGTAGGATGGGTCACATTAATAATTAATACCCCAACCACCAGTAGAGTTCCAAGTTTGAGAAAGGATAGGAAATCTAGGATGGTTCTACATGAACCCATGATAGGCGAGTAGTGATGGAGGATCTATGAAGAATCATTGTGTTGGAAGGGGATCTTCTACCCCGTATCCGTTTGGTATTTGGAGTTCTTATTTCCATGTAGGTTGAGGCAGTGGATGTGATACATTAGGGAAAGAGTGCCTGTATCAATAGAGTAGTGTTTCTCAGGGGACTCAGACTATAGCCTATGGAAGAGGGGTAATATATTTTCATGTAATTAAGTCTACACTTTTAGATAGTAAGGAAATAAAATCAATAATTATAGGTAATATTCTTGTAGATTATATGATTTCTAGTTATTTATTTAATACAGAAGCCTCTCATTATTTTATATCTGTACATATTTTGAACGGTTTTTAGTTTGATGGTGGAGTTTGTGAGTGGGGTTATGACAATTGATACACCTTTCAGAGTGCGGTCGAGAGGAATCTATTTATGCAAGGGTTGTTCTCTTTATATCAGGGAGTATTGATTTCTTTGGGATTATACATCCTTGATATATTAGGGTTTGACTTGATTTTGGGTATGCTATAGTTAATAGCATATTGAGATGATCGCGTTGTCGAGCACGTCAAATTAGATGTTTATTTTTAACTAGAATTTTTGTAGTATAACAGCAACCCTAGGTCGTTTCTCAAAGGAGACTTAGATCATTAATTAAAAAATGAGGTTCTAATTAAGAAACTAAAATGGGAATGGGGTTTTATAAAACTTGGGTTTTGTTTCTGTAAGAATAAAAATTGAAAGTATATTACTACTGAAAGAAACTGGTTGAAGAAATCGTGATGAACCTCGGTAAGTGTCCCTTGATTCTCAATACATCATTTATCTCAAGGGAAAGGGAAGGATCATTGATTGATTGATTTTATACATACTAAAACCAGTAATGGTATGTGAGTTCTTACTAGGTTACCACCTAGGATTTGATCGATCAATGATATTGATTATCGACAATCTCTCGAAATCAACAAACATGAATCGATAAAAAATAGAACTCAATCAAAGAATCACATAAACAACGTGATGAGATGACAAGATTTGTGTCAAGGATAAAAATATTCTACTAGAAAAAAAATGAATATTCATAGGTTCAAGCTTTTGGATTTTATCAACCGATACAATCCATTTTCACAGTCATGAAAGGGAGGGGCGAGAAAAGAGGCAACCACACTCAAATCATCACAAGATCCAGGCTATGCATGGAAGCATGTGGATTCTTGTTCCTCTGATTTGTATTTAATCATACCATAATAAAAATAATTAGAAGGTAGAAATGAATAAAAATTTACAACAGACCTGGAAATCAATTAGCTTATGAAGATTACAAGTGTGGAGCTCGAGATTACAACAAAGTATACTCCCCAAATTGATCACTAAAAGGTTTAGAAGTACATGAGGGAGAAGAGAAATAAAATGGGTAAAGAGAGATCTACAATTTGACTCAACTTCACCCCTAGTCGTTTCACATGATAGAATGAGGGGTATGAGTAATTTTATGTAAAAAAACATCACAGTTTCCACAAAATAGGTCAAGTGCCTAAGGGACTAGGTCACTATTCAGGACATAATTTTTAATCCTTCTTTATCCATCTAGTTTACTGACCAAAACACGTTCAATTGTCATTAAATTAGGCTGATAGGCGAGACTTCGAGTTATCTATCCATGGGATGTGGAATTATTCCAATTTTATCTTTGAGACCTGAGTTATGGCCCAAATACAGAAGGGGGGGGGGTCCAATCTGGCCCACCCAGAATTTCTTCATATTGTGGGCCTATTTTCGGCCTCCAAATAGACTAATTGGGCCTCATGAGCTTCTATATAAATGTATATCACATTTTTTTCACTCATAAACCCATTTTTCGCACAATTGGATGCATATATTATCCACAATAGAAATAATTGTCCACATGCATGTTTGGGCTCTCACGCAGTTTGGCCCATTTTGCTTGAATTCTATCACGAGCTCTCCAAATCACCTCCTCCTACAATGTAAACACCAAAACAAGTAAAATTGCCCTATTAAATAGTGATAAACATTAATTAATTTATTCAAACATAATTTTCAATTTATTATTATATTTTGAATATTCATTACAAGACTAGTTTAAGACAGCAGTGTAAGGGTGGATTTGAATAGTGAATCGCTATTGATCACACCCCCACACCTAAAAATTTGCACTCCTGGGAAAAGTAACATATCCAAAAAAATGATGCATGTATATATTCCCAACATCATGAAGTTTTAACATTTGAAGAAATTTAAATTCATTAAAGTAATGTGATCAATGCACAAATCACAATAAGGAGTTATTCCTAGTGAAAATGAAAAAAGAAGTCTTATAAATCATATCATAATGAAATTCAAAGATATTCATGATACCAAATTGAGAAAGGAATCTAAAAGTCAACCATGACACTAACTCCCCGTATGTGTGTGAAAACCATTCTATTATATTCTTTCCAATTTCTATCCAATAAATATAGGTTATTTTAACATTTTTAGCTTAAAATATTTTGTCCACCAAACCTGCCCTACATCCTTTGCAATCATATTTCAAAACCCACTCACTTAAGTATTCCCAGAAGTTAAACCATAAGCTCCTGACCTAGATATCCCCATATTTTTCACATTTAATCACTCCCCTCATTTTTTTTCCAGAAGTTGCATTTGGAAAAAATCTCAAACTTATATCTCAACCCTTTTTTGATCTACTAACAACACTAATTGTTATAGTTATAATAAGATCAAAGGTTGAGGAGGAGTAGTTTTTGACCTACCCAATTTTTTTAAGGCGTGCAACAATCTGATATCAGGTACACAAGAATAGGTCAATCCAATATAGTAATGAAACAGAATCGGATATGGAATGAATGTATGTAAATATAATTTTAAGTTGAAAAATATTATCCTAACTTATATTTACCTTTTAGTAAGTAATAAATATTCACACTTTGTGGTTTGGTGCAAAAAAATGTGTTGAGATATTAGTGAAAATATTTTCCCAAAAACTACTCACACAAGGGGCATCAATCATGTGAAAGGTTTCACATAGATACAACCATTTATATCATTGAAAAAAACCAATTCACTAAAAATCACTCCATGATGTTAAATTTATACAAAATATTCGTTCCCTAACAGAGACAAGTTTCATCAAATGTTAAAAAAAATGGAATCAAAAATTTCAACACGAATTTTTAGTAAGTTCTAGGATTTGTTGACTATAAGGGGGGAGAAGGATGTAAAAATACCATAAAGAAGGTGAAAAATAGAAGAAATAAGAAATACAATGAAAATCCTAATGAACCCAGAAATGTATCCACCCACCACACCTAGAATGTGCAGTTTCATCCCTATAATAATTGAGAATGTGAGAATGAAGGATAAAAATTGGTGTGTTTCACTAGTATGTTGCTTCTATAAGGTGGATTTAATCCACCATATTCTTTGTAAATTGGTCATAGAAGTGTTTAAGTCACTTTCCATTGATGGTAAGACTTGTTCCACTCTACTCATGCAAAATCTGTATTGCACTTAAAGGGTAAACATTAGTAATAGTATAAGGACCGAGCCATCTGGAACGAAGCTTACTTGGGTGGAGCTTTAGCCTGGAATTGTACATGAGGATATTCTCCCTAATATGGAACTTCCACTGATGAATCGTGCTATCATGTATAGCCTTTGTTTTCTCTTTATAGATCTGAGAGTTCTCATATGCGTCACGTCGAATTTTTTACAACTCTTGAATCCGTAACTTCCTTTTCTCACCTGAATCTGAAAGATTCACATTACATTGTTTAAAATCCCTATATGCACAGTGTTCTATCTCCACTAGGAGGTGAGAATCCTTTCCAAACAAAATTTTGTATGGTGACATTCTGATTTGGGATTTAAAAGCTGTATGATATGCCCAAAGTACATCATCCAAGCACAAACTCCAATCTTTCCTGTTGGGTTGTACCATTTTTTCCATGATTCTCTTAACTTATAGATTTTAGATTTATGCTTGTTCGTTAGTTTGTGGGTCATATGAAATGGGGACTTTATGATCAACCCCATACTTTCGAAGAAAATTTTTCATATTGAGATTGCAAAAATGGGAACCCTGATCACTAATGATGAATCTTGAAAAACCGAACTGACTAAAAATTTGGGACCTCACAAAATCAACAACGACTCGATAGTCATCGGTACTAGTAGACTTTGCTTCCAACCATTTAGACACATAGTCCATAGATAACAAGATGTACATGAAGCCTAATGAATTTGTAAAAGGCCCCATGAAGTCAATGCCCCATGCATCAAAGATTTCACAGAATAACATGGACTGTTAGGGCATTTCATTCCTTTTGGAGATATTCCCTATGAATTGGAAACAACTACAGGACTTGAAAAATTGATGAAAATCCTTATACAATTTTGGCCAATAAAGTCCTGAGTCGAGGACCTTTCGAGCTATTCGTTGAGATCCAAAGTGTCCCCTACAAGAAAAAGTGTGACAGAAGGTCAAAACATAGGTGAACACATGGTCAGGGACACACTGAAAAACTACTTAGTCACCACAAATTCTACACAAATATGGGTCATCCCAAATGTACCATTGAGAATCATGTTTAGGTCTCTGGGATTGGGAAGTGATGAAATCAATGGGGACCCTATATGTTGCTAGAAAATTCACAATGTATGCATACCAGGGGTTAAGGTCCACAACATCACAAAGGTTCTCATGAGAAAATAATTCTCCAATGGGGAGGGATGAGTCGGCATGGTGGTACAATGGTGTAGAAATCCTACTAATGTGGTCAGCTATTATGTTTTCTGCTCCCCTCTTATCTCTAATCTCAAGGTCAAAATCTTGGAGGAAAAGCCTCCACCGTATGAGGAAAGGCTTATCTTCAGGTTTCTTTAAGAGGAATCGACGGGTAGCATGGTCAGAAAACACAATCACTTTTGACCCAAGAAGATATGAAAAAAAATTTTCCATTGAAAAAACAATAGAAAGGAGTCCTTTATCAATGGTTTTGTAGTTTACCTGGGCAGGGTCAAGGTTACGTGAGGCATACAAAATGACATGAGGAGCCTTCTCAACCCTTTGTGATAAAACTTCCCCAAATACAAAGTTAGAGGTATCAAACATAAGATCTAAGGGGAGATCCCACCTTGTTGGTTGGATGATGGGAGGTGATAAGAGACTCCTTTTTAGTGAATTGAATGCAAGCTCAGAATTTTTATCAAACAAAAACTCAAAAACTTTTTGCAATAATTGTGACAATGGAAGTGCAATCTTACTATAGTCTGTAATGAATTGACGGTAAAAACCGGCATGAACCAAGAAAGATCTCACCTCAAGAACACATTTTGGATATGAAAGGGGTGAAATTAATTCAATTTTAGATTTATCAACTTGAATTACCTTATTTGAAATGACATTCCCATGAACTATCCCCCACTCAACCACAAAATGGCATTTCTCATAATTTAAAACAAGATATTTTTCATTGCAGAGATAGAGGATAGAACCTAGGTGTTCCAAAAAATCATCAAAAGAAGAACCATATACTGTGAAATCATCCATAAAGACTTCCATACAACTCTTAAGGTACTCAGAAAAAAGACTCAACATACATCTCTGAAAAGTTCCAAGAGCATTACATAGACCGAATAACATCCTTTTGTTTGTAAATGTGCCGAATGGACAAGTAAATGTTTTATTATCTTGATCCTCAGGGGATATATGGGTTTAGAAATAACCCGAATAGCCATAGAGGAAACGATAATGGGACTTACCAGCCAATCGTTCTAACATTTGTTCAATGAAAGGTAGAGGAAAGTGGTCCTTTCGCGTGGCTTGATTTAGTCGATGGTAGTTAATAATGAATCGCCAACTGTTTTTCACACATATTAGAACAAATTCATTCCTTTCATTTGACACAATTGTTATTCCTGCTTTTAAGGACAATTTTCACTGGGCTAACCCATTTACTATCAGATATAGGATAAATGATCCCTGCAATAAGTAATTTTCTGACTTCCAATTTTACCACTTTAAGGAGAGTGGTATTCAACTGACATTGAGATTATCTCACAAGATTAGCCTCATCATCCAAAAGTATATGGTGCATACAAATAGATGGTCTAATCCTGGTAATATCATCCAATGTCCATCCTATTGCCTTTTTAAACTCTCTCAAAATTTTGATCAGTTTTGATTCCTGTTGTGGAGAGAGTTTATTGCCAATAATGATGGTAAATTTGTTAATAAACTCAAGATATGCATATTTTAAATTAGAAAGAAGTTGTTTAAGTTCCAACACCGATGGTTTCTGGATTGAGGGAGGGGATTTAGGGGGAGTGAGGTCCATTAAACTATCTATCTTCTCATGTTTATTCTCTAAAGATAGATAATCTATTGAAATGAGATTTTCAGAATCATTGACAGTCATGGGTACCTTATAATGAACACACTCATCAATTAAATCACAAAATTTACACTTTTTAGAACCCACACAACACTCAAAAGCTGAATCAAAACTCAAATCATCCAAGGGTGAAGAAGAGGAAATGAATCAGAGTATGGGTTGAGGAGAGAATTGTTTGTGTGTGGATCATTTAAGATCATTTCCATCGAATAGATAGGAAGAGTAGAGTGCTCTTCAACTAAGTGTTTCATAGCCTCAAGGATGTTAAAAAATGACTTTTCTCCTCCAAACTCCATGGAAAACATACCATTGTGAATGTTGATGACCATATTTTCTGTTTTAAGGAATGACCTCCCAAGTATGATAGGATCATGTCCTTGGGTTTGGGTATCTTACATCTCAAGAATGTAGAAATCGGTAGGGAAGATGATATTCTTCACTCGTATAAGGACATCCTCAATCACTCCTGTTGGATGCGCAGTACTTCGGTTGGCAAGTTGTACGAAAATGCTCATTAGTTAAAGATCTCCATCTCGCATAGAAGTGTACACGGAGTGTGGAATTACATTAATGGAATAACCTAAATATAGAATAGAATCAGAAAATATGGTCTCCCCTATGTTAAACGATATTGTGAGTGTGCCTAGATCCTTGAATTTGGTTGGCATTGCTGGTTGAATCAAGGTTGAGACATTCCTCCCCAAGTTGACTCTATCATTCCCCTTTAGTCTCATTCTATGGGTGTAAGGCTCTTTAATAAATTTTTCATATTAAGGGATTTAGTTAACTGAATCCAATAGAGGAATTTTAACTTGAACTTTTTTAAATGTTTCAATTATTTATTTATCAATATCATTATCAAAATTATTCATAGATTTAGAGAGTTTTGGGTGAAAAGGAATAGGAATGTATTATTTATTTGAATTATCAATGATAACTCGATTACCCTTTTTGTCTTGTTTTTAATTACTTGAAAATTTTGATGGTTGGGAAAGAAAGTTTTCAAGAGTGGGACATACTTGTTGTGCAGAATTAGTATGAGAAGAGACTTCTTTACCACTACGAAGTGTAACTATACATACATTACCTTTGTCATTTGGATTGACAATGGATTGGGATGGTAGTTGTCCATAACCTTCTTCTTAAGCTCACCGATGGTGTTTTCTAATTGACCCACTTGAGTTCGTAGGTATTGAATAACTGATTTTGTGGTTTTTTGGAACTGATGGTTTTGGAATTCCATTTTCTTCACCATGTCCTCAAGGCTCGATTCACATTTGGGAGGAGGAGGAGGATTATTTTGAGAAGTCGAAGGATAAGAAGGTTTCATACCTTGTCCTTGTTGATACCAATTATTCTTGGGGTAGCTTGAGTTTCTTCCTTGTCGATACTAGGGTTGTGATTTCCATCCAGGATTTGGATTTGTCCGGAATTTTTCTTTCTTGAAGGGAGGTGCTTGTTGGAATGGACGCCTTGGGAACACGGATGCAAAAGACTCGGGGTGAATCTTGAAGTTGTGGGCACTGGTCATAAAAATTATTATTGTCAGAAACAATACCATAATGTAATGGAACAAGAGGAGATTGTGAGTTACCTTGTGCTTGAGCTAGTTTCCTAAAAGGGTATGTATCTCATCAAGTTTGTTATCTACCTTTTTTTTCTAGAGATGAATGACTAACCTCATGAACTCCTCGAGTTGGTGTAATAACTTGTGTACCAAATTGTTGTGCATTTTGAGCCATGTTGGCTATTAAGTCATGAGTAGAAGAAGGAGTTTTGTCAACCAAGGCACCACCAGCTGCTACACCAATCATTCCATGATCCATGGGGATAAGCACCTCATAGAAGTATTGGATTAATAGTTGTTCACTAATCTGGTGGCGGGGGAATCTTGAGCAGAGTCGTTTGAATCTCTCCCAGTATTCATGAAGGGTCTCTCCTTGTGATTACCTAATGCCACAAATTTCTTTCCTAATTGATGCTGTTTGGGAGGTAGGGAAGAAATTCTCTAAAAATAGTCTTTTTGGGTCATTCCAGCCCCCAATTGTGGTAGGAAAATAGTATATCCAATCTTTGGCTACACCATCAAGGGAGAAAGGGAAGGCCCTAAACTTAATTAAGTCCTCAGAGACGTTTTGGGATTTAATGGTGAATCACATAATATTAAACTCCTTAAGGTGTTTATGAGGGTCCCCACCAAGAAAAACATGGAATTTAGGAAGAAGGTGGATGAGTCCTGATCTCAACTCAAAGTTGGATGCTTTCTCAGGATATTGGATGTACGTAGGTTGGTACTCCACATCCGGGGTGGTCAGTTCTTTTAAAGTTCGATTATTTGCATCCATGTTTTCTTGGGTTTGATTGGGTTCAATTGTTGATTCTTTTATGACCATTTGAGGTTCCAAAATGGGTTCCTTAGTTTTACTTGATTTAACTTATCTAGATGTCTTGATTTTTGTGTGAAGTGTCTTTTCAATTTCCAGGTTAAATTCAAACAGTTTTTCTTTTTCTGATCAGGTCATGTAAATAAGTTGTGAAGTTTTTTTATGATTGAATATGGATAGAATAACTTAATAAGGGTGAAAGGAGAATATAATGTTATAATATTGAATTATAGAGAGAGGTATGGATAATAATAAGAGATAGAGATAGAGAAAGGAAGAACATACAAAAACAAGCAAAAATAGAAACAGAAAACAAAAAAAAACAATAAAATGGGGGTGGGGTATTTAAAGGAGTACTAATTAAGAAGAAAAATAAACAAATAAAAGAAAATAAAGGGAAAAATGATCTTGGATCCCCATCAATGGCTCCAAAATTTGATCGCGTTGTCGAGCGTGTCAAATTAGATGTTTATTTTTAACTAGAATTTCTGCAGTATAGCAGCAACCCTAGGTCATCTCTCGAAGGATACTTAGATCATTAATTAAAAAATTAGGTTTTGATTAAGAAACTAAAATGGGAATGGTGTTTTATAAAACTTTGGTTTTATTTCTTTAATAACATAAATTGAAAGTATACTAATACTGAAAGAAATCGGTAGGAGAAATCGTGATCAACCCGGGTAAGTGTCCCTTGATGCTCAATCCATAATTTCATTCAAGGGAACGGGAAGGATCATTGATTACTTGATTTTATACATACTAAAAAAAGTAATGGTATGTGATTTATTACTAGGTTACCACATAGTATTTAATCGATCAATGATATTTATTATCAACAACCACTCAAAATCAAAAAACACGAATCGATAAAAAATGGAACTCAATCAAGGAATCACATAAATAACGTGATGAGATGACCAAATTTGTGTGAATGATAAAAATATTCCACTAGAAAAGAACATGAATATTAATAGGTTCAAGCTCCTATATTTTATCAACTGATGTAATCCATTTTTACACTCATGAAAGGGAGGGCTGAGAAAAGAGGCAACGACGCTCAAATCATCACAAGATCTGGGTTATGCATGGAAGCATGTGGGTTCTTATTCCTTAAATTTTTATTTGATCATAAAAAAATAAAAACAAATTTAGAATTAAGAAATTAATAAAAATTGAAAACAAACATGGAAATAAATTACCTTATGAATATTACAAGTGTGAAGATCAGGATTACAACAAAGGACACTCCCCAAATTGATCACTAAGAGGTTTAGAAGTACATGAGGGAGAAGAGAAATGAAATGGGTGAAGAGAGATCTACAATTAAACTAACCTTCATCCCTTGTCTTTCCAAATAATAGAATGAGGTAGAGGAGTTATTTTATGGACAAAAACATCACACTTTCTGCAAAAAAGTTCAAGTGCCTAAGGGCCAAGGTCACTATTCAGGACATAATTTTTAATCCTTCTTTATCCTACTGGTTGACTGACCAAAAAACGTTAAATTTTTATTAAATTAGGTTGATAGGTGATAATTAGAGTTATATATCCATGGGAGGTGTAATTATCCCAAGTGGATCTTTGAGACCTGAGTTATGGCCCAAATACAGAAGGGGAGTCCAAACTGGACCACCCAGAATTTCTTCATATTGTGGTCCTATTTTGGGCCTCCAAATAGACTAATTGGGCCTAATGATCTTATATAGAAATGTATCTCACATTGTTTTTCTCTCATAAACCCATTTGTATCACAATTGGATGAACATATTATCCACAATACAAATAATTTTCCACATGCATGTTTGGGCTCTCACGCAGTTTGGCCCATTTTGCTTGAATTCCATCATGAGCTCTCCAAATCACCTCCTCCTACAATCTAAACTCCAAAACAAGTAAAATTTCTCTATTAAAAAGTGATAAAAATTAATTCATTTATTCAAACATAATTTTAAATTTATTATTATATTTTGAATATTCATTACAAAACCAGTTTAAGATAGTAGTGTCAGGGTGGATTTGAATAGTGAATCGCTATGCGATCGTGAGACCATAGAAATTGTTACCGTGGGAGGGTGACCTTTACGTCTCCTAAGGTTGAAAATTATGTTCATCATGGAGTGTAGTATATCAAGGTAGGCCGTATAAGGCCAGTTCATCAACAATTGGTGGAGCTCACCACCCATGTTTCAAGTCTATTTCTGGATGATGGGGGTGTGAAGCAGATCTTTCCACTCGTAGTAGACCAGTTTTAAGCTGTCTTTCATGAGGAATTCTTAGGGTTTCCACATGAGAGGTATTTTGAGTTTTTGATTGATCTCCTATATATATATTTTCTGGTTTTTATTCCACTATAAATAATAGAACTAGTAGAGCTTTATGAACTTAAGAATCAACTAAAAGATTTGATGGATAAGGGCTTTATCTATTTGAGTACGTCACCTTGGGTTTCTCTATTCTTGTTTTATAATAAGTATAACATAAACCTATTATTATGTATTGATTAATGAAAGTTTAACTGGATGAAATTTAATAACCGATATCCTCTTCTGCGTATAGATGATCACATTGACTAGTTTAGTGGAACTTGTGTTTTCTCTAAGATTGACTTGAGATCAGGGTATCATTAGTTGAGAGATAGAAATTATGATATAACAGAAAAAATTTAGAAATAGTTATGTCCTCTACAATTTCATTATGATGTTTTTCAGGCTGACAAGGGCTCCAATAGTGTCTATGGTCTTGATGGATAGAATCTTCCATTCATAACTGGATCAATTTGTGGATGAAATCTTAGTGTACTCCAAGACTCATGATCATGCCCAACATCTTGACATCATCATGAGTACAATTAGAGAGAATTCAACTATACACCAAGATATATAAGTGTCAATTATGGATTGATTAGGTACATTTCTTGGGTCACATCATCTTAGAGGAAGGCATGTTAGTGAACCCATAGAAGACGTGGGTAGTAGTTTATTGGAAGTAGCCCAAAAATATTTTTGATATCTATAGCCTTCTTGGGTTAGGAAGATATTATCAGAGGTTCATCTTTGAATTTTACCACTTTGAATAACCCCTTTCGATCTTGACCAAAAGGGAGTTATGTTTGAATGGTATAGAGCATGTGAAAATTATTTCTTGGAGTTAAATAGTTGTTTGATCACTGTACTGATCTTGATCCTATCCGAGCGAGGTGAGGAGTATAAAATGTTTTGTGATGCATCTAAGTTAGGAGTTGGAGAATTTTTGATGTAGGGATATCTAGTTGTAGCATATAGGTCATAGAAGTTGAGGCCACATGAATGGAACTACCCAAATCTTGACCTCAATTTAACAGTGGTGATTTTTACTTTGATGTGTTGGAGGCATTATCTATTGGGTGAAAATTTTACCATGTATATTGACCACAATATATTAAATTATATCTATTCATAGTGAAATTTAATCTCTTATAGTGGAGGTGGTTTGATTATATGCATTCATTTTATTTTGAGCTTTCATACATGCCTCATAAGGGAAATAGTGTGGATGAAACTTTGAATAGTAAAACTCAGACTTAGGTAGTTTAGGAGTCTAGTTCTGAGTGGAAGATGATGACCTTGCTGGCAGAGATGCATGTTGTGGTTCAAGAGGGCCTAGATAAGATGACCCTTTTATCTATATCAGTGGAATCTACACTTTTGATCTAGATCAAATAGAGTTAGTATGAGGATATTGAGTGTTTATCCTTTATGGAAACCCTAGAAGGTGGGGAGGCACTTTTATATTGGAACATAGATGTGGATGATATCATCTATGTCATGAACCACATTGTTGTACCTATGAGTAGGAAGGAGGAGATGATGTGTGATTTTCATTCCTCAATGTGTGTAGTGTATCCTAGATTAAAAAAATTTACCATGACCTATATTGAAAATATTGGTGACCAGGAATAAAAAAGGAAATTTCAGGGTTCGTGACATGATGCTACACCTGTCAACAGGTGAAGGCTATGTATCAATGACCTGGTGAGTTACTATATCTATTTACCATTATAGAATATAAGTGGGATGATGTTACAATGGACTTCATGGAGCGTCTCCTAAAGACGCCGCATAAGAATGAAGTTATTTGTTTAATTTTTGACCAATTGATGAATGTATCCCATTTCTTGCCTATTCGAGAGAATTTCTCAGTGGATCTGTTGGGGGAATTGTATGTTAGAGATATAGTCCATCTACATGGAGTTCCATGGAGTATAGTTTCAGACCATGAATCAAGTTTCACTTACTGCTAATATAAAGGCTTACATAAGGCTATTGGTATGCAGGCATTTCTAATTATGGATATCCACCCATAGATAGATGGGTAGTAAAATATTACTATAAAGGTTTTAGAGAATATGATATGGGTGTGTGTCCTATAATTTGGTGGGTCTTAAGAGAAGAACCTATCACTTTTTTAGTTCTCATATAACAAAATTTATTAGGAAAATTTTCAGATAACACCATATGTGGCTCTTTTTGATAGGCTATGCAGATAACCTATATTATATATGGAAGAGGAGAGTTGGAGTTATTAGGATTGAGTCTTGTGAAGGAGAAATTAGAGTAGGTTCAGCTAATTCAGAAATGTATGGATATGAATTCGAGTAAGCTAAAGTCATCTGATGATTGACATAAAAGAAAATTGAATTTATAGTGGGTGATCATGTGTTCCTTCGAGTGTCACCTAGATTGGGTCACAATAGGATTCAAAGATATGGAAAGCTGGAACCCAATTTTTTTATAACTTTTGAAGTTGTGGAGAGAATCAGGCAGGTGGAATACCAATTATCTCTTCCATAGAGATATTGTGCTATAAACAACGTTTTTTATGTGTAATATCTTCAGCGGTATCACACTAACCCTTCTCATGTGATCAATATTGACGATATTGATCTTGAGACTAATACTTCTTTTGAAGAGAATCTAGTATCTGTTATGAATCACAATGAGGAGGTGTTGTAGGGATGGACCATGTCGATAGTTCGAGTATTGTGGAAACATGGGAATGATCAAGAGGAAACATGGTAGAGCGAAGAAAATATTCCAGATTAGTGGAAAAATATTTTTACCTCAGAATCATAGATATTCTTGGGAGTACAACTTGAGGACACGCTTTTATAATGTGGGGAGATTATAAGATCATGAAATTTATAGATATGCCTCGTTCTTGTTTTAGGATACTATTTTTTCCTTGTTTTGAGTTTACTTTGGTTGAGGATTGTCTTGGGTGTGTTAAGGTGAATTTTGGAAGTTTCTGGAGGTTGTTTGGGAAATTCATGGTCTACGCATAGTTTTCCCAACCCATGCACCCAACCCAAAAAACCATGCACAATTGAGATAGTGGGGTTTTCATGGTTGGTACACCATTTTTTTAGACCCTTCACCCCTAAGTATAGGTGCACGATTATGGTACATGGTTTGGAAAACTGTACGACACCAGGAAATCATGTTCATAGGTTTTTAATCCTTTGAAAATTTATTTTAATTTCCCCAAACCCCTCATTTATTATACCTAAACACCCTATATAAACCCTATATAAGTTCCTCTAAATTTTGGAGCTCTCAGGTGGGTTTGAAGTCTCCTAAAACCCTATTCTTGATAAATCAAGCATCCATTCAAAGGATCATCTCTTCATTGGTATGTGATTTCTTCTTCGTTTGGATCCCCTTCTCACCCGTCCCTCTTTCCCAATGAAGAAGGAAGATTTTTCCTTCATTGGTGATGGTTTAGATCTAGATTTTTATAGACATCAATCTTTTTGATCTTGTTTCTAGGATTTTGTCCTAGATCTCCCATGTTTCTGTGATCTTGAACGTTCTGTTTCAATTTGGGATTTTTTGGGTTGGAGAACATCCATAAATGACCTTAAGGTAGGTGGTATAAATATCAATTCCCACAGTCTTGATTATAATTTCATGTATGTGTTTGTGAAATTTAAATTTCCACATTAGTCAATTGCATTTTAAAATGGAATTAATTAATCAATTAATGGGATTATAAAATTGGTCAATTAATGGTATTGTGAAATTGTTTTATTAATGTGATTATGAATTTATTTATAATGGTAATTAAGGGATTTTGGATTAACATTGAAGGGTTAATTTATTATGTGATTAAATGTTGATAAATAGATTAATGGTAAAATGTTCGTATTATTCTATGTGATTAAAGTGACGAACCATGATTGTTTTGATAAATTTAAATGGCATACTGTTATGTGAATAGATGATAAGAGGGTTAATGATGACTGACCTTGATAAATGCGATGTATGTGATATATGTGATTGATTGATATAGGAGTGTGTGTTAGGTACTGATGGTCCAGATAAAAATATGTGATAAATATGATCGTGGGATAGGGAATGATGCTCCAAATTCCCATATGTGATAAAAAAGAGGTGTGGGATATAGAATGATATTCTAAATACCTATGGGGTGATAGAAGTGACATTCTAGTCCCAATTCATTGGATTTGGACTAGAGTTCCAAGTATCCTTGATATGAAATTCGAATTAAATGATTGATGAATTACCATTATTTAATGAATCATGATTCCCTATGATATATGGTTAATACTTTGTCATGGGTCAAAGAAGGTATTGATGGTTTGGGAGTCATCATAAACCTGGGTAATTATGTGGTTAATTAAAGAATAATGAATTGTAAATTTTTTTAATTGTTTTATTGTATGTTATTATTTATACAAATGCATACACTTTTATAGATTGTATATTGTTTTGGACACTGTTGGTGGTGGTCTACTAATTTTTACCCACACCCTACTCGATCCACCTGATTGGTACCCAAATAGACATCACATTTATATGACATGATAATGGAAAGATCCCTATGTAGATGTTTGATTTGGGATGGATCTTGGATGAGGGAACCAGACATGGTGTTGGGACCCACTTAGGGAGTTATCAGTGTGTATTTTTTTTGGGTTTTATTTACACACTTGACACATATGGAATAACATATCCACAACTTTAGTTGGGTTTTATTTCTCTATATTGGTTATGGTATTATTCTGGTTATTGGTTATATCATTTGGTTGTTGTTTATTTATTTACACTATTGTTCTACTTTGATAAAGAGGAAACAATATCCCCATGTTATATATTTGACCCTCATTGCTAGTCATAAACCTTGCTCATATGAGGTGGTGTGAATGAGGTTATATGACTAATCGTCTCAGGGAATTGGTTTGTGGAACCCAAGTTGGGAAGTTACATACCTAAAAAATATATTTCTTCTAGATATTTATATATCTTTTTTTCCTACGCCAAGGTGCCCTAATATGGTTCTAAATTATATTTTCTTTTTTTACCATATATTCTACCAAATCAGGTCCCAATATCTCCCCCCCACTTTATCCAAACATAATGAAATATTAATTTTCTTTCCATATAATTCTTCAAATGGTGACATCTATATACTAGAATGAAAATTGTTATTATAATAAAATTTCACTAATGAAAGATGTTGATCCCAACTTCCCTAATAATCTAATGAGAAATATCAAAGAATATCCTCCAAAGTTTGAATTGTTCAATCTGATTTTCCATCATATTGGTGATAAAAAGGTTCAATGAAACATTCCTTAATACCCACTTAATTTTGAGATTCCTTCCAAACATTAGATGTAAATCTGGTATCATGATTAGGTATAATAGAGAGATCAAATTCATGTTACCTAAATATATCTTCAAGATAAAGTTGAAAAATACAATCCAAATACATATTATCTCATATAGGAATAAAATGAGAAGCTTTATTAAAAAAATCACTAATAACCCAAATTTCATTATTACCTTAAAATTTCTTTGGTATCCCCACTATAACATCCATGGACATATTCTCCCATTTTCATTCAGAAATTAATGACGACCAAAGAATCACATTATTAGTTTTCATTCAAGTTAACTTATTGAAAAGTAAAATATTTCATAGTAAAATAATCAATGAATTTCTTCATTCCTTCCCACCAATAATATCCTTTAAAGTCTCTATACATATTTGGGATAATAGGATAAAATAATGGATAACAGTGAGCCTCAATTAATAATTCGTTTTTCAATTCAAAATAACTTGGTACACACAACCTCTTTCCAAATCTTATAACACCTAATTTTTCAATATTAAAATCAAACAATTTTTATTTCTCAAAAAATTCTATTCTTTATTTTAAATCATGATATTTTTTCTGATAACTATTAATTATTTTTGACAAGGATGATTGTACTCATACATGATCCAAAATGAAGGGGTTTCTTCATGCACAGTTTTTAGTCCAATTTTCATTAAATCAATAAATATAAGAACATGTTCCAAACATATCATGGTCAATGATTCATTATCTTTTAGACTCAAGGCATCTTCAACAATGTTTTCTTTAACTAGATGAAAACAAATCATCAAATAATAATCCTTTATCAGTTCTTAACTTCTTCTTTTCCTCATGTGAAACTTTTTTTGAGTTAATATGTATTTCGTGGTTTTCTCATCCATATATATATATATATAATATTTTCCCCATATAGAAGGTTCTTATAAAATTTTAAAGAAAAAACGACCACCACAAACTCAAGGTCAAGTGTTGCAAAATTCCATTCATTGGGTTTCAATTAGATTGACTCATATTCAATTACTCAATCATTTTCACTAAAAAAACCACCAAGGAACATCGATTAAGTATCACTATATATAAAAAATTCACCATTTATTAATGATAGATCTAATACTAGAGAACTAATCGATCTTCTTTTTAATTCTTAAAAACATTCATCAAACTCCTTTACCCAAATGAATTTAACTCTCTTTCGAGTTAACTTGGTTAGTAGGTTAGCTAACTGAGAAAATTATTCAATAAACCATATTTAATAACATACTAGTACAAGAAAACTTTGAATATTAGTTACATTAGTAAGTCTTGGTTCTTATTACACCACTTTAGTTTTAACAAGATCAATTGTTATTCCATATTTTGTCACAATATGTCTAGGGAATGAAATTTGCTGTAATAAGCATTCACATTTGTAAATTTTTCATAAAACTTCTCTTATTTTAAGGTATGTAAAACAATCCTTTTAATTTTCTAATTATCTATATAAATTTTAGAATATACCAAAAAATCATCAATAAACACTACCAAAAATTTATCCAAATACACATGGAAAACTCTATTAATAATATTCATAAATACAATAAGAATATTTTCTAAGATAAAGGGAATAAATGTAAAATCATAATTCCAATACATAATTTGAAATGCTGTCCTCATAATGTCTTATACCATTACCTTCAAATTATTATATCCATACCTAATTTTAATTTTCAAAAAATACTGAGCTCCTAGAGCTGATTAAGCAAGACATCAATATGAGGTGAAAGATACTTTTTCTTAATAGTAATATTACTAAGTTCTCTATAATCAATTAAAATTCATACATAACCATCCTTATTTCTAATAAAAAAACAAAATTATCCTAAGGTGAAGTTATAGGATGAATGAAACCTTTATCAAGAAATTATTTTAACTACTCTTTTGTCTATAATTGCTCAACCAGAGATATTTGATAAGGGGGCCTTAAAACTGTCCTAGTATCAGAAAATTTTTCAATAATACATTTAATCTCCCAATTAAGAATAATAATAGGAAATTAATTAATAAGAAAAAATATATATTTATTTACCACTAACACATCACTAATTTTAATGACTTATTTTCATTGATATAAGAAAGATAACTTCCACTTCTATCTTTAATCAATTTATCAGATTCTTAATATGTTATCACATTTAAAAAATTATCTGTATATATGAATTGAAACACAATTTTAAAATTAAATATATTATAATTTTATCTATAATCTATTTTATCAATATAAAATAAAATCCAATAAATACTCAAAATAACATTTAACTCTATTATGGGTAAGATAATAAGATTTATAGGAAAAACTATTCCATAGATGGAAATATAATGATTTAAATAAATATTTTTCACATTAATACTTAAAACAAGAGTTTTTACTAAAATATATGTCTCCATTTATTTAGGTGATATTTTAATTTTACTATAAAGATTATGAGAAACCAAAGAATGAGTAGATACTGAATCAAATAAGACATTGACATAATTTGAGTAAACAAGTAATGCACCTGTCACTACTTCATTTGATGGTATAAAATTTTCCTAGGTATTAGAAATTTTTTTCCCACATTATAATGATTACAATATTGATTATTTCTATCCTTTATAATTATCTTTAGACATGAATTTTTATAATGTCCCATCCCTTTATAATCAAAACACTCTATTACTTACTTTTCATTATTGGTCTGACCATTACCATTTCTATTTCAATGAAGCCATGAGTAAAATGTCCCAACTTACCACATTAGTAAAACTTTCAAGATCTCATAAGAGACTCCCCACAATGCTTCTAACATCATTTATCATAATATGGAAACTAAATTTTCTTACCTTCATATTTTTTTGATTGATGCTTCCCCATTGATTACCACATGAACCATTTCTTATCCTTAATATTATAAAAATAAAAAAAATATTTCTACATCGAGAAATTTCTTTATAACTCTTAAAATAATGAGTATGAAAATACCTTTATAAACATGGAATTGATCCTAAGTAAAATATATCATTTATACTATCATGGTTTAAAATAAAATTTAGTTCATACATATCAAATATAGTAAAAGTTTCTTTATAGGTGGAAACTGATTCATCCACTTTTTTCTTTAACTAAAAATTTTTTATTTCCATTCTAAATAGAACAACTTTAGGAAAATATTTTTCAAGGAAAATATCCTTAATTATCACCACTCTATGACATCTATCTCATTATTTTTCTTAACATTACTAACCAATAACCACCACAAATTAAATTCATCATCAATTTGATAAATAAAAATATTTACCTTTTGATGCTATGACTATCCAAAAACATAAAATATCTTCTACAAAGAATTAATACATCCTTCATATATGTCCAGTAACTACACCCAAAACAATTTTTAATGGTGGTTTATTAGAAGTAGTTTAAAAAATTTCCAATAAAAATAGAAATAATTTATTTTCAATTTTTAAAAAACTGTCGCTATTTTTTTTACATTTCATAAAAAAGAACTTCCCCACCAATACCCCCTTGTTACCTTCCCCCTAAGCCCTCATATCACTTGAGACCTCATTGTAGCTCTCCTTTCCACTTCCCTTCTTCTCCCCGACTGAGGTCAATACCACTCCCCGACAGAGCTTGCCACTGCTCCCTTTCCCCCTTACCATCGACACCCGACCAAGCCCTCACAACCACTCCCTAATCATTTTCCACTGACACTCCTCATGTCCTCCCTGGTCCCTCATCGCCCCTTCCTGATCACTCACCAATACTCCCCTTTCCCCTTTCACCCATTTTTCATAGCCACTATTCCCTCACTGCTAAGACACTAATCCCTCACTTCCACTTCTGGGCCCTATTCCCCAACCACATGGTCTCTATTATTATCCTTTCCCCCTCCATTACCTTCTTACCTTATCGACACACCACTTTGTCAGCCCCCTTTCTCACTGATGAGGGGTGATTTTTATAATCTCTCAATTTTAGTTTAACATTTTTTACAATCAATGGGTTTTTATGCATTTATTATCTAATTTTAATTACTTATTTAAAAACTATAATTATGGTATATTTCAATCATTATTGATATTATGGAATACTGTATAAAAATTAATGGTTCGTTTTATCCATAACTTTCTTGATTTTATAATTATTTTTACGTGTGGATTGTAAGGTTATTGAATTATTTGATATTTTTTAACATCATACTATCATGTCCATTTTTAATTTTCAATTCATTAAACATACTTATAGAATAGATATAATTTTGTGATGGATTATATACACGTGAATTAAAATATAAGAAAAATGATACTGTTCAAATATGTAATCGAATTAATTAGCATAAATAATTTTTTATGTTATTGATTTCAAATAAATTATTAATTATTTTTTAAATGAACTAATATTTATTATGTATTTTATTTTTCTTTAATGAAGTATAGTAACTTTTTAATATTTGGATAAATGCTGGATCACATTACTAAGGAACACACCTTAGTATGCTAAGGGTTTGGAGGAGTTTTTAGATTTTTCAATTTACAATTGATTTATTGATTGGACAATAAGATGTCTATACCTTAAATGTAAATTTATAAGATGGTTTAAGAGACATGAATATTATGAACACTTTATATAGAAATAATTTCATATGCAATATTTTTGTAGGATTTGGCATGGAGAATCAAACATTATAGAAAGTTTGAGCATTGATGTTAGTCAACAGAATAAGCTCCAAACTTCATCCACAATGGATAATGAAATTAAAAACCTTATAAATGATGATTTTAGTATTTCAAGGAAAAAAAATCATTATAAAAACATATAAAAATACTAATTTGAGGGTAATACAAATATTAACTTAATAAATAATGTTTTGGGACTATAGGACAACCAGATCAAGATTGTAACATATCATTGGATCCTCCTCTTGATAATATGGAGACTAATGTTAGAGAGAACTTCACTACGTAGAAAAATTCATTTCATGATTTAGTTACTGATAGATATCATGGGTTTTATGGTGGATTTATGAAATATTCAAAACATTATTTTCCACTGATGTTGTACCATATCAAATGCCTATGTATAATTACAAATAAAGCGATACCCATGATATAAGAATTTTTACCTGACACATTTCCTAAATCTAAGAGATCATAGTCTTTTTATGGTATGAAAAAAGTTGTTAACAAGATTGGTTTGAATTATACAAGAACACATGTTTGTCCGAATGATTGTATTATTTATTGGGGATAGGATTCAAGTATACATGATTGAAAAAAATGTTTGACTTCTAGATGGTAGTAAATGGGTGATGCTGGAAGTCTAGATCAATATAATACTATGAAGAAGAATAAAAACAACACACCTGCAAAGGTTTTTTGTTACTTCCCATTAAAATATTGATTGAAAAGATTAGTCATGTCATCAAAAACCATCGAGCACATGAATTATCATTCTATAGATAATAACAATGATAGGTTAATGAGACATCAAAGATATTCAAAACTATGGAATACATTTGATTCATTACATCCATATTTATCATATGATCCTAGGAATGTGTGAGTAAAATTGGATACAGATAGATTGAAACCATTTGGGACTTTGATTACCAGTTATATCATTTGGATGGTTGTTTTGATCCCTTAAAATCTACCTCCATAGATGTGTATACAACAATCATATTTTATCATTTCAATGATTATTCCTAAAAAAGTGCATGGAAATGATATTGATGTATACTTTTAGCCTATAAGTGAAGAATTACATGAGTTATAGAGAAACATTCTTGAGAAATATAATGCATCTTATAGAAAAATATTCAAAATGCATGCTTCTCTAATGTGGACCATTAAAAACTTCCCTAGAATTGGGAACTTATCTGGTTGGAACACTTATGTGGGTTTGTGTTATCCTATTTTTATCTTTGATTTTGATCTTGAGAAACTACCTTATAGTAAAAAATGGTGCTTCTTTTGTCACCACAGATTTCTTAATGCATCTCATAGATTTTGGTTGAAGAAGTCAGAATTCAATGTGTCTATTGATCATAGAACACCTCCAAAGTTGTTGAAAAGTTATGAAATATTGTTACAACTAGTAAATGTTGAAACATAATTTGGGAAGTTTCATAATTATAATTATAATGGGAAATAAGTTTGAAGTTCATCATCTGTTGAAATCAGAATGCAACAATAGAATAAAAAAGTATATTCTTCAAAATTTTGTATTGGGAATTTAATTTGTTAGATCATAATATTAATGTTATTCATATTGAGAATATTTTTTTTATAAATTAGATCTTCATATTATTCAATGACCATATAAAATTTAAGGACCATATCAATTATCAAAGGACTTATAAACAATGAATATAAAGTGTGATCTATGGTCAAATGAGAATGAACAATATGTTGTGATTTTTTTTAATTAAAGATAGGGATAAAAATACATTCCTTTAAATTTTAAAATGTGTGGAAGTATCTGATGGGTATTAAAGTAACATATCAATGTTTCTTGACTTAAATAATCATAGATTACATTGTTTGAAAAGTCACAATTCACATATTTTATTATAGCAGTTAATATCATTGGAATTGAGTACATTGTTACCTAAAAAGGTTACTATAGTTGTACTCCAAATTTTAAAAATATTCAGACAAGTATGTGAGAAAACATTAAAACTAGTTGAGCTTCACAACCTTTAGGATATATTTTTACTGACGCTTTGAGCAATAAAGATTATCTTTCCTTCTCCATTTTTTACTATCATGACGCATTTAACTATGCATTTGACTGAGGAAACGAAATTAGGAGTCCCTATGAATTATTGATGGATGTATATAATTAAACGGTAATTTATTTATATATTTTTGATCTTAATTAAACCATTCTTGGTACTTCATTAATTATATAACTTTGTTTTAATAATTTTATTTCATATATACATTAGTCATATGAAACCATACATAAAAAATAAAGCTCAACCCAAAGGCTCTATTTCTAAAGTCTATTTAGAAGAGGATTGTATTAACTATTTTTCTAGATACTTGGATGATATTGAGATAATATTTAATATATTTGGATGTGCTGAAAAAATATCAACTCATTCTCAATTACACGGCTAATCAAAAATATTTTCAACTATTGGCTGATCAATTGGGAGGGTCTCAAATATTACCCTGATAGAAATGGAATTATTACTGGCATATAGATATGTTCTACTAAATATTGAAATTTCATATCAATTTATTTAAGATATTAGGATACAAAAAATGAGATGCCTGATAAGTTGAACATAAAATAAGAAATATGTAATAAAATATATTAATAAAGATCTAGTAGAATGGTTTGCACCCGGTGTAAGTTCATAAACACTGAAATCAACATGGATATTAGGTTGAAAAATATATTTTTTTAATCCAATAATGTATATTACTTTTTTCAGATCATGACTATTGATACTAGAGTTGAGTTTTAAGAAGATTTGGAGTTTCTGGCTTGAGGGCCTTTAAAATAGGCAAGAAAGTTCAACTATTATTATGTGAATGGACTCAAATTTCATATAGTCTATTGGAAAGAGGGTTTAAAAACATATAATAATGGTATATTTATAAGTTCCTAATTTGGATACTATAGAAAGTTGACTGATATTATCAAATTAAACTACCATAGTCATTTTTTAGTTATTTTTTTTCAAATTCTAGTGTATTGATATTACTAGGGGGTATTAAAATTGATTCATTAAAACTTACTTCTCTGAACTCCTACTTGATGGATGTCGGTGACCATGAATTATATGATCCATATATATTCTCATCGCAATAGAAAATGGTATATTATATGGAATATGTTGAGGATTAAGGGCGGAGTTTAGTTGTTTACATAAAACAAAGATACTTGTATGATATAGGTGATTAAGTGAAAGATTTTACCTATAACATTGAATCCCATCAATAATAAGAAATCGACTTATTTTTACATAATGATATTAAAATTATTAGTCTTTCAAGGGTGAATGAAGTAGATGAAGTAATGATGAGTTAGGATAATGATATTATTGAAGGAAAAAATGATTGTATATGAATCCATAAATTAACTTATCAACCAAAAATGTTATATGTTATTCATTTTCAATACTGTATAAATTTTATCATATTTAAATTGATTTTTATGCATGAGTTTTTTTAATTTTGAAAAACTAAATGTTTTATTTGTTTGTATTTTCATTCATTCATTATCATACCTATGTATAATATGTTTTTTACTGTTTATTTGTTATCATTTCTAAATTTATTCTTATTCAGGAAATTTCTAAAATATACATTTTGGAGTTATTTTTACATGTTTAAATGATAGGTATTCTGAGGAAGAATAATTTTAATGATCCTGGTCGACTCCCAATTAACATTCCCCCGATCATACAGACATCATTAGTGTTACCTGATAATCCATCATACTCCCTCCCTATATCATCTAGGATGCCGTTCGTCTTCCCCCCATAAGTATCTTAGACACCCTACATATTCCTCTGTTTAGCATCTAGAACACCCTCATTCTTTCTCCCACTATCTTCTAGCACATTTCCTCTTGATTTAGTAGGTTCATCATGCATAAAATCTACAATGAGGGAATATGTGGTTACTCTTTTTTCTTTATGAGGATATTGGATGGTGATAGTTATAAGTACCAATTTTAATGTGAATAAATTTATTGCACTTTTTTATACTATTAACGATTTTTTCATAAAATAAGGAAATGTTGTTACTGAAAATACATATATTAACAGTTCATATGTAACGACCTTGACTCTAGTAACCCAGATCTAATGTCTAATTTATTACATTAGCATAAGATACAATTGATCACATTTTAAAAGAAAAAATAGTTTAGTATACTTTAGGAACCATATACATACATGATACCCATTTTACATTGGAAATAAATTTAAAATATAATACCCAAAAAAATAAAATTATCTTTATCCTTGAAAATCATTCAAAGATATCTTATTCATATATCGAGGAAAAAAACATAATAAGGGTGAGCTCAAATTCTCAGTAAGGGTTACATACTGTGGAATATATAATGAATCAATAAGGAATAATAAATATGGAAAGATACATAAATGAATAAACATTCCATTTAATCAATAACATGACTATCATAATTGGATAAGGCATAATCAATATGGCAAGGAAAATAACTAAAAACACATGCCACTTAATCAATAAATTGAGAAGGAATTGAATCCAGAGAAGATATCAATGTTAAAATTTTATGGATAATAATAATAAATTAATTATAAATGAAGGAAATTATTAATTATTGGACATCATGATCATAGACACCTTGATACTTTTACTATCAAGACCTTTCGCAAGACATTTTAGAACTACGGGTAAAAACCTATCTGATTTGGCCAATTGATTTGTTTCATGAGACACATCGATGCATCAAGGGGATATCTATAACCATGAAAACCCATAATTTCATGCCCAAATAATATCTATTATATATTGAATAATTTATTTAATTCATGAATCAATATATATTATCATCAAATATCCATATTCAGTAAAGGATATGGATTTATCAATATTTACCTAATTAATACAATAACTTTCAAAGTAAAATATATATATAAAAATGGTATATAGTTAAGTAAATAATAATTTACATCATAAAATAATATTATTATTTAAGATAAATGTAGTTTTCAATGAAAAATTATCACAATAAAGTGACTGTTTCAAGAGAAAATAAATAATTACAAAAGAAAGTGAGATCATATAATAATTTTTTTCCTCTTTGGAAACTTCTAAATTGTAAACCCTTGAAAAATAAACATGAAAAGATACATTAATGATAATTAATATATATATATATTAATGTTAAATACATAAAAGGTTAAGTATATACACCACATATAAGTGAATATGTATATATTAACAAATATGTCTCAATGAAATGGAAGTTGAGATGAAATCCCATACCTCGCACTTTCCTTTAGTTGAACATGATTTAACCGAATATATAATTGTTTAAATAATGTTATTAATTTATAAAATAACCATAATAATATTTTTAATACCATATATAATCATATTATAACATTTTTCCACCCATCTGTTAATAATATTTCAATATTTTCCTAGTTTAGGGTGTTAATTGCCTTGTTTTATCATGTATGTTTTATCATGAAATCTCATGTTATTGTACATAGTATATAAATTAATAATATTTTTAATGATAATAATGTTATAAATATCATTTTTACTCAGTATATTCATTATTATTACAATTATTAAAAGCTGGGCATGGAAAATGGATCTCATCACTTCGTGGAGACAGTAGACTGTATGTAGGCACAAACAACATTATCATTCCCTTAACGGTGAAAGGTTGAGGAAGTGTATGATATATTAATTTTAAATAATTTATATCATATTATATATATGAAATATATATTAATTTAATTTATCCCAATTACCATCCTTGTAAAGCATAAGTAAAAAATGAATCACATCGCTTCGCGAGATGATAGTTCGTTTTACACACGAGCGACATTATCATATTTTAAATATAATGGAATGTAAAAGGTATATGTGATATTATAATAATAAAAAAATAATTTTATAATAATAATTATATATATATACATAAAACCCATCATTATATCTGACCATGAGAGGTGTTGATGGAAAACGAGTTCCGTCAGTTCACGAGGGGGTAGTCCGACGTACACACGATCAACAATTTCATTTATCATTATATGGAAGAGAAGATGGATATATGTTATTGCATTATCATAATAAAAAATAAATATATTTAAGATATTGGTGTTAATATACTAGATTTAATTAATAATATTTTAGGGATGTGGAAGAAGAAATAAAATAAAAACAATCGTTTTAGAACGCTACCTCTTCTTCGGACGACCTCTTTAGGCTATGAACAAAAAGCCATAATAAAATGGATTTATGAAATAAAAGGACATATTATATTTATAAAGGATTAATTATGTGATTTTGGAAATTATTGTCCAATATAAATGGATTTGGAAGTGTAAATAGGGGAGGATTAGGGGTGACCTTTTATAAGTGGGGGAGAGGATACACATGGAATTTTTGAAAAGAATCAATTACACCCATGATTTATCATACCAAAAGCCTAAAAAATGGGACATTATAGAACAATAGAGGATATAAGGTCAAAATATTTCTATTAAATAAGTTTTGGGAAAATTTTTAGGTAATTTTAACACTAATGTATTTAGTTTAACCCCTAGTAAATAAGTTTTTTACCTTAACCACAATAATTAATTTTAACTGCTTATACAATTCATAATGGTAAAAAAATAATTTTAAAATTTTTGTTAATATAAATTATTAGGATTAAAAATATGGAATTAATTTTCTCAAATTAAATTCATAAAAGTTTAGGAATCCAATTTAAAATTATACCCACAGATGCGATGAAAGAGCGGGTTTCCAAAGATAAAATTCTCATAAGTATAGAAAGTTTTAATATTAAAATTCAATATGAAATTGATTTAAATGACATAATTTTATTGATTATAGTATTATTTAACTAATTTTAAATTAAAAAAATTTAAAATATAATTTAATTTTGTAAATAATTTAAATGAAAAGTCAGTTTTCAATAAAATTTGTATTTTTCATATTCATCAAAAAATGAAACATTTTAGAAAAATTACAAAAATTTACCCTAAGATAATTTGGATATGATGATTTAAAAAATTAATTTAATTTTTTAAATAAATTTTATAAATGTTTTAAAAATCAATTTTAAATTATGCTCACAAATCGTGACTAAACCGCCTTTTAGAAAAATACAGTTTTTTCAGAAAACATTTATTTTTCTTCTAAACAATTCTTATTTTATTTATAATAAGTGTAAAACTACTGAATTTATTATATAAATTTTTCAAAAATATAATTTTAACTATTTAGTTAGTCCTATTAATATTCTCCAACATAACATATAAGTTATAATAGTCTTGTTTAAATAATATTTTAATAGAGTATCATATTTTATTTAAACCTGATGTTGTACCCATCGTAAGATATGAATGATATTAAATTTATTTAAAAGTAAATAAATCATAAAATATAAAGGTTTTACATTTTGACCTCTTAAAAAAATTTCACACTCAAAATTTTGTGGATATTACCTGCTAAACATGAGGGTATTCCTTTTTCATAACATCCTAGGGTTCCCATGTTGCTTCCTCCATTTTGTGTTCTATCTGATATAAATTAACTATCAAGTAATTTGATTCCCCAATAATTTATATCTAGTATCAAGAATCTGGATGGGATATTCAAAATATGATAGATTAGGTTCCAATTATATTTCATCAGAGGTGAACACATTCATTGGGTCTAGCATGTACTTCTTTAATAATGATATATGGAACATATCATCTACTTTTTAGAGACTTGGCAGAACTTTTCAAATGGTAAGAAATAGATCCCATAATTTCAAGTATTTTAAGGGGTCTGATATACTTTGGGCTCAGTTTAGATTTCTTACCAATCCTTAAAACACCCTTCCATGGAGATACTCTAAAAAAACATGATCTCCCATCGAGAATTCTAAATCCTTCCTCTGATTGATGGCATAACTCGTTTTCCCACATTGAGCTACTTTAATATGATCTTGAATATACATTACCTTTGTTTTTTATATTCAATAAGTTTTATTCCTATAAGTTTCCTTTCACAAACTTTATCCCAACAAGTCGGAGTATGACATCTCTTTCCATATAATGCTTCGTAGGACACAATTTAAATACTTGAATGGAAACTATTATAATAAGAAAAATCTAAAAAAGTTAAATAATTATACCAATTACTTTAAAAGTCAAGTGATAATGACCTCAACATGTCTTCTATTGTTTTAATATTCCTTTTATATTATCCATTCATTTTAGGATTGTAGGAAATGATCAAATAAATATTAGTATCAAGAGACTTCTGAAGACTCTTCCAAAATTATAATATTTAATGGGGATCATGATTAGAAAAATCAAAATAGGTTCACCATAAATCATTTTGAGGCTATCAAGAGGTAACTTTTCTCTTATATCAAGTAAATGTATAGATTTGGTTAGGCGATCAATAATAACCCATACTGCATTATTATTTCTTGGAGTCTTTGGTAGTCTTATGAAAAAGTACATAGTAATGTCATCCCATTTACATATAGGAATATAAAGAGGTAGCATGACTCATAAAGAATGTTGTCTCCCATTTTTGACTTGTTGAAAGAAAAAGAATCTTGATATATAGTCTGCAATTTCCCACTTTATGTTATCCCACCAAAAATTTTTACCTCAATTATCTATACATCTTGGTGATACCAGGGTGCATAGAGAAATTAGAGATATGGGAGTTATCAAATAATTCCATTTTTAGCTCAGGTATATATAAAACACATATTCTATTTATAAATTTCAAAACACCATCTTCACAAACTAAATTTGTTAATTTCCCATAATTCAATGCTTTAATTTTCTTCTGAAAGTTCTCATCATCAGATTGATAACTATTTATAGTTTCTAATAAATATGGTTTCATGATAATTTGAAAAAGTATTAATTTATTTCCTTCTATAATAATTCACATATTAATCTATACTAGATCCATGAATATAGGATCCCTCTCAGTTGTCATTTGGGCTAGAATTCCATAATCTTTCCCACTTAATGCATCCACTACCTTATTTTATTTCCCTAGGTGGTAGTGTATCGATAAATCATAATTTTCGAGTATATAGATCCATCACCGTTGTCTCATATTTATATCTTTCTATAAAAAGATGTATTTTATAATTTTATGATCCATGTATATCTCACATATTTTATTATAGAGATGAAGTCTCAATATCTTCAAAGAAAATATTACAGCTACCAAATCAAGATCCCATGTTAGATAGTTCTGTTCATGAGTCTATGAATGCCTTGATAAATATTTAGTAACTTTATCATTCTACATTAAGACCTAACTACTTACCTTCTCACATGCATCACTATATAACAAAAACATATCATTTCCAAATGGTAGATTCAAAATCAGAGCATTTAACAATCTCTTTTTAAGTTCATAAAAAAAATTCACTTTCATTTTTCCTAACGAACTTAACCCATTTTCTTGTAAACTTGGTTAATGGGTTATCTAATTAGGAAAAATTATGAATGAATCACTGATTGTAACATGCCAAACTAATGAATCTACATACCATAGTTATGTTAGTTAGTGTATGATATTATCTAACTACCTTTTCTTTGATAGGATCAACTGAGATTCCATCCTTAGAGATAATATGGATAAGAAAATAAATTTTTCGAATCAATAAATTACACTTAATAAATTCCCATATAAAAATTTCCTTCTAAGAGTATTAATAATGATCCAAAATTGATTCTAAATTTCCTCATAGCTTTTAAAATACAACAATATATCATTAATGAATACTACAATAAAATAGTCAAGATTTTTATTGAATACTATATTCATTATATCCATAAAAATAGAGGGTAAATTAGTCCATCCAAATGGTATTATAGTAAAGTTGTAATGTCCATACTTCATTTGAAAATATGTATTTGGAATATATTTCTTCTTTTCTCATAATTTATGATACCTAGAACAAATTTCAATCTTTGAAAAATATTGGGCTCTGTGAAGTTGATTGAATAAGTCATCAATTTGAGGTAGATAATATATATTATTTATAGTAATAGAATTTATTTCCCTATAATCAAAGCACAACCACACAAATCTATTTTATTCTTAATGAAGAGAACTGGGGCTCCCCATGGTGAAATACAAGGGTAAATAAATCTATTATCAAACAAATACTATACTTATTTCTTCAACTCCACTAATTCCACAGTGTCCATTATATAGGGAGTCTTTGATATTGGTCTTACATTAGAGGTTAAATTAATATAAAACTCAACTTCACACTCTAGGGTATTTCTAGGTAATTTCTCAGAAAATACATCAAATTATTCTAATATAATAGGTATATCCTCAATTTTAAGATTACATTCTTTATACTTAGATTATGTTTACTCTTCTTATCAAAGAATCTCATTTAGTAGAGATAACGGGGGTGGATCAAGGCAAGCCTCAGATGATTATGTGTCTTCTTTAAATATAAGAAATTCTATATCTTTATTACGAATCATAATTTCTTTCTTCTTAAAATAACATTTTTCATCATATTTTGAAATAAAATCCATATAAAAAATAATATTTAAGTAAACCGTAAGTATGAAAATAAGTTATGAAAATTAAGCATGTTTATGTGTCATAATGGTGACCCCCTGACACATTTTTATTGCAGCGAGACTTATAAAAGGATTCTTGACTGAAAATTAATGTCTTAATGTGCTAGGTAAATATATAATTTTATTTTAGTACATGGAAGATAAAAAAGAGTGAAAGTATTCATAATCAAAATAATAATTAGATTAATATGACGATATAATTAAATTACCTTTCACCACTTATTTGGGAACTTAAACCTCAGTCGTAGTGATCACATAATCTTGTCCTTCTGTCCTTGGTCTCTTCTGTGGTAGATTCCCTTGATTCTTAGGGAATTCATTTGTGTAGCACCATATAACTATATTTGAAACACTGAATAACAATATTTTATTTCTTACCTTCTCATTATTAAGCCCTATTAAACTTATCTCAAATCTTATAAAAAAATCTCATTCCCTTCAATCATTTACTAGGATGGTTATTTCTATAGTTTTCACAAGATGAAAATTTCATCATTCATTTTTTCTTCTTCGACGCATTACCTTTTTCTTAGTTCTCATTCAATATATTATTTTATTTATTTTCCTTGAATATATAGTATATAGACAACTCCTTATTTATTTTTTATTTTGTATAGAACCATTTCATCATATGATGATACATATTGAGAGACCAGCGCCCATTGGAGAATTAGATTGAGACCTTCAAAAAAATGATCTATCTTGAATTCCGTGTTGTTTATGTAATCTATAGTATACCTAGATAGCCTTATAAAGGTATCCTCTTACTTAGGAATAATTTCTTCCTCATTTCTCTTTAATCTAAGTAAATTTCTCTTCATTTTAGTTTATTGTTCACAAGGTAAATATTTTTTGAAGAATTTATTACTAAAATATTTCCATTCCATGTGTTCTATTTCCTCTTCTTCCCTAGTATTCTTGACCAAAAAACACCATTGACCCGGATATACTTTAAAAAAACAAAATGAAAGTGTAATATTTACCTTTTTATCACATCCCAAGGCCATAAATATCTTCTTAAGAGACTTAATACACTATTCAATTGCAATTGGATTAGTTGTGCCACTAAATGATGGGGGCTTCTATCATATGAAACAATCCAATATAAGAGAATATTTCTATGTAACAGCAGGTTTCTCCATCGAAGATTGGTTATTTTTAATAACCTAATAAATCTACCCTAATACTTCCATGATCTGATTTGTTCCAATACCACATTTTTATTTTCTTTCTTAGTAGAGAAATCTCTAAACTGGCAATGAGTATTGATACCCTTCTTCCTTTCGAGCACTATTAATAAATAATGGAATATACTATATTAGCTCATAAAATTATTAATTTTAAATAACAAAGTATAATTATAAATATTGTGTAATACTTATTATAAATTAAAAAATGTATGCATTATTAATCTCAGAATCATAATTTTTTTTTCTTTGGGGATATCTTTATTTTCAAATCCTTCATAATGGTTTGTAAAGAAAATATGAATTATCCTAAGAATATCCCTTGAGAGAGTCAAACAAGGTTTGATGTATGGCCTATTGTTGTTAACCAGGTGATGACCAGGTCAAGCACAATTACCCCTTTTTAGAGTTATTACCCCTAGGCACATATATTCTAGAACTACATTCACTTGTAGTATTCACACATGGATGTTTTTCTAGAAAAAACCACATAATATCTTCTTTACCAATCCTTATTATACTTATCATCATAGTCTATGATAGGGTTATGTTCCCTAATCTATGTTTCCATTAATCTAGTTACTAACATTTCTAATAGAATTCCTATGATACCAACTGTAATGACCCCAACTCCGGTAACCCAAATCCTGTGTATACATTATTTTATTGGTGTAAGATACAAGCAATAACATCATTAAGAAATGAATAGTTTAGTATTCTTGAAGAACCAAATACATACATGATACCCATTTTACATTATGAATAAAAATAAAACATAATACATAATAAAAGAAAATGATATAAATCCTTGAAACACATTCAATGATTTCTTCTACATATCATAGGGAAAGGAAATAAAAAAACGGTGAGAACAAATCACTACTCTAAAACTGGGTTTATCCAATGGTAGGGCTTCAACATCACTAGCTAAAATCATTATTAAAGGGGGTCTTTAAGAGTGCTAAAAAAGTGCTGATAAACAGGGGTGTTTATTAGCGTCTTTAGAAGCACTGATAAAGTCCCCCTTTATCAACATTTTTTTAGTGGCACTGATAATGGTATACTTCAATAAAAATACATTTCATTAAAAATATTATATTAATATATAAATATATTTATATTGATATAAATATAATATATGTATTTTTAAAATATTTTTTAGATAAGGTAAACAATCATTTAAAATTAATATATATAAGATATTTAGTGAAAATGATTTATAAAATTATTAGAAAAATATTTTTAATTAATAATTTGATTATTATTACCGAGTAATAGTCATTTAATATCAATTTTAAGGTAACTAAAATAAAAAAATTAATAAAAGATCTAAAATAAGTTGAAAATATAACTACAACTTCAAACGACCACAACTTTTGATCTGAGTTTTTGTATGAGCTCTACCATATATCAAATCAAATCCCACAATGAACTCTAGACCCTTGAAAAAAAAAGGGAAACCTTTGTCCCATTTTGAGAGGCCCAAAAAGGCCTATATGGCCTCCAAAATGGAGTTTTTAGTCAGGGTACCCTAATTTTTTGACATTCGATGGATTTTCAACCTCGTTTAAGAGGGGTATTATTACCTTTTTTTTGGTAGAGACTGAATTTATTCGCATGTATTACATTCATATTGATATTATGATTTTTGAAATTTTATCATTTTTTCACAAATTAATTTTATTTATAAATAAATATATGCAAGTTTTCTTATATTTTCTTATAATAATTCACTCATATAAATACACATATTTACATATTTACATAAAAATGCATATTCTAAAATATTTAAATCAATAAATATTATAAAAATGTATTTAAAACAATATATAACCATTTTATATATTATAAAAATATATTTATCATGTTTATATATATATATATGTGTGTATTAAAAAATAGCTAAATATTTATATTATATTCTAGTATATGTAAATGAATATAATATATAATATGTTTAAATTTATATAATTATATATATATATATATCACACACACACACATTATATAAATGAAATTAAAAATAATTATATAAATATATGAATAAAAAATATATATATATATATAAATATAAATAGAGGGAAATATCATTAAATAGACCAAAACGAAACATGGTGTAGTGGTAAAGACATTCCATATTCAAAGGAGAGGTGTAGGGTTTGAATCCAAGTGGGAACACATGAGGGTGGGAATTTGTAAAGTGCTGATAAAAGGGGTGGTGGGGTGAAAAGCACAGATAAGAGTGGTGGGAGTGATGTTAAAGGTTTTATAGAAGCACTGATAAAGGGGTCCAACTCATGGATGTATGAAAAAATTACCCCCTTTAATAGATCTACCTTTATCAATGGTAAAAAAGTGATGATAAAAGCTTCTGGTTTTTAACCACACTCTGATTATAATTGTTTTTTAGTACTGATAAAGGTATATTCTAGTGCTATTAAATGACTCTTCTATAGTAGTGAATGCTCAATAAGGGTTACATATAGTAGATTCTATCATGAATAAATAAGGAATAATAAATATTAAAAGGTAAATAACTTAACACACATTAAATTTAATTAATAACTTGAATATTATAATTTGATAAGGAACAATTAATATAGAAAGGAAATAATTAAAAACAATTTCCAATTAATCAATAAACTGAGAATGAAGTTCACCTAGAGATAATATCAATTAAAAAATATTAGGAATAATTATAGTAACCTAATTATAAATGATGAAAATGCTTAATTATTAGACATCATGACATCAAGCATTATGATACCTTTATTTTCAAGACCATTCAAAAGATATTTTAAAAGTATGAGTAAAAACCAATCTGATTTGGCCAACTGATTTGTCTCATGAGACCTGTTGATGCATCTAGGGGATATATATAACCAGGAAACACCTATATTTTCATGTCCAAATATTTCATAATATATGAAATAATTTATTTAATTCCTGAATCAATATTTCTTATCAACATCTATCCATAGTGAGTAAAGGATACAAATTTATCAATATTTTCCCATTTAATAAAATAAATTTCAAAGTAAAAAATGTATATAAAAATGGTATATAGTTTAGTAAATAATCATTTCCATCACATAATAATATGTAAATTTAATATAAATTTAGTTTCTAATGAAAAATGATCATAAGAAAGTGATTTTTTCAAGTGAAAGCTAACAATAACAAAATAAAGTGGTATTGTACAATATTTTTTTTACCTCTTTGGTAACTTTTAAATTGTAACCCCTTGAAGAATAAATTGGAAACAAAACATCAATAGTAATTAATAAATATTTATTCTTTTCAAATACACCAAATGGGAAGTATATACACCATATAAAAAATTAATAGGTATGTATTAATAAATATATCTTAATGAAATGAAAATTGAACAATACCACTAATATAATGAATATGTGAGTATTTAACCTCCAATATAATAGTTTTAAGTATGTTATTAATTTTTAATATAACTATACAAATATTTATAATATAATATGTGATCCTTTTATAATACTTTACTACCCATTTATTAATAATTATTCATTATTTTCATTGTTTAGGGTGTTAATTATCTTATTTTCCCATGTGTGCTCTGTCATAAAAGTTATAAATATTTTATATAAGATATAAATAAATCATATAAATAATTATAATAATGTTATTATTATCATATTTCCTCAGTATATACATTATTTTAACCATTCTTAAAAATTGGGCATGAAGAATGAATTGCATCATTTCATGGAGACGGTAGGCCATATGTACACACGAGTGACGAAATCATTCCATTAATGGGTGAAAGGTTAAGTGTATGATATATTATATTTTAATAATTTATATCATTTCATATAAATTGGATATATCCATTAAATTTATCCTTATTATATTCTATGTAATGCATAAGTGAAAAATGAATCACACCACTTTGCAAGATGGTAGTACTATGTACACATAAGCGGTGTTACCATACTTTAAATGGAATAGAAAGTAAGAATGTTTTTTATATTATAATTAAAAAAATATTATTACATCATAATTATTATATATATACATTAAACCCATCATTATATCCAGCCTTGAGAGGTGTTGATAGAAAATGAGTTACATCGGTTCACGAGGAGATAGTCCGCCGTACACATGATCACTGATTTCGTTTCCCATTTTATGGAATAGGAGATGGATATTGTTTATGAAATTAACATAATAAAATATAAATATATGGGAGATATTTTTTTATTAAACAATATTTATTTAATAATAATTTAATGAGGAGTGATAAGCAATAAAAAATGGTCATTTAATAACTTTACCTCTTCTTTAGATGACCTCTTTAAGTTTGCACCAAAATCCATCCAAGGATGGATTAATGATAAAAAATGGGATCTAAGATATTGGTAGGGGATTAAGGAATTTAATTTTTTTATGCATTTTTCAAATGAAATGGCTTCAGAAGTGTGAATAGGGAAGAAGAGTGGGTATCCTTTTATAAGTGGGGGAGAGGACACACATGAAATATTTGAAAAGAATCTATCCCATCCATGTTTTTATCATTTCAAAAGCCTAAAAAAGGGTCATTATCATCCATTATAGCTGATAATACATAAATATGTCCATAAAATGGGTATTGGAAATGTTGATATGTCATTTTAACCCTTATCTTTTTAGTTTAACCCCTAGTAAATCTGTTTTTACCTTAACCACGATAATTAATTTTTACTTATTTTACTATTCATAATGGTAAAAAATTGAATTTAACTTCTTAAATAATATAAATTATTCTTATTACTAGCATGGAATCCATTTTTACAAATTAAATTTATAGAAGTGGCCAAATCCAATTTAATGTTATACCAATAGATGCGATGTAAAAATGGGTTTCCAAGGAGAAAATTTTCATAAGTATATAAGGTTCTAATATCAAAATTCAATTTTAAATTTATTACACTAACCTCAATTTTATTTATTATAAAGTAATTGAACAAATTTTATTTTTAAAAAAATTTAAAATATAATTTAACTTTGTAAATAATTTAAACGAAACGACATTTTCAATAAAATTAGTATTTTACTATTCATCAAAAAATGAAGCATTTTAGAAAAATCAAAAAAATTCACCCGATGATAATTTTAAAATGATTATTTCAAAAATTAATTTTATTTTATCAAATAAAATTTCTAAATGTGTTAAAATTTAATTTTAAATTTTGTGTAAAAAGTGGAACTAAATCACCATTTATAAAAATACAGTTTTTTTAGAAAATATTTCTTTTTATTTCAAATCATTCATATTTTATTGTTAATCTATATATATATATTTAATTTATTTTATAAATGTGTAAGACATATAATTTTCATAATTTAGTCAGTCCTATTCATACCCACCAACTTAACAGCTAGGTTATAATGGTCATGTTTAAATAATATTTTAATAGAGTATCATGTTTCATTTAAACATAGTGTTGTGTGTATCAAGAGATATAAAAGAGATTTAATTTATTAAAAATGATATAAATAATAAAATCTAAGGGTGTTACATTTGATATCTAGAATCTGAATATATTAAGTATAGTTACCCCCTTTAATTTTTATAGGGTCCTCATAGACGATGTTAGAGGATTATTTTTCCAGATTCTAGGCCAGTTGGCGGCTGAGCTGATTACCCTTTCGATTACATGATCTGATTGGAGGCATATTCCAAAATCATGGAAGAATGAATTATTTCATTTCCAAATAAAGTTAATTTTAATACGTTATGGCTAAATTGAATGCCATTATTTAATTAAATTATAATATGTTAAAAATTAATCTCGTTATAAAGATGTTATTCCACTTTACTATTACTAATATTATAAAAAAGTGGGAATTGAAAATTTTTGGTAGGAAATAGACAGATTTGTAATAGATATTATGGTATGAATTCAATGATACATCATTAACCACTCAAAAATTGTTTGATAGGGTACCTGAAGGGGTATCGAGAGGAGTGGAATGTGTTTGTTGATAACCATCTCCATGAGAAACACATTGTATTGAAAAATATATTATTATATTAATATCATATTACATATATACATGCATATGATAATTATATAACATTTCATACATTATTATTAAATTAAATATTATTTATTTTTGTATGTTTCAAGAAAAAATGTATCATGTTGAGTGAAATATGTCATCCCCCACACTATCAGTTCAAAGAGTTTTAAAAAAAACAGATAAACTATGGTAATATTTTAATTATTTTAAATATTTATATAATAAAATAATCTATTTCATATATTAATTTTTTTATTTATCTTTTTTTTAATGTAGAAATGGAATTCAGGGCACCAGGTCTCCCATATGAATCTTTGGTTGGATATTCATACAAAATCCAATGGGAGTTATGTGAATGATCCTTCCAAAGAATTTGGGGTATGAAATCATTTTTCATTGTATTAACTTGTCAATATATTTCACCTTGTCAATATTTATTGCTTTAAATATGGATGGTATTTGATTTATAGGTAAAATTAAAATAACTATGGGATTCTAATCCCACATACTCCTTCTTGGACACCCAGGGTAATCTAGTTGGTCAAGTCCTCAAGAAGAAGCATCTTAGTTACGTGTATGGGATGGGTTTGGAACTATTACCATCATAAGTCTTTGGAAGGTCATTAGTGATTACAACAACATCTTCTCCAAGTTATAGTTACTACCTACCCTGAGATTCTCGGAGGTAGTTTATTGGAATTCAATACACAATCCAACAATATGGGAGCATAATCCATCAGCATGGGTCTCATATATAGATACAAGATTAAAAGGTTGTTTCTCTACAGAAATCATTGGTTGAAATATATCAAAAGATGACTAAATGTGTCCTCGATGATATTTTGTTGATGGATGGTTTTAGTGAGAAGGTAAATCACAAAATTTTATAATCATTTAGTATATATAATTTTATTGGTCTTAAGTTGAAATTTAAATATACAACACTTTTTTAGTTTTTAAGAAAATTAATATACAGGTACCGATAACAGGGAGTGGAGATAGAAATAGAGATAGTTTCGATCTTAGTTTTTTGGGTAGTAATGAGGATTTACATTGGATTCTGTGGTGGTGATGTGTAACTAAAATCATGATATACTAACACAATGATATGGTGATTGAGAAACCATATTATGGTTTGAGGTAGGGGATATCTACGTTTCTCTTACATTACATGAAATATATATTCTTGGTCGTTTTTATATATTTTATTCCAAAATTTCCCATATACTCATCATTGTTAGGTTCTTTTGGGGTATTCTTAAAATGATTTAACATAAGGTATTCCATTATAGTTTAATGAATTTTTTCTTCTACTTAAATATTTTATTATAGTTGGTATGAGTAGTGTATGATTACTATAATGAAAGAAAGGGTTTTAGTAGTCTCTTTTTAGGAGGAAGGACCATATAACGAGGAGGCTAGAAGCAATTCATAGGTGTATAAGTTTTCAGTTTTTCCCATTTTTTCTCATGTTATCTTTATTATTATTGTTTTCTTGGGGATGTTGTATGGGTTCAATAACGAAATTATGCTTGTGGTTTCATTTAGGGATAGATAGAGGAACGATCTATGAGATTATAGGGGAGTGGTTCATTATTTTCTTATTATAAGGAAACGATGTTATAGGATAATTATTATAGTAATTTATTTCATGTTATTTTTTTATTTTTTATGTGTTTGAAGTGGTTTTGTGATGATGTGGTAATGATTTATGAGGATGTGTGGTGGAAATGTAAAAGAGGTGTGAAATGAATATGAAAATGTGGTGATGTTGTGAAATAAAGTGTGGGTTTATATATATATAGTGGGTTTATGTGATTATGTGGAGGTATATAGTGATGTGGTAATACTGTGGGATATAGTTATATGTAAGAATGAATGAAGTGAAAACATGACGAGGTTGTTGTGTGTTGATTTTTCATGAACTTATTTTTTATTGATTTTAGTGGTGGATTTTGGTGTTACGATAGGGTCTTTCAATCATTATTATTTGATATTTCTTTATGATATTTCTAATCCATTATTTTTAGATTTTATTACTTAAATTGTAATTGTTGAACATTGATTATATTTCGATGTTTATTTATTTGATTCTGGTTTCTATCTGTGTAAATCAAACTTTGTGTTTTATTATATCATAGACTTGTTTAATCACATATTAACACTCTTAATTTTGTTATTGTTGATCATCACTTCTTATTATAATTATTTATGTACAATAAGTCATTATCACTTATATAAATTTATATACTTGAATATGACATAATTTTTTATCATGTTTTGATTATATTTTAATTGAAACTCCATTTACAATTTGTATTTTATGGTTTTTATTATATCAATATGATTTTATTTTGTTTTCATGTATTATACAATGACTTCGTGATTTTTTATGGATACTGTAATAATTTTTAATTATGGGGTTTTTAATTTTATTATATGAATAATATTTCTTTTTTATTTTATTTTATTGGTTTTCCATTTAATTGGTAAATTTTTTCTAAGGGTTGCACTTTTTACAGTATTTTTTTAATAGAAATATATTGATTTGGTTTAAAACTTATCTATATATGGTAAAAAAATTAACAGTGGTTTAAACTAAATCTATATATTATTATATATAGCATAGTTTTAAAGCACCATGAAACCCTCTATAGTTTTGAGAGGAAAAAATTCCACTAAAAATTGAAATAACTATCACTAAATAACATTTCACTAAACATCATAGAAACCACCTCTAAATGGGTGAAAATGAAAAATTTTGATGATGACACAAATTTTATTGGTGGTTTTAAAAATCTACCATATAACCATTTGGCAATAGTTTAGTCTATCACCAAACTAAAAAAACATCGCTAGTCCCCTATTCTTTTGTAGTGAGGTATGAGGTTCCACTAAAATCTAGAGGGAATTTTTTCATGAAATGATCCCCTATAGAAGTGTTCTTTTATAATGGATTTAATATCACTCTAGAATGGTTACCTCTATTTATATCCTGCATCAATTGAGTTAAAACATCCATAAACTACTCATCTATAACTCCAACTATTCCAAGTTGTTGATTCAGAATGATATTTTTCTCTTACTACCTTCCTACCTCATTCACCCTATTTTCTTTACGGTCAAAAATTATAAAAAATACATATATTAGATGAATAAATAAATAAACCCTTAAAAATATTCTCATAATACTATAATAATGAGTTAAAATTATTAATATGACTCTTATTAACAATAACTTAACCTCTAAGGTTATATAAACATTTCTCTCATACCAACTATAACAACCCATACATAACCATCCCATAATTATAAGTTTAATATCAAGGATTTTACTTTATTGCATTATAATGATCTTTTAGGCTTAGAGTTTAAGAGATTTAAGAAAACCATTATATAAAAAAGTGGAAATTTTCTATATAGTGGACATTTTTTACACAAAAAAAGTTTTTATAGTTACACTTATGTTATATTCTGGAAACACTTTCTTCTTTCAAGTCAATTCTTTATTAATTTAAAGTTATACATTTATATAGTTATTAAAAATCCTTAAAACCTATAAATTTATTTTAAAATATAAAAGTAGTACAAAAATATTAGTAAGGGTTATAAAAATAAAGGAAACTCATTAGTCTATTAAAAAACATGAAAATCCATGATAAAAATTCCCCTTATACATAATACACTTTGATCTTAAATAATCATTTACTGATGAAATCAAATTCATTACTCATTGTTTTTCATAAAATTATTTTTATTAAATCATAAATAAAAAATCATAATCATTAAAGTTATATGTAAAACATTAGAACTCAAGAAATATTTTCCTTGAAAAATAAACTTTCACCTTTCAATGATCCTAAAATTTTATTTAATAAAAATCTTATTTTTCTAATTCATGAAATCAATACATTTCTAATAAAACTGATATAAAGAAAAAAAATCTTGTTGGTATCTTGGAACACTATAATCATATTACCCATACAATCATACCTACAAGAACCCTTATAATGGAATAACATCACTAGTTAATTCCAACATAATTTCTCTAGGGAACTTATCATTACCTAATGTATTTGAGTGTTATATCAGACCCAACCATTATCGTATAAAATTTACAAGAATCATAACATGAAAAAAAGCTTCTATTTCCATCATAAAACTCATGAAAGATGATTTTTAACTCATAAGAATTAATATATTTAGTTATCACATTAAATAAGGAAATATATTATTTTATTGGATAATGAAAATATGTAGATTAATAGAAAAAATGTAGCAAATTTGGTTTTGATATATGTATCCTTTTAATATATATATATATATATATATCTAGATTTATCCCTGAATTTGGTGGTGTTTATTAGGTCATGTTGTCTATGATGAAGACACAAGAGGGGGTGAATTGTGTACTTGTAAAAATCTTGACAATATTAAAATGTGACTCTTGAAATGAAGCGAACCTTTCATTCTATCTTAGAGTCAATCAAGTAGTGGAAACAAATAATGGAAAATAACATAAGGATGTATAGTGATTCAGGGTACAAAAATACCCTAGTCTACTCCACTAATGCTCTTCTCCATGAGCTTGGTGATTTCCACTAGTACATCCTATTATCACAAGAACTTCTAATCCACAATTGAGTCTAGGTAGTTGACACATTACAAGGATTTTACAGGGCCTTATGGTTATTTTATAGGGAACCAAAATATCCACATCTTAGTCTTAGAAGTTAACACTCCACCACGATTGAGTTGGAGAAAATGATACTCAAAAAAAAAATAAATGAGATGATGTTTTTTGTGAAATAGGTTTAGCTTAAAGTTGAAAAAGCAATTAATATATGCAGATGATCTTCAATATAGCACAAAAAAATAATCTTCAATGTTGAGTAGTATTATTCATCTTTAAACAATATTAAATAAATGAGACAATGTTTGTGCAGACTTCCTTCATCTTTACACTATGAGAGAATAAGAATGTATAATGAATCTCAATCTCCTCTTCAAAAGCACCAACCTTTAATATGAATATTTTCATCGCCTTCTTTTTAACTGAGTATTGAAATCTTCACATTTTTTCATTGTGTATATTATTTTCCTACCAGAGTGAGATATATATAGAGAATAAATATCTAGAAGTTGTAATAACATTTATCTTTCTTAGGATAACCAAAATAAATAGAGTTAACAACCTTTATAAATATTCACAAGAATAGAGGAGCACTATTTTTTATTTATTCTGATTGAATAAATTACTAATAAATGCATTCAAAATAATTTTAACTCTTCCAATTATATATCCATAATAATATAAGTGTTTAAAAATTAAAAGATCATATTTAAATCAATTAAAACCAATTTAAATATTGTCGGAACAATTTCTGAAAAATATCTACACAATAAATCATGAATTTTTGAAATCAAATCATTTAAAGAGATTCATAACATCCCTTATAAATAGGAATGATGTAATCTATTACATGCGATCCATTGAATCAGTCATAAAAGAAACTTATAATGATATGTAATTCCATCATGACCATTGTAGAAATCTTGGATAATATATTTAAAGAAACCTCTATCATTGACCAATCAAATGTAGGGTTGAACTATGTAGCGTAGGGTTCATTCTCATAGCATAGGGTTCTTTCACGTAGCGTAGGGTTCCTTAGTGTAGCGTATGGTTTCTTCGCATATTTTAGGGCTCAATCATGTAGCGTAGGGTTCCTTGAAACATATGGTTTCTTAACCATACTTTAATCTTCAAATAATGTATAGAACAAAAGTAGAATATGGATGATAATCCCTATGCTCACCTTTTTAGCATAATATCCCAAACATAGAATTGATTAACTGTTTGTTCAATTTCCCAAACGTAGGGTCTATGAATAGTAAAATCAACTTCCAAAAAATGGTTTCTAATCTATATTTTTAATACCCAGCATAGGGTTGACGATCTATACACAAACTATTCATCATAGCATAGAGTTTATTCCTTAAATTACATTTATCAACATAGGGTATGAACAATGTTTTTGGAAAATGTGAAAACCTTAACTTTCGACTTCACTAAATTTTTTGGGCCTTTTAGCATTCGATTAAGCCTTAATCCCACAATAATTATTTTTTAGTGAATCTCAAGAAATTTACAATGGTTATAGAATTGAATCAATTTGAATTCTAGAACTCCTGATCTCTTTGAAAAACTAAAATAATAACATTCTAAAAAACTGTAGTTGGTAAACTTCCTTCCCAAGATTCGGTGAATTTATTGACCATCCAATACACTATTTAAGAATTTATGTAAACTGATAAAATAAAGATAAAATTATTGGATTTCCATATCCCTAGATCCTGAGTGATTCTGAATTCTTTAGAACTTGCAGTAAAATAAATACTATAGGTTTTCAAATCTTTTCACTGTACAATTTCAAAATCACTTCATAAACTTCATAGTTTTTTTATAGTATCAAAACATTCTTTTTAGACTCCCACATAAACTAATGATGTTTTAATAAACATCTTATATATACAATGGTATAATTATCCCATGAATTTGATCATTGTATCTTGATATGTCATCATAATTCTATAGTGACTTTAAGTTGAAAACTGCAATATCACTTGAAAAACTTTTAACAATTTTGGTGATTTTTTGCACCACCGAAAAAATTTAATTGGCTTTTGAATTAAATAGATGAAATGAATATAATCTTCTTATCTTTACAACAAAATAAATTCTATAAGAATATGATAAGTATTTCTTCAGATATAAAATAAGTACTTTGAAATACTAAATCTGAAACATATAACAAATTTATTAGAAAAAATATTGATGTGTTGAAGTAATTATCAAAACTAAATCAAAATGAGAATGAAAAGGAGCCACTCAACAATCTCTTTTTTTTTGATAATTAAAAAAACCCAAACTCTGTACCAATTTTTTTACCACTTTTTTATGGATAAAAAAGATGCGTTCTTGAGTAAAATATATTTTACCCTTTAATAAAGAATAGGAATTTGAAATTTTAAGTAGTAGAAAAAGAATTTAAAATTTAAAAAAAAAATTTTATTCCCCCTTTAAAAAAATTCAAAATATGGAAAATAAAATTTTCCTTTTTTAATAAATTTAAAATTTAAAAAATAAATTTTTTATTTTTTTTAATAATTAAAATTTGAAAAATATTTTTTATTGTTTTTTTGAATATTTAAAATTTGAAAAATAATTTCTTTAAAAAATATTAACAAGATTAGTTATTTCAAAATATTTTGTAAGTATATACAACAATATAAACTCCCCATAAATTCTTACTTCCTTCAAGGAAAAATAAAAAGATATAATCAAGGAGCCATGAAAACATATAAAATATTATTCAATGAATAAAAAGGGTTTTCAATGAATTTATTAAACCATTTAATTCATTCCATAATAATAAAACATTTAAACACATGCTAAATATTTAATATTACTCCCCTTAATACCAAGAATAAATATTTATGATATTCATCAAATTTAAATAAACAATTTTCACGGAATTTAAATAAAATATTTTTTTTAAAATAAATAAATAAATAAAATTTTAAAAATAATAAAGGATTTTTAAAGAATTTAATTAAAGGATTTCCAAATAATTTAATCAATGGGTTTTCAAAGAAATTAATTAAGGGATTTTCAAATAATTTAATTAAATAATTTTCAAAGAATTTAATTAATAGATTTTTAATGAATTTTATCAAGGCATTTTCAACGAATTTAATTAAAATTTTACGCATGTTATAAATGACCAAAACATTTTAATCTAATAATAGAATAATTTATCACAAAAATAAGAGATAAATTTAACATGAGCAATTAAATTAAATAGTCAAACATTAAACACATTCTTACATGCAAGATAACCATTTATATAAAATCTTAATAAAAAGTTTGATAGTCATTGATTAATAAAATAAACCAATGAATTAATTCATTTGATAAAATAATTGTGTGAAAAGATCTAATAGTTTAAGTATAAGAAGAATTAAATATAGAGGAATAAAACCTAAAACATTAATAAAATCTCCCCCTGTATAAAAATGTTAGTGTATTTAAATTGAAAATTAAATTTGAAAATAAAATACTTCCTGGATTAATCGTTCCTACTCTAATGAGGTTTCTATTTAAGAGAATAAGAAATAATAATATTATAAATTACCATAATTTTCAAGCAGCCAGTTGAAAATATAATGATAATGTTCAATGCCGCACACCTACAATGTATCAAATACATGTGCCTTTTGATACCCATAAGATTTTGGGTAACCAAATATTTTTATTTTTATAAAACATTTTATAATTATGATGTTTAATGGATACAAAATTAATGATTTAAGTAACCAAATATGTTTATTTTTATCAAAAATTTTATAATTAAATCTAGATAATGATTTTTAATAATGAACATTCTTGACACCAAAAAATTGAGGTTTTCTAAAATAAAAGTCATTAGAATAATGTCCATTAATACCACAACAAATTACAAAATTCAACCAACAATTCTTTAATTTTAGTTTTGAGTCAGATGACAAGAACTTTTGGAAGAATTTGATCTTAAATTAGCAATCTATTTTGGCAAGCTTTCATTATCAATTGAAATAGAATCATAAGATTTTTTAATATTTTTAAACTCTTTATTTAAAGATTCAAATTTATCTTGAATCATAAAACAAATATTATTAAGTTCATCATGATAAAAACTTTTAGAATTATAACTTTCAGAGTAAGAAGATTGTACCTCATCAACAAGAGCCATAAGACATTGGTTAACCTTTTTATTTTCATGCTAAACTTCTAAGTTTATAGTATATTCATTATTTGAATATTCATATGAATTACTAGTATCCTTTATGGACTTATTTCCTTTTCATTTATTTTTATATTTCCTTTGAGCTTTAGGAACAGGACAGTCCGATCACAAATGACCTTTCCTTTTACACTAATATCACCTGAATTCTTTATCTTTATTCAACTTCAATTTCTATTTTCTACTTTTAAATATATTTCCATTTTTTTAGAAATATAGGGAAGATCATCACTTGAACTAAAATTACTAAAATATGAATCATAAAAATCATCCATCAAAACTTTGAGTGAAACTATTTCCTTTTTGATAAAATATGATTTTCATCTTTTGTTTGCATCTCTACTTCATACATCATCAATTATCCAATCAATTATTTCATCTTTAATTATTTAACTGGTGTGGATTATTGAATAACAATTGATATTACATTCCACATAAAAGGTGAAACTCTATGTACATTTAATTTCTAATTTGGTCCTATAATTGGAGTTCCCAATACAACAACATCATTATCAACTTCTGTTAATCTTCCATTCATCTGAGTGATGATCTAAAATTCTAGCATCCTGAATGTGTCAAATTTATGTTTTGTAGTATTGTAGCTTAATTGTCTTAAATTTTCAGTTACTTAATTTGTAATTGCAATAGTCTTCCACATCTCATAGGCAGTAACACATTAAAAAAATGATTAAATTCATCAGGACTAAGACCACATATAATTGCATTAATGGATTTTGAATTAATATCATATTCATCTTCCTTAGAATCATCCCACTTTTCTAGTTTTCTAGGTATTTCATCAGGTTTTTAAATATTCATATAATATTTGAAACCAGTATTCTTCAAATAGATAGTCATGTGATATTTCTATCATCCATAATTATCACCATTAGAATAAGGATCACATATCATCGACATACCTTCTCTAATAATTTCCATTGAGATTTTTCTTTGTCTGAATATTTTACTAAGGTTTGTTATATCCAAAATAAATCAGTATATCCCTACCTATAATACCAATTATTAAATATAGATGTCTATGATGAAGACACAAGAGGGGGGGGGGGGTGAATTGTGTCTTTTTAAAAATATTGACAATATTAAAATGTACCTTTTGAAATGAAGTGATCCTTTCCTTATTTCCTAAAGTCAAGTGAGAAACAGAAATATATAAAAGAAAATAACACAAGGATGTTTAAGGGTTCGTGGCACATAAATCCCCTAGTCCACTCCACCAATGCTATACTCCACGAGCTTTGTGATTTTACCTCATAGGTACTCTTATCCCAAGACCTTTCAATCCATAATTGAGTGCGGGAAGTTGACACCTTACAAGGATTTTATAGGGACTTCTGGTTCTTTTATAAGGAAACGAAATATCCACATCTTAGTCTAAAAGTATGACACTCCACCATGAATAATTCTGAGTAGCCAATACTCAAAATAAAATAGATGAGATGAAGTTTTTTTTGTGAAATAGGTTTATCTCACAATTGTAGCAGCAACTAACAGATGTAGATGATCTTCAATATAGCACAACAGAAGCAGAAAAATAGTTTCAATGTGGAGAAGGATTCCTTGCCTTTAAGGAGTAAAAAATAGACTATACAATGTTTGTGCATGGTTCCCTTCACTTTAAACTATGAGAGAGTATGATTGTAAACTGAATTTCAATGTTCTCTTCAAAAGCATCTAGCTTTAATTTGAATATTTTCAGCACCTTATTTTTAATAGAGTATTCATGTATCAGATTTTTTTGGTTGTGTATATTCTTCTCCTATGAGAGAGAGATATATAGATAATAAATATCCAGTATTTGTAACAACATTCCTCTTCCTTATGATACCAAAAATAAAGTGAGTTAACAAGCTTCATAAATATCCCCAAGAATTGCATAGCACTATTACCTCTTTATTACTATAGAATAAATATCTAATAAATTATTTCAAAATAATTTGAACTCTTCCAATAATATCTCCATAATTACAACACCATTTAACAATTAAAAACTCATATTTAAATCCATTCAAACCACTTTAAATATAGTTGAAATAGTTCCTGAAAAAATAGTCTCATAATAAATCATGAATATTTGAAATCAAATCATTCAAAGAGATTCATAACATCCCTTATAAATAGGAATGATTTAATCTGTTGCATGTGATCCATTGAATCAGTTGTAAAACATCATTATAATGACATATAATTCCATCGAGACCTTTGTAGAAATTAAGGATAATATATTTAAATAAAAATCTATTGTTGACCAGTCAAATGTAGGTTTCAATTTCATAGAATAGTATTCATTCATGTAGCACAGGGTTCCTTCACGTAGTGTAGGGTTCCTTCGTATAGTGGGTTCCTTCATGTAGCGTACAGTTCCTTCACGTAGTGTAGGGTTCCTTCATGTAGTGTAAGGTTCCTTCGCATAGGGTAGGGTTCTCTAACATAGTGTAGGGTTCCTTCCAATGTATGGTTTCTTAAACATACTTTCATCTTCACATAACTTATGGAAAAAATTATCGTAGGGATGATAATTCATACATTCACCTTTTTAGCATAATATCTCAAACGTAGCATTGATTAACCATACGTTCAATTTCCCAAACATAGGCTTTATGAATAGTAAAACCAACTTCCAATATAGGTTTGATGATCCATATTCTTAATATCATGTGCAGGGTTGGTAATCTATATGAAAACTATTCAGTATAGTGTAGGGTTTATTCATTAAGTTATGTTTATCTACATAGGTTATGAACAGTGTTTCCATAAAATGTGGACACCTTAACTCTAGACATTGTTGATTTTTTTGAGAATTTTAACATTAGATTCAGACATAATACCACCAGACTTATTTGTAGTAAATATAAATATTTTTCCAAAAGTTCAAGAATCGAATCACTCTGACTTCTTTAAGTCCCGATATCTTCAAAAAACTGAGGTAATAACATTCTGAAAAACTACAGTTGGGAAACTGGCTTCCCAAAATTTGGTAAATTTATTGACCAACCAAAACACTTTTTCAGCCTTTTATGTAAACTTATAAAATCAATATAAACATATAAGATTTTAATCTCCCTAGGTCCCAAGTGATTCTGATATCTGTTGAACTTTCAGTGAAATAAATACTATAAGTTTTTAAATTTGTTCACTGTATAGTTGAAAAAATGATTCAAAAACTTTGGAGACTTTTTAAAGTATCAAAACATCCTTTTTAGACTTCTATATAAACTAATGATGTTTATATAAACTCTTTATCTATCTAATTGTATAATTATCCCATGAATTCATTCAATTTAGCTTGAGATATCTTCATAATTCTAAATTGACTTTAAGATGAAAACTGTAATATCACTCGAACACCTTGTTACAGTTTCAGTGAATTTTTTCACCATAGAAAAAATTTAATTGGGTTTTGACATAAAAATATAGAAGGAATATAATATTCTTATTTTCCAACATAATGAACACTGTAAGAATCCAATAACTATTTATTTATATATAAAATAAATACATTGACATACTGAAATTGAAACACTTAACAAATTTATTAGAAAAAAAAGATTGATGAGTTGAAGTAATTATAAAAAATAAATCAAAATGGAAATGAAAAGGAGCCACTCAATAGTGTTTGGGTGTCTTAGGGCCCCAAAAATTAATATACAAAAATATTAATATATTTAATTCACACACATGAATCAATTTGGTTTTATGGATTTTTTTTACCATCTCTAGAGACCTTGGATGGGAAATATGAGACCAAGGCTAATTATAGAATGCACGGTTTACCCTAAGAGTGACCAAAGGTTGGTCGATGTTAGACATTCTAAGATAGGTGATCATTGGTAGGTGTGTTTAATAAACTAAATAATTTATTTATTTTTGAATGAACTAACCTTGAAATCATCTATGAATATCCCATTATAAAAAATTACCAGGGTTAGATATATAACCTTGAGAGGATTTGAGAGGATGATTAAGAATTATTCATTGGAGTATTAGGATCATATGATTAACGAAGATTAAATCACATTGGATTGAGATACAATGATCAAATTATATCTTTTTCCTCACTAGAGAACACAATATTAACCAATGATTGATCTAAATCAAGGTAGCGAACATTATTTATAAATTTCCACCCTATTTGATTTAATATAGAATGGATTAATTTATATACTTTTTTATAGTGTTTTCCAATCTTCTCATGAGCCTTGCCACACTTTTTATATTAATGATTCAATTACATTGTTTTTTTTCTCATGTTATCACCCTCGAGTACCCTGATTTATGATGTTGGATGAGAATGCTCATCCAATGATGGTTCACCTTGTTTATGTGCATTTATCTAAATCATTATTCACATTCATCACCACTGACCCATGGGGTTACAACACGACATTACCAAGATATGTTTGAGCATGATCCGACCCACAAATTCATGGAAGTTATATGAACAACATTCAATATAGTGATTTGTGGATAGATTTGGATAGATTGTGGGTGATGTTTCATGTATTCAGAATCTAGAGCGGTGAAGACAATGGAAGGTGCTATGAGAAACATACTGGATCATTAGTGGATGATCTAAATCTGATTTTCATCCACTAGAAGCTAGGAATCAAGAACTAAAGGTGTTACCCTTCATTTTTAGGTGGTTAAACAACAAATTTCATGGTAGAGAAGGTGGATTTAGATCTATATTTAAAAAAATTATTTTTCTATGAAAAAATTGACTACACGGAGTGAACTATAAAGAAAAGTCATTGTATAGTCCTTTAGCTATAAAAGATTGGTTTTAGGTTGGAGATAAATATCACACACCATGTGGACCCACCACACACTATGTGACCTTATGATGGCAGTTTGGAATGCCCTCTAGAAGTAAAATGACATAGGAATAACCATGCACACAGGAATGACCAAAGTAAACATGTATGACTATGTACTTGGACATGACAAGGATACCCAGACATGACTACGTATATGAGATCAGTCTAATATACATGGGCACAACCAGAAGAGCATGAGAAGGACCTAGATGGCTGAGACTTGTTGTGTACAACCTAAATACTCTATATACTATGACTTGGCATCCCAAACCTTGACCATGAGAGAAAATGGCTAGGCAGTGAGGTGAGGTCACACTCTGTGTGGACCCCCATGCATGTCATGTATTGTGAGATAGATTTACTATCAATGTCCTAGGGAGAACACTACCAGTCAACGATAAAATTTCCTACATCTTGTGGACCCCCATACATGCTGTGTATTCCCCTAGAAACTTCATCCTCTCATATATCATTCCTTAGGACTCAGATTTTATCTCATGAGTATCTTATAATAAGTGTTTTTTTCATGTTGAATGTGATGGTGACCTTGATTGTGGCATGTGAGATATGATGTGAGGTGATAATAACATGACAGTTCTTTAGGAAACACATGATGATGACAGTGATTAGGGAATGATCATTAGAGTGATAAAGGGGTTCATAATACCCTACCACACTAAGGAATGGGTCCTCATAGTCTTTACATAGGCATTTTTGGTAATCACCCATAGTAGGGAGTGGTTCCTCTACTAGATTTCTGGATCCCTTGGTTGTGAAGTGAAACGGTGAGGGGCATACCCCTCCACACAAATTCTTGTGAGGTTATAGATGATGCTGGGAATTAGAGATGGAATTTTAGAGGTTTGTTCACAATAATTGACTATGGCTGGTTTGTGATATGTAGATATCATTTCTCTCTTTATTTAGACTCTTTATGAATATATATATATATATATATATATTGGGTTTTGTTTTCCACTTTTTTTGGGTTTAGTTTTCCTCAGTTATATCAGTCTATTCACCCCATTATGGTTTTTAGGGTGTTCTACTGGGTATGTATATACTCACCACTGCATGGGAATTTTCTACATGCGTCATGTCTTATGTAGATGATGTAATGTTTGGTAGTGACATCAGTGGATCTTAGTGATATATAGGTTCATTGACCACATATAGTGGTAGGACTTGGAGATCAAGAGTCAAGATATCTTTCAATTTTCATCTATTTCAGAGGTTTTTAGGTTGTTAAATATTTTCTTATTGGTAATGTATTTCCCCTTGTAGGATTTGGTTTTATAATATCATACTCTAATGTATTCCCTAGAGGTTATTGTATGAATGGTTTTAATCTAGACATTACAGTCTTTATTATATTCCTTTTCATCATAACATAGAGATTTTTGGGTGTGTGAATATTGTTACATTAGTCTAAGGTATCCCATTTTAGTTTATGCCTTCTCAGTGTTTGTTACTATCTGCTATCTTATTGAAGGTGGGATTGGGGTGGTCATGGCTCGACCTGCTGCTGGCTAGGTGGGATCTAGAGGGACAAGCCATGAAAAAATGGATATTTTTTATAAAACCATTGAAAATTCAAGAGGAATAATAATAACAAAAAAATTTCATAATTTCGAAAAAGAATCAAGAGGTAAATGTTAAAAAACATTATTTTTCCACTTTTATATCAAAAGTAAAAAATTTACCCTTATGGAAACATTAAAAAATTTATTTTTAAAATATTATTAAGGAATGAAAAAGATATTTGAAAATGACCTAATCATTAATTTTGAGTGTATGGAATAAAATTCTTGAAGCATTTAAAAGACTATATCCATGTAAGAGAAAGAGTTTATAGAAAAACTTTAAAATATTTAAAACAAGGTATTAAAGAAAAATCCATTACCTCATACTTTCAATTGGTCAAAATCACTCCAAATTCCCTATATAATAGAAATAGATATGTTATAAAAATATATTTGAACCATATTTATATTTTTATTAGTAGATACAATTAAACTATAATTTCTTATGACCTATTTATTAATAATTATTTCTTAAAAATCAATATTTATGCATTAACTATCTCGTTTCCCATATATATTTTGATTTTTTGGTTTATATACTTGATCATAGGTAATAGTTAAATAACCCATATAGTGTTAATAATTTTATAAATTTTATATTTATTCAATAACTTCATCTTTATGACCATCAATGTGAGTTGGTGATGAAAACTGAAATACATTATTCAAGGAGGATGTAGTTCACACGTACACATGAGAAACATTTAAAATTTTCAAATCAATGGAAGGGAGGTATAAAATGGTTACATTATCATAATAAAATTTTAGTATAGTAACTATACTAAGTTCATTATATTATTATGAGTATAATATATTTAAGGGAGGTGTCTGAAGAAAGAAACATGGAAGAACTTGGTGAGAATAATTACCTCTTCCTTTGATATCATCCTTTGAATTACACCTAAAGCCTTCTTAGATTGATCTTTTGGTGATAATAGGACCAATAATATGTATATTAATGTGTTTATAAGTGATTTTATTAGATATTGGTTGATTTAAGGTGCTCGAAGTGGGTGGATAAGTGAGGGGGTGAAGAGATACTTTTATAGGAGAGAGGAGTGACACCATTGAAAATACCATTAACTTTAAAATAATATAAATGTATTTCTCAAGGTCAAGAAAAAAAGAAACCCAAATTATAACATAGGATAATATAAGTAAAAATACAATAATTTAATCAAATTATAGATAGGATTTTGAATTATTTGTAGCCTTATCCTTTAGTTTTAACCATTTTAAACCCATTTTAACCTTTATCTCGGTGAAAAACTTTTACCAAGGTAACATAATTATATGAATGAAAATGAAATGAATAATATTAAATAATTTTAAAATTACTATTAAAAATAATAAAACCATTTTAAAAAATTTTATCTATATACATTTTTAAAATTAATTCTAATATAAATATGTAAAACAAAACGAAAAATGGTTTTTAAAAAAAAATCACTCTTAAGCATTAAAATGATTTTTCACTAAAATAATGACTAGTATTGATCCTTATGACATAAATGGGATTATGGTTAAATCAAATATATTTATGTAACATTAAAACTGATCAAAAATTGAATATAACCTTATAGTTATTTAATTAAGCAAAATGAGCAAAAGAGTTCTCTTACTAGAATTAAACACCACTTATGTTCTAAAATAGATTATCAAATTAAAAATAATATTTTTAAATCTTTTATTTTAATTATTAAATATATATTTGGTCTATAAAAACTTTTTAAAAACTTTCAAGTCATTCTTATGTCATGATGATTCCCTAAAATTGACAATGTTGGTAAAAATGGAAATTTTCACTATTCACCTAAAAATCAACTGTTTCTAAAAAATCCCTAAAATTTACCTGAATATAATTTTAAATGATGAATTGAAAAATCAAGACTATTTATTAAAATAAAAATTATTATATTTAGAAAATTAATTTTTAAATAAATTTATATAATACATGAAGAAAAATTTAGTTAGAATAAAACTATTTATTTTTTAATAGAAAAATATATAAAAAATTATAATGTGGAATATAAATCCCTAAAATCTAATTATTGACATTCATAAGACATGAATATTTTTTATTATTCATATTAAAAGGTTTTTCACATTCTTCTTCCCTTAAATAAATTTCAAACTCTCTATTTTATTCATTAATAAATAGGTGAGGATATTTTTCTCTCATATCTTTTTCATATTTCTATGTTTCTTCTTTAATGAGAAGATTTTTACACAAAATATTTACTAGGGGTCATATTATTCCATAACACCAACTATATATGATCAATAATCTAAACTAGATTTTCCTCATATGAAATATTTTACTTTAACTAAAACACTTCAAGGCTCAAAATAAGAGATGCATATGGTACATATTTACTTAATAAATAATCATTAAACACATCTTGGAACTAAGATAAATTACAAGGCAGTTACTAGATAATTTACCAAACCCACTTTCTCCAAAATTTCATACATCCCAAAAAACCATAGAATTAATTTTCCCTTTATACCAAAAATCATTACACTATTCCTTGTAGATATTTTAAAAGAAAAATTGTCTCCAACCTTGAATAAAATATCCTATCTTCTTTTATCTGCATAATTTTTCTAAATGCATTGAATTTCTATCAAATGGTTCTGAATTATCTTTACCCTTTTGACTATTTATTCTTCTGAACTGGGTCCCAAAAAATCTCTTTCCCTAAATTCATCATAACATGTTGGAGTCTGAATCTATTTTCCATATAATGACTCAAATGTTTCTATCTGTATACTAAAATGAAAAATATTATTATAAAAAAAATTCAATTGGAAAACATGTTAATCCCAAATTCATTGATAATAGAATGATCAAGACCATATAATATCCTCCTAAGTATTAACTATACACCCATATTATCCATCACATTGAGGATGAAAAGCTATACTAAAACATAACTTTGTACCCATCAACTTTTGAAGTCCCTTAAAAAAATTGTATGTAAATTTGGGATTATAATTTTATATAATAGAAATATAATATCTATGTAACCTAGAAATATATTTAAGATAAAGTCAATAATGATGATACAAATACATATTATCTAATATAGGAATAATGTGACCAGATTTTGACCAATAATCAATAATAACCCAAATTGGATTATTACTAAAAAGTGTATCTAGAAATCCCATTATCAAATCCATGGATACATTCTCCCATTTTTATTTAAAAACTTGAAACAAATGAAGTATCCCCTTAAATAGTTTTCATTCATCTTAATCCTATTTTTAAGTCAAATATTTTATGGTAAAATAAAAAAGAAATCTCTTCTTTCCTTCCCACCAATAATATCCCTAGAGGTCTCTATACATATTAGTGCTATAAGGATGAAAAATTAGAGAGCTATGAAATTCACTTTATAATTTATTTTTCAACTAAAAATCACTTGGTACACATAACCCTTTTCCAAATACTATAAAATATTATTTATCAATATCACACTGAGTTTTTTTGTTTCTTATCTAATTCTTTTCATTCTTACAAACCACAATATTATTTATGAGAATTGTTAATTATTTTTGACAAGGATGATTGTACTAATACCTGATCCAAAAGTGAAGGGGTTTCTATATGCATAATTTTTATTCCAATTTTCAATAATTCAGTAACTATTGGATCGTGTTACACATGTATCATGGTCAGTGATTAATTATTTTCACTTAATTCATATACTACCTAGTTTTGGTTACCTAGATGATAGTGAATCATGTAATTGTAATCCATTATCTTTTCTAACCATCTTCTTTACTGCATGTGAAATTTTTTTAATTGAATATATATTTCAGGATTTTATGATCTATATATATATATATATATCACATTTATTCCCATATATAATATGAATCTAAATTTTAATTAAAAACTACTACAGTAATATTAATTTCATCATTTGGATAATTCTTCTCAAGGTGTTTCAATTGGTGTGATTCATATGCAATTACACAATAAAGTTTCACTAAAACAAAACCAAGGACCTTAAATGAAGAATCATTATAAATAATTATGCACCTCATGAAATTATAATGTTTTTTAAAAACTAAACTATAACTGTAAAATTTTATTATGATTTTTATAAGATTCCATTAACCTATTATTATAAAGTCTATTGGAATTATTTAACGAGTAATTAAAAATAGTTTAAATTTTTATTTAAGTTTTGAATTCAAATTTTTTTATTATGATTATTATAGAATGATAATTTCATCTCTCTTGGATAATTATGAATTATGAATTTGAATTACTTCATCCAATTAGAGATTGACTTGATATTTTTTTATTGATTCTATTTAAAGGCTTTAGGACACATTAAAATAGTATCAGTTAAAAGAACATAAAATCTTGAGAACTAAAAGAACATTACTCTAAAAAGTTAAAGTGTTGTATAAACCAAGTCACGTGTGATAAATTTTTCATAATCTTGCAGAATTTTAAATGATGAATGAATAATTATATGACTTCATCTACTACCTTGATGAGAAATCTTGAAATATTACTCAATAACCTATACCTGTGATTGTTTCATATATATTTTATTTATTCGTGGTTTCTTATTTCACTAACACTACTTCCCATCTCTTACACATGTTCTCAATTTCTATTCATGATTTTACATTAAAAATAATTATTTATTTATTTCTTCAAGTTGTGACTACCAGATTCTAAATTTAAGACTATTAATGTTATGAAATCTATAGTTTATATTAAGTGTTGTATTTGGGTTGCGACTCCCCATACAAAAGTTAGGTTTTTTAGTTATACTTCCTATAGAAAAATATGTTGTAAATAGGTTGTTATCATCCTTAAAAAATCATTTTAGTGCACAATATATCTCTCATAGAGTAGATATGCATAATATTGGAGTAGGTTAAATTTGTAATGGACCACTATAAAAATTCCCTATGTTATTTTTTCACTGAAAATTAACCATTTTAAATATATTTGTTAGTAATTTTATTTGGTTAAGATTTAAATCTGGTTTATTCACTCCCTCTAGACTATCTATTATACATTATGACCAAATACATTCAAGTAGAATAAATAATTGGGTCACTCGTGAAATATGAGATTACTATGAAGTAGAAAGATAAAAAGGAATCCAAGGAAGATAAGAAAGTAAAGGAAAAGAAAACTTTTGAATTTAAGGAAATAAATGATTACTATTTTAGTAGTGTTGCCAAAATTTCTTACTTATACAAGAATATGATAAAATTCAAGAGGATGTAGATATATTTTCATCATGCCAAAAAGGAGAATCAATGTTGATAAGTAGAGGTAACTTTAAATGAATTAAAGAAGAAGGGATACATCAAATTTTAGTACCATATATTCAATATGAAAATGAAAGAAAATAAGAAATATAATAAAGCCTTAAAAGTTTCTATATAGAGTGAAAATGATTAGTCACATTCCTAAACCAAATCAAGTGATGATTCTGACAAATGCTCATGGCCAAAATTGAGATAAATAATGAGGTAAATTATGCTACTTACTCTTGTTCTTTAATTCATTTATAGTATATAGTTCTAAATTTTAATAGATATAAACATTAGGATGGATTTTGTGAACTTAATATAAAATTAAAAGGGATAAAAAAGAAATATAATAAAGTAATTAATGAGATGGACCAACTCTCTAAAGAAAAGTATGAACTAACGTAAAAATTAAAAGGGATACCAAATGAAGATAAATTATAATCCACTATTAAGGATTTTAAGAACCCTTTTTCTATATTCAACTATGGTGATAATAATTTACATAACTTTTTGGATTCTCAACTTCATGGGAAAAAATTTTAGGTTTATATCTTAAAATAAAGATTTTACCTCTAAAAATACTAATTTTGAAAGAGGATTATCTCAATATAAATTTTGAATTTTTTGTTGTAAAAGTAGGCATAATATTTATGAACACGATTATAAATATTCTAGATATTTTTTACAAAAATGGGTACATATTTTGTCCAATATTTCATTTGGGAAATCTTATACATAATAAATATGTGTTCATACGTCTCTTTTAGAAAAAATTATTGGAACTAAATTTATTTGGGTACAAAAGATTTTAAAATATTGATTATTTTGTAGGATAAATTAGACAAGATAAAATCCCAAGGATCCATGTGGTACATGGATAGAGGGTGATCAAGACACATGTGTAGTGACTACTCCAATTTGATTATCTTTTAAAAGATTTATTGGGTCCATGTCACCTTTAGTTATAACTCAAGGAGTACGATTATTGACATATGCACCATTGGTTTTTCCAATTCTACCATTATTGAATATGTGTTATATGTTAATGTTTCAAAATATAATTTTCTAATTATTATCCAATTGTGTGATAATGGTTTTATATTTTCTTTTGAAAATGAGGCTTGTGATGTTTTTGACTCCAACAAAAATATTTTATTTTCAACTTATTTATTTCAAAATGTTTAGGTTATTGATTTAAAATATTTTTCTATCAAACATGTTAAATGTATATGTGAGAAATATAGTTATTCATGACTATGGAAAATATTCCTTAGTCATTTTAGCACACACATACTTTTAAAACTCAACAAAAAACAACTAGTATGAGATTTATTGAAATTGTATTTCAAAGATGACATTATGTGTGAGCCTTACCAACTTGGTAAAAAAAACTTTCCTTTAAATATAAAAATTAAGTATCCATCTCAAATAAACTTAATCTTTTATATCATGATTTATTTAGACTAAACCATGTTTCAAGTTTATGAGTAAAATCTTACACTTTTGTAATTGTTGACAATTACACAAGATTTACATGGGTTTATTTATTGGATTATATAAATGAGTCTTTTAATGTATTTATTAAATATACCAATAAGTTAAAAAATGAAAAGGGTATAATATCACATCCATTCAAAATGATTATGGGTGAGAGTTTTAAAATAAGGATTTTTATAAACTCTATGATTCATTTAGTTATAATAATTATTTTTATAATCCCAAGACTCCCCAACATAATGAGGTTATTGAAAGATGAAATTTAACTCTATAAGATATTAAAAGAGATCTCTAGAGTGAATTTAAACTCCCTAAATATTTGTAGTCCAATGTGATCAATACTGTTGACTATTCCTCGAACCATGTTCCTATAAGTACCATCCTTAAGAAGACCCGCTATGAGATTTGTAAAGGAAAGAAACCTAAATTTAAAGAGTTTAAGGTGTTTGGGTATAAATGATATATTCTTAACAGCAAAGAAAACTAAGGGAAATTTGACCCCAAATATAATGAAAGTATTTTTCTTAGGTACTCTAACTCAAGTAAATCATACCATATATTTAGTTAAAAGACCAAGACCATAGATGAATAAATTCATATAAAATTTGATGATAATTTTCCTAAACCTCATCCCTTAATTGATGATGCTGAGGATTACCAAATGTTTTTCTTTGAATGAATCATCTTCTTACAAATAAAATAAAGTTGGGGAAGAACCACCATCTATATGATTACCTAAGGAATGGGTGAATTATAAATACAATCCTTTAGAAAATTTTATTAGTGATCTATAAGATGGTATTCATACTAGAAGGTTAGTTTTAAAAGAGTTTGGACATTGTGCCTTTGTTTCACACCTAGAATCCCTAAATATTTATGACTCCATTAACTATGAAAATTGGGTGATTTTTATTTAAGAATAGTTGAACTTATTTTTAAGGAACAAAATTTGTAATCTTATTGAATGACATGATGATCATACCATTTAATCTACCAAAATGGTTTTCAATAATAAGTTACATAAGAAATGTAACATCACTTAAAAAAATATAGACTAGTAGTAAAAGGCTATAATTAAGAATAAGGTATTGACTGTAGTGAGACCTTTGAACTCTTTGTTTGACTAGATTTCATTAGAATCTTATTAGAAATCTCCACCCACTTAAATTTTAAGATTTTTTAAATGGATGTAAAATGTGATTTTTTTGGATGATTGTCACTACAAAAAAATTGGCCTTTAACCGTGCCAGTATAGGCCTTTATCAGCTCTAAAAAAGTGATGACAGTGTGAACACAGTTAATATTAAAAAAACATTATCATCGCTAAAAAAGTGCTGTTAATGGACCCTTTTAATAGTACTTTTTTAAGTGATGTTATTGGGGGAATTTGACAAATATTTTTAGGATTTATAAAGGAAACACTGTTAAAGGGGGTGAAATTATATTTTTTTCGGATACCTATGAGCCCAACCCCTTTTTCAATGCTTCCATGACCCCTTTAACAATAACCCACCCCTCTTTAACAAAACTTTTCACCCAACCACCCATTTTATCAGTTCTTTTTTTTTCTAGCCTCATGTGCGTCCGCCTGGATTCGAACCCCACACCTCTCCTTTGAAGATGGAATGTATTTACCACTACACCATATTGTTTTGCTATCCGTTTAATGATATTTCTGTTTATTTTTACACATATTTACATATATATATATATAAATATTTTTAAATAAATTTATAATATATATGCATGAGCAATATGTATACTTATATTTATTAAAATATATTATATAATATATCCATTTACATATACTAGAATATAAAATAAATATAAATCTGTTTATTAATACACAAATATATATATATATATATATGTATATATAATGTAAAAAATGGTGAGATATTGTTTTAAATACATTATTAGAATATGTATTTACTTATATATATATATATTATAATATACATTTTTATATAAATATATTGATATATATATATATATATATTTATATGAGTGATTTATTATAAGTAAATATAAGAAAACATGAATATATTTAATTATAAATTAAATTATATTGTGTAAAATGATAAAAGTTCAAAGCAATAATATCAATATTAATGTAATACCTAAGAATAAATTTATTCTCCACCAGAAAAAGGAAATAATACCCCTCTTAAACAAGGCTAAAAATCCATCAAATGTTAAAAATTTGGGGTACCCTGACTAAAAACTCAAGTTTAGAAGCCTTATGGGAATTTTTGGTCTAAAAAAAATGTAACAATGGTTTAAATATGTCACCAAGGGTGTAGATCTCAATACTGGATTCGATTTTTTTAGTAGAGCCCAAATAGAAACCCAGATCAAAAGTTATGGCGGTTTGAATTATGAGTTACATTTCAACTTATTTTAGATCTTTTATTAATTTTATGATTTTTTTATCTTTAAATTGATATTAAATGACTATTAATTGATAATAACAAGAAAATTATTAATTAATTTTTTTTTAATTATTTTATAAGACATTTTTACTAAATATATTATATATTAAGAGTAAATTCCTATTTACATTATCTAAATTTTTTTTAAGAAACATATATTATATTTATATCAATATAAATATATAAATCTATTATTTATAATTAAATATAATTTTTATTTGAATTATACGCTTATCAGTGCTACTAAATAAGCAATGATAAAGAGGGGTCTTTATCACCACTTCAAAAAAAACACTAATAAACCCCTCTTTATCAAAGCTTTTTTATGAGTGTTGATAAAAGAACCCATTTATCAGCACTTTTTAAAAAAAATGATAAAGGGTAGGCCTTTGTCAAGGCTTGTAAAAGATAAATGACAAATTCCCCCCTTTAACAATATTTTTTAGAATTATTAAAGACAACCTTAAACACCGCTAAAACAATTGATCCTAAAGACCCCCTTTAACCGCACATTTTTTAGTGCCAACCAAAGGGGTCTTTAATAACGTTTTAGCTAGTGCTGTTAAAGCCCTAGTATTGGATAAACCCATTTTTGTTGTAGTGTTTTTTTTCCAAAATGGGTTTTTTAACAACCTCACAATTTTTAAGATTCAAAATATCCAAATTATGTTTTTATGTTAATTAAGGATCTTTATGGTTTGAAAAAACCCCTAGGATTGGTTTGAGTGGCTAACTAAATGCCTCTTATAAAATGATTTTAAAATGGGAAAAGTTGATTATAATTTTTGTCTAAAAAATATTTACATGGATTTATTAATTATTAAAATATATGTTTATTAGTTTATTTTGAGATCTATAAAATCATATTTTTGTAATGAATTTTCAGATTTAATGAAAAAATAATCTGAGATGAGTTTTATGGTAGAATTAAAATTTTTTATTTTATTTTTAAATTTATCTAAATAAGGATGGTATTTTTATAAACCAAGGAAAAAACACAAATGAAATATTAATTTTTTTCCATTGATCAAGTTAAGGAAATAAGTTCACTAATGGGTACTTATTATAAGCTAACATTAGTTGGAACTAGTAAATTAATTAATAAAACACCTTTTATTGGTTTGATTGGGAGTCTTACTTACCTTACCATGACCTAACCATACATTATGATTAGTGTTTTTCATGGTACTCATTTTCAATAAAATAATAAAATAATATAATTTAAAATATTTTAAAATAAATTTAAAATATTTAAATGTAACTAAAAATCATGGGTTATTTTATACAAAAGATACTTCGTTTGAACTTACACAAATTTTTTAGATGCCAATTTTAGAGGATGCCAATTTGATAGTAAATGTACAAGTGAAAATTGTTATCTACTTTTAAAATATTTAGTCTCTTGTAGTATCATTAAGAAAAACTTAATTTATCTTTCTATTGTTGAAGTGTAATATATATTTATAAAGAGTTTTTGCACCCAAATTATTTGGATGAAAAACACTCTCTTATTTTATGGGATACCATATGACCATATTCTTATTAAATGTGATAACACTAGTGAAATTAGTATTTCTAGGAATCCAATTCAATACTCATGTGCTAATAAAATTTATCCTAGGTGCCACTTTTTGGGAGATCACTTCTAAAAGGGAGATATATTAATAGAGTTTTTTAGCAAAGATATTCAATTTGATGAAATTTTCACAAAACCCCTTGCTTTAGAATATTTTGAATTTATTAAGGGGGAGGTAGGTATGGATTTAGTATGAAACTTAATTTTTATTCATTAAAACTTGAGGTTTATTAATTTCGTAATTCTTTGAATATCCTTTTATAATTCCTTGAAAATAATTTTACATGTTTTCGTTCCTCTTTGTTTTTAACATTTTTTATAAATGGGGAGTTCACATTTAAATTAAACATTGTTTTATCTTTTAAAATGACTTAAAATTGATAATAATCTTTTATGGGAGATCTTATTTAATTATTATTTTAATACTTATGAACTATCTAAATAAATTCACATATTTGAAAATTATCTTTCTATATACATTATCTATCAAATTTTTGTTTTTAGTTTTTAATAATCACAATATAGGAGAAACATATCAATGCACTGATTTTTATAGTTGTTTGAAGGTTTGAATAAGGTTTTTTTATTTATTCCTAATCCTTCAAAAATTTTAATTGGTTTAAGTATTTTTTAAATTATCCTTTTAATAAATTTAATCTTGTATTGTATTCCTTTTAAACTTCAATAGGTTTGATCTCATTATAAAACATTAGAGTATTGAAAATATTTTTAAAACAAATTTTAATTTTCATTATAAAATATTAAATTTTATTTATAAATTACCCAAGATATGTTTATTTAAAATGAGTCTTATTTTTTTATTTTAATATTTTTCTTACCTTTTATTTTAAGTGTTTGTGATCATAAAAAATGGGGATATTGTTGTACCTCCCACTCTCTTATATGTTTTAATTCTTATAACACCAATGATTGTTCTAACCATTTAATTTGATGTCATATCAGTCACTATTTATTGGAAAGTGTCTTTGGAAGTTGAAAAATCAATTAATAGGTTCAAGAGGCATTTAAATACCATTTTTAAGGCCTCACTAGGTATTTCTACTAGTTAGATGGAGGCTAACCATCGAACAATTGGTGTGTTTGATAGTGTCACCTACACATTATCGAACCTCATTAGTTGGCTAGAGTTGTAACAACATCTAGTTGGTGAGGCTCATCGACTAGCCGGTAAGGGCATAACTACTCTCCAACTAGTTATTGGAGCCCAATGGCCACTGGTGGACCTTTTTCAGAAAGTCAATCTTCCCATTATAGGCTATCCCCTCAAGCCACTGTCACCTCCAAATGAACCTTTTGGAAACCTTACACCTCTAAAACCATCATGTGACCTATCAAGGATATAAATACACTTGAATAAGGCTTGGAAAACATTGGCCACTAATTGGATACCATCATGAATTTGTTTTAGATCTATTTGAAATTCCTTTATTTTATTTAATTTCTCAATCGCTTATTACTCTCCCTTTCTATCATTTATTCATTTATTTCTTACTAATAATTGGGAGAGTGTTGTAAAGGGTTTATGATAAATAAAAATTTCATTATTCTTCTTCTTCTTGTGTTCTCACTATAATGAAAGTGAGTGTTTTAGTTTTATTTCTAAAACTATTTATAATGAAAATGTATTTCTTTGTATTGGATTTTATGTTAAAACCAATTAAAAAGTAAGGTTTTTTCTAGGTATCCTATCTACATTTAAATCTAAGGAGTAAACCAACCCTCATTAGTTTGAGGGAAGGAAATATAGTCACTCAAATTGATTATTGACTAAACTAATTTATCATTTTTACTTGTCATTTATTTTATTCCACTATACTTACTCTTTAATTTTATTTATCACATAATTTTTTCATTGTAGTTGTTTTATTTTTTTGAAATAAATTCACCCCTCCTTCCATCCTAATTATACTAATAAAGGGTTAATTTGTTAACCCAAAGTTCATAACCAAAAAATCATAATGGACATACCTATTTCAAAATTCCATCCTTAGAATGTATTCCTACTTTAACTTTACTAGATGATATCCAAACCAGAGGTAAATATTCAAAAAATACAAAGCTCCCTGGATATGATCAAATAAATAAAAAATATGTGGAAATGAAACTTTTTTTTAACAATAATTTTATTGAGTTTTATATAATCAATGAAAAGAATCATAGAACCATCCTTCCTTTTAAAAAACAAAATAGATGCACCCCAAAGTAACATGTTAATATTAATGAAGCCCTAATCAAGAAAATCTTGTTTCTACCCTTTCATCCCTAGTAGCTCTACTTAAACCATTTGATAAGGGTTATTTTAATTTTTTTAGAATCACAAACTAATTCAACATGAAATTAAACCTTCTGATTAAGAACAATACCCTAAAAATAACAGAAAAAACATCAATACATACATTTACCACTGTCACATCACCAATTTGAAATGTTTCTTATTTTATTTAATATAAGAAAGATAAGTTTAAATTAAATTTTTAAAAAACTTCTTGTGTTCTAGGTTAATTATCATAAATGAAAACTCATTTTTATATATGAATTAAAAATCATTCTAAAAATTGAATATAAAATATTTTTCTCTATAATATATCATATCATGAAAAAATTAATTCTATTCAATAGACAAAATAACATCAAACTCTAATATGGGTAAGATGATAAGATTTTTAGGAAAAAAATTCCAGAGATGTTAATAGGAATATTTTTATAAAACTTTATTGTTTTAATACTTTCACTATGTATTTTTACCAAAGGTTCTATATCCTTTTCTTCAGGTGATATTACTATTTTATTAGATAATTTCCTTGAAATTAATGAATACATAGATCCTAAACTAGATAATATATTATCACATTTTTTGTAAATAAGTGATATACCTTTCACCACTTCATTTGACAGTCTAAATTTTTTCAAGGATGTAGAAAATTATTATTACATAATATTCAGATTATGATCTTGATGATTTTCATCCATCAAAATTATCTTCAAAAAAACATTTACCTAATGGGACATCTCATTATAGTTAAAACAATTCACTACCAGATTTTCACTATTGTTCTGACCATTACCATTGATATTTTCTTTATAGTTCTGAGCCAAATTTCAGAACTTACCACATCAGTAACACTTTCATGATCTCATAAGACACTCCCCATAATTATTCTTACCATAATTATCACATGATTTAAACTTAATTCTATTACCGTAGGATTCATTTGATGGATACGTCCCCATTTATTTCCATAAGGATTTCTTCGGATCCTTTTTGTTATAAAAAACTAAAAATTACATCTCAAATGTCTCATAACATCAAACAATATTCTATTAAAACCTAAAATCATGAGTAAAAAAAGCCTTTAATAAAATTAGTTTTTATCAACAGTAAAATATATCAATTAAAATATCATGATTCAGAATAAAATTCGATGCATACTTGGACAATCTGGTTAAATTCTTTTTATAGGTGGAAATTTATTCCACCTGCTTTTTCTTTGACTCCATGAATTCTATTTCCATTTTAAACTGAAATATTTTAGTAAAATATTTTTCAACTAAAAGATCCATAAATACCATACACTATAAAATCAATATCATTCTTTTCCTTGGTATTATTAACAAATGATCGCCACTAATCAAATTTATCTTCAAGATGATAAATAGTAAGAGTTACTTTATGGGTCTCTAAATATCGAAAAAATTAAAATATATTCTTCAAAAAATTAATATATTATTTAGTTACCACTGAATCCGAGGTTCCACCAATGGCCAAAGGGTGATGTTTTAAGAAATTAAACCCTATATATATCTTCATTTATATAGAATTTGGTCACTTTATAGTATGGTTACCTCCATTTATTTCCTACATTAATTGAGTTAACAAATACATATATAGTTCATCTCTTACTCCAACCATTCAAAGTTTATGATTCAGAATGACATTTTTCTCTTTCTACCATTTTACCTCATTTACAGCCATTATTCGATGAAAAACAATTCTAAAATAAGAATAGATTAAATGAAGTAACATGGAAACCCTAATTTTTTTTATGATACCATAACTATAAGTTAAATTTATTAATATGCATCTTATTAAAAACATGATAATCTGTAAATTTATATAAACCTTACTCAGATAACAACTATAACAGTCCAAACATAACTAAAACATAATTATGATTTTAATTTCAAGGAATATACTTTCTTAAATTCCCATGATATTTTAGGTTTCCTTATAAAATTATAAAAACCATCATATAAAAAATTAGAAACTTCCTCATACAGTATATTTTTTTCCACAAAATAGGTTCTTATATTTATACTCATGTTTCATTATTGAAACACTTGATTCTTTCAAGATAAGTCTTTATTACTGAAAGTTATACCTTACTATATTTCTTATAGATCTTAAAACCTATAAAATAATTAAAAAATATGGTATAAGCACAAAAATATTAATAAGGGATATAAAAATAAAGGAAAATTATTAATCCATTGAAAAACATGAAAATCCATAAGAAAAGTTTCCTTTTACATAATAAAATTTGGGCTCAAATAATCATATAATTATGAAATTAACTTCATTGGAAAATGTTTTTCATAAATATTTTTATAATAAATCATAAATGGAAAATCATAATCATGAATCTTTTATGGAAAACATGTGAACTCATGAAATGTTTCCTTCAAACTAAAAATTTCACCTTTAAAACACCCAAAAAATTTCTTTAAGTATATTCTCATTTTCTCACCCTAAGAAATAAATAGATTTATAATAAAACTCATAGAAAAAATAAAAAAAACATGTAGTTATATTAGGAAATTATACCCATTTACACTTTAATCACACTTATAAGATCCATTATAATGGAATGACTTCACTATTTAATTCCAACATAATTTATCCAGTGAACATATCATTACCCAATGAATTAATGGGTTATATTAGACCCAATAATAATAATATACAACTTATATGAACAATAACATGAATAAAACATATAAAATATTTAATTTCCATGATAAAACTCTATTTTTTTTGAACCCATAAGAATAAATAGTTTTAGCTATCCTGTGAAAATGAGAAAAAAATCGTTTTCTTTTGATAAAAAAATTATAGAAGAATAAAAATAGAAAATTATTTAAAAAATACTAGAACATTATATAGGAATATTAATAAAAAATAATTATTATAGTTTTGGGAAAAATCAATCAAGCATTAAATTTTAATAATACATTCTTATCCCACTTTTATATAGAAAGTCAAAATTTACCCGTATGGAAATGTTAAACATATTCTTTTTAAAAACTCTGTAAAGAAAGTATATATATTTGAAAATTATATTAAACATCCATTTTTAGTATAAATAATAAAAATGTTGAAATATTTAAATGATCATTGACATGGAATAAGTATATTTTAAAGAAAAACTTTAAAACATTTAAAACAAGGTCTTAAAGAAAAACATAGTACCTCAGACTTCCACTTAGTTGAACATGATTTAAACTCCTTGTATACTAAATTTATATTTATTATGAACCTATAACCGAAATATATTTATATTATTATTTCGAGATACCGTTCACCTATAATTTCTTATAAAAAATTTATAAATTATTCTTTATTAAAAATCAATATTTATGTGTTTAATATTCCGTTTCAAATGCATGTTTCAATTCAGTGGTTTTTGTCATTACATATTCTTCATAGTTTCATCACCTATATAATTCTAATAATGATTTAAATATCATATTTTTTCATTAAATACATCTATATTATCATACATGTGAGGCGGTGATGAAAAATAAAATATGTTATTCATGGAGGCGGTAGTCCGCACATATACAAGAAATGTTTTCATTTTTATGATGGATGGAAAGGATATGAAAAATAGTTACATAGATATAATAAAATTTTATTATATAAATGAAATAGATTTAATTATATTATGATCTTTATAATATATGTTAAGGAGTTGGAAGAATAAATAATCTTGAATGAACTTGGTGAGAACAATTACCTCTTCCGTTAGATATCCTCTTTTTAATTTCACCTAAAACCTTTATAAATTAGTCTTTTAGTTTCACCACGACCTCTAAGAAATAGATAAATATATTGGAAAGTGAATTGTGTAGATATAGGTTGATTTAAGGATTTAAAATAAGATGTCAAATTGAGGGGTTGAAGGGATCCATTTAAAGGTGAGAGAATTGGCACCTTTGTAAAAATCCTTATATTTAAATAGATTTTAATGCCTTTATCATGGTTAAGTAGAACCAAAGAAATAAAAATTAGAATATAGGATAGTATAGCTATAAATACACTTATATTTTCAAATTAAATACATTATTTTGAGATATTTTTATTCTTATACTTTAGTTTTATCCATTTTAAACCCATTTTAACAATTATCAAGGCGACAAACGATTACCATAAAAACTTTATTTTATGACTAAAATTAAAATTTAAATTAATTAAATAATATTAACCTTATAATTATAGATATCAAAACCATTTTACAATATGAAATATATATATTTGGTAAAAATTAATATTAATATAAATACACATAATTTAATGAAAGACTTTATTAGAAAAGATGCCTTTTTACGCATAAAAAGGAATTTACACTAAAATCATATATAATAATGACTCTTATCCCATTAATTTTATTTTTTTAAACTATAATTATGTGACTTTAAACAAATCCATAACCAAATGTGGCCTTGTAACTACTTAATTAAAGAAAAGTATCAAAATAGTTCATTTATTATAATAAAACATCACTTAGTTTCTAACATAGGTTTCTAAATTCAAAATAATATTTTTAAATGATTTATTTTACTTATGAAATATATATTGGGTCTTTAAAAGAGGTTTTAAAAACTTTTAATTCATTCTTATGTCATTATGATTTAATAGAAGTGACATCTTTTTTAAAGACGACATTTTCAATATTTAAGTGAAAATCAACTATTTTTGAAAAAACAAAATAGTTTACCTTAAGATAATTTTGAAATGATGAATTCATAAATGAATTAAATTTAATCAAACTAAAATTCTAAAATATATAAAATAAATTTTTAAATAAAGTAAAATAATATATTGAAATTTTTTCTTTTTTATTTATTTTTAACAAGACACTTTGGGTTAAGTGGGAACCAAAACCTGTTCAGACAAGTCAAAAATCCGAAACAAAAAAAAGATAAATGGGATAAAGAATTAATTATCCAAGAGGGTATTATTGAGATTTTAATTCTTGATCACTAATGTCAATCTTGGGATTGGCTTGAAGATTCTCTTTCAGAGTAGAGTTATTAAGACCATGGACCACCAGATAATCATCAAAAGAAAAAAATCTATAATCGTTTATCGTTGAAGGTAACACCCAGATGAAAATCAAAGAATTTTTTCTAGAGTCACTTAGATCCCAAGGAAGACCCTCCAAGAAAAATTTATCTTTATCCTCATAAGATATAACAATATAATAATACTATTTTTTTATATAGTAAAATTGTATATGAAATTATTATATTGAAAATGAATCCATTAAATCTAATAAAGAATATTAATAATACAAGGAATTTATTAATTACTAAAATTAACTAGGTTGTCACACACCATCCAAACATCATGGACTTTACCAAATAATGCCTTACATATTTTATCGGCATGCCCTCTAGCTCCCTCATGATGGAATCTAAAACACCCTCTTTCTCTATATTGATAGTATTTGACACACTTATTATATATAAATATACCCAATCAGAGTGAAGTGGTAGACCATTAGTTTGTTTGGGAAATATTCATGCATCAAGGGAGTAGTAGGTGGTCACTCCAGTTACATAATAGGGACATTGTAGGGTCATGATCATAAGATTTTTTTTAATTTTTTAATTTTTTATATTTTTGTATATATATAACAAAATTTTCCCCAAATTGATAGTGAAAATAATTTTATAGAGAACAAAATTAACAGTTTAGATGTTTGGAATCTGAATTATATATAGATAGTGGTACTATTTGACAGTTTTGAAGTTCTAATAGAGGATTCTGGGGGAATAGTTAGTCAGATCTTAGTCCATCTAGCTTGTGAATTAGTGGCCCTTACAACAAATTATTTAGAATAGATACATATGAATTTTTCATATAATAATGATTTATTTGATATTGAAAGACTTCTTTAGAGTTCACTTATTATGTTTTGATAATTATAATATTTTTTTTATTCCCTCTAACATGAATAAATAAAAATATTTTAATCTTTCACTACTTGTAAAAGAAAATATTATTGGTGATATTATTTATTGAATTGTTATTCACGTTTGTTATGTGTCTTATGAAATAATATTTATGAAAAATACAATTTATTATGATTTGGGTTATGACTTAAAGACTAAATTTTTCATAATCAGAAAACTATAATTTATCACAACATTATTTACTTACTTATTAATCATATTTTCCATGGTTATTATTTATTTTCTACTTATTCTAATTTATTTTTCTTATTATGTATATATTGTGTTTATTTTAACAAGTCCTTAGAAATTTGTTTTTTATTTATTTCTAAAGTTACAAGGATTTAAAAATTCATATTATTTTCATTAAATTATTATATTTTGATTTTTATAGAATTTTCACAATGTGTAATGTCATACGTAGTCTATAAAGTCATACACAATTTGTAAAATTTTACATAAATAATTTAAAGTCTCATAGAATGAAAATTTCTCTAAGTATAATGTCACTTAAGACTTATGAAGTCTTGCAGAATTGAAGTCTTCCTACGTACAAATTAATAAAGGATTTCTTAAGGTCTTATAATAATATGAATAGTCTAATAAAAATGTTTTTGGTAAAGAGAAAAAGTCCTAAAAAATTCATATGTAAACAAAGTCAAATTTGATTTGTTTGAAATGATAATGTTTTTAGAAAGCACAAAATTTGATCTTTTTTCTTTTATTTTTCATTTTTATTTTTTATATATTTATGATAATTGTTTTCATTGGTTTAATTATTATATATTTACTTATTAATTTTTTTTATTCAAGGAAAAATTATTTAATTTTTTTATATATAATTAAATGATCCTCACATGGGATAAAACATATTTTCTTTTCACACTTCCTTCTTAAAAATTTATGAGTTTGAAATTTGAATTATATCAAATATAAAGAGTTTGTCTCACATATATTTATAGAGTATTCAATGGAATTTAGTATTTATTATTATGAAAAAATTTATTATTATATTAAATATTATAATGATTTATACTATATAAGTTGTTATTGTGTATATTGATTTTCAAATAGAAGCCACATGAATATTATTTTTTATCATTAATGAGAGAATTACATGTGAAACATTATCTAGAAAATATGCATTAAATAGATGTGATATAGTTCTTTGGTGTCAAATGTGAATTCTACTTCAAAAACTAAAAAAATAAAATAAAAAGTTCATTTTAATTTTATGTTCATGTATTAAATATTTTAAAGGTTGTTATGCATGTATAAACTCTATAGATGAATTTTGAAAGAACCGACATATAGAGAAGAATCAAAGTGTTGAGGATAAGAGAAATGTTGAAGATTCATGAACTTCACACACTTTTGTGATCAATAACACAACAATACTTTCATCTGGAAATCATCGTCAATCTTCTTTTCTCTTTAAGTGTTCCTTATTACCTTGAACTTCAAGATTTTACTATTTCCACTGGTTTCTATGGTGCTGTCATTATTTATCGTATTTATGTGTGTGTAATTTTTTATTTATACATTTTCATTCAAAATAAGGTCCTTAGTTTATGGAATTTCTTACCCCTTATAAAATTTAAATTTGTGTTGTACCTTGATGCTATAAAAGGTAGGGTATTTGATTATGCCTTTATTCGAACAAAGGAAATGTTGGTTCTTCCTCCACTTCAGAAGGAAGTTTTTAGATTTTTCCTTGAGGTTTAGCTTCTTTGAAGTTATTTACATATTTTTTAAATGATATAAACTCTGGTTGATTAGGATCACTAGAAAAATAGATAAATAAATATTTCCTATAAGGATATTACATTAGCCTTTTGATCTGAGTTCATAATAAGAGGATCTTGATTCACTAATAGGGTGTTAACACCTTTTTCTCAGCCTATTGATATATTTATAACCGTTTGAACACTTCAAATTATTATGCATGTTTATCCATAAATAAATAAATTAGTTGATTTATAACCTTATATAAAACAATCAGAAGATGTGGGAGTGATTTATCCATACGAAATCACATATCATATTCGCATCATACTCTATAATGGTAAAAAATACTTGGTTATGATATAGGCATATACAAGCCCATATCATCATCTATGATTATGGAATATGATAAAATATGATATTACAATTTTTTATATTTCTAATATGATTCATATAGATATTAATAAATCTAAAAAATGGGTTCCATGAAGTGTTAATGAAGGAAGATATTTTTTGGAAAATAAAAAAAAAACCGATTCATGGTATGGTATACTAGGTCGTGGTTAGTCTTTGTGGTATAAGAAAATAGATGGAATGATAAATAAATGTTTAAAATGTGGGCTATAGAAGCCAATGATATAACATGACACTATGAAGAAACTAGCAGATATAAACAGGCCCGAGGACTCGAACCCGCGACATGCACCCCCAACCCCTCCCTCCCATTCCACCCCAGACATGTGTGGGGAAATGATAAAGGAATGTTTTTATAATATTTTGGATATATTTTTATGTAACCGCTATCTTATATTCTTAAATATCATGTATAAGTACACACAATGGTGGGAAATATATTTATATAAGTACTTTTTGAAAATGTGATGAGTAAGAATCATTCTTATAGTGTTGAATCCATTTTGAAGTATGATTAAAAACAAATAAGATAATAAGAAATTACACTATGATGACTTAGAGAATTGAAATAAATCTTTGGTAAAATTTCAATTTATCACATCAAAAATGTAAGAATTGTGTGGTGGTGCATTCTAGAGCGAAGATAAATGTTTTATAGAATCTATATTTTAAATAACAAGTCATAGTCATTTGATTCTTGGACCTAATCATTTTACTAGATGTAGCTAGAACATTTTTAATTACTAAACCATGTCATATTTAAGTGATGTCCACACCATGGTTTAATCAAAATATAAAACTCATAAATATAGAAACAATTGAAAAATCCATAGGAGTAAGATATGATAAACACATTTTTTGAGATTCAATATTTCACTGGAGGAACCACACTATGGTGTAAAGGATTACACCATTATTTGGATAAATTTAATTCAAAAAAGAAAAAATTTATCTCATCTAAAGGAGGAAACATTGGGGACTTATTTATCTGATTTCATTTAGTTTTTTAATATTTAGTTTGACAGTATTGACCTACCAATTATTAAAGAGTGAAGATATATCATTGATAATATTTAGAGGTCATTTTTAATAGTGAACTTGATTGAATATCAAGGTGTGTAATTTTTTTAAGAAATCATATTAGTGGAGTGATAATTAGAAATATTGATAGTATTTTCTAAAGGAAAATAATAATATGGAGTTTATCAACATGATGCGGGTTTCCATTCATTGAAACATAGGGGATCTTGCTGCATTGGCATTATGGTTTGATTCATTTTTATGTTTTGATTATAGATATTGTAACACCTAGAGATTTTATAATCGTTTTCTTTATAAATAAATTTTATTTCTTTGAGATCTTGCATTATACGCAACACTGAGTTTAAATAAACTATGATATATTATTGAAATATTATTACTTAATGTGACAATTATTTCTTAGCCATTAAATTGATGAGTATGAATATTATTAACTAAATTATGAAAAATTTATCATTTAAAAATTTATAAAATGAATTCATTGTTTTCCAATTGGTTACAAATAAAAATAAAAATCATTTGAAAGTTGAAGAGACATTTCTATGAAAAACTATTTTTATGAACACAATGTGTCTTTATCTTAATAAATTAAATTAATAAATATTGGTGAATAATTTTAATGAAATTTATATATTATATATTTAGTAATTGTTTTATTGTTTTTTCTAGGCAAGATAAAAGAATAAATTTATTTTTATGATTAAAAATATATTTTTCTAAAAAATAGTTTTCATTGTGTTTTGCCCAATTTTTATAAAATAAATTTATGATAATTATATAAATTTAATCTTAAAAAATGGAAACCATATTTGGAATCCTAAGATTAAAATTTGGTAAATAGGATCCTTTTATTTTTGTTAATTATGAATAGTAAGTTTGGTTATTCTTTTTGTCACCATGGTAAGGGTAAATGGGTAAAATAGGGTTAAAACATTGGTATAATACTTTAAAATATCTATAACACTTGAATTTACCCTATTTAATGAGTATAGTTTGGAAATTTCCATCCATGTTTTGAATATATAGCCACTTGGTGCTCTTTTTCATTAGTAATGTTCTATATTTTAATTTAATAAAAGAAAAAAAACAAAATGTCAATCTCTTGACTTTAATAACTCTAAATTTTTATTATAAGTATGAAAGAAGGATATGTTTGGTTATAAATATTTAATTTAAATATTAATTATTTTTTTATCTTTTAAATTTATTTCTAATTTTTATTGATTGAATAATTTCCTTAAATCCTTACGCACCGTTACCATAGTATTTGTTCAATTAATAGTAAAATAAAATAAATGATTTTAAATATATTAAAAGTAATAAAATTTGGGTAAATCATTATGTTCCAAAAATTTTATAGATATATATAACATATTATTAATTTTTGTACTATAATTCCTTTTCTATCAGAGTGTCTTTAAATTCAAATTAAATTAATAGTGTCAAAAACAATATTAATGATATTTTATTTTAAATAATATTTTATTAAAATATTTTAAAAACATAAAAAACAATAAAGTGGCTATGTAGGATTATAAATTTTCTTAAATTTTATCACTTTTCTATTTATGAGATAATTTTTACCATATAAGTAAAATTATTACCCTTTAATATAAAAAATTCATTGCCACAGTTAAGATTAAAATTGGTTGACTGAGGGTTTAAACCTACAGATAAGGTTTAAAATGAAATAAAAAACTTTTTAAATTTCATTATATGGTGATATTTTGACCTTATAATATTTTTATTTCAATATCTTTCCATTTTGAATTTTTTTTCTTGAGAATGAATTAATTATATTTTAAACTGTTTGGTAATTCTAAGTGTATCTTTTCCGTCCCTTATAAAAGGATAACCCTTAATTATTTTATTCAAACCAATTTGATACATATGGATTAACCAAAAACTATAAAATTATCTTCAAAGGTTCCCTAGAAACAAATTATAGGTTATTTTCTTCTTAAAATACCATTACAATGGTTATTAAGAAGGGATCTAAAGGAGGCCAATCGAAGAAGAGGTAATCACCTTACCTAACCTCTTTAAATTTATATATAATTATATATTCTATAAATATTTGGTATTCATTATAAAATAACACATTCAGTATACTATATATACTAAAATCTTATTATGATCATGAACCACCATTATCCACCCTCTTTTCTATCAAATGGGAAGTGAAATTATCGCTCATGCGTACAGGTAGACTGCCACCTCCTCATAGCGATACAATTCATTTTTCAACCACATATTTCATGGATGGTTACTATGATGGGTTTAATGTTTATAAATTATATTTACGACAATATTATGATTTACTAATTATAATATCATATCTACCTACTTACTTTCCACTCTGTTGGAAAGCAATAATGTCACACGTGCGTATGTGTGGACTACCACCTCCATGAAGTGATGTGATTATTTTTTCATTTACACTTTAAATGGATATTAATAAGGATATATTTAATGAGTATATATGATATATATGATATAATATTTATTCTTTAATTTTAATTATTATTTACCTTTATTTTTTTCCATCTTTTAAAAAGTGAAAACAATGTTCATATGTACATACAACCTACCATCTCCACGAATGATGTAATTTATTTTTCTATCTCAATCATTTATGGATGAATTTAAGTATATATATATATATATATAATTAGTTGATATGATATTTATATAATTATTAACATTTTGGAGATTATGTAACTATGATAAAAATATAATAATAATAACTACCAAATATAAATTCTCATGTAAAACAAAATTATAAACACACAAACGTGATGATTTTAATAGATAAATAGTTTTTTAAAAGTTATAAGTGGGTCATGTATGATATTAAAAGTATATAAATTATTATGATATATAATTATAATAAATTTTAATTTATTATATAGTAGGTTAGAGATATTTATAAGGAAGTCAAACTTGAGGTAAGGGTTTTATGTTTCAATCTCACTATTTACCAGGATTATTTATGATTAAGTTTAAAATGATGAAATTTCATGATCTAACTCTCAATAATCTAATTTATTTTATACTCCTTTTTGTATTTCTGTTGAATACATGGTTTCCTTATAGTTTCCTCTATTTAATTACTCTAGAGACCAAAATAATTTTTTTAAGGAAAAATCAACTTTATTTCTGATTTGAAACTAAAATCCTTTTTCTTCCATGTCCATATTTGGAAAAATGTTTTAAATATTTTTTTATTATCCCATTATTTTTTAAAGACATTTTTACCTATAATTTTTTTTTAAAATGGTTAAATAGTAATCTTCCTATCATTTTCGGAATTTGGTACTTTTGGATTTTTATTGAAAATTTTAAAGGAATGTTTGTTTTAATATATATGACATGAATAGAATTTAACACCTCCTTGAATACCATATGATTTGAAGTTTACTTTAAAAGTTTCCAAGAACCTTTTAAAGGAAAATGTTTCCTTAAAAGTTTGAAAATTTTTAGATTTTAAAGAAATTATTTTAAAATGAAACGTGTATTTTCATCAAGAAATATTCTAGATATATTTTAAATGTATTTTCATATAATAAAAAATCCTTTGAAATTAATTATTCTTTACTAGGAATATGATCCAATTATTCCACCCAATTTTATTATTTGGATTTATTATGATGTTGATAATATAAGGATGATTATTTGAAACATGTTTCTTTGCCATGAGTTAATTATGTTATGATGAAACCTTTATGAAACATGTTTATTTTATATGGGTTATTCTATGACGCTATGATGAAATATTTATGAAACCCATTTTATTTCCCTAAGTTTTTCTATGATTACTGATTCACGGTCTTATGAAACACATATGTATGATTTTTATTATGTGATATGATGGCCCAAAATTATTTTATCTTTGATTTCATTGGGTAAAGAAAGATATCTCATTAGATAATAAGGACTAAAATTGAGTGTGAATTTAGTTAAATAAGGGAATATATTCACTATTATAGTATTGGGAGTTAACCATTACTAAGGATATGATAGTTTGGGTAGTGTAATCAATCCTCTAATATTGTCTTGTCAATGATCTATGACTATTAAGGAAATAATTATCTATGATTATGTGTATAAAACAAACTTATGTCTTATGAGAATGTCATGCTCTCAGGGATCATGTTATATGAATAGTTTTTTATTCATCTCTTATAAACTACCAATATATATTCTATGACTCAAAATTATGATATTTGATATTCAAGTTATGGGTTTAAAATGTTAATCTCATATTTGAATACCCTTATGTTCATGTTATATTTAAGTGATCATTAATATCTCCTTTATATACTTTTAATGAGAATCTAATATCACCCTTTCTTATGTTTGATATATCTTGGTTATAAAGAAAGTGTTTACCTATGATATGTATAAGAAGGGTGACAATTATGAAGGAATTAGTGGGATATAATGTAGATATCTTATGAAAAAATTTCTTATGTATCCAAGTTTCCAAAGAGAATAAACCTATATGATCCAAGTGTGTATATTAATTTTATTTATTTAATATTCATATAATAATATGTAATATATATGTATGAAAAGTATGGGTCACTATAGTTTGTGTTAGAGAATGTTTTAGTTACCGTTGGTAACTAAGATGAGAAAACTTTAGTGAAAACCCTTAGTATAATCCTATGTATCGAAGAACATCATAAGTTATGGTAAAAAAGAGTGTATATTTTTTAGAAATACATTTCTATCTGGATACTATAAGTAGATGTGTTTTTTTTCATAGATTCATCCAGTGGTAATAACCCAAAAATGAGTTGGTAGATTATTCTCAACCATTATTTTAGTGAATAGTGAGTATGACCTTACAATGCACCTAGTTTGACACTCCTAAGGGTTATGCTTTACATAATTCCCAATTTTATTATGAACTATTGTGATGGTTTTGAATGGATAATGATCATGTATGATATATGTTAAACCTAAGGTGTCATAGATTGAAAAAAGTTATAATGATTTATATATCCTATATATCGTTTTTCTTGATTTATTATTCATATTGAAGATTAATTATGGTCATTATAACCATTTTTGTTTTATTATGGGATTGAAGATAATATGAAGAATATGAGGTGGTGATAGGTACACTCAAATATTTAAGTATCTTATTTGATCTTTTTCATGTGAATTTCTTTATATCATGAAAACACTATATAAATGTAAATTTATAAACTCAATGGTTTGATATTGAATTAGTAGTGAAAACTCATAATGGCACAATGATCGAATCTCAACTCTAAAATTCTTCTCTAATTTAATTTTGTAGGAATGTGATTCCTAGAAATCTCATTATTCCACCTCTAGTCAAATTTTATGTTATCATAAGCATAGATTGGATTTCTTTACATAAATATCACATCAAGTTCTAAGGAAGGAATTTAAAATTTGATATTCCATACTAAACAATGATATTATATTAGTGTGAAAATAAATATGAATTTTTGATGGAACTTTTATCCATTGTATGGGTCTTGATTCCCATTAAAAAGTGGTTTTTATCTCAGATGGTTGGGGAGAAACTCAACATCGAATATATTCATATTGTATGAGACATTATTGATGTTTTTCAAGATTAATTTCCCAATATTTATCTAATTCTAGATATTTATATTTTTATAGAAGTCATACTTGGTCCTATACCTATTTCAAAGTATCTGTATAGTTTAGACCCAACTGAGTTTTTGGAATTGAATAAGAAACTCTAATAGAATCTTGATATGAGATTCATTTTTCCAAGTGCGTCACCTTATAGTGAACTTGTTCTTTTTTTTGAATAAACATGGATCGATGTGACTCTGTATTGATTATTGAGAACTTAACAACATCACAATCAAGAAATTACCCTTTTACCTGCATTAATTATTTATTCAATCAATTACAAGGAGCGTAATATTTTTCCAAGATTGATCTTTTATATGGAAACTATTAGATGAGGGTAAAAAGTGAAGACATACCTAAGAAAGCCTTCCATATGAGGTATGGAAACTATGAATTTATAGTGATTCCATTTTTTATTACTACCATCCTCACTATATTCATGGATTTAATGAATAGAGTCTTTAGAGATTACCTTGTTTAGTTTGTGGTAGTCTTTATAGAATATATTCTTATATATTCATAGAGAAATAAAGATCATGAAGATCATTTGATGATTTTTGTAACAAACTGAGATGTTATGATTTTTTTTCTTCAAATTTATTTAATTTATTTTATAGCTTGAGTTATAAAAAAACCAAGTTTATCTCATATTACATGAAACAACAAGTTTCTTCAATAGTACACATGATACACGACACCGAGCTTCAGTGAACCATGAAAGAATATTATTTTAAATTCAACCATTATAACATAGAAATTAAACATGAGTGTATTAATAGTATTAACTATTTTATGATATATACATATAAATTTCATACTCAACATAAATTTATTTATAAATACTTAGTAAATAACCAATCAATATTTAGTAATGTAATTTTATTCATCAAAAATATGTTTTCTTCAAAAATATTTGTATTGATTTAGAAAATATTATAACTAATTTATTGATAATTTATAAAAATTATTTTATAAAATGTACTTAATTTTTGAAATCATAATATCAAAATTAATTTTCAGTGAAATTTTGGTATTTTTTGAAAAATATTGGTTTAAACAGTGAATAGTTAAAAATACCAATTTTTGTAAACTATCTTTTATATTCAATAAATTTAGTAATTTAAATGCACAAATAGTTTTAAAGTAACCTAAGTATTATTTATTATATTTAATACACTTAATACCTTCTTAATGAAATTTATATTGGATTTTAGTAAAAGTTTATTTTTGGGTTTAAAAAAGGATTTTTTTTCTTCTGAAAACTGTTTTAAAGTGCATAATGTTTCTCTATTTTAATTAATTATAATAACACCTAATAAGGAATGTTTTAAATGAAATTAATATATTTTATAAAAATAAATTTAAATTTATATTCATATAATCGTTATTATTAGATATATAATTAATATAAAATCATCTTTCATTTGAAAAAAATATACTTCTTGAAAACACATTTTTTTCACCGCGGCTGTGGGTTTTGTTTTAAATTTATTTTTTGAAAATTTTAGAAAATTAATTTTATAAAATAAAATAATTTTTATATAATAATCTCAAAATTATATTTTGTTAAATTTTATAAAATTTTCTAAAAAGAATATTGTTTTTGGTGAATAGAAAAAAATTAAAAATTATGATTGAAAATTAGCTTTTCATTTAAATTATTTATAAATAAAAATTGTATAATAAATAGGTTTCAAAGTAATATTATTTGAATTATATATCTATTAATATAATTTTTTTCATTTTAATCATTTTAATAATGAATTTTGATGTTAAAACTTTGTAAAATTTTGAACATTCTCTTTGAAAACCCTCTTTTTCATCACATATGAAGGATTAATTTTAAATTAAAATTTTCCAATTATGTGAGATGAATTTGGAATAATGGATTACATATTTGGAATAATAATAATTAATATTATATAATAATTTCAAATTAATTTTCAACTAAAATAAATTTTGAAAACATTAAAAATTAATTATTGTGGTTACGGTAAAAATGAGTTTATCTCGGATTAAACTAAAACGATAAGGGTTAAAATAACCTAAAAACATAGATAAAATCTATTTTATGTTCTTATTTGAACCCTATAATGTATAAGGGTATATAATTCTCTATTTTGAGTCCTTTTTTCATGATCAAAATGTGGGCACACGTTTTTCATTTTAACAAATTTAAGTGTGCCACTCACCTCACTTATAAAAGGACACCCTTATCCTATACTATTCACAAATTAAGACTATTTTTAGATAATAACTGACAAAATAAATTACCAAATTCCATAATACCATCATATAGTCATTATTGTTTCAATAAATCCATCCTATGAATGTTTTAGTGCATACCTAAGGAGGTTTCTCGAAGAAGAGGTGGCATTCTTGAACAAGTGTTTTTATTTTATTTATTCTTTCACCTCCTTAAATTATTATTAAACCATTATTATATAATAAAATAAAAATATTAAATATAATTATACGTTTTTATTATTATTTAATTACATAAAATCATATCTACTCCCATCAAATGAGTTACAAAATCACCATTTGTGTGGACAGTGGACCACCACATCATGAACCGATGTCATTTGTTTTTCCATTAAAACCTATAAAAGTTGGGTATGATAATGGATATATAGTATATTATAATATTTATAACATAATTATACCCTTTTAGTCATTATATATTATATACTATTTTTAATTTCCATTTCATAGGGGATACGATAACATCATTCGTGTGTATGACATACTACCACCTCACGAAGCGAAGTGATTCGTTTTCACTAACACTTTGCATTGAAGGTAATAAGGACATAGTTAATAAATATATATGATATAAATAAAATAATTATTATATTAATTATATATTTAAAATTCTTAAAATATAATATATCAATTTATTTCTGACCTTTTCTCTTACTGAAAGATGATAACATCGTCCGTGTACATGTGAACTATCACCTTCATAATGCGATGTGACTCTCTATTTTTATCAACACACCACATGGATGATATGTATAAGTATATTTTAATAAATAAAATATTATTTATGATATTATTATCATTCTTTAAATAAAAAATATTACTTATGTACTTTCCATAATGATCATTGAAAAATGAAAACATTACTTATGTATACATACTTCCTACCACCTCCTTGATCGTAACGTACTTCATTTCTCAAAATAATCCTTAATGATTGGTATTAAAAGTATAATTTATATATAAATGTGATAGTTATTTAATTATTATTATTATAAAGCATATGGAACCTTGTTCATATTAATAATACTGAAAAATAACAAATCAAGACATATTCTAAAAACAAAGCGATTACTACTTGAAACATGACTTTAACATGGAATTATTAACGAATGAGTTATAAAAGGACATAAGTAAATAATATATGGTATGATATGTAAATAATTATTTTTCTTTAATATAATTATAATAAACTTATATTTATTATTATGGGGGTTTGAATGAGTTCAAAGAAAGTCAGGACTTACGGTAAAGAATTTATGTTGCACTTGTTACTTCTATGAGATAGATGCTATATACTCCACCTATTTATTTTATGTGTAGTCTTTAATAACATTTGTTTATGATTACTATGATGATAATTATTGGGATTTAAATATTCAATATATGATCTCTCTTTCTTAGTGAATTCATTTAAAAGTTATCAAAGTAGTAAATATTTTATGTTTCAATCTCATCATTTATCTGGATTATTTATGATTATGTTTATAAGGATAAAATATTATGATCAATATCTAAAGAAATTAATTATTTTTTTTCTATTATTATTATGTCATTAGAATACATGTTTCTTTTCATTTTCAAATCTTTATGTAATCTAGATTTAAAAATAATATTTTGAAGAAAAACTGTCTTTATTTATCTCTTCAGTCACAACCATGTTTTCTTATTAAACCATATTTTATAAAAATGTTTTCAAAAATGTTTTAAACATTTTTATAATGAATTATTAAATACATTTTTACAAATTTCTTATTTTTTTTTAATTTTTTAAAAGGAATATTTATTTCGTTTTCCAAATAATTCAGGTTTGGGTTTTATAAAAAGATGTGAAAGGAATCTTAATTTTAATGTATATGGCATGAACATAATACTCCCCCAACATGATTAATAATTTATTTGATGCTTCATTATAATATTTAAATTTTATTCTCAGAAAATTTATTTTGAAATTTATTTTATGTTTTCATTTTTTTTCAAAGTGGAAAGGATCTTTTCCTCAAGAAACGTTCCAAGTGATTGTTCATTTAGAGTAATTTTTCATCTATTATTTAATCATTTGACGTTACTTATTATTTAATGGGGATATTATACAAGAATAAAATTATTATTATTTCCATATATGGTTTATTTTTAAGATAACAAGATGATTATGAAACATATATATTTTACATGGGTTATGTTATGATCAAATGATGAAATGATTATGAAACACATTTTTTTTTTATAGGTTATGTAATGATGAAATGTTTTATGAAACCCATTTATTTTCATGGGTTCTTCTTTGATGAATGTTATATGATCTTATGGATTAAAAATATATGGATTATGTGAAATGTTAGACCTATATCTCCCTCCAATTAATTAGGCAATGATTAATATTATATGAGCTCAAAGGGTACATGAGATGTTATCCCAAGCACAAAACAAGAGGGTACATGGAAGGTTATCCCAAGATCGATGAAGGTACATGGGTGATTATCCCAATACTAACATGTTATGAATGTATTGGTAGATATACTTAATATAATATTTTCTATTCTTATGTGTGTTTCACAAATCTATGTCTTATGACAATGTTAGGCCCTCATGAATCATGTTATTTTATTTTCTTATGATTCTTGTCTTATGACAAACTAATATTTTTTACATGACTAAATATTATGATATTTTATGTGAAAGGTATGGTTTTAAATTGTTACTATCATGTTCTCGTAACCTTATGTTCATGTTATGATTTTGTATCTCCCATGTTTACTTTTATTGAGAATTTGAGCTCAACCGTTCTTATGTTTCTTTTCCCTAGGTCATGAAGAAATGTTTTATGTAGGGTATTACTATGAAGATTAGTTAATGAAATAATATTATTGGGATTAATTTTAGATATTTCATGAAATTAGAACATTGTATGTCTAGTATCCAAAGGAAATAAACTATTATAGTCCTCAGGTATATGTTTGTGTAATGTATTGAATATTCATCTTAAAATATGTAATATCCATGTATGAAAAGACATGGTCACTATAGTTGGTATCAAATGAAAGGTTTAGTTAACCTTTGGAAACTAGGATGATAAAATTTTAGTGAGATCCCTTGGTATATTTATAAGGATTTGTCAAGGGATGTATCTAAGGATAAGTCTAAGAATGAGTCAAAGTATAGAAAAATGTCCTTGAATTTTAGTAAAGGATATAGAAAGTGGTTTCTAAGTAATTACATACCTGTATGAATACTACAAGTGGATTTGGATATAACATATAGGTTCGTAGGGTTAATAAACATGACATGGGATCATTGATATGGAATCGTTCATCACTTGATGCACGGAAATGAGACTTTCTGCACACCTAGTTTTACACTGTTGGGGGATATTTTGAGAAATTTAAAAAATATTTAAGAACTATCATAAAGTATTTAAATAGAATATGACTATGAATAACCTAGTATAAACCTAAAGTGTCATATATTAAAAACAAGGTATCATGATTTAGGCATATTATAAGTCATTTTTATGATTATTTGGTTTCCCATTATGATTAGCATTGATAACACTATGATTTTTGGTTTTGATGAATATTGGGAACCAGAAGGAACTGGGTTAACATTGAATGTAATAGAAAATTTTCTAATAAAAAGAAAAATGAGATGTTTATTTAAGTAAATGATGTTGTGATTATGCCTAACCAGTTATCATGGAACATAACTAACAATGTGCACCCTAACCAACTCTCAGACTCTCTAAAGAAGAGAAGGATATAGTTCACTAAGATTTAATGTAGTGGTGACCATATAGAAAAGAAGGATTAGTTTTCTATATGTTGAGAATGTGGGATAAAACACCCAAGTTAATGGCTCAAAGGAATCAAAATATATTTTGAGGGTGGAAAATATGGGCACAGATAATGTAATTACCAAAAAAAAAAATGAAAAGTTCCATTAATGCAATGGATGCGAATATTGGTATTCCTAAAGTATTACCAATGGATGAATATTTTAAATGTGTAATTTCTATGAATTATGAAAATAAATGTACTAGGTTGAAATAATTTAAAGGAAATCATCAAGGTTGTACGAGTATTATTTTTATTGATGATGACAAAGAAACTATGAATAAAATATAAAAAGTAAAGAGGTGTTAAGGAATCAGATGAAGAAGCCTTGTTAATGGTTTGAGAAGGAAGTGAGATGATTGTAGTGTTTATATATTGTAATTTAATAATTGGGCTATATTAATCATGAATTATATAAGGATTATTTAGTATAAGTTTTTCATTAAGGATTTTCAAGAATATTATGAATGGTTCTGATGACCAAGAACAGTTTTCAATGGAAAAATGATATTTAAAAAAAACAAAAAATTAAGGGAAGATAAAACTTAATATAGTATTGATGTTGAGATAATGATGTTGGGATAAGGAGATGATTGATATAGATAAATTAAATTGGACAGCACAGATGAACCTAGAACTGATTAATGATTTGAGGAAAAAGTTGTTTATGTTATCATTGACGAGGTTTACAACCTTATTGTATTTATGGAATATATTCAATAATCTATGGGTTTATTCAAGGAATGATTAATTATATATGTTTTCATTAAATTATTATAGTAATTTAGTTTATCACCATGATTCAAGAAAATATATGTCAAAGGTATTCACATATTTAGTTTGTGAAAATAAAGATCTACTTTATGAAAATTTAGGGATTAATGTTAGGTTCAATTTGAGAAATTCAGTGAACTTAATTATAAATATTTAATTTGGGAATGGTTATATGGTTATCCATTTATATAATGAACTAAGTTAATTCCTAGATAAGTGTTTAAATATAAATGTATTACTTCACCATATGAATATTTATGCATATTGAAAAACCTGTGATAACTATATTGTTGAGATGATAAATAAAGATATAAGGAATAAATTATCATTCTATTTATGGATTTTTTGATATATTAGTTCTTCAGGTATAAAAAATTCACCTTAATTTATTAGAGTTAGATATAATGTCGAAATTGGTCAATTAATAACCAAAGGGTGAGATTATGATTATAAAATAGAATGAAATCAAATATGTATATATTCTCATAAAATAAAATATTATCCTATTACCATAATTTATGATGAATTATGAAATAATTAATTTATTTATCAAGATAATATGGCCACATTTTCTTGGTTTTCAGTGAGTGACATTTCTTGAACATAAATGTCAATTTTATACTGATAACAGACACTTTGATTCATACCTAAAACATTTAGTTTCATATTAAAGAGTGGATTATTTATATAAAAAAATGACTGATGGATTATTTTACTATAGTATCAAAATAATTTAAATGCATTTTATCGGTTTTTATTTAGTCAGTTTTCATTTTTTATATAAATTAATGTTAATTTTAAATAAAAAAATGCACTTGGAGTCACACCAATCATACCATGTACTGGATTGAGGTGCGTATGATTCCTACATGCCCCAAATGACTTATGGATCATTTTAATAATGTATCAAAACAATCTGAACGTGTTTTTAATTTTTTAAGTAAATCACTTGTATTTTTTACTAAAATGTCATTTTAAAAAAGAAACATAGACTTTAAGTCATACCAATAACATAATATGTTAGTTTGACATGAAACTAAATTCTATATGTTGAAAATAAATTATGAATCATTATCATAAATTATAAATACAATATGAGTCCTTTTTCTTAGTTTTTAGTGAGTGACACTTTTTGAACTTAAATATCAATTTCAAATTGATAACAAACACTTCATACTGGGAACATTGTGTTTTAGATTGAGGTGTGGATGATTCTTACTTGTCACAAATGGAATATATATTTTTTCGAAAGTATCAAAACAACCCAAATTCATTTTTTTGAGTATGTCAGTTGTATTTTTTACTATAATTTATGTTAATTTTAAAAAAAATGACGCACTTTGAGTTATACTAGTCACACCATGCATTAGATTGATGTGAAGCTAATTCATACACATCATAAATGACTTATGGATTATTTTATTAAATTAAGAAAATAACTAGAATGTTTTTTATTATTTTTGATTATGTCAATTGTGTTTTTACTAAAATTTCATTTTAAACCTGAAACACGCACTTTGAGTCATACTGGTAACATCATGTGTCAGTTTTACATGAGGCTAATTCTGACACATTTAAAATTACTTATGAATAATTTTACTAAATTATCATGATAACCCAAGCGTGTTTTATTAGTTTTTAGCGAGTGATACTTTTTGAACTAAAATGTCAATTTTAAATTGATAACAAATAATTTGAGTCATGCTAGGAACATCGTGTATCAGATTGAGGTGAATCTGATTCTTATACATAAAATATTACTTATGGATCATTTTCCTAAATTATCCCAACAATCTAAAAGTGTTTGATATATTTTGAGTATACTAGTTGTATTTTTTACTAAAATTAATGTCAATTTTAAATAAAAAGATGAATTTTGGGTCATACCAGTCACACTATGTATCAGATTGAGGTGAAGAGGATTATTAGAGATCCAAAATAACTTATGGACCACCTTAATAAAGTATAAAAATTATTCAAATGCATTTTCTCAGTTTTGAGTACGCTACTTGTGTCTTTTAATAAAATTTCAATTTAAACATGAAACACACACTTTGATTTGCACTAGTCACATCATTTGTTAGTTTGACATGAGAATGATTCCTATATGTATAAAATGAATTGGGAATAATTTACCTAAATTATGAAGAAAATTCAAGCATGTTTTCTCAGTTTTTAGTGAGTGACACGTTTTGAACATAAATTTCAATTTTAAACGAATAATGCATTGTTTTAGTTTTACCAATCACATAATATATCCCCAAAATAAATAATTCCTTACACAACTCCTTGAGTGAAACCCCTATGGGTCCTACCTTTACAACTCATGTGTTTCTCCTCTCAATCCATGCTCCCCATCCTATCATTCCTGACCATGATTAATCTCTTAGACCTACCAGATTAAAGAATTTCAATCTAAATCAACACTAACCCTCTCAACCTAGAGACCTATTTAGTTATACCCAAACCTTAGGCATATTTTCCCACCACATTTCCTCATGTTCAGTGGCCCTAGTCTCAACCATGACTGATCACTAACCCAAAACATAGTATACACCATGCCTACCTATGCACACTAGTTTAATCCATTCAATCGAGACTAGTGAACTCTCATGCGCCATCTAATAATATATCTAGACTCAAGTTACAATGATTCATGTCACATATAACCTTGTCTCGCATAATAAAACCACTTACCACACCCATGTGTTGGTCACCCTCACTTAATTGGGAGCACCCTGAGTACTCCTCTTGAAAATGAAGAACTCAACTTCTTCCATGGTCCAACAAATTACATCCCACCAAATGGTGTTATCTCAAAACTGAAAGAGTCCATCCTTAGTTTCTCCAAGATACTAAAATATTACATAAAACTTGATAGGTCTAGGCACTCAATCGTTCCTACCCTAACCCCCAACCTTGATACCCAGCACCAAAACCCCATGTTCATTCTCATTTTAAACCATTTAAGGAATCACTTCACTAATTTAATATATTTTACACATCTTGTTTTCCCCAATCCAAGATATAAAACCCAATTTAATTAATCTTAATAATGGTTATCACTATTTCACCATTGATTCCATCAAGACCTAAGGGTATCATTCTCTACTTTTATTATTTACAAAAGCATAATTTCATCCCATGTGTCGATCGTCACTGCTCCCAGGATCATGAGCCTATCTAAACAAAGGAAAATAATTTCAAAGTGTCTCTCTCAAAAACTAAATCCATCCTAGATTCCCTCAATGAATGACCTAAAACCCTACACATGTCATGAGTAAGATCATGACTACTCATTAACCTAGTCATCAATTCTAGAACCCAAAATGCTTACCTTTCTAGGAAATACATACCAAAAACATATCCACAACTTCTAGGTCCAACAATATGAATGATAATACTCATTACAATAGGACCTGGCATAAACTGGCACTATAGGTGCTTAACTAAAACAACTTCAACACTTGGAAGCACCGAATATGCACCAACCACATAAACCGGGGGATTTAACCATGCCTAATTCATTCAGAGGCATTAAAATAATACGTCTAATCCCTATCATGGGTTACCCTTGAACTTTTCAAGGCATAAAATCCCTAAATCTATATCACACTTAGGGGTCACTATTTTCTCCCACTTAGCCCATAAACCAAGGTCTCCAAATCCACAACTCACAGGATTAAACTCATCCAAATCTCAAAGTCCCAAAACATATAGCATTCCAAGCACCCAACATAGGGTTTTCACAAACCATATTATATATCTAGACCCACATAACTCACCAGGGTCAATCCAAACAACAAAAGGACTCTAAGTCACCTTTTATACTTTAAGTTTTATCACTTTGAAAACTTACATTATTTAAAAATTTCAGATTCACATTATTTTAGTTTATTCCTAGAATTTATACCCCCTTTTCCATTTGAAGTTTGAAACTTAATATTTTCAGGGTTTATTAAAATTTAATCATTTCCAAGGCTTGATCATATAACATGTAATTTACAAGCTATAAAGGAAAACACATTATAGGTTTCTTTCTGAAATTTTATTTAACAAATACCACCATCAATCCCATTATATATAACTGTGCATCAAGATATTATCACGATATATTGTTTTATATGATTCCACCATATCCATATATGATAAATACCACATAAAATGATACAATAATTTTAAATACCAAACCATTTTTAATAGTAAATATAGACCATATTCATATATATATAAAACTATCACCATTTGGATAATGTATTCATAAGATAATATAAGTAACAAAAAACATGTAATCAACATTTAAAACAATTTCCATAGAATGGTTCATGTCATGTGAATACCTATGTGCTTAAAATGATGCATGGATTCACCCAAACCATCTTACCATACAAGAATATTAATGTAAAACCCATAAACCAATAACATCACACATTATGTGTCTCACTCAATGTGGAGATAAAATATAGTTCTAACAAGATAAATCCAAGAATAATAATTCTCATCCCTTGAATCTTGGGTTTTCCCTCATGTGTGGGTTTATCACTCTGAGGAATGAGTGCATTACTAAGACTTGAAACATTACTAATCATTTGTATACCATTCTAAAAATGTAAGAAAAAAGAAAAACACCTATGATACCACTTTGTGGAATCCCTTATTGGATCACTCTAGGAACAATATTCAAACCAGTTTATCGTGTGACCTCAAGAACACCTCCCTATATACCAGAGGATTTTGACTGGAAGTGAGTGTCTAAGATAATCTGTGCGAAGAATATACCCTCTGGTCAGAGTACCAACAAAAACCCAAATTTTGGAAACATATAACCCAGATAAGATAACCATTATAGATGAAAAATATGTTTATTGGATCCATTATATTATCATAATGGTTTTCATAATTACTCCAACCCATCATTTTTTTAATAAGCGTGTTTTTAATGATTTATGACTTACCATATCTAAGTATATATTTTATATCTGATGTGATACTAATCATATTTCTACAATTTTTGTTATATTTAAATGATATTTTTTTTATTTATATCAATTTATGTTGAAATTTAAATCAGTTGTTTCAATGGGGAAAAATTATCCAAAGGCGTCACAACTGGCCATTAATAGTTCCAAATATTGACTTTATCAGTACTAGAGAAGAAATTAATTTAAAATTAAGATTAAAATCTATAGGATTTTATCATCAATGATAAAAGAAACCATTTTTGAGAGCTTTTATTTATAGCTGACAAAGGGTAGCTTTATCAGTTCTAAATAAAATCTATAATAAATGGGTGCTATTATCATCACTTTTACAAGTGTTGATAAAGGGCCAATTTATTATCATTTTTAGATTTGATGAAAAAGGGGCATACTATAGTGTTCTACAACATCACACTACAACCCCCAAAACAACACCATAAATTAGTAAAATAAAATAAAAATACTAAATTTAAATGAAATAAAATATACAACACAACTATAATAATAAAACACTATTGTAGAGAAATAGAATGCACCTACATAAAAGAAAAAACCACCCATGATTGAGAAAATTAATAGAACTATATAAGAAAACAATTTATATATTGGTAATAATATAAATAAATAAATTAAATAGAAAGTTCTAATATTAAACTAAACTTTGAGTCATGCCAGGAACACTGTGTATCAGATTGAGTTGCAGTTGGTTCTTGTATGTCACACCATTTATTTTTCGTATTCAAGAATTATCATTGTGAAAATTAATAAAATAATTATAAGATAAAAATGATAAGTAAATTAATTAAGTAAAATTAGATAGAATGATGATAAAAAAATCAAGGCTAATTTTCTCAATTTTGGTGATGTGATGTGAGTTTTAAACAATAACGACACTTATATATTGAAAAGATACACTTGGAGTTGTACCAGTCTCACCATGAATTGGATTGAGGTTTGGATTATTCCTATACATCCCAAATTAATTATGGATGTTTTACTAAAGTATCAAAACAATATGATTGTGTTTTCATGGGTTTGAGTACTCCACATGTTTTTTTTTCTAAATGTCATTTTAAAATGGAAACAAACACTTTGAGTCATACCAGTCACATAATTTGTCATTTTGAAGTGAGACAAATTCCTACAGATTAAAAATGACTTATGAATAATTTTCCTAAATTATCAAGACAATACGAGTGTGTTTTCTCAATTTTCATTAAGTGAAACCTTTTTAACTTAAATGTCAATTTTAAACTAATAACAGACACTTCGAGTCATACCAAGAACATTTTGTATCATATTTTTGTGTGACCAATTCCTTTAATTAAAAAAATAATTATGGATCATTTAATTAATATATCAAAACAATATGAATGAACTTTTTAGGTTTCAGTATTTCCATTGTCTTTTTACTAAAATTAATGTCAATTTTAATTAAAAAGATGCACTAGGATTCATACTGGTCACAGTGTGTGTCTAATTCTGGAATGCCCCAAATGACCAATAGATCATTTTTATAAAGTATCAAAAAAATAAAAATTCATTTTCTCAGTTTTGAGTATACCAAATTTTCTGTTTTAATAAAATTGCATTTTAAACTGAAAACGCGCACTTTGGATCATATCGATAACATCGTTCCCTAGTTTGATGTAAGGATAATTCCTATATATCATAAAAGATTTGTGAGTTATTATAATAAATTATGGAGTAAATAATAGCATGTTTTATTTGTTTTAATGATGTTTTTATACATTCTTTTCCCATTTCCTTGTTGTTGTTGTCTCTATTAGAACCTTGAAGTCCAATTTCTCATGAGAAAGGGCAAGTAAGATCCAGTATTTTCTAGGGGTGCAATAAGAATATGTGAACTGTTGTGGAAGACTATGTGAATTTAATTCACGAATTGAATTAATTCACAAAATCAAAGATTTACACCCCCTATAACTGTTTTTCACCACATAAAGACATATCATGAAAGTAGTCTTCACCACGTGTTGATATGTCATGAAAGTAGATTACATACTACAACTGTCTTTCTCCACGTGTGGACATGTCATGAAAGTGGATTACACAATGTTTAATATTTATTTATTGTTTTTTAAAAGTTTGTGATAGTATTTATTTTAAATTTTTTGAAATATGTTATGACTTTTACATAACGTGAAATGAGAATTCACGTCATCTAATTATAACGCCCAATATATTAATGGCATGAATCCAGCATCATGTGAACCTTTGGAATAACCTCACCTTCACTAAAAGGTTTTATAAACCTATATTCTTTGACTCATAATCCCCACACACCTTTTCCATGGACCAAAGCTCCTCTATAGATCCTCTGACTTCGACCAAAACTCCTCCACGCACCTCCTCCTTGAACTGAATCTCCTCTACGCCTCACTGTATTTGATCAAATACCCTTAGAGAACCTCCCAGGTGTGGGTGTTCTTATAATTTAGATCTATATTTCTCTTCTTCTCATATTCTAGGATAAAAGTAATATGTTTATCTACTATTGGATCAAGATCTAGATTTATTGAATCTAGATCTCGTCTTGTTGTGTCTAGATCTAGATTTGTTGAATCATGATTTGGGATTATTGGATTTAGATATAGTTTTTTTGAATATAGATATTGGCTTGTGGGATTTATATCTAGATTTAAGAGATATTGTTTCATTTAACTATGGATTTAGGTTTCAGATCTAGACTGCATTGTTCATCAAGTTCTTGATGGACACACTTCAAATTGGGGTTTTCTATTGGCAATCATTCTTCACCATTCTTGAGAAAGGTGGTCTATAATTCAAACCCCAAAGTTTTAGTTACATTTATGTGTATTTAATTTTATAATTTATATTAGTTGTTTAAAAATTGTGTTCTTGATTGAATTAATTAATTTGGTGAATTCATTAATTAAGGGAAATGTGAAATTGGGATATATGGATTTTAGATCTTGAATAATTAATGGTTAAATTAATTATGGAGTTGTCGATTTTATTGAACTTGATTAATTAATTGTACAATTAATTAATGAATATGTTTGGGATTATGAAATTGTGATTTTAGATAATTAATTATTGAATTAATAATGGTGAGATAGAGATTATTGAGATTGAATAATTAATTGATGAATACATTATTATTATATTGATTTTTTGAACATAAATAATTAATTATTGGAGATTTTTATGATTATTATATTGATTGTGATAGAATAATTAATGGAGGAATTCATTGCGGTGGTTGAATCAATGGAGATAGAACAATTAATTGATGAATTATTTGGTGATATTGAATTATTTGATATGGAATTTGTTAATGGATGTATTGTGATTATTTAATTATTGAATTAAACAAGGGGATTAATTAATAGGAGAATTAATTAATGTAAAAAATATGATTATTTCATTGTTAAATTAAATAAAGGGCTTAATTAATTTAATAATTAATTAATTTTATTAATAAGATTAATTAATTATTGAATTAAATACATGGATTGATTAATTGATAAATTAATTAATTAGAGTTATGTGATTATTTAATTACTGAATTAGATAAATTTATTATTTAATTCAATAATTAATTCATATTAATAATGGGATTATTTAATTTTTTAATTAAATGCATGGATTAATTAATTGATGAATTAATTAATAGGAGTTATGTGATTATTTAACTATTGAATTAAACAAATAGATTAATTAATTGACGAATTAATTAATGTGAATTATGTGATTATTTAATTGATGTATTAAATAATAATATTTATGAGATTAATTAATTGGATACTGAATTAATGGATATTGTTGTTTTGAGTAAATTGAATGAGTGAAATTAATTAATTATATAATTAATTAATAAAATTGTTATATTGAAGAAATTGAATGAGTTATCTTAATTAAAAGGTGAATTGATTAATTGATATTTTTGTGTTGAATCAATTGAGTAAGTTAGATTAAGTAATTTGAGAATTAATTAATGGAGACATTATGTTGAAGCAATTGATTGTGTTAGATTAATTAATTGGTGATTTAATTAATGGGGATGGTTGGGATGGTTCAATAGAATGAATTGGATTAATTAATTGGTGAATTAATTAATTTTAATTGTAGGGATATTTAATTGAAATAATTGGATAAGTAATTGTTGAATTAATTATGAGATTAATTGTGTAATTAATTATGAAATATTGAGATTTTAAATGAGTTAATTAATTGTAGAATTAATTAGGGGATTTTGAGTTTATGGATATCGATTAATTAATTAATTATATTTATTTCCTTAAATAATCAGGGAATTAATTATGGGAGTTTACAAGACAAACTAATTGTTAAATTAGTAATGGAATTAGGGGATAATTAATTTTTGAGTTAATAATCAAATTGTTGAATTATAAATTATGAATAATTAATTTTTGAACTAACTATTCGACGTGGAGTCGTGAAATGATTAATTAATTGTTGAATTAATTAATGGAATTTATATGGATAATTAATTAATTAATTAATTAACATAAGTGTTTTTATTAAATAATTTTTGAATTAATTAATGAGAGAAACATGGTTAATTATTTATTGAATTAATTAAATAATTAGGAATGATTAATTAATTATGGTAATTAATTAATAAAATTGATGTGATTAATTAATCACTGGGTTAGTTAATAGAAATTGGCTATGATTAATTAATTTATGAAATAATTAATGGAATGAATGTATTTAATTAATGTTTGAATTAATTAATGGAGTTAAATTGACCAATTAATTGCAGAATTAATTTAGGGGTTTGTTATGGTTAATTAATTTTTGAATTAATTAATTGGGTTGAAGTGAAAAATTAATTGATGAATTAATTGAAGGGTTTGTTAGGGTTAATTAAATTTTTAATTTATTTAAATATTTGGACATGATTAATTAATTTTTAATTAGTTAATGGAATGAGTGGTGAAAAGGATATCATTTGCGATTATGTTGGCTTAGAGAAGCACATAGGATAAATAGGGTGTGATAAAGGGATTAAGTAGGAATACTGATATATATTCTATTATTGTTTTTTGAAGGACCATGTGAGCCTTTGAGGAAGAAGACTGTGTGATCTTTTGATTGTTTTCCAAAGGACTGCGTGAGCCTTCGAGGAAGAATATTGGGCAAGATTCTATTTGTTTTTTGAAGGACCATATGAGCCTTCAAGGAATAAGACTGTGTGAGATTATGTTTGTTTCTCGAAGGACCATGTGATCCCTATAGGGGAAATAATAGGATATCTTTCATGTTTTTCGTATAAAGTGTTTATACTTTTCTTTTTATTACTCTCTATCGACCCTTGTGGATATAGACCACAGTGCACATTACTCATGCATGACTGATTTAAATGTTTATATAATTGATAAATGCAATATGATTTATGATAATTGATGGTAGGATGGATATTTAGATTTTTGAAATCCATCAGGGATAGATCAAACTCCAGCGCAGGCCAAAGAAGGTATTGTGGTTCGAGTGTCCATAGAAACCCGTGGGAATATGTGGTTAAATAAAGAGAAACTGAATAAATTTAAACTATTTTATTTATTACTTGTATTTTATTCACTATACAAATTCATACACTATTATAGATTGGATTTGTTTTAAACACTTCTGGTGGTAGCCTATTGAGTTGTACTCACATCCTACTCGGGCTTTCTGATCGTTACCTGAATACACTTTGTGTTTTTTGGAAAGGTTAAGGGAAAATTCCCCATGTTAGATTGCTTATTTGTGGATGGAGCATGGATGAGGGAACCAGATGTGGTTTGATACTCACTTTGGAGTCCTCAATTTCCTTCTTTCAGGTTTTTCATTTTAGACACTAGACATGTTCATAATATGGCATATTTTCTGATTTAGTTGGATATTGTATTTCCCACTTTGATTAACATGAGTTTCTAGTATTCCTTATGGTTATATATAAGATTCCACTATTGTTTATTTATTTTCACTCGTTTATTACCTTGATAAAAGAAAAAAAATGGTATAGTATTCTCATGATCAACATTAGACCCTTTCTGCTAGTCATCAGCCTCTGGTGTATTGGGAGGTGCACTTGAATTCATGTGGAGGTCTAGATCAGGGAATTGGTTTATGGTACCCAGGATGGGACATTATAAAGTTTTATCAAACGCAGTTTTATTTTTTTCTTATTTTTCTATTACAATTTATGAAAGGTAGAATGGAGACTAATAATATCCGGGGATTGGTTATGAGCTCGTGCATGGGAGTAGCTACCCCATGTATGGGGGAGAACCGAAATACCCATGGTGGGATTGTTGTTATTATTGTATGCTATTAAAATTTAATATTATTTCATGTTTGGTGACACACTTGTTGTGTGAAGTGATTATTGTTTTTGAAATTTGTTGAGATTGAATCATGGACCTGAATAGCATGAGATTTGTGTCTAAAAGTATCATTCTAGGCACTTAGGATTATTTTGTGACATGCATTATTAAAGAAACGTACAAGAAAATATGATTTGGGTAAGTTGTTTAACTTGATATGTTTTTCATTATGAAATTGAAATGAAAATGATTCCTAACATAAAATTTATAAATTTTGTAAAATGTTGAAATATGAGAATAAATGTTTTTATAATGATAAAAATTTAATGTTGAGAATGTATTTACCCTTGTTATGCAGGACCTAGGTATATCATGGTTAATAGAAGTAATAACACCCTAATCTTGACTGTGTGGAAGGAAAAAGGGGGAAACACTTATTATGGTTCTATGTAAATACCTCTTGTTAAATATTTTAATGCTGTGAAATAAGAATCCTTTGTATTGTTTTCTTAGACCTTGACATGAATGGTTTTGGTAGTGAGAATGACCTAGTTTAAGAACATGGTTGTAGGTTGTACGAGGGACCATCTGGTTTTGGATTGTATGATGAGATATTGGATGGCAGGGAAGCCAAATACTTTTGATAGATTATGGTGTATCCATAGTGGGAGGTAACATCAGTAATGAAGGATTTTTGGTGGTCTTCACTAAAAAATATTTAGCATACTTTTAATTAATCATGATCAGTTCCACTACCTTGACGTCATCCCAGGTACACTGAAAAAGATCTAGATTTATTCTTAGCTACCTAAATGTGTTTTGGTTAGATATGGGCCCCCTTAGTGGTTGCACTTATGATGCAGTATATGTGGAGCTAGATGGTGGATGACACACCATCGACAGTTTACAGAGGCGGTTCTTATGATTGACCAGAGGTCAATAAAAACTGTGGTGGTTGAGTTTCTAGAAAAAGAGACATTAACGATACTCCTAAGGTGGGGAGTGATATATCAGTAGTAGATGAATGGTGCAAGATCAATGAGGAAATTGTATGGAGCATGTTTTAATTCCTTGGGGAAAGGCTGAGTGATCCTTGAAGGTGGTGGTTGTAATTCCTTTCTAGGTGACTTTTGATGGAATGGATAAGTGCCAATGAAGTACGATGTTTTTATGGTTGTTATCAATGGTGAGTTGAAAAAAAAATTATGTATGTTGTAGAAGTTGAGATTGAGACTGATACGTTATTTGAGGAATATCTGATACATGTGCTGGATCATAGTGAGAAGGTCTTGTGGGAAAATATTGTGCTATTAGTTCATGTATTGTGGCAATATGGATGTGTGTAGAAAGAAACACGGGGGAGAGAAACTGATTTTAGGGATTAGTGGATCAACCATTTTATCTCAGAATCTTAGAGGTGCTTGGGAGTATAGCTTGAGGATGAGCTATTATAATGTTGGGAGACTGTAAGATCCCATATTTTCAGGGGGTGCAATAACAATAAGTGAATTATTATGGTAGACCGTATGAATTTAATTCATGGATTGAATTAATTCATAACCTAGAATATTTACACCCTCTGTAAATGTTTTTTACTACATGAAGACATGTCACTAAAGTAGTTTTCTCCATGTGTTGACAAGTCACAAAAGTAGATTACACCCTGTGTGACTATCTCTCACCTTATTTCAACATGTCATGAAAGTACATTACACCACGTGTAATATTTATGTATTATTTTTAAAAAAATGATTTAATGCTATTTTTTTGAATTTTTTGAATTAATTTATGAATTTTAAATGATGTGAAATGATAATTCATGTCGTGTTATTATGACACCCAATATATTAAAGTCATGACTCCAATGTCACATGAACCTCCAAACTCACATATCCTCTACTGTAGGGTTTGAGAACCCTCTATAATTTGTTTTATAATCCTCACGCACCTCCTCCATAGACCAAAGCTCATCCACAAAGTCTCTACCTTGGATCAGAACTCCTATGTAGACATCCATCTTAGAATGAAGCTCCTCCTCACACCACCATCTTCAATCGAATCCCCTCTACGCAACTCCCCAATATAGGTGTTCTTCTCATTTAGATCTATATTTATCATTCACTCATCATCCTAGATAAAAGAAAGATGTTTATCTTCTGCTGGATCTATATCTAGATTTCTTGAATCTAGATCTAGGCTTCTTGGGCCCAGATCTAGATTTGTTGAATCTAGACCTCAACTTATTGGATCTAGATCTATATTTTTTAAATATAGATCTAGGATTGTTGGATATAGATCTAGATTCAAGATATCCTATTTTTTTAAATATGGATTTAGGTTTTGGATCTAGACTATGTTCTTCATTGCATTCTTGATGGATTAGCTCCAAATTGGGGATTTCCATTAGCGAGAATTCATCACTGTTCTTGAGGTAGGTGGCCTATAATTCAAACCCCAAAGTATTAGTTACATTTTTGTGTAAGTAATTTTATAATTTCTATTAGTTATTAATAAATTGTGTTCCTGATTAAATTAATTAATTTTTTGAATTAATTAATTAAGGGAAATGTGAAATTAGGATATTGGGATTCTAGATCTTGAATAGTTAACAGTTAAATTAATTATGGATTTTTCGAGATTATTGAACTTGATTAATTAATTGAAAAACTAATTAATGTGAATGGTTGGGATTAGGAAATTGTGATTTGAGATAATTAATTATTGAATTAATTAATGGGAGATAGAGATTATTGAGATTGGATAATTAATTGATGAATTAATTATTAGAGATTGTTATGATTATTAAATTGACTGCGATGGAACAATTAAACGAGGAATTAATTGGGGTTGTTGAATTAATGGAGAAAGAAAAATTAAGTGATGTATTAATTATTGATATTGAATTGTTTGAGATGAAATTAATTAATTGATGAATTAATTAATTGGTGTATTGTGATAATCGATTTTTGAATTAAATAAGGGGATTATTTAATAGGAAAATTATTTAATGTGATCAATGTGATTATTTAATTATTAAATTAAATAAAGGGATTAATTAATTGACGAATTAATTAATCTGAGTAATGAGATTATTGAATTGTTGAATTAAATATATGGATTAGTTAATTTATGAATTAATTAATGAGATTTATGTGAATATTTAATTATTGAATTAAATAAGGGATTAATTAATTGATGTATTAATTAATGTGGGTAATGATACTATTTAATTGTTTAATTAAATATATGGTAAAATTAATTTATTGATTAATTAATGGCAGTTTTGTGATTATTTAATTGTAAAATTAAACAAACAAATTAATTAATTGAAAAATTAATTAGTGGGAGATGTGGGATTATTTAATTAATGAATTAAATAATGGGATTTATGGTATTAATTAATTGGAGAATTAATTAATGGGGATTTTTCTTTTGAAGCAATTTAATGAGTTAGATTATTTAATTGTAGAATTAATTAATAGAGATTGTTATGTTGAATAAATCAGATGAGTCAGATTAACTAATTGTGGAATTAATTAATAGAAATTGTTGTGTTGAAGTAATTGAATGAGTTAAATTATTTAACTGGAGAATTTATTAATGGAGAATTTTTTTTTGAATAAATTTAATGAGTTAGATTAATTAATTGGAAAATTAATTAAATGGGATTGTTGGGATGATACAATCAAATGATTTGGATTAATTAATTGGTGAATTAATTAATGTGGATTTTTGGAATATTGAATTAATAGAATTTGATAATTAATTGATGAATTAATAATGATATATTTATATTTGATAATTGATATAATTAACTATGGAATTAATTATGAAGTATTGAGATTTTGAAGGAGATAATTAATCACAGAATTAATTATGGCATTTTGAGTTTGTGGATATTGATTAATTAATTAATGGTATTAATTTCTTTAATTAATTAGGTATTTAATTAAGTATATTTATATGAAAATCTAATTGTTTAATTAGTAATGTTATTAGGGGATAATTAATTATTGAGTTAATTATCGAATTATTGAATTATAAATTATGAATAATTAATTGGTAAATTAATTATTTGATGTTGAGTTGTGAAATGAATAATCAATTTTTTAAATAATTAAAGGACTTTATATGGTTAATTAATTGTTGAAATAATTAAAGAAAGGGTTGTGATTAATTAATATTTGAGTTAATTAATGGGATAGACTTGGTTAATTAATTGTGGAATTAATTAAAGGATTAGAAATGATTGATTAATTGTGGTAATTAATTAATGAAATTGATGTGATTAATTAATCGTTGGGTTTATTAATGGAAATGGGTTTAGATTAATTAATTTGTGAATTAATTAATGGAATTAATGTAGTAAGTTAATTATTTAATTAATTAACGGAGTTGAAGTGTCCAATTAATTGATGAATTAATTGAAGGGTTTTTTATGGTTAATTAATTGTTTAATTAACTGATGGTGTTGAAGTGACCAATTAATTAATTAATTAATTGACGGGTTTTTTATGGTTTATTAGTTTTTATATTAATTAAAATATGTGTACATGATTTATTAACTATGAATTAATTAATGGAATGATTGGTTAAATGGATATTGGTTGTGATTATGTTGGCATGGAGTAGCACATGGGATAATTGGGATGTGAGAAAGGGATTAACTAAGAAGACTGGGGGAGGTTCTTGACCATGTGGGCCATTGAGGAAGATGACTGTGTGATCTTCTAATTGTTTTCTGAAGGACCATGTGAGACTTCAAGGAAGAAGACTGTGTGAGCTTCTGTTTTTTTTTTCAAAGAACCATGCGAGACTTCGATGGGAAAGACTGTGAGATCTTTCCCATTTTTCTTATGAAGCATTAATACTTTTATTTGTATTAATCACTATTGAACCTTGAGGTTAGAGCCCATAGTACACATTACTCATTCCAGTCAGATATATATGTTTTTGTAATTGATAAATTCCATATGAATTATGATAATGGATTGTAAGATGGAAATTTATATTTGTGATATCCCTTGGGGATATATTATACTCCAATGTGGGCTGAAGAAGGTGTTTTAGTTCGGGTGTCAAGAGAACGTAGGGGAATATGTGGCTAAAAAAAGAGAAATTGATTAAATGTAAACTATTTACATTATTACTTGTATTTTATTCTTTATACAACTATATACACTATTATTGACTGAATGTTTTAAACAATATTTGTGGTGGCCTACTTCTTTCTTCATTTTTTATTGGTTTTTGATAATACACCTTTCAAGGGGTGAGGTGGAAACCTTACAAGGCTCGTCGGCGTAAGATTTACATGTACCGTAGTCCTTAGAGGAATTAATTTCCTATAGGATTAAAACATTATATACAACCCCGAAAAACTACTTACAACTGCTCCTCCCCAACATCTTCGTCATGAAATCAGCTCTCCACCTTCACATGGCTGTTCAGCTAGTCTATCCCGTGCATGCACAGGCTTGTCCCGATGGTAGGTGACATAACCTCTCATTCTTGAAATCCATGTAGCTTCTGATATGGTGAAAGCTCCTTGCTCATCCTCCTTATAAATCTTGATCCTAGTAGGTTGTCTAGTTTGCATCTGCACTTAAGGTGGCCCGAAGGCCTTACTGGCCCAAAGGCTTGAGTGTCCCAAAGGTCTTAAAGGACTCGGGGACCAAATCGGTGGTCCGAAGTCCCAAATGGGGGAAAATTCCCAACTGCTACAGTGCCTGTTATAGTCCCACTACAGTACCTACTACAGTACTATACAGTTCTCGCTATAGTCCCTGCTACAATACTTCTACAGTACCAAAAATTGTGCCTTCTCCTGGATTTGATCCTAGGTAATCTTGATTCACTTAATATTCCTCACCAACTAGGCTGAGGCTCAGGTGAGGTGGCCTAATGAGTTGTACTCACACCCTACTTGCGCTACCTGATCAGTACCTGAATAGACTTTGTGTTTTCTGGTCAGGTTAAGGGAAAATACCCTGTATTGGATAGCTTATTTGGGGATGAAGAATGGATTATGGAACCATACATGTTTTAAGACCCTATTTGGAGTCTTTAATATCCTACTTTTTGGTTTTGAATTTGAGACGCATGACACATACATAACATGAAATGTTTTATGCTTTAGTTGGATATTGTATTTCCTTCTTTGATTATTATGATTTGTTGATATATCTTATAGTTATATATAATATTCCACTATTTTTTATTTATTTACACTGGTGTATTACTCAGATAAAAGAAAAAAGAGAGGGTATAGTCTCCCCATGACCGACATTAGACCCTCACTGCTAGTTGACTATCTCTAGCGTATAAGGAGGAGCACCCGAGGTCATGTTGCGGTCTGACTTGGGGCACTGGTGCGTGGCACCTTGTCTGGGACATTAGAGAGAATATTTGAAAAAACCACCGCAAATAGAGAAAAATAATCCACCTATATAATAAAACAATTCTTATGTTAGTAATATTATAATGTAATAAATTAAACATAAATATGAAACAATACATTAATGAAATTTAAATTTTAAATTTAAACCACACAATTTGAGTCATACCGGGTACACTGTGTGTTTCATTGAGGTCTAGTTTATTACACTATGTCTTTTTATCCTAAACCACATTCAATACTCTAGTTCAGTTAACAATATTATAGTTTGATAACCCAAAATGTTAAATGCATTGAATAATAAAAAGAAAATTGTATCATCATGAGTGGATCATCTCTATGGAGTGCACGATCATAGTATAAGAGAGAATCATCTTTGTTTATGAAGTCATTTATTCTTAGAAAATATTGACCATTAGAGTAAACCTATTAGCATTCATTACCTGAATTAAATAAATATATTCATATGAATTTTCATAGAACATAAGAAAATCTATCTTTCCGTTTCACAATCATAGAGTACAAATTCCATGATGAACCATTTTCATTATTTTATGGAAAAAAATTTAGTGTTACTTTTTATGTATTTTCAAAATATACTAAACTCCACTATAAATTATTTACCACTTTTAACACAATGAAACATTAGTATAATCCTTTAGAGCATGAAAATGACACTAAAATCTAGTGCATCCATTTTGTATTCCTGGATTGTGCTATAGATTAATATTTCATTTTGAACATTCTGAGTTATGATAAATTATAACATAACATCATCATTATTTGTTCATAAAAATTGTAATATCACTATTCTCATATATTTTTTATTGAGAATGATGAATATTTATTTATTAATTATCTTGTGAACATGGATCATTTTATATAATGAATGTGAACAGGAATAATGAATGTTACTTTTGTAGATTTCATAGGAATTTATGATATTATATCATTCATCTAATTGATGATCTAATTACCTCTATTTTTTCACCACCCACAAAAATGGAAGCACTATATTTTTTAGTTTTGAAAATCCATGATTCAACTGATGAAATTTTTTATTTATTTTATTTTTAGAGGTTTTGGAGAAAGCTACTAGCTTCATTTTCAAAGGAGAATACATTTGGATTTTTTTGCTTCATGATTTCATTTAAATATGGTTTTTCATTTTGGGTGATTTCTTCATAAAGTGTTTTATTTTCATTTGATTATATGTTTTATTTGACACCATCCCTCCCCGATGACCACAATCTCTCAATATTGATTGTCCTCCAATAGTTCTCTCATACATCTACTGTCATTAGTGGTTGATTACACACATATTTATTCAAACATTTGAGATATATTATATACCTTTTTGATAATTTTATTGTCATTTTTTACTCTCAAGTGACTATTGTATCCACTACTAAGACCCTTTATTTGTAGTGTAGATAATCCATTGGAAAGCAACTGCATCTATTTTTTGTTCTTGTTGTTTAGTTTGTTCTTAGTGAGGGGATAATTTAAAACTTTAGTAATATTTTATATCAATTTCAATGTTATTATATAAATTGTATCCTATTATAATCATTTTGAAAAAATTAGTGGTGTTTTTTTTGTTTTTAAAAAAAATCATCTGCTTATATTCTTGTACAAAATCACTCAAAATAAGTGATGAAAAACATTTTTTCAATAATAAAAATAAAACACTAGCAAAATAGAACTTATATTAAGTGAAAATGGTTTTGTGCACTTTATAATAATTTTTCTCATACACAACCTTGTCATGATCACCAATATACTTTGTTTCCAAACAATTTTTTTATTTTCATGCTAGTGCTTCATCCCCTCCTCTACTTTGGTCTTCACCTCTGCTTCCTCATCCACCTCAGTCACTAACTCTGCCTACACCTACTCTTTCACCTCCACCTCTTCCCCACCTATAACTATGTCTCCAACTCTGACTCCATCTCCACCTCCTCTATTTCCCAACAAATTTATTATTTTTAGGTCATCACTTCTAAACAAATTTATTTCCTTTGTTATAATTCTCCTTGAGAAACAAGTAGAAAAAAATATAAAAGCATTATGACATTAATTATTCACACCCAAAATATATTTCTATGGTCATAGACCATAATTCATCACAAACATAGTAGGTAATCACATATGTTTTTGTTAGAAAACATTCTGACATCATGTATGTTTCCCGCTTATTTGTGGATGTTGTTCTTTTGATGGTTTATGATATCTATCATAAATATTCAATCATAATATCCACAATAATTTTCATTATCTTACTTTAGAAAATGTAGAAAAATATAACAAAATAAGTAAATTGTTTTAAATATGTTTTGATAGTTAAATATTTCTCTATATACCATAACCTGTTTCCATTTGTGGTAATCTATATGTTGTTAGGTTTATAGAATGACTTCAAGACATGCTTTAGCTTATATTTAGCGACCGCCATATCAAAAAAAAATTCTTGTTAAAAAACTATTTGAAACATAAAATTAAAAGTTTATATATAAAATTTTGATTTAAGTGTATTAAAAATTCGTAATACACATCATGTGTAGTCATTTTTTGGATACCCGTGAATTGGATTTGAAAAATAAATATTTTTGGCAGCTAGATTGAATGCGATCAACATCCAATGCTGCCTAAAAAAAAAAATAAGTAATGGAAAAAATAAAAAAATATTTCAGGTGATTATATTGTTGAGTTTTACTTATACATTAAAGAAATAAAAATTTTTCTATCATATATTTTTTTTCTCAAACTCTTCAAGTAGCTTATCTTTTTCCTTTTTAATTTCATCCTTATCAAAAGTTAGTTTTCTGTAGAAATGGTATAAGGATTAATGAATCAAAATCATGAATCACATTATTTTACCTTTATATATTATTAAAATAAATTACTATAGAAAATATTATTAGTTATTAAATTTAATAAAAATATTGTCACACTATTTTTCTAGACGTATTATTAAAATGTACCTTATGTATGTATTACAACTTAGACTCTCATCCATTAAATCTTGAGAATCTCATTAATACTCTCAAGACCAACTATGTCTATCATGAAGCTTCCATATAGTTATTTTTCATCTATAATGAAAGATATATTTTAATATTTAAATGTGGTCTCTATATGAAGTTGTAATGATAATAAATCTTTATCTAGAACTGGTGGGGAGAAGGTGCTCTGGGGAGGTCCTTTTGATTTTTTGGTCAATCCACTAGATTTTTGTGATCCGACCTACCATTTCCCCATCAATTTATCCATATATACTATCATACCTCACTTCAGAAATTTTTTCATCAACTGTTACTGGTTTTTCATATGATTTTTTTAAATACATACCTCACGTATCTTTATAATATTAGGTTACCATGCTATAAAATTTATAATAGCATCATTAACTATTGTATTATTCATATCATCAAGTGAATTATGCAACTACGCTATCAACTAATGAGCTACTTAAATCCATAATATTATTTTATCTTTTAGGTGTTCTTTTAGGTGTAGGTTATCTCTTGGGATATTATAAACTATCTACCTTACAACAAGTCTTTATGTGGGTGTTCACAGATAAAAATCCCATACAAATGTATTATATATAATTTTAGTAATATAAATTTATTGGAAGCTATTTGATTCAAATTTATTAGAAATAGTAATGAAAAAATTTATTACCTTAGGTAAGTTATGTAGTTGAGGGGAATGACTATCCTTAGAGCTAACATGGTCAATTGGTTCATGTGCTGATCATTGTTCCACCTCCAGTTCACTCTGATCCTTTCTTAAACATTGGTCTGCTAAACCAGACTAAACAATTATATTTGGGAAAAAATCTATTTTTTATTACAATCCTTTCACCATCTTATATGTATCTTCATGTAGTTTTATATTTTAAAAATATGTTTGAGTATTCCCTCTAAAATCAAATCCTCTAATGCTACCGTATTGTTCTTACCACTTCAAAGATAATAAAAGAGGTTTTTCTTACGGTACAATCACTATAAATTCTTCTTTCTATGCCATATAAAAAATTACGAAAATAAATAGATATTTTTATTTAATACTATTATAATGTATAATGAGTTACTATTATTTCATACTTACACATGTTTCCCATAATTATTTTGAGTTTTCATTAACTAGTTTACCCTCCTTATTTACATGAACTTCCTTCCATAGCACATGATGTGGGATGGAAGTGGATTCAGATTTTGATTCATCAATATAAATATAAAAAAATAAGCATATATTGTTTAAAATCACATAAAACTTTTATTTTTTATTTAAAATACATAAGAATTTCTTCCCTAGTGAAGCGTACCCCATCTTGCTTTTTGATAGGGGTACTTTGGTTTTGATGCATGTTCTTTATTTTTATCACTCTTTTTCTTTTTCATTAATTAATTTTTTTAAATCAAATTAGATAAAATAAATAATGTAAAATAATATATTATCGACTACAATAAACCCGAAATGATTTATCATCCTTATTACTGATAAAATCATTCCATGTTTACTTCTTTATAATATGTACATAACTAACTGGTGGGTGGGAATTTAATTTCCCCTCATCATCCCTAATATGTAACTTGGTTAGAAGAGACTGGAGGCCTCTATGGGATTTTATAGTGGCCATTATGATAAATATTTTACCTAAATCTTATAAAATAAATTAACTCTTCAAGGAATAATGAAAATTAAATCAATGTATCATTATATAATTTTTCGGTAAAATAGAGAAACTATATCATAACATTATCATTATATCTTTCCAAATGGGTTTTCTTCATTACAATATGAACGTGGATCCAATAATCAATACCAATCGGTACATTAATTATCATTATGAACCCAATATAACTAATGAAAATTGACTTGTTGGGGTTAACATGTTATCCATGATGATTACAACCAACCTCAAATTTTATACCCTAACTTATTTCCATTATAATTTTATCCAACATTGTGATACTGCAGAATTATTGTTTTTTCATCATCATGATGTTGATCCCCTAATAATTCTATAATTTTATCATCAATAGTCTATTCTTCCTTAAGATTGGTAACATCATCATGTGAATAAGCCATTGTCTACATGATTAGTCAAAAGTTTAATTATCCTTGAATAAAAACAATGTAAACATGAAAAATATATTTGAGAAGGGTCCTATGAATTCTCTATTTTATACTTGATAAACTCTTAAACTCCATCTTCATATTTTTTTTTAAAAATGATTAACATGCATCCATTTTTAAATAAACGTATAATTTAATTTAAGAAAATAATTACTCCACTATGGTAGGTGTTATCCTATGAATTCATCCAATGGTTAAATTTATAGACAACTTTCATCCTCATTAGCTTCAAACCTTAAATAGTTATTATTTCCTTTTATTACTTGAGAGTCATCCTTAATATCTTTTGTACACGAAACTATGTTGCTTGAACTAATCAAAGTAGTATTCACCCCATACCGGGTACTATTAATCATTTTGGATAAATAATTCTCAGAGTAGTTCAAGAAACATAGAAGTGATAGGGGATGAGTCTCAAGCAACAAAATTCAATAACAACTATTTGAGAGATGAAGCTGGTGAGGATGAAAGTGGTCTCCTTAAAACTTTTTTAAATTACCATATCTTAATTTAAAATTTCAAATATCATCTCAAAATTATAAAAGGCCCCTGAAACTACCATGAGAACATCAAATCATCCCCATTAAGTTGTACCAACTCTAATCTATGTTAGTAGTCCTTTTACCTCACCTGTATCTCAAATATAATATCTCTATGTCTTCTAAGGTTTATGTGTATGGAGTGAGTATAAAACTAAACAAGTAAATACTTATAGGGACCTTAAAATATATAATAATTCATTTATTTGATTATATGTTCAAAGTACTAATGCTAAAAATACACATTTAATTAAATTTATTATATATTAACCAGGACACCATGATAATCAAATGTACCTACTTCATTTCATACAATTGAATTATACTAATCATACCATAAGTTTATACCATGGTTGTTCCATGAAATTCAAATAATATCACTAATATAAGGTTAACATTTCAATCATAGGAGGGAAAAAATTTATTTATCTCCCTATGGAAATATCGACATCACAGGTACCATGAGATTCGACCTTAAACCCCTAACATCTAAGACTATACCATAAGAAAAACCATCACATGTTAGTAGTGCATCCAAATAATGGATTGGGTATAACATAGACATTTTTCGTAGGACTTTCATTTGAAATATGGGGAAGTATTATTATAATTAGTTCCATTAGGAAAGAACCACAAAATGGGTTCGACAATAAAATAGTTAAACCTAACTTCTCGAAAACCATAAAGAATAAAAAACAACAACACAAATTTCACATCACCCTCACCCTATCCATCAATGAATCACAAACATATCTATAGTGACTCACGTTCTAAAATACCATACCTAGACCTTACATAATACCCATCATATTCTAATATACGATACTCAAAAATCAGCTATCTTTGGCACTGATCATCTTTCTTAATGATCACTCATTAGATAATATCATTGTGTGTGGGCCTTAATTCATGACTGAAACACCTCAAACCTATAGAAAAAGTAAGATATATGGTCAACTAATCCATCATACACTTTATAGGTTATCCCACTAGGTTTTAAGGAACTATACTAGATTTTATACAACATATCTAATTTTTACTAATGTGATCATATAATACATCTTAGCACATCACTACCCTAATAAAAACATTCATTAGGAAATTCATACACTATTATACCCTTATGGAATACTTCCATTAGAAATGATTACCATTATGAAAATTTTAACACATCAATACTGAATAATGTTTTTACATGAGATTGGGAGTGATGAGATGGAAACCACATCACACGTGCTATTCAAATTATATATTTCTTCTTGGTTGATTGTGTAAAGTTTTTTAAACATGTTTACTTATTTTAAAATTATTTATTCTATGAAATTAAAGTATTGGACTTGTGTTCTTTAATTATTTACAATTTTCACTTATATAAGTTCATTATTAGAAATTATATAAGATCTAAATTATTTTAAGATACATAAAGAAATTTAGATTCCATTTGTTTGTTCCAAAAAATTGGATCTACCCAGATTGGCAACCACTCTTTAGTCCAAATGTGGTTTCCAGTATATACGCATTATTTGAAACTACAAAAGTGGGAACCAGATCAAAGTATTGGTCCTAGTTTCCTATATTCCAATTATATTGAGATCTTTCCCTTAAAATATTCTAGTCTGGATCATGTAAGGGAATGAGATATGATTTAATAAACAACCTAATACCTTAACCAATAAATTTTTTAGGTTTTGATTTATAAATTCATTAATGAAATCTTAAATTTTCTACAAACTAGAAATAATGGTATTTGAATATCACCATATAATTGTGTTATCATTAGAGTATTCTCAATTTGAAAATATTAAAAAAAATTATTTTATTTGATAAAACTTATCAACCAAATAATATTCCCCATTAGTAGATGTTGAATTCTATATAATTTCACCATGCCAAATCCAAGGACTGTAACATGTATTAAAACCATATAAAATCAAATTATATTTAATTTATCTACTTTGAAACTCTGTTATATTTAATAATTTTCAACCAAATATAGAAAAATAGGTCATTTTTTTGGAATATTCTATTTTAAAAATCCTAAAAAATGATCAACCTTTCCTTTATATTCATCACTTCTTCATAGTGTTGTAATCCAAATATGATTCATTATCACCTATAATAAATTTCAAGTACTAAATATAATTTTTTTTTGAAAAATTAAATTCAAATTTAACATTATAAATAAAAATAAAATAAAATAATGAAAAATATTTCACAAATAAAATTAAGGCAACAGATTAAAAGAAGGGTTTCACCTTAGACTTATTCAATTATAATCCATTTAGAAAAAATTCCCCCAAAAAATATTAACATTAATTTTAAAAGGTTGTCCACAAATAAAACTCAACTTTTTTTTTCATTATATAATTTGGTAATTATTATTTTCAAAATATATAAATAAATATAAGTTATAAAATAACAATAGGAATAATATATTTTTGATGAAAACAATATCAATAGTGATAAGGATCCAAAATGAGTCATAGGATTTCATACATCACATTGAAAATAAAAATTTCACTTCATGTAGTAAATATGATGTGATATATACTTTGAATGTGATTAAATGGGGAGATAATTTAATTATTTTTTTCAAATTATATTCAAAATAAATTTCAATCTTCTTCTCATTATCATGTTATTTTAGAATGATCAATATTAGTGTAATCTATGACTATAGATGATATATAAAGTTACATTAGGGAAGTGGTGATGCTTTTTGATGAAACAATAATAGTTCATATGATGGTTATATTTTAAAATTCCAAGACGAATTTTATATAAATATTAATAGTATAATGAAAAATAAATAGGGGTAAATTGAAAAAACTATTATATTATTCTTTCATTATTCAAACTAAATTATAAACTAACTTCTCTTATACTAAAATTACACAATCAGCGCAATCAAAAATTTCCCAGGATGGTCATTTAAATATATATTATCAATGATCCATATTCAAACTCCATAAGATACCTTCAAAACACCCATTCAAAATGTAAAAAAAAACATTAATTAATCATCCATACACTCATTTGGTAAATTAAAAATACATTACATCCTTTAAAAAGAACAATAATTAAATTAAACACACTTTAATTGTCATTAAAAAAATGAGAATATTTATAAGAAACACATTCATCAAAAAATCATTTGATAGATATAAAACTGATTAAATAATCATTCAAGAAAATTAAACATACCTTAGTTTTCTTGACACTTATTAAATAATAATTCAGTCAAAGATAGAACCTAATAAACATACCATAAACAACCATTTATAAGTAAATCAACATTATTTATAACACCTATTCATCAAATAATCATAGAGAAAAACCGCAAGTCGAATAAAAATTATCAAATAAAATAGACATTGGATGTTTGGAAAAATCAGAACAATGATTAAAAAATGTAGAGAAGTATCAAAGAGAAACAACAATAAAGGTGGAATAAAAATGGGTAGTTGATGATGACGATGGTGATGGTGATAGAAATAACACTAAAAATGGAATGAGAAATGAGTGAAGGTGGTGATAAGAATGGAAAAAATGTGGAAGAATGAGAGAGACCAAAAATGACTAGAGTTATTGGAGAAGAGAAGTTGGTCTTGTCATGGTTGAGAACACTATAATAAAGAAAACCGTGGAACCCAAACAAACAATTAACGAGTGAGGAGGGGGAGAAAATAACACATCTTAGATTCTAGTCTTGATCCGCCAGAGGGAATGTAGAGGAGGAGCACCGAAAGTAGGGGAGTTCCACAAAATCTTGAGAATTGTGATTGAATCAGTCACAGTTAGGGTTGTTTTAGATAGATCGAGGAGACCTTTATAAGCGCTTCCTAAAAAACACTGATAAATATACCTTTTATCATCGCAAAATTAATAAGTTCTCATAAAAGATATCTTCATCAGCACTAAAGAAGTGCTGATCAAAGTCACATTTATTACTGCTAAAACCTTAGCACTGATAAAGGATTTATAATCATAATTATAAATAATTTTTTATAGAAATATTTATATAATTATATATTATTTTTTTATAATTTTATAGTTATTTAAATATATAATTATTTATTTATAATTATATAAATACTTTTTAAAAAAAATTGTATATTTTTTAATAATTATAAATATATAATTTTATAAATATTATAAATATGCATTTATAAAAATATTTATAAATATATATATTTTTTGAATATATTTATAATTATTTATTTATAATTATAAATATATTTATATAATTATATTTATATAATTATATAAATATTTCATAAATATAAATAAATACAAATATTGTAAATATATTCATTATTCAAATATATTTTTTATAATTTTATAATTATAAATATAGTTATATCATTATATATATTTATATAATTATATATATATTTAATTAATATATATATATAAATAAATATATAAATATATATATATATATATATATATAAATTTAGTAAATATATTCATTATTTAAATATATTTATTATAATTTTACAATTATTTAAATATATAATTAATTATTTATACATTTATAAATTCATTTTTAAAAAAAATATTATATATTTTTATCATTATACATATTTATATAATTATATACATATTTAATAAAAAATATAAATACAAAATTTTTAAACATATTCATTATTTAAATAAATTTATTATAAATTTATAATTATTTAAATATATAGAATTATTTATTTGTAATTATATAAATACATTTTTAAAAAATAATATTTATTTATTTATAATTATAAATATGAAAATTTATAAATATTGTAAATAAACATAATTTTATAAATATATTTATTTAGAAATATTTATTTACAAATATATTTTTAGCATTATTAATGAATATATAATCTTAAATGTATGCATTTTAAAAATAAGTGACATTCAATAATTAAAAATGAGTATACTTTAAAAATATTGAAAAAATGGATAATTTTTCTTTATTAAATTAAAATTATTAAAAATATGGATATATATTAAAGTAACGATGAATACATATTGAAAATACTAAAACGTAGTGACTTTTTTAGGTTGTTTGTTTGGAGTCATTTGATTCCTTTTTTTGATGTGGGATACTTTGCCTCTCTATTTTTGTATGCTTTTTTCTTTATATTCAATAAATGGGATTGGGCCTTTTTTCCCTATCTCTGCTTTTAAAAATAATTATAAACCACTTTCACTAAATATATGAACTATTCAATGTAAGCATAAATATTTTGTATTATATAATTCATATTTTAGGAAATACTATATAATGTGATATATATATATACAAATATATCTCTATATTAAATGAATCGATGAATAAATTTTGTATAAAAACTACTTAAAAAGAACAAAACATTATTATTATTTTAATTATTACATGTTATTCAAGTTCTATATTTATATTTAATATATATTATTTATTAATATTTATAATATATATACATATATATTAAACTTATTCATTATTATTAATAATAGTTTAATTAATAAATTTCAAAATAATTTTTTTATCTATTCATTTTTAAATTTTTGTCTAATAATTAAAAATTATTCATTTTTAGTTTTTTTGGTTAATTGATACTATTTATTAATTTTATATATCTATATTTAATATATACTATTTATTAATATTTCTAATATATATGTATATTAAATTTAATCGTTTTTATTAATAATTATTTAATTAATAAAATGTATAATATTTTTCATAATTTACTAATTTTTTTTATTTTTTAAATCATTTCATTTTATTCATTTTATATATCTATATATTTAATATATACTATTTATTAATATTTAAATTTATATATATGTATATTAAATTTATTCATTTTTATCAATAATTATTTAATTAATAAAATCGTTATTTTTTTTTAAAAAAATTTGACATTTTTAATTTTTATTTGTTTAACTATTTTATTTTATTCAGGACCTTTATCATCACTAAATATAAAATACTAATAAAGGGTACCCTTTATCAGTGCTAAAAATAAAATGATGATAAAGGGTACCTATTTTCGGTGCTATAGAAACACACTAATAATGGTTTACATTTATCAGCACTAAAAAAGAACTCACAAAGGGTACCCCTTATCAATTCATTTTTTTAACGCTAATAAAAGGTACACTTTATCAGCATTTTTATCTCTGATAAAGGGAACATTTATCAGCACTTTTTTCTAGCGCTGATAAAGGCCGGTGCTGTTAAAGGTCAATTTTGTAGTATTGATTATAACCTAACTGTTAAATAGGTGGTTATGAATATTATTAACTACTTTATAAAATATACATATAAATTTCCAACTCAATATAAATTTATATATAAATCCTTAGTATGTAATCAATAACTTTTCAATAATAAAATTATATTCAACATAATTATGTTTTGTTCAAAAATGTTTTTTATTGAATTTTTTATGAAAATATTATAATTAATTTTTATTTATTTTAGAAAATTGGTGTGGTAAAATTAACTTAATTTTTTAAATCATCTTATCTAAATTAACATATGGTAAAATTTTGGGTTTTTTAGAAAATATTGGGTTCTTATAGAATAGTCAAAAATACTGATTTTTGCAAAACTATCATTTCTTTTCAATAAATTAAGTAATTTAAATTCCCAACTATGTTTTAAATTAACATAAATATATTTAGTTATATTTAATCCATTTAATTACTTTTGAATCGGCTTTATATTTTATTTTTGAATAAGTTTATTTTTTTGGGTTTAAAAAGAAGTTTTTTTTTCTAAAAAATATTTTAAAGTGAGTAACGTTTATCCGTTTTAATTAATTAATTTATTCCCTCACGAGGAATGTTTTAAATTAAATTCATAGATTATATATCAATAAATTATAATTTATATACATACAATTATTATTATTATACATAGAGTTAATATAAAATTATATTATACTTGAAAAAATACACTTCTTGAAAACCCGCCTTCATTGCGTTTGTGGGTTTTTTTAAATATAAATGTTTCCAATTTTATAAAATTAATTTTTAAAAATTTAATTAAGTTTTTAAATCCTCATTTAAAAAAAATATTAGGGTGAAGTTTTTATAATTTTCCGAATAGTTAAATTTTTATGGGGAATAGTAAAAAATATTGTATTTTAATTAAAAATGGTGTTTTTGTTTAATTTTTTTTATAAAGTTAAATTATATTTTAAATTGGTTTCAATGTAAAATTAGTTCAATTATATTTCTATTAATCAAATTTAGTTCATTTGAATATTTTTCAAAATTAATTTTGATATAAAAACTTTGTAATCTTTTGAACATTTTATTTTTGGAACCCTGCTTTCTCGTCGCGTTTAAAGGATTAGTTTTAAATTAAATTTTTACACTTATGTGAATTGAATTTAGAAAAATGGATTCCATATTTTTAATAAAAATAATTTATATTATTTAATAATTTAAAATTAATTTTTGATTAAAATTAATAGTGAAAACCCAAAATATTATTTACTACAGCTAAGGTAAAAATGGGTTTACTAGGGGGTTAAAGTATATCGATAAGGGTTAAAATGACCTCAATACTTGTCTAAAATATATTTTATGTTCATATTTAGACCATATCATGTTGAATTATCTATGATACTCTATTTTTTATCCTTGAGGCATCATAACAATGTGGGTACACCATTTTCTTTTCAAACATTTACAAGTGTTCTAGTCACCTCACTTATAAAAGGCCAACCATATCCTCTCCTATTCACACATTAAAACTCTTTTTGTTAGGCCAATACCCACAAAAGTAAATTATAAAATTCCATATTCTCATCATATAATCCTTTTTTTTGGCATATATTCAACCAAAAATGTTGTTGGTGAAAACAAAAGGAGTATACCCGAAGAAGAGGTAACGTTCTTCAATTAACATTTTTATTTTATTTCTTCCTCCACCTACTTAAATTATTATTAAAATATGATGATATAATAACCTTAGTATCTTACATATACTTATATGTTGTTATGTTAAGGTAATTATCTACATCCATCTTCCCTTTCATTAAATGGGTTATGAAATCATCATTCTTGTGTATGGCGGACTACCACCTTGTGAATCAATATCATTAGTTTTTTACATTACAACCTCTCACGACTGGATAATATGATGGATATAAGGTATATATATATATGATAATTATAAAATAATTATACCTTTGGAGTAATTATATAATATATAAATTTTTTACTTTCCATTACATAGGGGATATGGTAACATCATTCCTATGTATGGAGGACTACTGCCTCACAAAGCAATGTGATTCGTTTTTACTAACGCTTTACATGGAAGATATGAAGGAAACTTTAACAAATATATATTATATTTATGAATCTATTATGATATTAATGACATATTTATTATTTTTAAAAGATAATATATCAATTTATTTATTACCTTTTCACTCTCTAAAAGATGATAATGTTGTTCATGTATTTGTGGACTACAGCCTTCATGAAACTATGTGACTCTCTCTTTTCATCACCAAACCTCCTGGATGATATGTATAAGTGTATTTAATGAAATAATATGTTACATATTATATTATTATTATTATTTAATGATAATATATTGCTTACCTCCTATCCATAATGATATTTGAAAAATGAAAATGTTACTCACATGTACGTTCGACCTACATTTTCCATAATTGTAACATACTTAATTTCTCAAAACCATCATTAATGTTTTTTATTAAAAGTTTAATTTATGTATAATTTTTATAATTATTTAATTATTAATATTATGGATGTTTTGGAACCATAATCAAATTATAAATACCTAAAATAAAAAATCAAAACATATACGAAAAACAAAGCGATTATTACTCGAAACGTGATATTGACATGGAATTGTTAATAAATGGGTAATAAAGTGACATAAGTAAACATATATGGTATGATATATATGAATAATTATATGCTTTCAATATATTTATAGAAAAATTATATTTATTTTATTGGAGGTTCAAACGAGTGCAAAATAATTCAAGACTTACCATAAAGAATTTCCGTCTCACTTTTTACTTTATGAGACACATGACATATACACGACATGTTTCATTTATGTGGTGTTTATACTACACATTAATTTATTTTATGATTCCTCCCATGGAAATTTTTGTTATTTAAATATCTATTTGAGGGTCTCTCTTTCATGGGGAATACTTTTCAAAGTTACCAAAGTGGTAAATATTTTATGTTACAATCTCACCATTTATCGGGTTTTTTATGATTATATTTCTAATCATATTATTTTAATAGATATCTTAATATAATCATAATTTTTATTATCCTATATTTATTTCATGAGAAAAAAATGGTTCCCTTAATTTTCCTCTCTTTATATACTTAATATTGAAAAATAATGTTTTTTAAGAAAAACCTTCTTTATTTCTCTCTTTGGGCGAAATCACTTTTCTTCTAAAACCGTGTTTTCTACAAAAAATTAAAAAATATTTTTAACATTATTTAAAATATTTATTAAATAATTTTTTACCCATGTTTTACTTTTTACAAAAATATATTTAAGGAATCTTCATGACGTTTTCCAAACAATGCACATTTTAATTTTATCAATAATATAAAAGGAATCTTCATTTTAACTTGTATGGCATGAATGAAATTATCCACCATCATTAAAAATCAGTGCTTTGAATCTTCCTTATAATATTACAAGTTTATTTTTAGGAATATTATTTTTTAAATTTTTTATAATTTAAAAATTATTTTTCAATGTGGAAAGGATATTTTCCTCCAGAAATGCTCTAAGTGATTTTTCTTTCAAAAAATCATTTTCCATCTAATATGAAAATAATTTGATGTTACAGATTCTTTACTAAAGATATGATCCAAGGATACCATTATTATTATTTCCCCAAATGGTTTATTTTTATGATGACAGTATTTTTATGAAACCCATATATTTTTCATGGGTTATGTTATGATGAAATAATGAAATTATTATGAAGCGTTTTTCTTTTTTATGGGTTAGTCTATGATAAAATGTTTTACAAAATGCATTTATTTTCATGGTATATGTTACGATTAATGTTCTATGATATTTTGGAACATAAATCTATGGATTATGTGATGGTTGGGACCCATATATCCCTCCAATGAATTAGGTAATGATTAATGTTATATGATCTCAAAGGGTACACAATAGGTTATTCCAAGCCCAAAAAAAGTGGGTACATGAGAGGTTATCCCAAGCCCCAAAAAATATGGTTCATGAGAGGTTATCCCACTCCCTAAGTAAGTATATGAGTGATTATACCAATCCTAAAATGTTATTAATGTCTTGGTATATATCCTTGGCATAAATTTTTTTATGATTACATGTATTCCACAAATCCATGTCTTATTTCAATGTTATGCTCTCATGGCTCATGTTCTTTGATTTTATTTTCATTCATGTCTTATGAACTACTAATATTTTCCATGACTCATTATTATGATCTTTGATGTGTAGGGCATGGTTTCTAATTGTTATTCTCATGTTCTCATACCATTATGTTCATGTTATGCTTACAAATCTCCCATGTTTACCCTTACTAAGCATCTATGCTCACTCTTTCTTATATTTTATTTATCCAGGTCATGAAAAATGGTTTCAAATAGGGTATGTCTATGGAGAGTGATTAATGGTAATATCCTTTTGGGATACATTGAATATCTTTCATGAAATTAGAATATGGTGCATCTAGTCTCTAAGGGAACTAAACTACTATAGTCCGTAGGCATGTGTTTGTGTACTATATTGAATATTCATCTAAAAAAATATTGTAAGAACCCATGTTTTTGTACAAGGTTATGTTTCTTTTCATTTTAGTTTAAATTCCTTATGTTGGACTTATGTGAGTGTTTAACTTGATCACAAGTGTTTTGGAGGTGTCTGGGGCTTGTTTGGAGCCCAAAACTAAGTTTTGGACTGAAAATGACCAGACACATGGTTTGTGTATGGCCTGCACACGATTACTCCAAACTGTGTGAGAGGTCTGGAAAGTGTAGGTTTTTATCAGAATTATTTTTCATGGTTACTGCACAGTTAGTCAAACTATGTGGGGTAACTGTTCGAAGTTCCCCTTCTAGGCAGTGAGGTGCACACAATTTCCGTTCAGTTTGTGAAACTGTGCGCGTAAACCATGAGACATTGTTGTGTTGGGTTTTTTTAATTTTTTAATTAAAAACAAATTTTATTTTTAAAACCAAGTGGTATTTTCTTCTCCTATGAATAGTATCTTCATAAGATCTCCCCTTTGGCACATAACATAGGTTTGGAGCCAGTTTCTCCATCTAACCTTCGTTCCGATCGCCGATTATCTCATCAGATTCGCATCAGTAAGTACTCGATTACTCTATAGCCATTATTTATTCTTTAGAACAATGAATGAAAAATGTGGATTTAGGATCATATTCCCTAATATCTTGTTCTTCATCTATTATTCACATTTCTTCCAAACCAGGATGAATCATGACTCAATACTGGACGAGTTGTCTACTACCAAGGCGAGGTAGGTGGTTTACACTTTATTTTGGATTTTCTTTGGTGTTTTTAGGGTATTTGGCCTTTATGCCATATGTCAGACTTTTATGAAAGGTCTTGTTTTTGAGAAAGTATCTTTTACTAGCTATAGTTGGACCTCGTGAGGTTGAGCTTTGGTTCTGTTTAGGTGTGTTGGAACCTGATCCTCGTTTCAAGGTCACCCAAGGGATGAGCCTTAAATAAATAACTTATTTATGCCTAGTTAAACCATGCAATGGGTTTTTCCTGTTCTTTCCTAGTTAGGGGAATCCCGTTAATGCCTTGATATCTTGAATAACATGTTTAGGAGATGTAATGCGTCCTTTCTTAATGAATATCATGTAACGCCTTCTCTATTTTGATAGTTTGGCATGTTAAATGAATAATGTGGGTGGGTATACCTATATTAAATGTCTAATGGATTGTTAAATGGTTTATATGGGAGGGTAGGCCCATATTCTTGGTAAATGATTAATGAATAGCATGAGTGGGTATACTCACAGCTTGTGCATGTTGATGTGGGTGGGTATATTCACATGTTTGTGAATGTTTAATTTGAATGCTTTAATGATTGAAGGAATGGTTTTATAGATGTTGTGGACTACTCTCCATTGATTTGGAATATGGTTGTGGATGTTATGGGTTGACACTGCCCCTTGGTTCTTAATTCTGTGGGATGCTTCAGACCTTGCTACCCTGTGGATCTGGCTTTCTTGGGCTCACATAGTACTTTCTGTTTCCATTCTCCTAGGACCCCAACCAGTGCGTAACCTATTTTACACTAGGGATGCCCATGGGACTTGATGGGATGCCTTGGACAAGTTCTTTGGATATGAACCACCATGGTATGGAATTATTACTTGGATTCCTTGTTCTGCTGATACCTTGAATCTAGCTATTGCGGTCTACACTTCACTATATGGTGAGGCCGTGGGATATTTGACTTCACTATAGGGTGTAGCCATGGGATTATGCTCTTCACTATATAGTGTGGCCATGGAAATTTTGACTCATTATACAACATGGATATGGGATATATAATGCAGATGGACGTACAATGTGGTTATATGACTTGCTTGTTTACTTTACTATAGTTTCCTTATTAGGAGATGACCCTTTTGTAGGTATAATTGAGGGCTATTCAGTTTTACGTTACAGTATACTTATTCCATGGACATATGAACTTACTTACTAGTTGTTTACACTTGCTAGAACCTTTGTATAATTTCTGTTAGAACTATATAGACCTTGATGGTTGCCTACTGGGATGTTTATCTCACACCCTGTTTGGGACTTCTTGGAGAACCAAAAAGATTATACGGTTGTAGGTGATGACAGAGGAAAGCGCCCTAGTATTGGTTGTTGATTGTGGCTTTGTAGCAGGGGAGCATAGGACCAAGATATGTCTTGAGATGCTGGGATACCTTTTTGGTCTTTTATTCTTTTTGGGATGCTTGTACTATATTGTATTTCCATGTACCTATTAAGATTATTTCTAGATATTTATATGATCTACATCATTTTTTATATGAGAAACTTTTGGATATTGATATGTTTTCCTATCTTGACTTATATTCAATTGACTGATTATTTATTCTCTTATGCTATTACATATTTTTGACTTCAGCTGCGATACTCTGGTAATTAGGGCATAGTCACCTCACTAATTCACCTAGGTCCTCACTATTAGTTGGTAGCCTCTAGAATTTGGGGAGATGTGCTTGAGGCCTTATGACCAACCCGGCTTGGGGAACTGTTTCGGGTGGAATTCAAGTCCGAGATGTTACAAAGTAGTATCAAAGAGTTTTTTTTTCTGATTTTACTTATATTTTGGTGACATTAGATAGGTATAGGAAGGAAATATATTTTGGTAATAAAATATGAATGGGAGTAGCTACCCCTCATACAGGGAAAATCCAAATTTTCTCAAATTGAGTTCTAATTTTTTGGATTTTGACTATTACAGTTGATTTGATTTCACTGTTTGGTGACACACTTGATTTATGCTTTTACTATTGATGCGATTTTGGGTTTTATTTCAGTTGCAAACCTATGAGATGAGGGTGTTCTATATCATGCATCATATAAAGAATTTTTAGAGTCAGATTCGATGCATTATTCCATGCCATCTAGGATGCATTAGATATTACATGCAGTTGTGATAGTTGATGTGATAGATGTTCCTACTATTTTGTTAGTTAGGTGTAGTAGATAAAAGTGTGACATTAATCCATAAGGATTATCGGCCCTTATGAATTGGGAAATGGTGCACTAGTGAAATTTAAATGTTAAATTAAATTTTTACATATATGGTTTGAATGGGAACCAAGTTTGGGTTTATGAGGTGTTAAGGTCCCTCATAGATTCAGAATTGGAAACCATGGTGAAATTTCTTGGATAACTGATTGGAAAATAAAATGGTAAAAAGAGACTTGACCTAGAACCAGATTTTTGAGTGGGAAAGAGGCATAATTTCTATTTGTTCATTTTATTTCTTTATACAGTCTTGGATTTATGAGAAGTTTGTGGGTTTGACTTGGTTTTATGAGGGTTTTTAACTATCCTATACTTTGAGCTTTGTGCTTTGATGTTTTTTTCTTGAGGTGTGTGTTTGGAATTGTAGAGACATTCCACCATAATGACCTCTAGTGGTACGTCATGATGGAAGCAATGACCATAATTCAGAGATTGTGGGAAACTGGATATTGGTTGATCATCCTATAGGGATAGCTACGGATCCTAAGGCCCTTTCAAACATAGGTGTTGAGGAACAGTTCCAAAAGGGTTTTTTCGCAATATGCAGACGATCCATGGAGCACCAAAACTATCCTTGACTATGGATGAGATGTAATGGGTGTCCAAGTAGGACCATCCTCATATTTGTTTAGTGGATGGAAGACCAAAAGCTATAGATCTATGGCTATAGACCACGTTATCAATTTTTTAGCATCTAGAGATGCCTTCATAGTGGAGGGTCAAGCTCGCATTTTAAATGATATGTGGAGCTTCGAAGCACTAGTGCGATGATTTAAACCAGGTTGATGGGTTTCAGAATATGGGTTTGGATGAATTCCAAACCCACTTCTATGGATACTTTTACCCTGTGAATCTATGAGAAGAGAGGGCTAGTGATTTTATGTGTCTGGACTAGGGTGTGATGACAATTATTGAATACTCGGAACACTTTACAGAGCTGCAAAATTTTGCACTGGAATATCTTACTTCTAAGCTGTCTAGGTAGAGACGCTTCGAGGAAGGTCTCAGAAATGCTATCAAATCTCAGTTCAACTTATTCAGGATGCCTTCTATTATTTAGATTGTTAATTGGGTACTGATTATAGTGTGGAACCTAAGGGAATCTAGGAGTATAGAATAGGGCATTGTTGTTTCTCTCCCCATTAGATCTAAAACTTCTAACAGGAAGCACCATTTTGAGGCTCCCCAAAATGTGAGTGTTAGCCTAGCTATGGGTGTAGGTAGGTTGGTGTTTTTCCATATGTGTGTTAGGTGAGGCCACATCAAAAATTAGTGTGACCATGACCTAGTCTAGTGCCGATCATGTGGAAGGATGGGACACATGAAGTAGTTTTGATGGACCTTCCCTCTAGCTGCAAGTGGTAGGGGGTCAGCTCCGACATTGAGTTCAATAGAAGGTTCTTGATCTCTGTGTCAGGCTTGGAGCTGGAGTAGTGCAGTTCGGTTAAGCCAGGGAAGTGGTGGTCATGGCTCTGGTAGTCAGACACCGAGTTCTCAGAGACAATAGGGTGGATCATCTTAGGGTAGCCAGATAGGGTCATAGGGTCTTGGAACATGCTATACTCATGCAGTGCAACATAACCAACATGATAAGGATCCTGAATCATATATTTTGAGAGTTATAATCTAAGTATATTCTACTATTGCATCTGCTCTTTTTGATATAGGTGCCTCTTATAGTTGTATCTCTGCATGATTGGTTAAAAGACTTGGGATTATGATTTTTATTTATGAGTGTGTTTTGACTCCAAACACACCATTGGGAGTCAGAATGGGCGATGTAAGCTATTTTATGGAGTGTCCCCTTGAGGTCGTAGGGTTTCACTTCATATGTGATATTTATGTACTTGAGATGAAAGGCTTTGAAATCATTATCAGAATAGATTGGCTCATAGATTATCGAGCGTACCTTGGCTGCTATCACCAGAGGGTGAATTTTACATTAGCAAAGGGTGAAGTGTGCATTGACAAGGGCGAATGGGATTTCCATGAAATCATAGATGGAACTGAACATCCTGGGATTGGAGGGATGACAACCTAGATTACTAGTTTCCCTATAGTGGTTGAAAGCTTCAGGTATGTCTCTGAAAACTCTTTTCTGGTATACCACCAGTGAGAGAGGTGGAGTTCTCCATAAATCTAGTTCCAGTAGCTGTAGCGGAATCCATTTCTCTTTATAGTATGGCTATGATGGAGTTATAGGAGCTTAAGAGGCAGCTAGAGGATCTTGAGGTGAAGGGGTTTATCAGACCATGTACTTATCTGTGGGGTTCGCTGGTCATTTTTGTGAAAAGGTGGATGGAACTATTAGGATATGTGTGGATTATCAGAAACTGAACTAGTTGATGGATAAAAGGTGATATCCTTTTCCATGGACATATGTCCTATTTGATAATATTTGAGGAGATCGTGTGTTCTCAAAGATTAACTTGTTGTTAGGATATCACCAGGTTCTTGTTCGACCTACAAAAATACCCCGTACCACCTTTCATAGTAGGTATGGGTTATAAAATTATCTGGTTATGCCATTCCGTCTCACGAATGCACCAGCTATTTTCATTCATTTAATGAACCGAGTGTTCCATAATTACGTGGATTCTTTTGTGGTGGTTTTTGTGGATGATATCTTGGTGTATTCTCACAATCGACACAACCATGCCAAACATCTTGAGATCATTTTTAATACACTGAGAGAGCATAAATTATTTTCTAGGCTCGCAAAGTGCCACTTTTAGATGGCTTAGATTCAGTTCTTGGGTCACATAATCTCAAATACATCATTATCAGTGGGCCAAGAGAAGGTGAGAGTTATAGTTTCCTGGGAAAATTCCAAGAACATTTTTGACATATAGAGTTTCTTGGGGATAGTTGGTTACTACAAGCATTTTATAGAGGACTTCTCATGCTTATCAGTTCTGTTGATGGGATTGACTAAGAAGGTGTGAAGTTTGTGTCGTCAGAGTCTTGTGAGATAGCCTTTCAGGAGCTGAAAGGGAGTATGACATCAGGACCAGTCCTGATACTTCCAGAGCAGGGAAAGAGTTAAATGGTGTACTGTGAAACTTCAGGTATTGGGTTTGGGGATGTGCTGATACAGGTATATCGAATCGGGGCTTATGGGTCTTGGAAGTTCAAGCCTCATGAGAGGAACTACCATACGCATGATCTTGAGCTAGCTGTAGTTGTCCATACATTGCGCTGTTGGAGACACTATTTACTGGGAGAGCATTTTTTGGTGTACACGTACCAAAAACAAATCAAGTATATATTTATGTAGTGTGATCTAAAATTGAGGCAATGAAGGTGGGTAGAGTACCTACAGTCCTTTGACTTAGATATTGCCTAAACACTTAGTAAGGGAAATGTAATGGCCGATGCACTGAGCAGAAGGACTCAGATATAGGAAGTACAACATGCCAGTAGTGAGTGGTAGCTTATGTCGTTGTTTTCTGAGATGCATCTGGAGGTGCATGACATGCATGGGGAGACTTTTATTTCATCTATATCTATGACCTCTACCCTACTGGAAAGAGTTAGGGTGAGGAAGCTGTCAGATTCAGAAGGCCTAGTTCTACGAGAAGGTGTGGCAGGTGAGGTCCCTCCTCCTGGTTGGATGGTAGGAGATGATGAAATCCTACCTATCCATGAACATGTATGCATTAAAGTGGATATACATGAGAATTTTATACAGGAGTTTCATACTTCATCTTTGGTAGTGCATTTTGGGTTTAACAAGACGTATCGGGACTTGCAATGTCAGCACTGATGGCCAGGAATGAAGCATGAAGTAGCTGGTTTTGTTACGAGGTGTTCCACCTATCAGTAGGTGAAGGCAGAACAAAAATGAACATTTGGTCTTTCACATCAATTACCTATCCTTGAGTGGAAATGGGATGATGTCACGATGGATTTCATGACCTGTTTTTCAAGATCGCCTCGAGGTAAAGATGTTGTGTGGCTTGTCGATGACAGGATTACAAATGTCACACATTTCTTGTTGAGTAAGGATACCTTTAGTTTTGATGATCTTGGAAAGTTTTATATCCATGTGGTGGTACGACTACATGGGGTCCCACACACTATTGTTTCAGATAGGGATGATTTCTTTACATATCATTTCTAGTAGTGTTTTTAGAGGGTGCTGGGTACACCGGTGCTTATGAGCACAATGTACCACCCTCAGACTGATGGCTAGTCAGAGAATACGATATAGGTGGTAGAGGAAATGCTGCGAGCATGCATCCTTGATTTTAGGGGCTCTTGGGAGAGGCAAATTCCACTGGTTGAGTTTTCCTGCAATAACAGTTATCAGGTGATGATACAGATGGAACCTTAGGAGGCTTTATATGGTAGGACATGCTGTTATCCCCTATACTAGCTAGAGGCAGGAAAGGCAACTTTACTAGGACCACATCTCATATAGGAGTCTTATGAGAAGGTCCAGTTGATTCAAAAACGAATGGATACTGCAAAGTCTCATCATAAATCATACATCAATCACTACGTATGACCACTATAGTGTGAGGTTTGGAATCAGGTTTCTTGCATGATGCATCGAGTTTGGGTCACAGGAAGATCCGAAGATAAGGTAAGATTTTACTGAGATATGTTGGGCCATTTTAGATTATGGAGTGATTTAGTTCAGTTGTGTATCGGTTGTAGTTACCTAAAAGGTACTGATACATGCATGACATATTCTATGTATCTCAGTTGCACCGCTATCACTCAGGCCCATTTCATGTTTTTCAGCCTAAGGATGTGAGATTCAAGTTGATACATCCTTTGAGGAGAATCCAATTCATATTGTTGACAAGAGAATGAAGGTTCTCTGAGCCCGATCAGTTTCTCAAGTATGGGTGATATGGTAGAAATATAGTTTACAGAAAGAGACTTGGGAGAGGGAGGCCGAGGTATGTGCTCAGTGGCCAGAGTTGTTCTCAGATGAATCTTAACCACCCTTCCGAGGGAAATTCGGGGACAAATTGCTATAAGGGGGGAATATTGTAAGAAGTTGGGTTTTCATACAAGGTATTTTTCCTTTTATTTTTGGTTTAAATGCCTTGTTATGGCCTTATGTGAGTGTTTAACTTGATCATGTTTGTTTTGGAGGTGTCTGAGGCTTGTTCAGACCCCGGAACCAAGTTTTTGGATGAAAATGACTTAGCGTACAATTTTTGCACAACCTGCATATGGTTAGTCCAAACCGTGTGAGAGTTATGAAAAGTGATGTGTTTTAGTATAAATATTTCACATTGTTACCGTACAGTTAGTCAAACCATGCAAGGTAACCGTGTGAAGTTCCCATTCTAGGTAGTGAGGTGTGCACAGTTTTCGAATGGTTTCCACACGATACGGGAAACTATGCATTTAAACCATGCGACCATTCTATGTTTTTTAATTGTTTAATTAAAAACCAATTTTCCTTTTAAAATATAGTGGGTTTTTCTTCTCTTAAAGACAGTAGATCCCGGAGCTCTCCCCTTTGGCGCTTAACATAGGCTTTGATCCAGTTCCTCTATCTAACCTCCGTTTCAATCGACGATTGTCTCATTAGATACGCATCAGTAAGAACTTGATACATTTTTAGTCATTCTTAATTCTTCATAACAATGACTACGAAATTTTGAATTATGCTCATATTCCATAATATCATGTTCTTCATTCGTTCTTCAAATTTATTCCAAACCGGGATCAATTAGGACTCGATATTGGATGAGTTGTCTACTACCGAGGTGATGTATGTGGTCTATACTTTCTTTCAGATTTTCCTTGGTGTTTTTGGGAATTATTTCTTTACTCCATATGTTGGAATTTCTGGAGAGGTCTCACTTTTGAGAGAGTAGCTTATAGTAGCTGTAGTTGGACCTAATGAGGTTGACCTTTAGTTCCGTTTAGGTGCATTGGAAACTGTTTCTCATTTCAAGGTCACCCAAGGGGTTAACCTTAAGGAAATAACCTATCTATGCTTATTTAAATCACCCAAGGGGTGTGTTCTTGTGATTTCCTAGTTAGGTGAAGCTCAGTAATGATTTTATAGCTTGAATATCATATTTAATAGATGTACTGCCTCCTTGCTTAATGAATATCATGTTACGCACTATCTATTTTGATATTTTGGCATGTTAAATGAATAATATGGGTGGGTATACCTATATGAAATTACTAATGGAATGTTAAATGGTTTATATGAGATGGTAGGTCCATATTCTAGGTAAATTATTAATGAATTTCCTGAGTGGTTATACTCGTGGATTGTGCATGTTAATGTGAGTGGGTACACTCACATGTTTGTGAATGTTTAATTTTAATGCTTGAATGATTGAATGAATGGTATGAGATATGACATGTACTGCTCTCCATGGATCTGGAACATGGTTGTGGGTTCCTTGGGTTGATTGTGCCCCTTGGGACTTGATTCTGTGGGATTCCTCAGGCCTTACTACCCTATGGATATGACTTGCTTAGGATTGCATAGGACTTGCTATTGCCATGATCCAAGGACCCCAACCAATGCCTAACCAATTTTCCACCGGGGATGCCCATGGGACTCGTTGGTATTCCTTGGACAAGATCCTTGGATCCGGCCCTCCATGGTATAGAATTATTACTTGGATTCCTTGTTCTTCTAACACCTTGGATCCAACCATTTCACTCTACACTTCACTATACGACAAGGCCATGCGATATTTGACTTAACTATATGGTGTGGCAGTAGGATTCCTCTCTTCACTATACGGTGTGGCTATGTAACTTTTAATTCATTATACATCATGGTCATGGGATACAAGATACATATGGATATACGATGTGGATGTGTGGATTGGTTGTTTACTTTTCTATAACTGCCTTATTAGGAGCCGACTCTTTTGTAGGTAGCCTTGGGGGATATTCAATTTTACTTTACAGAGACTTATTCTATGGGAATATGAAGATACTTAATGGTTGTTTACACTTGCTAGCACCCTTTTAGAATTTTTGTTAGAACTGTATAGACCTTGGTGGTTGCCTACTATGATGTTTATATCACACCCTATTTGGGACACCATGGGGGACCAAAAATATTATATTGTTGTAGGTGATGATATGAGAAATTACCCTAGTACATGTTGTTGATTGTGTCTTTGGAAGTTGTGGCTTGAGATGCTGGGATAACGTTTTGGTCCTTTGTTATTTTTGGGATCCTTGTACGGAACTATATTACCATGTTACTATTTGGAAGCTTTCTAAATACTTGTTCCATCTAAATCATTTTGTATATGAGACAATTCTATCTATTAATATGTATTCTTCTATTACCTTATCTTTAGTTGAATGATTATTTATTTTCTTTTTCTGTTGCATGTTTTTGACTTTTTTTGTGATACTCTGTTAATGAGGACATAGTCTCCCCAATAACTCACCTAGGAACTCACTTCTAATCAGCAGCCTATAGCATTTGGGGAGATATGTTTGACAACTTGTGACCAACTGGGCACAGGGAACCGTTTCAGGTGGCATCTGAGTCTGGTACAGTTCAGATATAATATCTATGTAAGAAAATCTAGGGTCACTATAATTGTATTTAAGACACCAGGAAAGGAGAAGTTTTTATGAAAAATTTAGAAACTGAGAATTTTATCTACAATTTTTTTTTATTTTTAGGTCATATAATATCAAATGTGGGTATATTAGTGGATCCATAAAAGACAAAAGTTATTGAATTATGGACAAGAAAAACCAACGTGACTGAGATTTATAATTTTCTTGGTTTGGATGGATAATATTGACACTTCCTAGATAACTTTTCACAGATATATAATTCAATTACTAAGAAAACATGGAATGGGGTAAAGTTCCTTTGGATGGATTGATGTGAAAAAAATTTAAGCAAATAAAGAGAAAAATAGTCAATGCACTCGTTCTTACATTACCGTATAGTGGAGAAGGTTTTTTGATCTATAGTTATGCATCAAAGAATTTATTGGGGGTATTTTCTCATGTAGAATTATATGTTGATAGATTATGCCTCATGATAGTTGAATTTTCATGAGAAAAATTACCAAATCATGATTTGGAGTTAGCTTCAGTAATTTTACATTAAAGATATTGAGGAATTATCTTTATAGATAAAAGTGTGATATATATACTGATCATAAAAGTTTAAATTATACATTCACTCTAAAAGAGATGAATATGTGTAATAGAATATAGTTGGAGTTGATTAAAGATTATAATTTCTCAACACATTATCACCTTGGGAAATTGTACAAGGTGACAAATGCTTTGAGTCAAAAGGATCATGCTAGATTATCTATGATGAGGATAAAAAATATCCAATATATCTAGATTTAAAAAGGTTGTATCTATAAATCTTGAAGGAAGGGGAGAAATATTATCTTTATCAAATTTATGTTCAATCATCTATCCATGGGAGGATTAAAAAGGTTGATAAGGAAGATGTGGAATTACAGAAGATGGTCATAAATATTTCTATGTTTAACCTTGATTGTGATGAAATGATAAGGTTCAATAAACATATATGTGTTCTATCCATACTAGTTATTTTGAAGGAGTTATTTGATGAGTCTCATATTCATTATTCTTTATTCATCCAAGAATTATAAAGATGTATAATGATCTGAAAGAGTATTTCTGGTAGGATAACATGGATATAGATATTGCAAATCATGTATCTCAGTTCTTGGTATTTCAACAAGTTAAGAGTAATAGATAGAAGTCAAAGGGGATGTTACAAACATTATCTATACCAGAATAGAAATGGGAAAACATCACCATGTATTTTTTCATTAGAATCCTAAAAACATCTAAAGTACATAATATTATTTGGGTTGTAGTTTATTTCCTTATAAATTTAGCACACTTCATTTCCCTAAAAAAATATTTCTATCTTGATAATATTGATAGAATATACATTAAAGAATTGTTAATGTTGTATGGAGTAACACATTATACTGCATATGATTGGGATTTAAGGTTTACCTTGAAGTTATAGTTAATTATTTATAAGGATCTAGATATAGAGTTTATTTTCACTACTCCTTATCATTCTCATATAGAGAACCATTCAAACCCTAGAGGATACATTGAGGCCTTGTTCAATGGATTTCAAAGTTTGTTGGTGTAATGAACCATCCCAGGATACCACTAAACAAAAAACTCAACCAATCCATCAAAAGGCCTGAATGGCATTCCTGATCCCCATAGGATGGTGAAAAGTGCTTTAGAATTGTATGGACTCCTTTGGGAATAGTTTTTCTTAATTCAATGAATTAACAATGTAAATAAAAAAATAAATAAGGAAAAATAAATAAATAACATTAATAATAGGTCATAACCAACAAACATGATCCAAAAAAATCTCATATACATTAGTACACCTATAAAAAAAGAGATACAAGTAGGTAGAAAAAAAAGTAAAACTTACAGAAAAGAAAACTACTACAAACCAACCAACTTGATCCGAGCATGAAACCAACTCCATGAAACTTATGATTTCTCACCACTTCCAAAATCACCCCTTTTCATCCTTGGAAAACAATAATATCTAACTATGAACCTAGAACCTAACATTTTTTAGGTGTGAGCTAAAATCCTAGTAGGTCACCACAACCTTCCAAAACGTTACAATTAATTTCATAAGGAAATTCATCAATGATAGTTTAAAAATAAAGATAAAAAGTAAGAATTATACATATTGCATGGAAATTAAAATAATTTCTTAATCTACTTTCAAAACATTTTCCCCTTTTTTCCAATATCTAACACACATTTTTTGAAAAAAAATCCATCGTCCAAATCTATTTCAAAACCATACACACTATTTTCATTTCTAAAAAACAACTCTGACTTGTTTTATCAAATAAAAATGGTTCCTTGAAAAACATTTAACTAGATAAATCCATGTTTAACCAAAAACTCAGTTCTGAATCCACTTTAAATAACTCACACAATATTTTTTTAAAACAAATCAATATAGGTTTTCACAAACATTTAGAAAACTCATCTTTAGAGGAAACAACCAAACTCGCATGGGTTAATCACAACAAGCATGAAACACATATATGTAAAAATTCATATTAAAATAAAACATAAGTAAGGAGGTTTCTGTATTATATAAATCAAGGGAAATGATATAATCATGAACCAGGTCAAACTCCACTCAACCACATACTCACTGAGAAGATGAATGTATCATGATCTTACCCAAAGTCACTAATGTTCCATGAATCTAACCACATGGGTATAACCACTTAAACTAGCTACTGACATATTCTATGTCTACACCATAATACAAGTATCCCATATAATCTTCTTTGGGATGAAACACCCCACCTATCCCTTACACATAGCACAATTGGTGGGCGACAAGTTGCATGGGAACCAACAAGAGAAAAAAATAGATCTTTCACTTAGTACATGGTTTCCCATGAAAAATAAATGAAGTAAGGAAGAGTGCAAGAAATTCAAGTATAACACACATAGAATTACCAAAAATACCATCACCCCTAACAACTAATGATGAAAATCCCCATACACATAACATGGACATGGGTTTTAATAAGCACATTCACACATAAGGGGAGTGAAAAACATCACATAATGATAAGTAACCCGCACAATGGGTAATAAAAAAGGGGAAATCAAGGGTTCCATACACATACAACATTTAAAACCAAAGTTCCAAATTAGACTTTAACACCAAAAAATGGATCAAAACACCAAGCCCTTTCATATTTCATATAAATACTTTCTAAACACCATTTTTAGGATGATCAAAATCACCAAAACATTTAAAACATTTCAATTTCATCCCAAAACATGGTCGTTCTTATTTGAAGACGAAAAAAATAACTAAAGACTTCATTTCCATCACACTTTTCATAAAACACCACCTAAAATATTTTAATAGGTCTAAAGGAATCACCCATTAATTTTAAAATGATACAAAGAAACACTTCAACATGGATATTTCTCTTGGAAAACTAAAACAAGGCCAAAAGGCCAACCATTTCCACCAAAATAATTAAAACTAGCCAACAAGGAATTAAAAAAATGGTAAACCACACGTAGATTTAAAATTAGAAATTTAAATACATTAAAACACACTTTTTTACAAACCATTTAGAGGTCAACACCTCACATCAAAAAAAAATTCCATTTAAAACATTTTTCTCACTCTTTGAAAACCAAAAAACGAGTCAAATCACTTTTCACAACATGAAAAATATTTCAAAAATTCATAAGGAATTTAACAAGAATCTTAGCATCTTTAAAAATCTATTTTAAGCATTAAAATGGAATTTTCATGAAAAAATAATTATTCCAAGTTCATAACATTAAGAAATAATTTCAAATAAACAAAGGGATATCAAATATATTTCCACTTTCTTAAAAATGGAATTTAGAAAGAATAATCTCATTATAACTCCAAATTGAAGTAATTTCATAGTAACACCTACCTCAAAGAAGTTGAAACCAAGCCAAAACACACCACCTTCAAAGGAGATCTTACCAACAAGAAATAAGACTTCCTATATAATCCATAAGAGATAAGAAACCAAGGTTAGAACAATCCCATACCCTATAAATAAATTTCTTAGCAAATTAGAATTCCAAGAGGAAGGGGAAACCTATGAAAGAATGGAGAAAAAGAATTATAGGAGAAAGAGAGAATAAATTACCTTATAATAACATGAAAAACACCAAATGAGGTGCATGAATCCAATAGAAAAGGAATGTGGAGCTCTTCCAACACCCCTAGGGGACAGCTAACGAAAATGTAGATAAGAGGGTGTGAAAATATTTTAATATCAAAGAGGGTATTTTGGGAAATCACAAAATTTTAAACACGTAGAAAAATCACACGGTTTGGATGCATGGTTAGGAGAACAATGTTCCAACTATGTGGGTTCCACTACCTACCAAAGTTTTAAACTTTTATGATTACTTCTAATAGGAAAAATAGTTTCCCAAACCATGTGCATCACTCCAAAACCACCCCAAGGCTCGCAATACCTTTTGGAGTGCCCCACATAGTTTGAAAACCTAGGAATAAGATATTCAAATGGCTTTGTGAAACATTATAGAACCAAATTCTCTTCTTTCACATTGTTTACTAAATAGTGTGTTGGTTGTGCACCACACTACAGACACACCATGGAACTTATATAGTTTCTCTTGGGGGACACATTGTTTGGAATTAACCATACACTACCTATGCTAACAAACTAGGTGTAGTCTAAAATGAATTGAAGAGGATCATCATGAAGGGAGGCCACATAAATTACCTATAACTATTCACCTTAACCATGTATAGAAGAAAAAACTTAAAAAAGTATATTTTTTGAGTTGGAACTCCATGGAAACTCAAATCGGGCATCCACTTCACCAAAGAACACCAAGAAACAACCCCATGACATGGGGGTATCACAAAATTCCCACCATACCAGTTTCATCCCCTAAAAAGGCCATGGTAAAAAAATACAACATAAATGGAATTTCTTAAGAGGACCTAACCAAAAAAACCACTCAACATAGCTTAAAATCAAATCTAACAACCTAGATCCTCAAAAAATGATCAAATTGATCAACCATAAGATAACCAAACATCTCTAACCAAAACCAAAATAATCTCCTTAAACCAGAATTTCAATAAAGTACGGGATACCTAATATAGTCTCCCCACCATTTATAATTACTCTAAAATGGAATCCCCTTGTTTTAGAGTTCATCTAAAATGGTGTTACAAAGGAACCACTACCGAGAACACATCCTCAAACAACTGAGCAACCACGAGTGAAACACACTATCAATAATAAGTGCTTCAAAACCCAAAGGAATGAATAAAAAAACTAAAGGATCCTCAAAATAATTAAAATAGAACTAATATTGGATTATGGCACACATAGATTACCTTGTGTTAAACACTGGATCACCCTCACATGATTCATTCCATGATAGGCCCATAATCAAATACAATTTATTATACCACACACAATAGGTAAAAAACACACCCCAGTTACCCAATTGTGTTCCAAAAGGCCACTCCCAAGTCCCAACAATGATCACCACTTGGCTCAACAAAAAAATCAGTGAAAAAAAATTTCACCAAGATAGGTCTTCCCAAGCAACGAGGCTCAACAAAATAACACTCACAACTCAACCACAAAACAACGAAGAGGGATGGAGAGGGAGTAATTCCTCAATGAAATGAAACATGAAATAAAACAACATTAAAACCATCCATTAAAACATCGAAAAGGGGATCATCCCCAAAAATACCCCAAAAGGGAAAAAGTTATACAAAAACCAACCACAAACAAAGTTCATGAAACTAATGTCACAAAATCTAAATAAAGAGTCCCAAAACAGCCAAATAATCGTAAAAAGGATCAAACCTAATAACACTTAACAAAAATCAAGATTAAAAAAATTCAATCATAAATCATATTAAGAACCAAAAAATTACACTATCTCGGATAAAACCGAGCAACGAGATCTCAACAACTCTCACCCGTAGAGCTTCAGGTGTCGCAAGAGAATTGAGGGACACCTAAATCTCTTTCAAACACCTATTTTCTACCAAAATTGATGAATGTTCCATGTAAAACAATACAATTTGAGCCTTGGTAGGCACAATAACTATAGAATCCTTTTAAACCATTCCAGTAGACTCAATAGAAGATACATGAATTACCTCAAGTCATGTCTCAAAACAAAATCCAATAGATTCCTTTACTAAAAAAGAATCAAATCCACTAAATAAAACCTCAAATGAGGCATGGAAATAACATATTAAAAGAAACTATTATTTTTTAATACCACCATTTAAAAATGGAATTTTAGAACCACCTTCCACCAAGGTGTAAATTTGAAAACCAAGCCATCACAAGAATTAAAACAAAACCACCTCATTTGAACACACACAATTCTTAAATCAGAAAAATAAAAAAATTCCTTCCAAAATCCATTTTCATATTGAAAACCAAGCATCCAAATATGATATTCAAAAACCATATCCCTTTTTCAAGACACTTTAAAAGCTTATTTCAAAAACCAAACCTCTTTTTGAAACACCTCATTTTCCGAATACAATAAAGGAAACCAAAATTCTCATAAAACAATTCATAAAACCATAGGAATTCAGTATTCAAATTTTTAAAAAACCAAGTTTGAAAATAATTTTTACCATAAACCCCTTTATTTTTAAAACAGGGTTTAGAAAACCATGTGTACATAGACTATATATAAGAGAAAAGAAGGTTCCCCATGAACTATATCTCAAAAGGGAAAACAAAACACTCCTCATTCCACCTCCAATAAGTGAAAAATACTATTGGAGAAATCCATAATCAAGTAGAGTCCAAACTAGGATAATCAAGGAAGAAATAGTGTCTTGCACACTTTGGAAACATTGGTTAGGAAACCATGTGCTAATAAAACCAGAAACACTATAATAGAGACTGACTTAACCACATTGGATCTGAATGGTTTTTTAGGATATGTGAGCCTACCATTTAGATAAATTTATCCTTCCTTACACCCTAATACTTAGAAAAGACCCCAAATATCATATACATAATGAAAGGGTATCTAATAAAAATTAATCATATCACACCCAAAACCAATGAAATCAACTAGAAACAACTCAAATCCATTATTTGAAACCTAACTTACCTTGGAAGATTGAGGATCAGAACAAGAAAGAATTATCTAGACAATTCCTTACCTTACCTATAAAGTTTAGATAGCCTTAATATCTTTTTAACCAATACATACCAAAATAAAAAGGGATACAGAAGAATCTTAGGTTCATAGCAAAGGAAACCCAAAAGTTCTAATACCATTTTAAAATAATCCAGCTTGACATACCACCAAAATTGACACCCAACCTCACATGTTACATGGATAGAATAGTTTCCCCAATCCTCACAAGCTATGAATAAGCACCTGGGCATTATAAGAACACCTTTAGGAATGTTTTTTCTCAAATCAAAGATACAATAGTGGAAATAAATGAATAAAAAAGAAAAAATAATTGAACAACATGAAAAATAGGTCATAACTAATTAACATGATCCAAACCATTTGTATATACATAAAAACACCTATAAAAAAAGAGATACATATCGGATGGACAAATTAGGAACAAAAATAATAGAAAATAAAACCACTAAAAACAAACTAACTCATGCTAAGCCCAAAATCAACTCCATAAAATCTATGGTTTCTCACCACTACCCAAATCACCCCACATCAACCATGATGAATAAGAAGGATCTAACTATGAACATGTAACTTGGAATTTTGTAGGCATGAGCTCAAAATACTTTTAAGTCTTCATAACCCACTGAAACTATGCAATTTATTTAATAATGGAATTCAACAATACCATTTTGAAAATAAAGATTAAAATTAAGCTATATATATATATATTTCATGAAAAAAACAATTTCGTGATCCACTTTGAAAATAATTTTCGATTATTTTCCAAAACAGAACACATGTGTTTTGAAAATAAATTCATCAACCAAGTCCATTTCAAAAACACACACACTATAATCATTTCTCAAAAACTACTCACAATTATTTTGTATGATGAAAATGGTTTCTTTAAAAACATTTCACTGACTGAATCCATATTTAACCCAAAACCCATTTCAGAATCCAACTTAAAGCACTCAAACCAGAGTCTTTAAAAATCAGAAAATGTTTTCACAAACATATTTGAAAACTCATAGTCAATGGAAACAATCCAACTCACACGAGTTAATAAAAAAAATTCAAAACCACACACACACACACAATTTTATATATATATATATATGTCATAAGGCATTAAAATTTTTAACATAATCATGGTGGTTGTTTTATCAAAGGAAGTATGGGAAATTATATAATTAGGTACTAGATCAATCTCCCCTCAATCACATGCACACTGAACACACAAATGTGTTACGGTCCTACCCAAAGTCACTAACATGCCAAAAATCAAACTGTATGGGTATAACCACCTGAACTAGAAAACAGGATATGATAAGTCTATGTCATCGTCCAAGTATCCCACTGAATCGTAATTGTGATAACAAACCCTAGCCCGTTTTCTTAGCACAATTAGTGGGCAACTAGCAGCGTGTGAACCTACAAGAGGAACAAGCTAGATCATCCACTAAGTACTCGATTTCCCAATACCAGTAATAAAATTAAGGCTTAGTGAAAAAAATATAATTATAAAAAATATGAAATAACCAAAACTACCCACACCCATAACACCCAATAATGAAAATCCCTCGACACATAACATGCATACAAGGTATAAAGATTATATTCCCAAAAAAAGAGATCAAAAACCTAATGTAGTTATAGTAGACCCACACAAGGGGTTATAATAAAGGGGAAATCAAGGGTACTATTCACATACACCATTTACAACAAGAGTTAAAAATGCAAGTTTAACACCAAATCATGGATTGAAACATTAAAGGCTTCCACATTTCATAATATGTTTCCCAAAAATCATTTGAAAAATGAAGGAAATCACTAAAAAATATAAAACATTTCATAGTGACCCCTACATAAGGGATATCTTCTTTGAAAATATAAAACATTCACAAAGCCTTTATTTCCATCACACCTTTTATAAAACACTACTTAAAACATTTTAAGAGGTTTAATGAAATCACCCATTTCTTTTAAAGTGATGAAAAGATACCCTTCAAAAAGGTTTTTATCTTTGTAAATATTAAAAAGGACAAAAGGCCAATCATCTCCACTAAAAAAGTTAAAACAATAAAATAAAGAATTACATAAGTCATAAACCCTTGAGAAATTTCAAATTACCATTTGAAATAAATTACAATACTACATTTTACAAAACATTTAGAGGTAAAAACATCACCTCCAAGACAAATTACCTTTAGAATATTGTTTTCACTCATTTAAAACAAAAATCCAATTAAATATCATTTCACAATATGATTTTTTTTTTGAACAAAATGATAAGGATTCTCACAAGAAGCTTATCATTGTTAAACATTCCATTTCAAGCATGAAAAAAATGAAATTTTCATGAAAAAATAATTATTAAAAGCTCAAAACATTAAGAAATGGTTTGAAATCACTAATTGGATATAAAAAATATTTATACTCTGATAAAAAGGGAATTTAGAAATCATAAGCACATTATAATTTCAAAATAAAACAGTCACATAGTAACACCTAGCTCAAAGAAGCCAAAACCAAGACAAAATAGGTCACCTTCAATGGAAACCACACCAAAAATAAAGAAGGATTCATTTTTAAGCCATAATAGACCATATACCTAGGTTAAAATGACCCCAATACATCCTTAGATTTCATATTTGATTAGAGTTTTAAGAATAAAAGAATCCTAAAAATTAAGGGTAAAGAAGATGTAGACGAGAAAGAGCAAAGGAATTATCTTGCTATCACTTGAAAAAACCAATGGAGGGGAAATAATCTAACGAAGGAAAAAGGTGGATCTTCTCAAAAACCCCCAAGGATTGGACATAAATAGAAAGAAGAGGGGGTGAAAACCCTTTAAAATCAATGAGGGGTTTTTTGGAAAATCTCCAAATTTTAAACACCTGGTCAACACACGTGGTTTGGACGCACGATTAGGAAATCCATTCCCCAACTGTGCAGGTTCCACAACCACCCAAATCGTTTAAGCCATGTGATTACCCTTTAGAGGATTCATGATTTCCAAAAAAATTTGACTCACTCAAGAATCACCCCATGTGTTGTACAACCTTCTGGGGTACATCGTACATTTTGAAAAACCAAGAAGTAATCATGAAAATGGATATGTTAAAAATTGAAAATATAACCACACACCTACTACAAGGTTTAAAAAACCTTACAAAAGTTGTGAACTACCCTATAATCACACCATGTACCTTTCATGGTTTCCTATAAGGGCCACACGGTTTTGACTTAACTGTTCACAAACCATGCTGACAAACGTTGCACAACATAAAATGAACTAAAAATGATCTTTTTTAAGGGAGTGTATATAGTTTCCCTCTAACTATAAACCTTAACTATACATAGAATGAAAATGCTAAAAAAATTAAAAGTTACAAGTCGAAACTCCATGGAAACTAAAATCGTGCCTCCACTTCAGCAAATAACACCAAAATAACAACACCATGACATGGTGGGTAACACATTTGGGATCAACACCTTCCTTTATTCAAGTATTCTTACAAAAACAGCTTTCACTCGAGCATTCAGATGAATCCTTATGAAACCCTTATATGGAAATAAGTGTAGTAATAAAATATGTTGGGATGAAGTTGGAGAAATATATCTAATGGGACATAATCTATTTGAGAAAATGGAACAAAATTTAGAGTCATTCAGAAATACATCATGGAATCTTAGAGTCAAAAAAATATATGTTTACTATGATCAGTGAAATATAGAAATCAAAGTTGGTGGGAAAGTATTTTAGTGAATTTACCTATGTAGAAAGAAAAAAATTCTAAGACCAAGGTATATTTTTTCCTTCGAGTTTTTTATTGAGTAGGGATGGTAGTATAAGGCCCCAGCCTTAAACGTTACTTAATATTGAGTTATTACAAGATTACACATTGAGGATCATTTCAGGTTTATATTTTTAGAGAATTAGATCATAAAAATTTCATTACATTCCACATTTAAACAAAGTGGTTACATAAAAGATAGTATTATTTTTTCCCATCAACGGAAACATATTTAAAATAAAACATGGATTCTTTCTTGACACTTCCTTGACACTATCATCATATCATGTACCATTCCCTTGACCTATGAAAAACATTTCAAAAACTTGGGATGAGCATAAAAAGATCAGTAAGGGTTAAAAAAATATGGAAAGGAAACATGAGTACATATATACATAAGAATGAAATCATACTTTACCCATAAAACAGAAGCACTTTAACATACCTCATCGAATCATGAATAAATCATAGAAATCATAATACATAAAGGTAACTTGAGGAATTCATAACATTCTTACGTAGGGAGTAACCCTCTTGGTTACGTTTGGAATACCCATCACAGTATATTCCCTAAATCTCTTCAGAGAAACCATAACGTTTAACTCCTTCGTGTTACCCAATGCATTGGAGAGCTATATCGGGCTCACCCGCCCTTAGTTTATCACAGAACCACCCATCTTCATAACAATTCCCAAGAACCATAACATAATCGCATCACGTAAAACATGCATAAATGAAACATAACATTTCCCCATTTCAATCACAAGATATCAATACAACACATTGATATAATAAAAATATTATGAAAACCATTTTCAATGCCAAAATAAAAGAAAATTAATAAATGGTATTTATTTTTCATTATAAAAAAAGTTAGGTTATGTCTTATAGAAGAATCCGAAACTCAAATAATGGTCACGACGACAGAGAATTCGTTGTCGCCGCATACGTACGACAAAAAAACATTCCTTTTGTCGTTTAGTAAAATGCTTCGTATAAAAAAAGATTCATTTTGAATTAGCGTAAAAGTAAAAGGGGTTTATATACCGTATAAAATAAAGTTGTGTATAAAGCAAAATATGCCTCAATGAATGGAGATTGAGATAAAGTCCCTTACCTCATATCCAACTTGACTCGATCGTTCTTTAATCTCCTTAAAATCGGGTAACTCTTTCTGATTTGAGCTCAAAGGCTTCCTTGGGAAGACTTCTGCCCAAAGTGAGGCTTCTAGGAGTAATAGAGGGATGTGGAGAGACTAAATGGGTAGGGGTTGGCCAAGTCAAAGGCTTGAGAGGTGTGGGTAAGGTGGTAGAGGTCGGGGCCTTTTATAAGAGGAGAGGAGGGACACTCTTGGAAAGGTATAAAATGTTACTTTATTTTCAAATGAGTTTCAGATTTTAAAAGTCCCAAATTGATGTATTTTTAGGATAAGGTGATAAGGGTTATAAATATACTCATACAATAGGTTTTTTACATGTGTATGTCTTAGATATTACATTATCTTTTCATTTTATTTAAATCATTAAATAGTGAGGTAATCGCTGCATCATCATGATGTCATAAATAATTTAATTTATTTAATGTCTAAAAATTATAAAAAAATACTATGATTTAGGAAATAATTTTAGCTTTCCAATGACTATTTATAGTCAAAAATATGACTTGTATAACTCCATGTAAAAATTGTTTTAGTAAAACAATACATGTCTGTGTCATTTTTACTTTTACTTTAAATAAAAGGCATTAATGTCCTTATCTTATCAAAGTGGCTCCATGAGATCCCAAAAATCGACCGATGGGTTTTCTTGGTCGGCCATGACACATCCAATAAGGGAAGGACAAGTGTCAAGGTCACCTCATATTATTAAAACATTATTTTTACCTTAAATTACACTAATTACCTCTAATCGCGATTAAAAACTTAAAAGTTACTATTCACCAAAAAATTATTTTAATCCCATTGAACCACATTTTACTTAATAATGACAACCATGTATGTTGGATTTTTGAAATTCAAAACACAGAGGTGGTAAAATTTCATTTAAACGAAAAATCAGTTTTTTAAGTACCACTTAGTGGTTTCACTATTCATCAAAAAGTGAAGTTTTTCAGAAAAATACCAAAACTTCACCCTAATCTATATTTGATATTCCGAATTCAAAAATGATGTATATTTTACCAAATTCATAACATAGAAGTTGCATTAATTAATTTTATAATTAAATCCCACTGTCAAATCAAATATCGTGTTTTTAAGATACAATACCTATCAAAAGATTGACACTCGTTTATGTCGAATCTCAAAGTGATATTAATTACAATGACCACCATTAGATTAAATGGTACAAATATATTCTAATTTCACTTTAAAACCAATTAAAAATATAATCTAACTATATAAATAAATTATATTAAAAAGAGGTTTTGAATTAAAATACAACACTTTTCACTATTCATTAAAAAAATGAACATTATCAGAAAAATACCAGAAATTTATCCAAAGTAAATTTCAATGTCCCAATCATAAATAATAATTTTATTTTGACAAATATAGCTTATAAAATTGTCAAAAGATAGATTTAAAAATGGTTTTCCATCAAAAGTCGGTAAAACAATCTTTTAAAAATATTAGAGTATTTCATGCTTAAGGTTGGATTTATTCTCATTTTAAGCCTCTAAAACACTATCTAATACATAAATAAACATAGATAACTATATCTATTATTCATTACTTACTTCGGATGTTACATCCTTCCCCCCTTTATAAAATTGCGTCCCCTCAATTTATTTACTTATCAAATAAGTGGGGGTATTTTTCCCTCATAGCATTTTCAGATTCCCACGTTGCATCATCAACCATATGGTTTTTCCACAAAACCTTTACCTGGTGAATTACGTTATTTCGCAACACTTGCTCCTTTCGGTCAATAATGTGGACTGTTTGTTCTTCATAAGATAGATTCTCTTCCAGCTGAACTACCTCTGGACTCAAAACATGAGATGGATCTGGCATATACTTTCTCAACATCGAAACATGAAAAACATTGTGTACTTGAGATAAACTCGGATGTAAAGCCACTCGGTATGAAACAGATCCAACTCTCTCCAAAATTTCATATGGTCCAATGAACCTTGGACTCAACTTTCCTTTCTTACCAAATCACATCACACTTTTCCATGGTGAGACTTTGAGAAAAACATGATCACCTACCTCAAAAGATAGATCCTTCCTCCGGTTATCCGTATAACTCTTCTTCCTGCTCTGAGCTGTTCTCATGTGTCTCTGTATCAGCTGAACTTTTTCTGCCAACTCTTCTCCGAATTCTGGTCCCATCAGCTTCCTTTCACCCACTTAATCCGGGAAAGCTGGAGTTCGACACCGCTTCCCATATAACACCTCAAATGGTGCCATCTTTATACTGGATTGAAAACTGTTATTATATGAAAATTCAACCAAAGAAAGATATTGGTCCCAACTTCCCTGATAATCCATCAAACAAGCACATAACATATCTTCCAAAGTATAAATTGTTTGTTCTGACTTCCCATCTGATTGATGATGAAAAGCTGTACTAAAATTTAATTCAGTACCCAACGACTTCTGATGGCCTTTCCAAAAGTTAGAACTAAACCTGGGATCCCGATCAGATACAATGGAGAGGGGAACTCTATGTAACCTGACTATCTCTTTAAGATACAAACGAGAATGTTGATCTAGGGAAATAGTATCTCGTATAGAAAGGACATGAGCAGATTTAGTCAAGCGATCAACAATAACCCAGAATGCATTATTACCTTGAGGTGTCTTCAGAAATCCCACAATGAAGTCCATGGATATATTCTCCCATTTCCACTCTGGTACTGGTAAAGGCTGAAGCATCCCTTTCGGTAACTGCCGCTCTTCTTTTACCTATTGAGAAGTCAAACAGTTCATAGTAAAATCAGCAATATCCCTTTTCATTCCGTCCCACCAGTAATACTCTCACAGATCTCTGTACATCTTAGTACTGTCAGGATGAACTGAAAATGGAGAACTATGAGCTTCACATAACAACTCTCTCTTCAATTGTGAATCACAAGGCACACACAATCTCTTCCCAAATCTCAAAACAAAATCATTATCAATGTTGAATTAAGGAAACTTACCCTTCTGAACCAGCTCTACCTTTTTCTGCAACTCACTGGCTTGCTTCTGTGCTTGCTTCATTCTGTCTGATAGAGAATATTTCACTGATACTTGAAACAAAACAAAATAACTTCCTGCACCAACAACTTCTATGCCAAATTTCATCAAATCCTTAACCAAAGTATCACGTTCCAAACACAATATTGTTAATGAAGCATTACTTTTTCGACTCATAGCATCAACCACTTTATTTGATTTTCCCGAATGGTAATGAATTATACAATCATAATCCTTGATTAATTCTAGCTATCTCCTCTATGTCATGTTCAATTCTTTATGAGTGAATATATACTTTAAACTTTTTCGATCGGTATATATTTCACACTTTACTCCATACAAATGATACCTCCAAATTTTTAAAGCAAAAACAACAATAGCTAATTCCAAATCATGTGTAGGGTAATTTACCTCATGAGTTTTCAACTAACGTGAAGCATATGAAATTACCTGATCATTCTGCATTAGGACACAACCAAGTCCTTTCAATGAAGCATCACTATAGATAACAAACTCACTATTCCTGGAAGGTAGTGCCAAAACTGAAGTATTCACCAATCTTCTTTTCAATTCCTGAAAACAATCATCAAATTATTTTGTACAGATAAACATAACACCCTTTCAAGTTAGCTTAGTCATTGGACTAGATAACCGTGAAAAATTTCTAACAAACCTTCGGTAATAGCCTGCCAAACCAAGGAAGCTATGAATCTCAGTTACATTTGTGGGTCTTTGCCATTCTTCAACAACCTTTGTTTTTGCAGGATCAACAGTTATTCCATCTATAAAAACAATATGACCAAGGAAAGAAATTTGTTGCAGCCAAAACTCACACTTTCTGAATTTCCCATACAATTTCTTTTCTCTCATGGTTTGAAAAATAACCCTTAAATGTCTTTCATGCTCCTCTTTAATTTTAGAAAACACCAAAATATCATCAATGAAAACAACCAAAAACTTATCCAAGAACTCATGGAAAATTCTATTCATAAGGTCCATGAATATAGCAGGTGAATTGGTTAGCCCAAAAGGCATTACTACAAATTCATAATGGCCATATCTTGTATGAAACGTGGTCTTCGGAACATCTCCTTCCTTTACCATCAACTGATGGTACCCCGATCTCAGGTCAATCTTTGAAAAATATTGAGCTCCATGGAGCTGATCAAAAAAATCATCGATATGAGGAAAAGGATATTTGTTCTTAACAGTGATGTTATTCAAGGCTCTATAATCAATGCAAAGTCTCATAGAACCATATTTATTTTTAACAAATAAAACAGGAGCACACCGTGGTGATGTGCTAGGTTGAATGAAACATTTCTCTAATAAATCTTACAATTGCTCCTTCGACTCTAAAAGTTCAGTTTGAGCCATTCGATAAGGGGGTTTTGAAATTGGCTTATCATCAGGAACTAAGTCAATAGTAAATTCAAATTCCCGATCTGGTATTATTCTAGGAAAATCATCAGGAAAAACATTAGGATACTCATTTACCACTGGCACATCATTAACCTGAACAGTTACCTTGTTTTCAATGATATGTGCAAGGTAACATTCATTTCCATCTTTTACAAGTTTCTTGGCCTCTTGATATATTATCAACAGTAAGGGTTCATTATTGTAAAAAAACTGAAAGTATTTCTGAAAAGAAACTTCTTTAGCTCTACAGTCAATCTTAGCATGGTAAATAGAGATCCAATCCATACACAGGATAACATCAAACTCTACTAAAGGTAAAATAATAAGTTTTGCAAGTAGGTTCTTTCCACGGATAAGGATATGAAGATTCTTATAAATTATTTTTTCCTCAACATTTCCCCCCAGGTGTTTTTACCACAAGTTCAGGAGTCATTTCTTGAGATGGTATTCCCATTTTACTAGAAAAGTTTTCAGAGATGAAAGAATGTGTAGACCCCGAATCAAACAACACACTGGAATAATCTGAAAAAACAAAGTACCTGATACCACTTCATTTGATGGCCCAACATCTGCTAAAGTAGTTGCAAAAAATTTCACCACCCCTTTATGCTTGTAGTATAACTACTTCCCATCACTCGAGCTCTTTGTCGGACACTCATTTTCATAGTGACCCATCTCATTGCACTTAAAACATTTCACTAACTGTAAGTCAAATTTGGTCTTTCCATCACCCTGATCTTTTTCAGTGCAATCACGAGCCTTATGTCCCATCTTACCGCATCAGTAGCACTTCCCAGAATTCAGAAGACATTCCCCAACATGCCTTTTACCACATTTATCACAAACTGAAAACATAGTTTTCTTACCGTCAGACCTTTTTGAAGAATTATTTCCTTTCTCCTACCACCTCAGTCTCTTCTTCTGCTGGTTGTTATAGAACACTTGATCATCAGAAAACTTCATTTCCACCTTATCACCACATCTAACAAGCTTTTCATAACTCTTGGACTCACAAGAAGCTAAAGCCCTTCGATAGTTTTGCTTTAATCCTGAGTAAGAATTATTGATTTTACGATCAAGGTCTCAGATAAAATTTGGAGCATACCTTTCCAATCGAGTGAACCTTTCTTCATAAGCAGCCACTGAGTCTTCCTCTTGCCTCAATTCAAAGAATTGTTTTTCCATACTAAGTCGAATAGCATTAGGAAAATATTTCTTAAGAAACATAACTTTGAATTCATCCCAATCGAGAGTATCAATATCATCAGCATCCCTGATATTTTTAAGCATTGACCACCACAGATCTGCTTATCCCTTCAAACGGTAAATAGAAAGTCTAACCTTTTGATTTTCTGAACACCCCATGACATCGAAAATCTTCTCCAGTGCTTTAATACACCCTTCAGCTAGAACAGGGTCAGATGATCCTCTGAATTATGGGGGATGTTGCCTCATGAAATGGTACACAACTGACATGTTCCTATACGGTTGATCTGGCTGATCTCGTGCATGGATACCACCACCATTTTTCTCTTTAGTCAACTACTCCATTACTGCAATAAACTATTCAGTTCAAATTCCGACCATCTTAGGATGCTGATTCATAAGGTCATTTCCTTCTGTATGCCTTCCTAGCAATGCTTCCCTGTTTCCTCTGCGAAAAACAATTCTAAACAAACATGTCGTAGATGAAGCAACATGGTAATCTTCAAATGCTATATCATTTCAATTTGACCATAAAAAAATATTTTTGGATAATCATTTAATATAATTCTAACTACTAAAGTTATCTAAACCGACCTCTGATACCAACTATAAGTCCCCATCCTTAAACCTTACTTAATATTGAGTTATTACAAGATTACACATTGAGTATCTTTTTAGTTTTAGAGTTTTAGAGAATTAGATCATAAAACATTCATTACATTCGACATTTAAACAAAGTGGTTACATAAAAGATAGTATTCTTTTTTCCCATCAACGGAAACATATTTAAAATAAAACATGGATTATTTCTTGAAACTTCCTTGACACTATCATCATATCATGTACCATTCCCTTGACCTGTGAAAAACATTTCAAAAACATGGGATGAGCATAAAAAGATCAGTAAAGGTTACAAAAATATGGAATGGAAACATGAGTACATATATACATAAGAATGAAATCATTATTTACCCATAAAACATAATCACTTCAACATATCTCATCAAATCATGAATAAATCATAGAAATCATAAGACATAAAGGTAACTTGAGGCATTAATAACATTCTTACGTAGGGAGTAACCCTCTTGGTTACATTTGGAATACCCATCACAATATATTCCCTAAATCTCTTCGGAGAAACCTTAACGTTTTACTCCTTCATGTTACCCAATGCATTGGAGATCTATATCGGGCTCACCCGCCCATAGTTTATCATGGAACCACCCGTCTTCATAACAATTCCAAAGAACCATAACATAATCGTATCACATAAAACATGCATAAAGGAAACATAACATTTCCACATTTCAATCAAAAGATATCAATACAACACATTGATATAATAAAAACATTATGAAAACCATTTTCAATACCAAAATAAAAGAAAAGTAATACATGGTATTTATTTTTCATTTTAAAAAAAAGTTAGGTTATGGCTTGTAGAGGAAGCTGAAACTCAAATAATGGTCATGACGGCGGAGAAGTTGTTATCGCCGCATATGTACGACAAAAAAACATTCCTTTTGTCTTTTAGTAAAACGCTTCGTATAAAAGAAGATTCCTTTTGAATAAGTGTAAAAGTAAAAGGGGTTTATACACTGTATAAAAGAAAGTTGTGTATAAAACAAAATATGCCTCAATGAATGGAGATTGAGACGAAGTCCCTTACCTCGTATCCGATTTGACTCGATCGTTCTTTAATCTCCTTAAAATCGGGTAACTCTTTTTGATTTGAGCTAAAAGGATTCCGTGGGAAGACTTCTACCCAAAGTGAGGCTTCTAGGAGTAATAGAGGGATGTGGAGAGACTAAATGGGCAGGGGTTGGCCAAGTCAAAAGCTTGAGAGGTGTGGGTAAGGTTGTAGAGGTGGGGGCCTTTTATAAGAGGAGAGGAGGGGCACTCTTGGAAAGGTATAAAATGTTACTTTATTTTCAAATGAGTTACGGATTTTAAAGGTCCCAAATTGATGTATTTCGAGGATAAGGTGATGAGGGTTCGAAATATACTCATCCAATAGGTTTTTTACATGTGTAGGCCTTAGATGTTTTATTATCTTTTCATTTTATTTAAATCCTTAAATAATGAGGTAATCACTACATCATCATGATGTCATAAATAATTTAATCTATTTAATGTATAAAAATTATAAAAAAAATACTATGATGTAAGAAATATTTTTAGATTTCCAATTAATATTTATAGTCAAAAATATGACTTGTATAACCCCATGTAAAAATTGTTTTAGTAAAACAATACATGTTTGTGTCATTTTTACTTTTACTTTAAATAAAAGGAATTAATGTCCTTATCTTACCAAAGTGGCTCTACGGGGTCCCAAAAATCGACCCATGGGTTGTCTTGGTCGGAAATGACATATCCAATAAGGGTAGGACATGTTTCAAGGTCATTTCATATTATTAAAACATTATTTTTACCTTAAATTACACTAATTACCTCTAATCGCAATTAAAAACTTAAAAGTTACTATTCACCAAAAAATTATTTTAATCCCATTGAACCACATTTTACTTCTTAATTACAACCATGTATGTCAGATTTTTGAAATTCAAAACACAGAGGTGGTAAAATTTCATTTAAACAAAAAATCAGTTTTTTAAGTACCATTTAGTGGTTTCACTATTCATCAAAAATTGAAGTTTTTCAGAAAAATACCAAAACGTCACAGTAAGCTATATATGGTATTCAAAATTAAAAAATTATGTCTATTTTACTAAATTCATAACATAGAAGTTTCATTAATTAATTTTATAATTAAATCCCGCTGCAAATCAAATAGCGTGTTTTTAAGATACAATACCTATCAAAAGATTGACACTCGTTTATGTCCAATATCAAAGTGATATTAATTCCAATGACCACCATTGGATTAAATGGTAAAAATATATTCTAATTTCACTTTAAAACCAATTAAAAATATAATCTAACTATATAAATAAATTATATTAAAAAGAGGGTTTGAATTAAAATACAACACTTTTCACTATTCATTAAAAAATGAACATTATCAGAAAAATACCAAAAATTTATCCAAAGTAAATTTCAATGTGCCAATCATAAATAATAAGTTTATTTTGACAAATATAGCTTATAAAATTGTCAAAAGATAGATTTAAAAATGGTTCGCCATAAAAACGAGGTAAAACAATCTTTTAAAAATATTAGAATATTTCATGCTTAAGGTTGGATTTATTCTCATTTTAAGCCTTTAAAACACTATCTAATTAATAAATAGACATAGATGACTATATATATTATTCATTACTTACTTGGGATGTTACAGGTAGAATATTTTTTCGCGCTTCCACTAAATGACATTGAAATTCATGATTTGTTCCATGTATCTCTCTCGAGAAAGTACATACCTGATCCATCACATGTGCTGACTTAGAGGTCATATTAACAGATCATGATATTTCATATGTATAAAAAATGGTATAAATATTATATCATACATATAAAGTTCTATGAAACAAGACTACTCATGTATTTAATGTTCTCTACAAGAATTAAAATTTTAAAGAAGCTACTTGGGAACCTGAGGATGTGATGAAACAAAGATATCCTCATTTGTTTTTATTATAGTGATGAAATTTCTTAGGAAAAATACATTTTAATTGGGGTAGAATGTTACATAATAAGACTTTATGCTATAGTTCTCTATAAATAAATTTTATTTCTTTGATAGATTGATTTACATGAAACATATAGTTTAAACAAACCACAATATACTATTGAAATATTATTATATAATGTGATAGTTTTCACATAAATTTTGGATTAGAAGGTATGAATATAACTAAATAAATTATGAAAAATTCATGGTTTACACAGGTCTAAAATTAATTCACTGGTTATCGATTAATTAGAAATAAAAAATAAAAATCATTTGAAAGTAAAAGAGATGTATTTTTTCTTAAAATATTTTTTTATGAATGTAACTTGTTTTTATCTTAATAAATTAAATTAATCACTATTTTTGGATGATTTTAATGAATTTTAGATATTATATATTCAATCAAATGTTCATATAATGTTTTTTCTAGGAATGGGATAAGAATAAATTCCGTTTTATGCTTAAAAATGTATTTATCTAAGAAATAGTTTTCATCACGTTTTGCACTCTAATTTAAAAATGAATTTTTTAAACTTATAGAAACAAACTCTTGAGAAATGGATCTCATATTTTTAATAAATATGTTCTAATTTTTTGAATAGTTCCCTTTAATTTTTTTATTATGAATAGTATCTTTGGTAAATTTTGTTTCCACCTTAGTAAGGGTAAAATGACAAAAATAGGGTTAAAACATTGGGATAAGGATTTAAAATTTCTCTAGAACTTCAATTTACTTTATTGGATGAGTGTATTCTAGCCAAAACCATCCAATTACTGAATATATGGTTTTTTTTCAAATTTTTATTTTATTATGACCTCTATTTAAATTTATGAAAAGAATAGATACAAAATGTCACTCTCTGGAATTTAATAACTCTAAATTTCTATTATAAGGAAAAAAGTGGATATGTTTGGTTATAAATGTTTAATTGAAAGATGAATTATTTTTTTATCATGATAATTTATTTCTAATTTTTAGTGATTGAATAATTACATTAAAAACATACGTAACACCAACATAATATTTATTCAATTAATTGAAAAATAAAATAAATTATATTAAAAATATTAAAAGTAAATTTTTTTGGGTAAATTATTATATTTTGATAATTTTATAGATAAATAAAACATATTTTTAAGGTTTTAATTCGTTATATTCAAATTCTGTTGCTCTCATTTTTTCATTAAAGTCAAACAAAATTTATTGTGTAAAAAAAGAAAATGAATGATATTTCATATTAAATAATATTTGATTAAATTATTTAAAAAACATAAAAATATTGAATGAGGACAAGTAGGTTGATAAATTTTTTAAAAATTCATCCCTTTCCCATTTATGAGAATGTTTTTACTTTATAAGTAAAATTATTACCCTTTAATATTAAAAAAAGACATTTCCATAATTAAGATTAAAATTGTTTTTCGAAAGGACTAAACCAAAGGGTAATTTTTAAAACAACAAATTTTTTTTTTATAAATTTAATTTTATGATTATATTGATAACTTATACTCTTTTTATTATAATCTCAATCCATTTTGTATCATTTTTCTTGTGAATGAATTAATTATATTTTAATACTTTTAGTAATTCTACGTGTGTCATTTCCCTCCCATATAAAATGTCACCCCTTACCTATTTTATTTACATAAACATGATCTGTATATCTCAATAAAACATATAAAATAATATGATAAACTTTCATTTGAAAAAAATTATAGGTGTTTATCTTCTTAAAATTCTATACAAATGGTCCTTAAGAACGGATCTAAAGGAGGCCCATCAAAGAAAATGTAATCATCATACCCAACCTATTTCAATTTATTTATTCATTTAACTCTTAAAATATATGTTATTTATCATAAAATAATAAATTCAATATCATAAATATACTAAAATGTTATCATGATCCTCAAAATACAATTATACACCATCTTTTCCATCAAATGGGAAGTGAACGTATCGATCATGTGTACGTATGGACTGCCACCTCCACGCAGTGATATAATTCATTTTCATCACCAAATTTTAGGGATTGGTAATATGATGGGTTTAATGTGTGTAAATAAAATTTATGAAACAATTTTTATTCTATAATTATAATATAATATCAATATTCTTTCCTTCCAATCCATTAGGAAATGATAATGTCGCTCATGCATACGTGTGGACTACCACCTCCACAATGAAACATGATTCGTTTTTCATTTAAAATTTACATGGATGGAAATAATGATGTATATAATGAATATATATTATATAATAATTAGTTTTTAAAATGTGTGTTATTATTTAACTTCCTTTCTTTTATCTTTTGAAAAGTGAAAACAACGTTCATGTGTACATATGTCATATCTTCTCCATGAACAGAGTAATTAAGTTTTTTATATCTATCCTTTATAGATGGATATATATATATATAATTAATTTATATCTTTATTAATAAATTTTATGTGATGGAACCATGATAAAAGTAAATGTACCATAATTACCAAACCAAAGTTATAATGAAAAATGAAGCAGTTAACACCCAGAAATTATGATTTCAATAAATAAAGGGGTGTTAAAATGTTATATGTGTATCATGTGTGATGTTATAAGTATGTAAAGGATTAATTTATATAAATATAATATATTTTATTTTATTTTAGGCGAGGTTATAGTATTGTTTAATGAATTTAAACTTTAGGTAAGGGTTTTATGTTATAGTCTCATTGTTTGTTAGGATTATTTATGATTATGTTTCCAATAATAAAATTTCATGATCTACCTCACAATAATATTGTAAATTTTATTATCCTATATTTTTATATTTAGAATAATTTTTTTCCTTTCATTTTACTCTCTTTAATTACATAATATAACGAAATATTTTTTTAAGTACAAAATAGCTTTATTTATCTTCTCAATTGAAAATCCTTTTTCATCCATGTCTACGTTTCTCAAAATATTCTCAATATTGTTATTATTATCCCATGATTTATTAAATTTATTTTTACCCATTATTTTTATTTTAACAAAATGGTTTAAAAGGAATCTTTATTTCATTTTCGGAATGAAATACTTTTGACTTTTACCAAAAATATTAAAAGAAACATTATTTTAACGTACACAAGATGAATGAAATTTCCCACCATCGTGATCATTCAACGATTTAAATATTCATTTACATGTTTACAAGGCTATTTTCAAAGAAATTGTTTTCCTTAATTATTGGGAAATTTTTAGACTATAAAAAAGTGATGTCAAAATGAAATCTGTATTTCCTACAAAACATTACATATAAATTTTAAAGGTATTTACATCTAATATGACAAGATTTTACATTACTTATACTTTACTAGGGATATGATCCAATGATAACAATTTTTTTTTCTTTGGATGGATGATGATGGTGATTATTTAATGATGATTCTATGAAACTCGTTTCTTTCCCCATGTTAATTATGTAATGATGAAACTATTACAAAACTTATTTATTTTCTACAGGTTATGCAATGATGCTATGATGAAATGTTTATGAAACCCATTTCATTTTCATTATGTATTATTTTATGAATTATTTATGATCTTATGGAATGCGTATATATGATTTTCATTTTGTGATGTGTGGGAACAAAATTATAAATTCCTCTACTGTATTTGGTAAAGATAGATATCTCATGAGATAATAAGTAATGAAATGGGGAGTGAAATTAGTTTTGTAAGGGGAAATTTCCACTATAATAGTCATGGGAGTGAAACTGGACTAAGTATTTGATGGTTTAGGGAGTGAACCCAATCCACTATGATATTGTTGGAAGTGATCATTTACAATAAATGGAATTATTTTCTATGCTTATGGGTATGACACAAACTTATGTCTTATTCCATTGTTATGATAACATGGAACATATTCTATGATTAATTTTTGATTCATGTCATATAAACTACCAAGATTTATTCCATAACTCAATATTATGATATTTGATATGTAGGGTATGGTTTTCAAATGTTAATTTCATGTTCTCATACCCTTATTCTCATGTTATGTTTAAGTGTTCTTTTCTATATACCTTGTTTATCCTTATTGGACATATTATCTTTCCCTTTTTTATTGTTCCTTTCTGTAGGTCACAAATAATTTTTTTATGTATGATATATATAATAATGGTTCTAGTTATGGAAGACTTAGTGGGAGATGACGTAGATATATTATGAACAAGTTTTTTATGTATCAATGTTTCCAAATACACTAAACCAATATGATTTTGGTGTGGTTCATTATGTTATGTATTGAATATTAATATAACAAGATTAAATATTCATGTTTGAAAATTATGGGTCGATATAGAGATCAAAATATTTACTTATAATTGATAGTAAATCAATACTTGTAAATAGAGAAGTGATATTTCAATAACGAGGGTAATAAACCATGTGATATAATGAATGAACTCTAAATTGAAAAACTATCATGCATAGTGAATTTGGTATACTGGAACATGTTTGAGAGTATTATCCTTAGATGTATCCCTGTGTCGATGAATAACGTGAAACCATGTATCTCCTATTATTTATTACATAGATTCAAAAAGTGTAAGAGATAAGTTATAAACCACAATTTTTACTTGAGTGTGATTTATCACATTCTTGTGTTTTAAGGAACCCTACCACTTGTATGATAAAATAAAAATTTTAAACTAGTAAATTACCTTGGATAAAATCTAATATTTTTCTGAAAATATCATATTATTATGTTTACCCTTAGTTTGATGTTTTTTGGGATTTTGAGATAGTTTTAAGGGTTTAATTATTATTTAATAAATTAACTCCACATGTGAGTGACATTAACCAGAAAAAATACATCATAGTATTTTGATTTTGAATGGGGGTTTTTACTTTGGGGAGGGGTAATTGAAGTTCATGTTTTGAGCCCCAGATTGGGTATGTCTTGGGATTTTAAATTAATTAAAAATATAATTTGATTGATTAATCTAATATACATCCATTCTTAATCCTATTATCTAGAGTTATCTACCAAAATTTTTAAAAAATCCTAGAAAGTTAATATTGGAGGATTGAGATATTTTCTTTGAAGAATTAAAAACAAACCTAAAGAAAAGACAATATTTTGATGAATAATGATCAATGCCTGAGGTAAGGCTCTTTTATGTATATGTCAACTTCATTTTTTTAATTTTAATAAAAATTATTTTTTCATGTTTCATGATTCCTTAATAGTTATTTTTTTATTTTTTCATCAATTTTTTAATTTACATGTTTTTTGTTGGGGGGTGTGTTTATGGAGGAAGAATATAGATGGATGAGGTTTTATAAGCCATCACAAACTCCACCAACAAGACACTTAGTGGCATGAGAGGTTGGATGATAGCCTTATAACAACATAGTATAGTGAAGGGTGTTCAATCAGTTCAAACATCACTTAGAACACCTTTTACCTATATCTTATTACACACACTCTTTCCTAATCCCCATGATTGGATAATATGATAAAGGCTATCAAACCTTATCATGGTTCGAGGTATGAGGAAGGTTAAGGTGATTATAGTCCTAGGAATACTTCAATGAGGAAGCATGGTCTAGGATGAATATTTAGTGAGAAGGTGGAATAACTTGTTCTTAGTGATGATGAAAACTCAGGATTGGATGAATTTTAAAATTTGATATCTCATCATAGGTGATGTGAAAAGGTCAATATTCCGATAGTTAGGGTTTTGATTCCAATTATTGGTATTTCCATGATTGAATAACAGACAACCCATTACGTGGTGGGAAACACATGGTATGTTGATAGGCATGATCCACTGATAGTTGGCTAGGCCTAGTCCCATATTGAGTTATGTTATGTGGAATGACTAGACAAGATGGTGTTGCACAATTTCACACCCTATATGTGGTTCACTTAGAACCATTAGGCCGGGAATGCTTACTTGAACCATCATAGGATGTAGAAATACAATTTAGCTAACTGGTATCCCTCCCAAATGGATTTTGAGGGGTGGTTTGATCCTAATGATCAGTTCCCACATTGGGTTTCCTTGATTTCATGGTTGGGTAGGGAAGGTGCCCAGGTTGGGTATGCCTATCCACATGCATGGGTTGGACATGATCCCCCATGTGAGCTTCCACCTTTTCAAAACAACATGTGGCATACCCTAATGAAAAAATATGGCATGGTACTCACCTTTTCTAAATTTGTGGAATGATTTTTGTGTGGTGTTTTATGTGGTCCTGCGGTTCATTGTTTAAAGGTCTATAAAACCAGTTCATCTTCAAGGAGCTTCTCCAGATGAGTTTTAAGGCAATAGATTTCACCTGGTCATTCCTTATATATTTTCACGTTTGTGATGTTATGGTATTAGAATCAATATTTGTCCCATGCATCTATGCATGAGATAGCTAGCTGAGCAGCGATGGGGTGGTGGAAGCTGGTCTTAATGTTTTTGATGCTAGGTGGGGGCTTTTTTTGTATAATTGAATGAGTTGTTTTGGATTTTAACTCTTAGGAAGTGGAGTCATGGTTGTTGTTCTCATATTTGATTTCATGTTGGGTTCCCCCCTTATCCCTTAAAATGGGGAATATGATAATAATAAAAATTAATTTTCAGTCCGTCATAACAATAACAGGGTTCAGTTATCCCTTTAAAATGCACTTATGATAAGTAAAATGAAACCCACATACTTTTTAAATTTTATTAATACCAAAAAAACTCATGGTGAATGTCCTTTATTTCAGACATGAGGTTGATAAATTTCCTTCTGGGTTCCCCGTAGGGATAGGGAAGTTGGAGGTGAAGTGTGGATTAACATGGAGGTCATCTATTTTTTCCCTCTCATTTTTTTCTTTCTCGGTGGAAATAAAGAATGTGTTCATGGGATGGAAGAGGTTATTCATTAGTTTTATATATACTTAGGGTTTTAGTGAACAATATAAGATATGAATATGCACCATTTATTTTCATTTTAATTTATTATTATAAATACCTCTGAAATGATAGAAATAGGACCTATTCTCATAAGTACCCCCAATGTTGTTCTTTCACATATTCCAAGATTTTACCAACCATGATAAAAATAATGCAATCTTAGGATTAGGTACTTCCTCAAAAAAAATCATGGATAATGTATGGGTTTACCTTATGATTGGTGTTTTTGGTACTCCCATGATGCTTAGGATATTAATATTTAATGTTAGGAATAGGGTTCATTTACTCCAATGGAAACTATGTTATTAATAGGGAATGGTGTTATCTTATTTATAATTGGTTAAGGAACTTACACATGGAATGGGGTGTTGTTACCCCATGTGCAGAGTGGGTACTCCCTCGATAAATGCAAGACTCCTTAGTGAACCATGAATCCTCAACTATATCCATCCATTAAGTACAAGTTCATTGGAGTAAGGTGTTATTATAGGTTCTCAATGAATATGAAGTCTTTATAGAATCATTATTTAATTAAGACATCTAGATCAAAAACCCTCATGTTGATAAAGATGGTAGTTTTAGTGAGACTGACATAGTTTATATAATTTAAAATCCAATGAGCATGTATCCTTCTATACTACTTTCCCTTGGGGTGTTGTTGAGGTTTGGATTTTGGGTTTCATCATAAAACCAACGTGTTTTGTATTATTAAAATTTTAAGTATTATAAGGGACTATTAGTGTTTTCCTTTGAGGTTAGGGGTGAGGTTAGTTTTGGGATTCCTGATTTGATAAGGAAAAAAATTTATTAGGGTTCCTCATTCCTCCTTTCAAAACAAGATAGTTTTGAATTTGAGAAACTAGGTAGGTTGGATATTTCAATCCTTATGATTTATCATGTATATTTGGATACTAAAAAATGAAAATGTTGATTTTTGAAATTTTTTACCTTCCTATATCCATTGGTTCTTTATCCCCAGAGCATATTTGGGCTTCCCTTAACCCTGTCTTTGGCTTTGAGATTATTTTTTATTCACTCCTCCCACTTAGTTTTCAAATAATCGTATTTTATATATTTATACTCACCCTTACATGGAATTTGTTCCCACACATTTTTTTCTATATATAATATATTTAGTTCCAAGATAATCATTGAAGACATGGTGTTAGAAGATTCTGTTCTTAGTAGTGATTTTTAGTGATGACCGTTGTTGTTTGTTATCATGATATGGTGTGATGAAGTGCTTCCCTTATTATATATTTTGTTTTATTATTTTTCTTAGGGGGTTTGATCTAATGCATTTTATCTATACTTTTAGAGGTTTTACCTTTTTTATTTTTATGGATTTGTGTTTGTCACATGTATTTTAAATTAAAAAAACTAGTTGACACCTTAGTCCCATATAAATTTATGTTTAGTACTTGTATCAAGGGTTATACACCAAAGTCAAAAAACTATTGAAATATTATTATAGGACTGATAGATCACTGTTTTATAAATTTAAATTGAACCTGAAGAAAAACATCAATTTTAAGGAATAATGATCCAACCATGTGGTAGAGTTATTTTTTATTTATGTCTACCCAGTTCTTAGTCTTATTTTACTTCAATTAGAATCCTATTTTAAAATTTCATGAATCTTAAAAAATTATTTTTCCAAAATTTTAAAATTTGTGTGTGGTTCATTGTGGAATGTGTTTATGGAGGAAGAAGACCACTAGTTAGGGCATTGTTGGCATCCATAGTCCCTACCACCATTCCAATCAGTGACATGATCATTTAGATGTTAAGTTGAATTATTATCCTAAAATGCAATATTATAGATCCTTATTTTGATAAATCATAATACAACTTATATTATACTTAAGTTAATATAGAGTTTGTTATAGTTTGTATTTGCATTATTTTTACTTCCTAATATCCATCTTCTAATATAACACATTACAAATCAAATTCATTATGGAAAATTTGGATGGAACACTTTAACCTTTGAAAAAATAGAATAAAATGATGAGATAAGTAAGAAGAAATTATATTTATAGTTTTTCAACCCAAAGATCATATAAGTTTAGTAACAAGTTTTTTATAGTAAATATTTATAAATCGAATAATGAGGCTATAAGAACCATATGATGAAAAACATAAGTTTCATGGTGTTTACATTCAAGAGATGATCACAACATCTATAATAGGGAGATTATATTTTTTTATTTAATGCAATTTAATGCTTCCATTTTTTTGAGGAATTATTATAAAAGAACTTTGTTTCTTATTATAATTGTTTTAAATTTGATCCTGCATGGTTAATGAAGTCACAGGGATAAGTAATTAGTGATTATAGTCATTATTATTGACGAACATGTGGTTTTATAGGTTTTTATTCCAATCATTGACCAAATAATTCCTAGGATATGAATTGATTCTTTTGATCTCTATGATTTAAGAGGTTTTGGATTGAGAACTATAGAATTGAATCAGGGCTAGATCCTACTTCCACTTTGATTAAAATAGAAGATTTATAGAGATAATAATTGATATCATTTATTTAATAAATATTGTTTAGGATTTTATATAATTCCATCCAGAACTCCATCAAAAATTTTATATACTACTGTGTCACTCATATTCTACTTGTTAAATTTATATTATTTAATTCAGATAGTTGTATCATTTGAATTTTTTATTTTCTTTCGCACTTTATTTATTTCTAATTTGTCTACTTTGGAACATTTGGTCTTTTGAACTTTTTATTGTTGAAAAGTGGGAAAAAAATATAATTTTTACAGACATTAATTCACCATCCTATTAAAGATTCCATATTAAGACAACATTTGTTATCATATTGAGTATCTAAATTTTTTCCTTATACTAATGTATATGTTTAGATAATATTTTTTTCTATGGTAGTAAATATACGAGTCAGAGTATTAGAGAATCTAAATATGAATTTCCCCCCAATATTTGATGGCACTAATTATGAATACTAAAATGAAAATATAAAGATATTTCTTCTTAATATTGGTGTTGATAACTATGAAATGATGGTTGGAAACTACAAGATCCTGAAAAACTAAATTCATAACTTTACCTAAGAATAGAAAATATAATATCAATTAAATTATATTGAATAAAATACACATCTATGTTAAAAGACTCAAAACATCTATAGTTATTGTAAAGTCCTAACCTGTCTTACCATCAAAACCTGTAGCTGGACAAGTGGGTCACCTGACCTCAAGCGTGGATCCCCATATTCCAGTGGATTCTGACTTGCAGTGATAGTGTAAGCTGGTTCTGTGGGGAGACTATACCCTCATAATAATATTTTTATATTGGTATAACAGAATATAAATAGTATACAATAACTAAATCATTATAAAGAAATAAAAAAGTCACAGAAGACAAATATTATAATAACTAAACTAAATTGGCCAATTCCTATTTATAATAAAAGTGAATGCATTTCATAGTGATGTTACATAACTGAAAATAGTAAACATGCAACATGATTTACAATTTAGAAAAATACATTACTCAAGTAAAATAAGAAAAGAAAGGCCTCCAAGGTGAACTCTATGGGAATCCCAAGATCTATCTCGGTCCTATGCTCATAACTCCCATGTATTAGTAAAGAGAATAATCAATAAACCTAGGTCCTGCAAACATGTAGGGATTCTCGGGTACCCCAATGTAATGGTGTCCCAATAAAGGTGTGAGATATAAATCATGGCAGGCCGACACCATCATTTTCTAGCCCAATCTATAAAGTTAAATATCAATTAGGTGGTATTCCATATATAATAGATATAGAATGATAACAAATTAAATAGTATCAACTTGGTCCGGGTTTCTAATTAGAAAACCATCCCAAACCATATGTTTTGTCCTAAGACAAATGTATGAAAATTATACATGCACATGGAAGAATATATATATATATATATATATATATATATAGATATAAGGTCCAATAGTAACATGGGAAACTAAGGAAGGCATGTACCCAAGCTTGTGTTTTAGCTTGGGGTCTAAATCCCATGTCATCACATAAGTGTTCTTGTAAAGTAAAGGAAACACCTCAAGTAAAATAATAACACATAGTAATAATGAAGGATGAATCTCATATGATTCTACAATTAAATAAACAATCAACAAAATTCATAAAATCCATCAAAACCAAGGTGGAGTTTTGCGCCTGTCCTTAGCGATCATATTGAAATCCCAAGGATCGCAACAAAAACATACAATATAACCCAACACATTGAGTCTATCCAAGTAAACCCATACCACAAACCTTGTATTACTCAAGTGGTTCTATTCCAAATATCTCACATAGGGGATTGGGTTTCACCTAAGGCATGGTGTAACCATCTTGCCAACAAGTCCATCCATAGTTTCTCCCCAAGGGAACTAGACTCACTCACAAGTTATCAAAATCCACGTGAAGACTCCATACCTAGAAAGACAAAGTGTCACTCCCAGCACGTCGTGTCATAACCACCTGATAACAGTGAGTCCAACTATGAAATCCTTAATTCATGATCAATATTCTCTCCCAGACTGCATTGAATTTTCTATACAAATCAAGGAATATAACACAAGACAATGCATAAATGTATAATTGCATTCCAACACAGAAGCATCTCAATATCACATTCTCACTATTTAGTCAAGCTATTCACTAGTAGACAAAAAACATTATCACATTTCATATAACAAGACAATAATAAATAAGGAATAACATATAAGAAATTTCATGTCATCACTTGCAATTCAATAGCACAAGCTAATTAGATTTCCAAGGCATCCCATATGGATCAAGCCATTAAACATGGGTACACGAATTATGCAACTTCCATAAGAAATAGACTATATCCAAAGGCATAATTCATTATCACACCTCTTCCATATGTTAATAATACATTACAATGGCCGACGCTTTCAAATTTTCCATACATTTTATACAACCCAATACATTCAACCTGGAACAAGAATTAAGCATAATCAAGAAAAAGGCATATGATAGAAGACACAATAGAACAAGTAATAAATTTCCTATGTAGAATAATTAATGTATTTACAACATTCATGAGAACATATTAACAAGGCATTTCATATGGAATGGGAATTTGGCTCTACACAAGGGGTAACCAATAAGAAACATTCATATTTATTTTCAAAGGGACCTAATTCATAGATTAATTACCATTTTAAATCAAGTTATAAATTTAAGATATTAAGCCAATGTGAAAAACCATTAACAACATAAAGTAAATTTGGCCAAAATGGAGGGCATACCTAAAGGGGTGGCACAAAGCCAAGACGAACACCCTCAACCTGGGTTTTTCCATAATAAATAGTCACAAAAAACACTATAAAAAAACCTAAAAAATTTAATATGTGATAACTAGATTCTTTGTAAGGTTCTGAAGAGAATCACAATGATTTGATGTCTAAAAAGAAAAGAAATGATGGAAAAAAAGCATAAGCACACTACCATGCATTATCCATATATTTTAAAACTACACATTGAATTTACCAAAACATGTCAACTCCAAACAACATTATCAAATCATAAAGAACTACTAATGTAATAAGATAAGAAAGAATAAAAGTCTAATCATAAATCATTACTATGATCTTTTGATGACATCACACCCCCATTAGAGAGGTTTTTTTTATTAAACCATGATTTTATTTATAAAAAAATCATTTATCACTACTAATCATTTCATTCAATAATACCAAATTCTATTGAAGGAGAATTTATTGTAATAACCACACAACACTAATTAAAGTTGAGAAAGAAATTAATTAATACATTGTTAAATTTATGGGGCAAGGAAATGGGATCCAACCTCCATAAAAAGACCAAGCTGAACACTCGACACATGATGAATTTAAAGATGACAACAATCACTCTTCACTTGCACACACATACACTTATATATATATATATTTATATACACCTGAATCCTATGTACACATTCCACTCTCCATTAGGGAAGATGTACAAGGAGGATACACACACACACACACATGTACCCATGTATATGTGCGCAAGTCTTAGAGGAGCCAAAAAATGATCTAATTTAACCTAGAGGAACCCAAAATCAGCAAAGGCACCATAAATTAAATAGGCGAAACACAACAGCATATGTAAACCATTACCTCCGACAGCATCGGCAAGCCAAATTGACCTGAAACACATTGCCTTCAGTGGTAAACAATGAAAGCCGCACATAGGAGTCCTAAGAAACATTCTGTATGAACTAGAGCTAGAAGAAACACAACAAATTGGGATTATCCCAATCCCTAGGTTTGGTCGCACCTCATCGAGCGATTGAGAGGCCAAAAATTACTCCAAAAAGGGGAGGATGGAGGAGAAGGCTCACCACAATCAATCGAAGAGGAACCATTATGAAATCAGTGGAGGAAGACTATCCCCGAGAAGGCCTTAAGGGGGAGTCACAGTCGCTAGGGTGGGGGGGGGGGTGCATCACACTTGAGTAAGGAGAAAGGGGGATACCCCCTTTTGGATCCCTTAAACCTAAACTAAATAATAATAATAATAATAATAATAATAATAATAATAATAATAATAATAAAACTTTTCTTTACTTTTATCCCCCATTTATTTTTATTTAATCACATTTCATTTGATATAATTTTAATTTTAAATTAATTATTTTAATTTATTTAATAAAATAATACATCACTTAAAGGCAATCCTACCCTCAGAATTTATTTCCAATACTCGATTTAAAAAACATTCCTTCCAGTAAATTCAAAACATCAAATTCCCTTGGAATTATCATCCTGTTCAAAATACGGGTCATTATAGCCTCCCCACCATAGAACGTCTCATCCCCAAGAAGCCTTAAGTAACAACAAGAACATCACCTAACCTACAATGGGAATGAACGCCTGTTCAAACGAAAGAATTGTGTTTCCAAATTCCCAACACACGTTCAAGCATTATTATAATCATATGAAACCTAATATATCCCAACTCGAGCCAACACTCAAATCTCCAACAGAAGCATCAGAAAAAAGATTACACGAGCTTATTAAGATATAGAAAAGATCAAATTGTTACCTCTTTAAAAATCTGGTTAAAGGTGCTCCCCTACTTAGGTCTTTAACATCAAAAGGGAAAATTTAAATCCACAATACCTCCAATGTCTAAATTTTAATTAAAAAACACACCTCTTAAGTATTTTAATGACACTCCTAGTATGATATCAAGATGGTCATGTGGTCGATTTCCCACTGACCTCATTTAGACAAGTTGATCTTGCTTTTCATGAAAATACCTAGCTGACACATATCACACATGCCTCCACCTAGTGATGTACCCAAAAATGGTTCTTTACTAACCATATACCCCAAAAAATAGGTTGAAAAGTCGACCTAGATCCTACCGACCATCTGATGATTCTCTTCTTAGACAAATGACATATTATAAATATAACTGAAATTCTATTTTCCAAATTCACATTTTTTTTACAAAAAGAATGTTCACTGAAGTCTATACCTAACCTCCGATGATGTTCTTTGGTCAAACCATCACATGAACATTTAAAACCACCATTACATGGAATGAACAAGGGTGTAAACCAGATTCAGCCCACTGAAATCATTACCCTTTTCGGTATTAACTATGAGCCTAACTATGAGTCTAGGATAACCTATAATTGAAACAATTGGGTCGAAGGAACTAACCAAGGTATCCCATACTCCATGAATATAAGTGAGAGGTTGGTAAAAAGTCAATACGCCATCATAAGAACATTGACTGGGCCTAGATCTGCATCCACCTAAAAGTTGAGTCAAAGGAGATGACTAGAGTCCACAAGTATGACCAAGCCAGTCCAACTTGGGAACTGAAAAATATATCAGGATGACCAAGCCTTGATAAGAACTATGTGTCAGCAAAAAACACTGAGAAAAACACCCAAAAAATTCCAACAACATTAAATCTTTAGTGCGGCATAAGACTTATGCTCTCTTAGTGCATCTAGGACGACGTCAAGATATGCCACACACTCATTTCTACGTTGAATACACTAAGAGGATTTAAATGGTTTCAATAAGTCATTCTTGACCACTGTAAAAAAGAACAGTCAAACTAGACCAGGTCAACTTCAAGGAAGAAGCATGGCTTCACCTGTTGATGCACCATAAAAAACCAAACCACGATGACTTCACCACCTGAGGCATCACATGATCGTTCAATATTTAACCATTGAAGTCCATCTAAGAATGAAAATGTTTCTCAGGGGTTGCATACACATCCAACCACACCATGTTCCGCTTCCATTTAAGAATTGAATCAATTTAACAAGTGAGATCATCAAGGGAATTAGAGAAAGACCGACCATTTCCAAATGGTTCTCATTGGTTGTGATCCTTATACTTAGAAGGAAACATTTACCAGATTTGACACTATGCTACCCATCTTAGGAGTGTTCTGACCATCGAAGGAAGAGATTGACTAGACACTCAAAATCATGTTTCATCAAAACACCTTAAATGAATATGTAATGATCATTCTAACCATGATCACAACGTCAAAGCATTCAATGAAATCCAAAAACATAACTGATTGGTGTGTCAATACACCAGAATCGTGTAAGTCATACCTAACATTAGAACAATCTTGATTCTCTTAACTCATAGGTCACTCTACTATGGAGATGACCAGAGAACATAGAGAACGACACAAGTATCAATGATTCCAATGAACTTAACCGGTTTATTACAACATTTAGAAACTCATAGGGTATCACGTATGTCAACACATACTATGCCAAGTGTTAGAATAAAAATGACACATCCTGGATAATATACATAGGCTTATCATCTCTATGAATTCAAGTATCTGATGAATTGTGCAAAAAACTGACTCTAAGTCATTCTATTTCATATGATTGCAAAATAGGATGATGACCTCCTGATCCATCCAAAGAGAAGAAATAGATTTAGGAGACCTCATATGTAGCTGACCATGACCAAGGAATGTAGAAACTGCTGAAAATGAGCATTACTCAATGCTCATGCCCATAACAAGGGTCAAAGATACCCTGATCACCCATCAGAATAATGGTGTCATTGAGAAACAAAAAATCATACTAGGGATAATGACAGCTGAATGACACCAAACATTAGAAAATCACACCACATTTGGTATGGCACCGAAACTATAAGGGTGGTCCCTTCTATAGACTAAACCCTTAAAAAGGAAAATCATCAAGCCTATCAACTTGTCATGCTAAACAAAATTCAATAGGCTCAAAATCCAGTCATATAATCCATTGTAAAAGTAAGGCATAAGGAAAATGCCTACAGTTATGTTTTAAGGAAACTTAAAGGAGAAACTCAAAATACCATACATGAGGGTTTCTAAATAGAGGACACCACCTAGGGTTACATTTTCATTCCCTTTACATTGATTCTCATTGAACCATTTATCATTTAAAAATTTAAAACAAAAAATCAAGTTCCCATTATAAAGAAAATTGGCTCCTTGATTTAGCTAACCACATAAGGAAAATAGAAAAGTATCAACAAAATTCCTTTCTAAAACTTTAAACTTTTAAATACTAATTGACATTCCATCTTTATTAATAAATTTAGCATGTAAATTAATTTTGAGTTATTAAAGATAAAGTGACCTAAAAGGGTCCCACTGAGCTGAATTATGTTCTCTAGAAAGAAACCCAATTGATGTTTCTCAATTATTAAAGTTATAAACACCCATAATGGGTTATCTCTTAAGAAACATACCACAATTGAACTACTTGGGTCTAGTTAGGCATTATATATTTAACTAGTTCATTTTTCAATCAAAATTGAATATCCCTTACATTGAAAACCATTTAAAAATATAACACCTGGTCATAAATCATAGTTAAGTGATATGGGTGGCCGTAAAAATATCCTTAAATAACCCATACACTTTACAATTGGTCATTTGGATCCTATTTAATTAAAACCAAATAACTTATCCCATAATACTAATTTCATATTTAAACAAAACTATAATGTTAGTACGAGAAGCTAACATATATAAGCATGCTTTTAAGACTTTAATAAAGGAATAATAAATAGGTAAGTCATGCTAAAAAGGAAGGAAACATAGAACATTATCAGCTAATAATGTTAGGTAAGAAAGCATGTTAAAGAAAATAAAAAAATGGCATATAACTCAAGGAACACAATCCAAATCAGCAAGTAACCTACATATAAAACTACATAGATTAGAATATACATGGTTTATGAATATTTATGTGCCAATAATGATGCATGTAATGCTCCATCCTTTCCTTAATAGGACAATGGAAAAATTCCATAAAATTACATAAACCAATAAGAAGTGGAAAATATAATAGTCACCCAAGGTGAAATAATAATAAATTGTAATATTAAACAACATAAACATTATCCCAAACCCAGGATAGTTGGTCATTTCCCACACATGGGGTGATCATTCCCAGTCATGAATATTAACTAAGCACTGCTGTCTTCCCAGTATCTTGTCTACCAACCCAAAATAGTAAGACAAAAGAAGAAATTTCCCATGATTCCACACTTTAACTTCTCAACCTAGCTTACCATCAAAATGGATAACCAAACTAATGGGTCACATGACCTCAATCACACCTCCCTGTTTCCAAGAGGTTGTCGAACAGTAATAAGGGTGTAAGGTGGTTCAATGGGGGATATTATACCCTTATAATCAATTTTGTGCAATTGTATAACTAAATATAAATATAAGAAAAGAACAGATTTAGTGTAAAGAAATGAAAAAGTAGCGGAAGACGAATATTATAATAACTAAACTAAAGTGGCCAAAACTTATTTATAAAAAACATGATAGCATGTCATAGTGATGTTACATAACTGAAAATAGTAAACATACAACATGATTTAAACTTTATAACAACACAGGTCTCAAGTAAAGAAAATAAAAGAAAATCTTCCAAGGCGATCTCTACAAGCATCTTGAGATGTATCTCAGTCTTATTCTACTAACTCCTAGGTACTTGAAAATAACACAATCAATCAAACTAGGTTCTGTAAACATGTAGGGTTTCTTGGGTACCCCAATTCAATGGTATCCCAAGAAGGGTGTGAGATATAAATCTCTATATGATGACACCATCGATGTCTATCCCATTTTTGATAGTTAAATATAAATTAAGTAGTGTGTCATATATAATAGATACATAATTATAAAAAATTAAATAGTAGTAACTTGGTTAGGGTTCCTAAATAGACACCCATCACAAACCACCTACTTTAACCTAAGATTAATGTTTGAAAAAGTATACCTATGCAAGGAAGAACCTATATATATATATATACAAGGGACAATAGTAATATGTAAAACCAAGGATGAAATTCCCTCAATATTATTCTTTAGCTTGGGTTATAAATCCCATTCCATCACATAAGTGTGCTAGTAATGTAAGGGAAACAAATCAAGTGTAGGAATAATACATAATAATAATTAAGGTTGCATCTCATATGATTAAAAAATCAAATAAAAAATCAATGCAATTCAAACAATACATCAAAACCATGGTGGATTTCTACGCCCATCTTTTGCAATCATATCTGAATCCCAAGGGTCGCAATGGAAACATACAATATAGTTGAATACCTTGAGTCAATCCTAGGAAACACATACGATGTCCCATGTATCACTAAAGGATGGTGACTCTGAGTCCATTCCAAATATCTCACATAGGGGACCGGGTCTCACATGAGGTACAGTGTAACCATCTTGCAAATAAGTCCCTCCTCAGTTTATTTCCTAGGGAACCGACCTTACTCACAAGTTACCATAAACCACTCGGTGATCCCATACTTGGAAATCCAAAGTATCTCTCCTAGAACATTATTTCATAACCACATGAGCACGAAGAGTCCATCCAAGAACCCTTAACTCGTTATCCATGTCCTCTCCCAGCCCGCATCGAATGTTCTATACCAGTAAAGGCATATAACACATGAAAATGTGTAAATATATTATTGCATTCTAACACATAAGAATATCAATATTACATGGTCACTATTTAATCAATCTATGAACTTTAATTCAAATTAAATTAGCACATTTCATATAACAAGGAAATAAGCAATAAGGCATAGCGAATAAGAAATTTCATGTCATCACATGAAATTAAATAACACTAGCTAATGAGCTTTCAAATACATATTATATGTTTAAAGGCACTAAACATGGGTACAAGCATTAAGTAACATGCATAAGAAATGGACTATATTCAAAGACATAAGTCATTGACATGCCTCTTCCACATGACATTAAGACATTACAATGGCCAAATCTTTCAATATTCGACATATATTTTATACAACCCAAGCCATTAAACTTGGAACAAGCACTAAGAATAATCCAGAAAAATAATAAGAAACAAGGCACAATGGAACAGGTAATCAATTTCATATATATCATATGAAATGTATTTCCAACTTTCATGAGTAAATATAAATAAGTAATTCCATATAGAATGAGTATAAGGAATGGAATTTGGCTTTACACAAGGGGATAACCAATAATAAACATGCACACACATTGTAAAAGAGACCCAATTCATGTTCTAATTCCCATTTTAAATCAAGAAATCAATTTAAGATATTCATTCAAAGTGAAACCCCACAAATGGAATAAATAAACTTAGGACAAAATGGATGACACACCCAAAGGGATGGCCCAAATCCAAGGTGAACACCCTAAACATGTATTTCACTATAAGAAATAGTCACAATGACAATAAAAAGAAACATGAACAATTTAATATGTGATAAAAAAGCTTCTTCAGAAGGTTCTGATGAGTGGAACAATAATGTGATGTTTAAAAAGAAATAGAATTATAGGAAAGAAGAATTTGAACCCTATAATGCAAAAGCCATATTTTTTAAAAAAACATTCAATTTACCAAAACATTAAAATTCTGAACATTGAGCTCAAATCATAAAGAATTACCAATTAAATAAGCCAAATAGGAATAAAAGTCTAATCATAAATTATCAATTTGAGCATTCGAAGATAGGGAACCTCTGTTGGAGGGGTTTTATTATTAAACTATGATTTTTTTATAAAAAAATCATATATAAGTACTAATAATTTCATAGAATGATTATAAATTCAATTAAAGGAGAGTTAATTCTAAAAAATACACAACACTAATTAAAGTTTCAAAAGAAATTAATTTATGAATTGTAAAATTTAAGGTGGAGGGAAATGGGATCCAACCTCAAGAAGAAGACCAATCCGAAATATCGGCACATGATGACTTTGATGGTGAAAATGACTACTCCATACTTTCACACAAAGATGATCCTATATATATTTATTTACCCCTTAATCCTATGCACACATTCCCATTACCATGAGAGAACATGTATGAGGAGGATATATATATATAAACGTACTTATGTATGTGTGAAAAAGCCTCTAAAGAGCCACTAAACGATCTAATTTAACCTAGAGGGAACCAAAATCATCAAAGGGACTCTAAATAAAATAGAAAAAACACAAAAAAGGATGTAAAAATTTACCTAGAATGGCAGTGGCTAGCCGAATCGACTCGAAACACATCGCCTTAAGTGGAGAACACTAAAACCTACACATAGGAGTCCTGGGAAACCTTCTGTATTTCTTAGAACTGTAAGAAACACAATAAATCAAGATTCACCCAAACCCTAGGTTTCAATGCACCTCATTGGGTGATGGGGAGGCAAAAAATTGTCCAGAAAAAGGGAATAAGAAAGGAGGAGAAGACTCACCTTAATGAATCAGAAAGGAATTGTGATGAAATCAGTGGAGAATGATGATCTAAGGGGAGGCCTCATGGGGGAGTCATGAGTTCCAGGTAGTGGGAGGGGTAACATCGCATTTAAGTAAGGATAAAGGGGGAGACTCCCTTTTTGGGTCCCTTAAACCTAAACTAAATAATAATAATAATAATAATAACAATAATAACAACAAGAATAATAAAAATATTATTATTGTTGTTATTATTAAAAATTTTCTTTGTTTTTATCTCCCATTTATTTTTATTTAATCATATTTTATTTATTTTAATTTTAATTTGAAATTAAATATATTATTTTCTTGAAAAAATAAAACATCACATTAAGGTGTTTCTACCCTCAGAATTGCATTTTGAAACTTGGTTTAAAAAACAACCTATCTAATAAATCCAAAAAATAAAATTACCATGGAATTTTCATCTGGTTCAATGCACGGGTCATTATAGTTATATTTAATCTTGGGATAAACTAATATAATTTGGAAGAAATTAGAAATTATTCATTTTAGAATTTTGAATGTGTTGTAAATTATAAAGTCTATACTTGGAACTCGTTATCAAGAACTTGATTTTTTTCATGGGCAAACACTTTCTCAATTGAATCATAGATGTATAACCACTTCTATTGGTTTAAAATCACTTGGTGAAAAAGTTATTTCTATAAATCAATTAGTTGAGAATATTATTGGAATTTTTTTGAAATAATAGGAGTTTAAGGGAGCTTATATTGATGATACTATGAATACTAGGTGGTTAAGTCTTAAAGATCTTATTAGAAACTTAATGCAGTATGAGAATAAGTAGATGTAAGATAAAGGGAATGAAAAATATATTAAATTAATTTCTTTTTCTATAAATACTTCTAAAACTACTACTTTAAAGCATTCTATATCAAATCATTTTTATAAGAAATATTCATATTAAAGTGATATGGAATTTGGTGATGGATAAATCATATAACTAGTTAAATTCATAGAGAACATGTTTAAGAAGAATTATTTTTTGAATAATAATTGGAACAATAGAAATAATAGATATGATTATCCTCATAGAATATATGATAAAAATGATTATAATGATGTTATTTGTTCCAAGTTTAAAAAATTTGGAAATATTAAACATGATTTTAAAAGATTGAGAATGATGGAAAGTTAGTCAAAAATATTATTTATGTACAAAGGGAATAAATATTTTAAGGAAAAAAATAGTTAAATTGTATGAAGTGATCCATATTGAAAAAATAGAACAAATAGTGATGATGGATAAAAGATATATGGATTTATTTATACTATTCCATGAAGTGAACATGTTTTATTGATAAGGTAAGTGAATATATTTGCACCAAGTCTTTAGACTCATGTTATTATTTAGATGATGAAGATGAATCTCCTTCATTTTAGGAAATGGATGGAGATTTATGTAAAATAGGGATTAAATATAATTTTTTTTGAAGAAACCTGATTAGGCTAAGTCATAAATTTCTAAGTCAAATGAAAGTATTTATAATCCATCTTCTGTACTGATTGTCAAATCAATTCTGATTTAAATACCATATAATGATTAGAATGAATATTTAAAACTAAAATCCAATGTCATAATTATAAATAATTTACTTTACAATTTTATTTTTAGAAGGGATAATTTTTCAAAACATGTTGGATAATTGAATCCATCTAGTAATTCATCTAAAAAGTGGTTATTCAACTTATATTAAATCAAAATTTCAAACCAATTATTTTGTTTTGAAAAGTTCACTCTTTTATAATAAATGTAAAATGGTATGTCACTTGAAGAGTAGATTCTCTCTAATTAAGGAGTGATAATTCATTATAGTTAATGTTTAAATTTTTAAAAAACTTATTATTATTAAACGTAGAATATTTTTAGATATGTGGGTTCCCAAATCTGAATTACTTGGTTTTCTCAAACCCTAGAAAATTTGGGTACCAATTTTTTAGTTTTATTTATTTATAGGGAAACTTTTGGGTACTGGTGGTAGAAATACATGGTACATGGACATTGGTTGGTATTAGCATATGACTAGAAAGAAGTATAGCATCCAGAACCTAAAAAAAGTGAAGGGTTTACTTTTTAATTTTAGAGAAATCATCTATGGTTAGATCCCAAGTATAAGTTATATATCTATCCATAGAGAGACATTAATTTTTAATGTACTTTAGGTTTTATTAATTCATCATAATATTATTAGTATAATCAAATTATGTTATAATGTTTACTCTGTAAACTTTGAGAATGATAAATGTACCACCCCATTTTCAAAAGTATTTCACATATTATCAGGTAATATGCATGATAATTATAAGATTATTGAACTATAGAACCTTAAGTACTAAAAAGTTCTTTCCATTTATGAAATAGAGGATAAGTATATGTTTTTTTCATAGTATAATAGCACACTGAAATTATTATACTTCATCTAAAATTTCAAACATGGTTCTTGTAAAGGATCTTCCATAACTTAAGTTTAATTCTTCTTCAGTTTATGACCCCTGAAAATATGTTAAAGAACATAAGTCTATTTTTAAAAAAGGACTCTAGAGTGAGTGAACAAGGATATTTTTAAATAAAAAATGGTAAATATCAGAGGTGAATACATTATGTATGTCATATGTGATGTATTCACTGGATTTACTTAGGTTTTCTTTTTTAAGCATAAATTTCAAACACTAAACTCATTTAAAAAGGTTTATAGTCTTTTTTAAAATGAGAAAAACCTTTAGAAAATAATTATCTATAGTTATAATTGTGTAGTGTTTCGAAATATTTATTTTGGAATTTTTTATAATGATAAAGGTATTAGAAAAAATAGGTTCCAAGAACTCTACAAAAAAAGGTGTATTTAAAAATAGGAATAAAATACTGTAATAAATTTATTTTTTTATGAGGTGTTAATGTTGTGTTGATATTTTTTTGGGTTTAAGATATTAATGATTTATGATATACAATAAATAAAATTTTACTTCACCCGATCTTAAAGAAAACACCCAAGTAATTGTGGAATAAAATGATATAAAAAGTTGGTTACTTCAGAGTTTTTGGTTGTAAATTTTTCATTTTGAATACTAAAGAATTTTTTTAAAAATTTGATCCAAAAAACAATAAATGAATATTTATATGTTACAAAAATACTAGTAACTCTTTTCATGTTTTAAATAGATTGAAATTTACCATCCAGATTTTGAGAATTATTTAGATTTTGTTTTTGAAACCCCATTTGATTTAGAATTGGTATTTAAAAAACATGAAAACATTAATATTATTATTTAAGAAAGCATTTAGGAAGATACTAATCAGGTAGATTCATAATAACCTACCTTTTTCTTATGAACAAATTGTTGTTAAAGAATTATCCTATTGATAATATCATTGGTGATGTCAATAAAAAAATTTAAAAGAAAATTTATATTAATAATTAATGTGAGTATCATTTATTCATATCTTAATTTGAATATAAAATTATAGATAATTCTTTGAGTGATTAAATTTGGATAATATTTATGAAATAGGAGGTCAATCAATTAAATATTACAAGATTTAAACCTTTGTCGAATGTGTTGAAAATACACCAATTATAGGAGTTAAGTGGATCATCCAAAAAAATGAAATTAAAATGGAACCATAGTTTGGAATAGGGATATGATTATTTATAAAGGATATAATTAGTAATAGAGCATTGAATATGGATAAATTTTAAATATGGTATCCATAATTGAATCCATATGAATTCTATCATCCTTTACTACTTTTCTGAACATTATTCTATTTTTAATGGATATAAAAAGTTCCCTTCCTAAGGAATATATTTCAAAATAATTTTATTTTAATTTAATACTATATTTTAAGATAAAAATATTTTGAAACATGTTTATAAGAGTACTGAGTCATGTTAAAGACTTAAAAAAACTCCATGTTCTTGGTATGATAAATTATCAAGATTTTTACTTCAAAAATATTTTTTTAAAGTAATGAATGATCCGAGTCTTTTTTTAAAGAATGTATTTAAGGGAACCATAATTATAAAAATATATTTAGACGAAATAATTATTTATCCACTCATGAAATCACTAGTAGATAGTTTCTTAAAACTTATGAATAGTGAATTTGTGATGTGTATGATAATTGAGATTAACTTATTTCTTGGCTTCAAAGTAGTTCCTAAATGGGAAGGAATAATTTTAACTCAGCATAAATATATAATATATCTACTTAAATTATTTTTATTTGAAAAAGCATCAAGTATTTTCACTCTAGTAGGTATCCAATGTAAACTTAATCTTAATGAATTAAAAAAACCAATATATCAAAAACATTAGAGAGGGATGATCAAAAGTTTACTCTACTTGACTAACCGTTGAATATATATTATGAAATCTATTTTATTATGTGATATATTTCAAGATAATATAAAATAATATCATATTATGGCTATAAAATAGATATTTTGTTATCTTAAGGGGACTTTAGAACCTTTAATTTTATATCTTACCAGATCTGAGTTTATTCTTTAGATATTTTGGATATCGAAATTTAATGTTATAAAATGGATAATAAAATTACTTCTAGATATTGTCAATTATTAGGTAAATCTTCATTTTATTGGTCTAAAAAGTAGTGAAATTAAATAATAATATCCACTTCTAAATTAAAAAATATAGTGGCTGTATGTTGTTATTCCCAAATGCGAAAAATCAATCATGTGAAAAACAAATAGATATAAGACATAACATCCTTTGATATCATGCACAAAAAATATATATTATTCTTAAAATATTCATATTGAACCAAAATATTGATTAATTATTCCATTAGTTTAAGGTTTTATACTTTCAAGAAAGGGTGACAAGGAAACTATTAAAATTCAATATTTTTTTAATAGATTTTATTTATCACGTGAAATTTTTTAATATTATATTGTTAATCTGAGATTATATTGAGGATTCATGTACATGATTAGGTAATTTTAAAATTCTTATGTATTCATGGATTTTAAATGTGATTTTAATCAATTAATTAGAGAATGTTGAACTGATAAATTTTAGAACTCCTATAAAATCAAAGGGAATTCCCTTAAATAAGGAAACCATATTGGGGATGAGGCTAGAGTATGATCCCATGGAGAATATCTTTTTGATAAATATATGGAACTATCTCCACCAAAAAAATATCCAAAAAAGATAAAATCTATAAAACATAAGAAAAGTGGTTATACATAGAAGTAGAAATGTTCTAGGGAACAAGTTGTTGAGTCTATAAATAATAAAGCACAATTTCATTTCCAATTGACGAAATATTTTTTTAAATCTCTTTCAACATTATAGTTTGAAAAATTTGAGAAATTTAATAATGGGAAATTGTCAACTAGAATAGATGTTACATCTAAATTGCAAAAAACTCATGAAGTATCAATGTTACCATCTTATGATGATACTATATCTCCCGATATTTTATCTGGAAGTTAAAAAAACTAAAGAACATTAAAAACATAAAATCTAGTATTATATAGGAAACAAATCCCTAGAAATATAATTTTACCATTTTTGGAATATTTTTTTGAAAATACTAGTTTGGAAGAAGCATCAAACTCTTCAATTAGAAAAATGAAGATCGAAATAAGGAATATAAGGAAGAAAAAGGAAAAAACTTAAACACTATTTTTGATATTGAGATCATCATTTCAAATGAGAAATCCCATCCAAAAGATATTATGGAGGATAATAATGTTATATACAAATCATTATAATGAAAATTTTCAAGGGTCGATTAGTTTGTGAAGAAAAAAGATTCTATAAAAATATTTGATATTAAAGAGGTTTTTTAAATAATGAAATGATTTTATTCTACATGTGGTTAGATCTAATTAAGGAAGAAATTATTCAAAATAATACACATATGGGTAAAATTATAATGTTTGTTTCTATACTTTCAGATATCAATACTGTACTAAGCATTATGAAAAATCAGAGTGTCAATCCTCAATATATTTGATGTCAAAAGGAAATACTTGATCATCAAGGAAAAATTATGTCTAATCTTAGGATTTTTAAAGACAATTTTTCCATAACTTCTAGAACATAAATACCAATACCATATATATATAATAACATGAGATACATATTTAGAAAATTTAATCTATTAATATAGTAATCAAAAAATTTAATAAATATCAATAGAAAACATTACAAAAACATGAGAAATAGATCAAATAATATTAAAAAATAAATATATCAAATTTCATTATATTGACCACCTTGATAAATAAATGAAACCATTTATTATCTTATACTTTTTATTTATACTATACTATTTTCTTAACTCTCCTTGTTTATTTTTACAAATCATAATGGTGGTGAAAGTGTTTTGTTAATGAATTTTAAGTAAAAGGAATTATTTTTCTTAAATTATTATATATTTTAATTCCTTGACCCCTGTTACCCAAATTCTATGTATTATTACATAAAATATTCATGATCACAAGTGAAAAAATCCTAAAAGACCGATTAGTTTAGTAGCCTTAGAAGTACTAGATACATACATAAGTTTTACATTACATTATGAAAAAAAAACATTGTGTCTACATTTAACACACTCATACTCTTTAGCCAATATTTTCAAGTAATTCATAATATACTTTTTTGCAACATGGGAAAAAAAACATAAGAAAGGCGTGATCTCAGATGCTCAGTTAGGAAAAAATATAGTAGAAACTATCATAAATAAGAATAAACATTTAAACCAATGTATAAGACTAAAACAAAATCTTTTTAAAAAATTATCCTCAACATAATATAGAAATGATAAATCAAATAATTCCATTTACTTATACACATTGATATTATACTTGTTTAATAATAACATGTAATATCAATATCTAACCTCATAATGATGGAATGCATAATGCTGGACATCATAACCACACAGTCAAGGCCTCATGCCAAAACTAAAAATAAAAATATTGTCAAGGCCTTGTTCCAAGAAACTAGTTTGTCTCATGAGACCTACTGATGCATTAAGGGGATATAATAGGCCATGTCTGTCACTTACAACATCAAATGTATTCTTTATTTGAAAATCGGTGAAACATAACATAAACACTCGTACTAAACTAACATATGAAATGTTAATACTTTAACCATAAACTATTAATTATATAAAAATATCACATCCACATACAAACATATCATAAAACCATCAATACAATATGGAAGATTGTATCATAATAAGTCAACTTCAATTAAACATAAAATCTGATAATAGATGTTGACATAGATGAAATCAATACAAAAAATATTTGAGTGAAATATCTCTTTCTAGTTGAAATCATTCAAAAGTCAAAAAATTATAAAAGAAAATATTTATTTTGAAATATTCATATAAGATTCTAAGGGAATCTTTTAAGGTGTTATAACAGTAGAAAATAGCTGCACTCACCGTATAAGCTAAAGAAACATTTTGTCCTTAATTTATCGAAAAGGTAATAAAGTACCTTGTTTGGAAAGCAATGAAATTATTCCTTTAAAAAACATTTTATAAAAAGTAAAACAAGGGTATAAATGATTTTAACCCATAGTCTAGAAAATAGTAAAAAAAATGTTTTGAAATACATTTTTATGAAAAACAGATTTATGATGATAAATAATTCCTAGTAGATACTTACATATAAACAACCTCAGATAATAAAGAGATTATAAAATTAAACCTTACCTTGTAATTTTACATAGAAGATGGTACATTAACCTCATGTATAATGGTTAAATTATTTTTATTAAATTATAAAAGAACCAAATACATAAATATGATATTATATATGATTCTATAATATTGATTTGTCAATAATATTTTAGTAGTATCATTGTTTCAGGTGTTAATTGATTCATTTTCCTTTATATGTCTTGTTACGTAAATCATGTTTGTTATGGATATGATTTATTTGATTCATATCTACAATTATATAAAGTTCTTAAAAATTATTTTTTAATTATAAAATGAAAAGTATTTTTGAATAGTTATGATGTGGAATGAAATCCCATCGCGTCATAGACACATTAAGTCGTAAGTACGCATGAGAGACAATATCATTCTATTGATGGTGAAATTATATGTAATTAGATGGTATATTATATATAAATAATCATTAAGATGTAATATTTTTTATTTAAATCAATTATACACATTGTTATACCCATCCAAATAATGAAGTGTTGAATAAAAAATTACACCACGACGTGGAGAGAGTAAGTCGTACATACACACGTATGGTGACTTTGTCATTTTTAGGATAGATAGAATAATGAATATGGTTGTACCATATTTATAATAATATCACAGTATGTAGAATTTAATAGAGTTATTATTTTAGTATGTAAACAAAAAATAAATATTTGATTAGGTTTTGGTCGATTCTAATGGCATTGGAGGTGTAAATTTAAGAGAAGGGGAAATACCCTTTTATAAGAGAGGTGAGGGGCACTTTAGGGAAATATTGAAATATTAATTTATTTTAATCTTATTTTCAGTTTCTAATATATCCAAATGGATTTATTTATAGGATAAGGAGGTGATGCGTCAAAATAATCTCAACCAATAAGTTTTTGACAAGTTTAGGTCACCATATTAACCATATATTTTAGATATTACTCTTAGTTAAATAGTTTAGGTTTTACCATGTCTTCTTGTATGTTTACACTACATGGTTAATATAGCTACTATAAAATGCCAATAGAAGGTAAAGTGTTTCATTAATGACATATATAACATTATATAATTCATTTGACCAAATCTTAGATTTTAGGAATATTATATCATTTAATTAAATATTATTTGTTTTAAAAACTCATTTATGTCAATTTTTACACTATTTAGTGTTTGATTTTTTGAAAGTCATAAAAACTTGATTCCTTTGAAAAAATACATTTAATCAACCATAACATGTCATATTAACCTATAAAGTTTATTTATTTCATCAAAAGTTTCAATTTACATTTATTTTAATATTTATAATATCAATTATTTTAATCGTTCATTAATAAGGTAATTACTTCGTCATCACTGTGTCATAAATATGTTTAATTATTTAATGTCTAAGAATTATAAATAAAATACGATCATATAAGAATTATTTTTAGTTTTATAATGAATATTTATAGTTTAATAGATCATATTTATAAACCTATATTTAAAATGGTTTAGTTATTAAAATTTGAATTTAACACTTTTAACTCTTATTTAACTAAAATATAACAAATGTCCTAATCTAATCCAAGTAGATCAAAAAGAATCATATTTTTGTCCTAAGGTTTATTTTGGTCCAAAAACACCTATCCAATATAATTAGGACATGTGTTGGGGTAATTTTATATTATTATAATATTTTTTTACATATAATTACCCAATTTACCTTTAACTGTGGTAAATAAAATTCAAAAGTAACGATTCACATAAAATTATTTTCATCATATTGAATCAAATTTGACATACTTATTACAACCGTGACTATCGGAGTTTTTAAATTCAATTCATAGAATCAGTAAAATTAAGTTTTATGCAAATTTGCAAATGTGCCTACATGGTGAGTAAAAGACGTTAAAAAGTTCAATACAATTTTCTATATATGATATTATTATAAAATGAATTAAATTAATTAAATTGGACTAATATAGGTATTATGTATATATTTTTACTTTAAAATAAATTAAAATTAAAAATAATTATTTAAATAAAATGTTGGTTTTAAACAATAACGTAGTGTTTTTCACTATTTATAAAAAATTGAAAGATTTCAGAAAAATACCAAAAATTCACCATAAGCTAATTTTGATATTCCAAATACAAAAATGAAGTCCAATTTGAAAAATAAAACTTATAAAATTTCAAAAAGTGTGTATTACTATTCATAACTACTTTTTAATGGCTAGTTTGATTGGTTGGGATGTGCTAGAACTCAGAGCTACATACAATGCAGAATATTGTATTATTTAAAGATAAATGTACTGTGGAAGCTTTGGGTGTTACATTCTTCCCTCATTAAAATAATTTCTTCTTTAAAATTTCTAGAATATTACTGCATAAAATGATTCGGGTGGTTCTTCATCATAAGTTCCTCATGTTCCCACCTTGCCTCTTCCATTTTATGGTTTCTCCAAAGAAATTTTACCAGACTAGTTGTCCAGTTTCTCAAAACTTGTTCTCTACTATCAAGAATTATGATAGGCTCTTCGTAATAAGACATATCAAGTTCCAGTTCTATTTCATCATTGGTGAGTACAAGCGTTGGTTCATGAATGTGTTTTCTCAACAGTGATACATGGAACACATCATTAACTTTGGAGAGACTTGGAGGCATTGTAAAAAGGTAAGTTACAACTCTAATTATTTATATAATTTCGAAAGTTCCGATGTACTTGGGAATTAATTTTCCCTTCTTATCGAATCGTATAACACCCTTCCATGGAGATACCTTCAAGAAAACATGATATCCTACTTGAAATTCCAAATCCTTCCTTTAGTTTTTAGTATATCTCTTTTGCCTACTTTGAGCTGCTTTATTGTGGGTTTGGATAATCCTCAACTTTTCCATTGTTTCCTCAACAAGTTCTGGGCCTACTTCTTTTATTTCACCAACATCATCCCAACAAGTTGGTGTGTGAAATCTCTTTCCATATAACACTTTATATAGTTCCATTTGAATAATTTAATGTAAGCTATTGTTATAGGAAAATTCAACCATAGGTAAATAGTGATCCCACATACCTCGAAATTCCAGTGGGAAAGATCTCAACATGTATTCTATGGATTGAATAGTTTGTTCTAATTTTCCATCAGTTTGAGGGTGGTAGGAAGTTCTCAAATGAAGTTTAGTATCTACGGATTTATGTAGACTTTTCCTGAATCTTGATTTAAAACAGGGTTCATGATTAGAAACAATTTATAAGGGAACACCATGAAGTCTTACAACTTCATTAATATGTAGTCTTTCTAAACGTTCAAGTGGAAAATCTTCTCTTATAGCAAGAAAATGTGTTGACTTGGTAAGATGATCGACAATGACCCAAATTTTATTATTTCTTCTAGGAGTCTTTGGTATCCCCATGACAAATTCCATCATAATATCGTCCAATTTCAACTCAGGAATGAGAAGAGGTTGCATGAATCCTCTAGGATGTTGTATTCCAGTCTTCACCTATTGAAAAGCCATACATCTTGAAACATAATCAGAAATCTCCCTCTTCATGTTGTCCCACCAAAAATATTTCTTCAAATCTCTTTACATCTTAGTGCTAACAGGGTGTACAGAGAAATTGGAGCTATGAGAATCATCCAATAATTCCCTTTTTAGATGAGATATATCAGGAACACAAATCCTCTTCCCAAATTTTATAATTCCATCCTCACATATGAATTCAATCAATCTCACACCATTCATATCTTTAATTTTCTTTTGAAACTCCACATCATTGGTCTTATAACTTTTTATCCTTTCTATTAGAGATGCTTTGGAAACCATTTGTAAAAGTATTGATGTTTCACATTCCATGATTATTTATATATCCATATTTACTATATCCATGAACATAGGATCCCCTTAAACTCTCATCTTGTTTAGAACTCCATGATTCTTTCTGATCAAAGCATCCGCCACCTTATTTGCCTTCCCGTGGAGGTAGTGTATTGGGAAGTCATAATCCTTTAGTAGTTAAAGCCATTACCTTTGCCTCATGTTGAGTTCTTTCTTTGAGAAAATACACTTCAAACTCTTGTGATCAGTATATATCTCACATTTTTTACCATATAGATAGTGTCACCATGTATTCAAAGCAAAGATTATAGCTTCTAACTCAATATCATGAGTGAGATAGTTTTTCTCATGAATTTTTAGCTACCGTGATGCATAAGCAATAGCTATATCATTCTGCATAAGAACACAACCAAGTCCTCTCTTTGAAGTTTAACTATAAATAAAAACCCATCATACCCTGATAGTAGAGTCAAGATAGAATCATTGAATAATATTATCTTCAATTCTTCAAAACATTATTCACACTATTTATCCCAAACAAATTTAACCCCTTTATGCGTGAGCTTGGTTAGTGGGTTAGCCAATCAGGAAAAAATCTGGATGAAATTATAATAATAACCTTATAAACCAACAAAACTACGTACCTTAGTTATACCGGTCAGTTCCAGCCATTCTTGGATTTCCCTTTTCTTTGAAGGATCAATAGATATTCCATCCTTAGAGACAATATGGCCAACAAAAGAAATTTATTGAAGCTAGAATTCACACATTCTAAACTTCTTATGTAATTCATTTATTCTATGTGTCTTTAGAATAGTGAACCAGTGATTTTAATTATCTTCATAGATTGTAGATTATAACGAGATATAATTAATAAATACCACTAAAAAGTCATCAAGATATTCCTTGAAAACTTTATTCATTAGATCCCTGAAAATGGAGGGGGAATTAGTTAGTCCAAAAGACATTACTGTAAAATCATAATTCCCATACTTGGTATGAAATGTTGTCTTTGGAATGCCTTCCTTCTTCACGCAGAACTGATGAAAACTAGATTGAAGGTCAATATTTCAAAAATATTGAGCTCTATGAAGTTGATCAAATAAATAATCAATATGAGGTAGAGGATTTTTTTTATTGTTACAACATTGATCTCCCTGTAGTCATTACACAACTTCATAGATCCATCATTCTTCTTAACAAAAAGAACAGGGATCCCCATAGAGAAACACTAGGGATAATAAATACTTTATTTCTCAATTCCTCTTGTTTTTTTATTTAGTTCCACTAATTTTGAAGTGTCTATTCTATAAGCGGTCTCCAATATAGGCCTTGAAATAGGAATTAAGTCAATAAAAACTCAATTTCTCTTTCTGGAGGATGTATAGGTAAATCCTTTGGAGATACATCAACATATTCTTGAAAAATGGTTACATCCTCTATTTGAAAATTTCTTTACTCAGCCATAGTTATTTCACTCCTTTACTCCCCAATAATTTAATTTAGTAGTGCTATTAGGGGTGGATCTAGATGAGAATCAGATGGTGATGTTTCTTCTCTAAATATAAAGGATTTCTTATCACCATCAAAGATTTTAACCTCCTTATTCTTACAATAAATTTTCACATGAAGGTCCAAAATACAATCCATACCGAGTATTATATAAAATTAAATCATGGGTATGACAATAATATCATAGGATAAATCACGTTTATATTCCATAATGGTAACTGATTGAAAAAACATTGTTTCTATGATGCTTCTCTTATTAGTTTTGACTGAAAACTCCTTTGTTAAGTCAAATTGGAAATATCATATTTTCTTAAAAAACTGGGAAGATATGAAATAATGTGATGAGCCAGAATCAAATAAAGCATTGGATAATTTTGAGGAAATTTTTAAAGTACCTGCCACCACATCATTTGAAACTTCAACTCCAACAGTTGTGATCGTATAAGCTTGTACATGCTACCTTGGCCTTTTTTGAGGTATGTTTCCTTGAGGCTTAGGACATTCATTTTCATAATTCCCCATTTCTTTACAATTGTATTATTGAACATTGACTTCCTCTTTATCCCCCTTGAAATCATGAGCATGGTGGCCCTTTTCTCTAGACTTGTAACAAACTAGCATCCCCTTTAGGAATGTACTAGGGTGTTTCTTCCCACAATTACTACAGGATAGAAATTCAACTTTTACCTTCTTCCACTTATTTCCTTTTCAAGAGTGTTCAGTAGATATCTTCTTCTCTTGGTTCACTTTGAAGTCATAAGACTTAGAGAATTATTTTTCTATCTTGATAGCACATGAGACTATATCTTTGTATGATGAGAAGGATTGTGAGACTAATGCTTGATATAAAAATGGTTTTAACCCATAAAATAATCGATCAATATTACTTCATTGGTTATTTATATAATCCAATGCATGGATTTATAACCTCGTAAAGTTATCCTCAGACTTCACGACATTCTCATCCTCCTTTTTCCTCCGACTTAAAAATTTCTTTTCCATATCTGCACGATGTTCATGAGGAAAGTATTTTTCTATGAAAATATCTTTAAACTCCCTCCATTCCATATTTGATAATTATTCATCCTCATTTTTGTTTTAAATTAAGGACCAGCATTGATCTGCATCTCCTGAGAGGTGATAAAGTGCCATGAAAACCTTTTCCCTTTCGCCACTCCCCAAATAATGAAATATTTTCTCTAAGGAACTTATCAATTGATTTGCTAAACTTGTATTTTTAGTACCATTTAATGTTGGAGGTTTTTTTCTCATGAAGCGGTCTAACATTGATCCTCCACATTATGGACCAGGTTTCTCCATACAGGTAAGGTTATTATTTATAACCTGGGTGAGTTGTCCTAGTATGATTATAAGATGTTCAACACTAGTTTCAACACATAGTTGAGTTGTCCTAGTATGGCTATAATATGTTCAACAACAGTTTCATCACCATCTCCACTATAATTATCTTGAATAGGAGGTAAATCCCAACATGTATTACATGTGTTGATTAGGTTTCCATTCCTTCCACTATGCACCATTTCTAAACAATGACATACACTATATTAGTTTATGAATCACAATGCATAATTCCATACTTGTAAAATACTTAACATAAATTGATTTTTTTTTCATATAATCCATAATCATAAATATGTTTTATTTGGGGAAGTATTTAATCATAAATACATCATAATGGTTTATAAAGAAAATGTGAATTATCCTAATCATATCCACTGGGAGTGTCAAAACAGGTGCACAGTAAGGCCCATTGTCGTATACCTGGATACCCCGGGTCAGGCCTGAAACTTTTTGTTGAAGTTTTAACTCCTAGGTATATATGTGCTAGAACTAAGTCCACTTAAAGTATCCAGATTGGGATATATTGTTTGGAAAACCCACATAATATCTATATTACCAATTTATTCTGGATGTTATTATATACTAATCCTCAAAGTCTATATTAGGGTAATGTTCTCTAATCAGTGTTTTTATAAATCTAGTTTCCAAGTTTTGTACTAAAATTATTCTGATAACAACTATAATTCCCCCACCCTATTTACCTAGAGTCGATGCATTATTACATAAAATTGGCATGATCACAAGAGATCAAGTCCCGAAAGACCGATCAGTTTAGTAGCCTTTGAATTACTAGATACATACATAAGTTTTACATTACATTATGATATGAAAAAGTGACATTATGTCTCCATTGAACACACTCATATTCGTTAGACTATCCATATTGGTCAGTCATAATATACTTCTTCAAAACCTGGGAAAAATTAAACATTAGAAAGGGGTGATCTCAGATGCTCAGTAAGGATAAAAATATAGTGAAAACTATTATAAATAAGCATAAACAGTTAATCCAATGTATAAGACTAAAACACAAGCCTTTTAATACATTATATTTAGCATTATATGGAAATGATAAATCAAATAATTCCATTTACTTATTCACATGGATATTCTACTAGTTGAATAATCACATGTAATATCAATAGCTAATAGTAGTAAATATTTTCCCAGGTGAGTCACTAATAGTAGTAAATATTTTCCATAATTAGTAGTAAATATTTTCCATATTGAGCATGTGAGATCAATGGTGAGTCACTAATAGTAGTAAATATTTTCCATAATTTTTTCAGATATATGTTCTGAGCAGTGAGACAATGTTGGTAGTGAGACATTGGTGATGGTGAGACATAATCGACATTGAGTGTTTCCAAAACATAGCTAAATTTCCATACTGGCGGCAACTCATCTCTAACAGTGAGTCATCCTTGGCGGTGAGACTTTATTGGTAGCGAGTCTTCCATGGAAGTGATACATTCTTGGTGGTGACTCAACCTTAACGACGAGTCTTTTACAAACTTACCACAATCTCACCAATCTATCTTATAAAATTATATGCTATCATAAAATATGAAACTCATTAATATCATAGTAATAATGTTTTTTTGATCATTAAAATAAATATTCTGACACTATCCTCCTTTTTTATGATCACAAATCACTGAATTTTATACAATATGGTTTTATAAAGTAAAGGGAAGATGGTATCAAAGGAATAAATCATGAAAAACATGGAATTGTATCGAAGGGATAAACATAGCAATCAAAAATAGTAAATACTATGATATCAAATAAAATTAAAAAGTTAGTAATAGAAATAAATTATAAAAAATATTTATCCCCCATTTGGGATTATAAAAAAATGTATAAATATGAATAAGATATTTCTCATTAGAAACCAACTAATGTTTATCCAAAAAAACAAGTTATAGATAATGGGGTTTAAAAAACACCAAAAAATCCCCATCAAAGACCAAAGTCTTAGATCAATGCTTCTTCTCAGAATGGAATGAGGAATTAGAGCGAGCTTTGAAATTCCCTTTATCAAAAAACAAATGATGCAATAGGATCTAAGGAAGATTGAGGGATGGATATAGAAACACCAGTAAAAGAAAGAGTTTCTCTAATGATGATGGGTCATAGGTGATGAAATTCCTCTATAGGAGAGATAGAAAAAGGATGGAATCTATCTAGTATGGGTGAAATAGGATATTTTGTCACACATCATCTTAAGAAATAAGGATCTATAGCTAGAGGAGTTTGATGGCAGTAACAGGTATGACCTCGTGAGCTATAACTGCAGTCCCATGCCCATTCATAAATGGATTCGTCAAATTGAAAAAGTCCATTATGATATTTCCATCTCTTTAAATTGCAATGAATAATTATTTCTTCTCTTCTATAAAAATATTTAGCGTATGATCCATAACCTTAAACTTGTTGACTTACTCCTTGAAGGATTAGGAAACTCGAGGAATCCTTATATTTTCATCCAAGAACATAAAATGAGTACCCATTTCATACTTGTTAAAAGTTATAGATAGATGGAAAATGATATTTTTAGTTACAATCTCTCTTTCAGCCTTCATGTACTTCACATACTCTTTAACCAACACGAGTACATTCTCAATATAATTCTCAAACTTCCTCACACATTCCCGAGGTATGGGGGGTTCACCACTTGAAGAGGCTCTAAGCGCATCTTATAAAACTGATCTGAGTATCTCAACATAAAAAATTGGATGAGTAGTAGTAGAACTAGATTCCACTAAAGTAATATTTTCAATCCTTTCAAAAAATGATTCCATGGAATTAGTAAAATACGATTGTATCTCCTTCACAATGGATTTTAAATATTCCAAATCATTTTCCAACTTTATGTTTTCTATCTCAACTTCTTGGATATGGTGTATCAATTTTCAATGAATATGATTAATCAATAGATCAAATAAATATCGATCATCTTGTTCACTTAACTTATTAACAAAGTCAGGTTGATTCCTCAACCTCACTTCAAACTCAGATAAAATATTTTCACCAAGAGTATCTAAGTCACACTTGGTGACCACATCAATAAGAACTATAAGAGAAACAGAGGTAGAAAAAGGCGAAACATGCTTATTCCTTATAGGAACACTATATTCAAACCACTGAAACACCCCAACAACATCAATTTGACCAACTAATAATCCCTTTTGATTTTTTGCATGTTGAAGATCATGTCCACCATTATTTTGTGGACTCCCACCTTTACCAGAAAACTTGTCCCATCCTTTATACATAGGTTCCACCCAACTGTCATAGTTCTTAGCAACATAAGACTTAGAAACTGTAGGTTAAATTATAGCTAGTACAACCATAGAGGTCTCAAAAATTCTCTATTAATAAAAAAATCTCAATATACTTAACATCCATCTTCTCAGTCAAAGACTGTTCAACAATAGCCAAAAATTTTATGTTCTCAATAAAAAAATTGATCTTAAATTTTATGATCATCAGCAAGAATTAAACTATCTCCATTAACAGTAGCATCAAAAACTTGGAAAATATCCAAACTTGGGGATTTATCCCCCTCAAAAGATGAATCTCTTTCTTCACTAACAGATTTGTCCATAAGACTTAGAATTTCATCAGATTAAGAACCATATGCATGCGGAGAAGCAATAATAATTGAAGGAATTACCACATCCTTAGCTCTGATTATTCTATTAGAACCACAGGGACATCAAAATATCAATCACCATCACTTCCATTAGAATATCCATTAGCTTACTCTTCCTCTTATTCCTATTCATATTCTTTTTCAACATCCTCACTATTCTCATCATCATATGTAGAACTATTATTGAACTTTTATTTTCCACACACTTTTGTCTCATCTTCTTTACTTCATTACTTTAACAATTTCTCTCTTTTTCACTGTTTCTTTAGAGGTATAGGATCTCCATATTTGATAAGAGATGATTCATGAGGTAAATATCAGTCACTACCCTCATCAACAGATAATTATATCTCCTCTTCCTCCCTAGAGGCATTAGCCTCTTCCACCTCAGTAGAGTATCCCACCACTTCATCAGGTTTCAAACAAAGAGAAACAAGATCTCCCAGTCTAGATGGGTGGTCAATTGGATTGAAATAATAATATAACTTTTCATTATCACCTTCCCATTTATTTTTCCAAGGGTTACAAATAATTTTAATCCTTATAAAAATTATTCTGGTGATGAAAAAACCACCATAGTCATCGACATATTCTTCATATTCAACAACTAATTCTTTGGATTTTAACATAAAATAAATCAACTTAGGATAGATTAAATAATTTGACCTCAATTTTTTAAAAATTTCCATCATGTTAAGAATAAGATATATAAAAAGGTTTGTTTTCTATCCATGTTTCATAATACATAACCAATAGACATATTGATAACTTAAAGTAGAAAATTTACCCTTCCTCAGTCACAACATGTGCTAGATGAACTTGAAAAGAAACCTGTATTTCCATCTAACTTAGAGGAAACTAGTCTCTTTAAAATTCCATATCATGTTAACTCATATAGGGAATCTTCATAAAAAAAGGTGTCACTAGAATATATAATAGTGCATTTATAATCAATGAAATCACCATCATGTGGAACTTTTAAATAATCATTCCACTACTTTGATAAAAATGAAAACAATGACCATTAACATGGCTTCATACCCAATATTCTTTTTCTTATTAAAAAAACTCCGTATACTAGTAAAACTCATATAACTTCTTAGGATAGAAAGGTATGTGTTTAGAAGATAAATAATCCACCAATCCTTGGTTCTGTATAACTATTATCATTAACAACTTGATGTAAAGTAACCACTCTGCTTGAACTTATTTCTCAGGTACTACAACCCTCTTTGCAAGGTCAAGATTTACTGGATCTAGTAGTATAGGATGACTCATCTCCCCTTTCTTCTTCTTAGTAAAATGCAACTCATATAGTCAAGACTCTGAAGGTCACTTTATTTGGCCATGGAGATCAGCTTGATCAGTTCGGGTGAAGGCAAAGAAGGAAAACAGTCAAGAGAGGAAAGGATGCAATAGGGTTTGAGAAAAAAGGTGAAAGAAAGAGGTGAATGTTGAAATTATAAAAATAGATTAATTTATTTAATTTGGGATTTAGGGATTCAAAAAAAAACAATTGATTTGAATAATAATAATTAAATACACTGTAAAGAAAATAAAACTGATTGTTTGAAAACATTGAAGAGAAACAATGGATTGACAAAGGCAAGAGAACTCCAATAGAGAGATGTTTTCAATGGTGATATGTATCAATGGTAAAAAGTATCAATGGTGAGAAGTATCAACAGTGAAAAGTATCAATGGTGATAAGTATCAATGGTGAAATGTATAAATGGTGAGAAGTATAAATGGTGAGATGTATCAACGGTGATAAGTATCGACAATGATAAATATCAACGGTGAGAAGTATCAATGGAGAGACATTCACAATGATGAGACATTAATAATGTTGGGAAATCATAATGGTGAGACATTCAAAATGGTGTGAAATCACAATGGTGAGTCCCAAAAAAATTAAACTTAACCAAAAATGATAATACCTAACTCATGTTCCATGTAATTCATTCTCTCAAAATTCAAAGGATTAGTAAAAATGACAGTAAACAAATGTTCTATACACTGTGTTCAAGAGTGATTTCACCATTCTGAAAATGATATCTCAAAATGTTATGTCTTATCTCAATATGTTTTGTTCTAGAATGTGATATAGGATTATTAGAGATATTTATAGCACTTTTGTTATCAAAATTTATAGGGACATATCAAATTTTATATTCATACTCTAGTAATGTGTGTTTCATTGAAAAAAATTGTGCATAGTAGCTACATGCATATATATACTCAACTTTAGTAGTAGACAATGCTACGAATGTTTTTTTCTTACTACACCAATATACTAGTGGATTTCCTAAAAGGTGAAATGTTCCAGAGCTGATTTTTATCTAACATACATCCACTAAAATCAGCATTAAAATAAATAATTCAAATTTCTATCCTCTTGGATAAAAAAATCATAAATTAGTTGAATATTTTACCAATTTTAAAATTATTTTTATATCCACCAAGTGTAAATCGTTTAGATTTACTTGAAAAATAGCACACATACCCAAACTAAACATAATATCATGTCATAAAGTAGATAAGTAATGATGAATTCCAATCATAACTTTATAACTGGTTTGATCTACTAGTTTCCCAACTTCATCAAGGTCTAATTTATAGGTAGTGTTCATAAGAGTATAAAAAATCTTAGTGTTATTGATGTTAAAACACTTTAAAATATCCTTAGTATATTTACTTTGGATCAAAATAATTCTATCTTTATTTTGAAAGAATTGAAAACTCATAAAGAATTTAATTTTACCCATTAAACTCATTTCAAAGTCATTTTACATTATTTTTGAAAACTAAGTACATAAATAAGTTCTTAAATATCCAAAAATAATTCCATAAACATAAATTTTTAAAACTAAAATATCTTTGTAAATTCATTTTATAAAAATAGTAGGTTCAATTATTATTTTTGAATAACATTTTGGAATAAGAAAAGAGATGATCATATCATACAAAGATATAGGGTTTTGTTTCAAACCATACAATGATTTCGTTAATATGAAAACAAGATTTGGAAATGGGGATTGTGAAAACCAAGGGATGTTCAACAAAATAATCCTCAATTATATACCCATTTATGAATACACTCTTAAAATCAATTTGATAAAGTTTTAAATCTAGATGAGGTTCATAAGAATTTAATATTCCGATGAATTAAAGTATGGATGCTGATGAAAAGGCCTCTTATTAGTCTATTCATTCTTCTTGACTATTACCATGTGCAACTAGTCTATCCTTGTTCCATACTATCTTGCCTGATTAATCTACCTTGTTTTTAAACACCCATTTAGTTCCTATAGTCATGGTGTCTTTAGGTCTATCCACAAGTTCAAATATTTTATTTATTTCCAATTGATTTAATTATTCTTGAATTAACATTACCAAAAATTCATCATTAATTTCATCATTGATGTTATTAGGTTCAAGATGTAATAAGAATTCTTGATGTTCAACCTGATTTATTAGAGAATATCTAGTCACTATACCTATATCTAGGGGTCCAGCCAAATCATATGTTGGATGGTTTTTAAGGGTCCAAATAGCTCTAGAAAAATAGAGACTAGAGATGTTAGGATTCTCTACAAGTTCGATTTCGTGTTATGGAAGTTCTTAAGAACATGGTGATTTTTCTACTTGATTTATAGTATAATCAGTAGGTTTATAATTCATGTTAAAAGAATGCAAACCATCCTCAAGGTTTTCAAAGGAGGTCTTCGACTCATGTAGAACTATCTCATCAAATTTGAAATGAACAGATTTTTCCATAGTCAGGATCCTTTTATTAAAGTCTCTATAAGTTTTACCAGAGGTAGAATATCCTAGGAAAATTCCTTCATCATTTTTTGAGGAAAAATTTTCAAGATTATCATTAGTGTTATGAATAAATACTTGGAAACCAAAAACTCTAAAGTAATTAACGTTATGCTTTTTAATATTCCAAATATCATAAGGGGTCTTATTTAATAAATGTCTAATTAAAACTATATTGATTATATAATAGGTTGTGTTTGCAACCTCTTTCTAAAAATTAGATAGGTATGTCATATTCATTGAACATAGTTTGGACTATTTATTAAAGTTTTATACTCCTTATTTATAAAACTACATTATGTTGAGGGGTCCTAGGAGTAGAAAAGTTATGACTATAGAAATTTTGTGAGAAAAAGGATTTAGAGTCTTGGTTTTCAAACTCATAACCATGATCACTTCTTAATGTCTTAACTCTAATTCGACTTATTTTTTCTACAGATATAGTAAACTTAGTAAAATAATAACAAACCACTTTTGTGAACTAACAGAAATTACAAAATATACCTAGAAAATTCATCTAAAAGTATATAAACATAGTGCTTCCCATTTAGAATATAAACTCATGATTGTGAAAATAAATCCATATAAACAAACTTAAGAGGTTGAGAAGCTGAAAATTCTTACTTTAATTTTAAAGAAATAATGTGTCGTTTCCCTTTTTGATGGGGGATAAAGACTTTATTTCCTAGGAACTCTAGTTTCGGTATTTACCTGACTAAACCTTTTATAGTAAGCATCCCAAGTAAATCAATATTACAATGAACTGACCTCCTATTTTATATTCAATATTCTTTATGGAAGGAACTCAAATAAGAATAATTTTGATTAACCAAAGAATTAAGATCAACAACATAAACATTTTCATTCCTTAAAGAAATAAAAACCAAAGAATATTTAGAATAAAAAATATTACATGCATTATTATCAAATTTTATATGAAAACCATCATCACATAATTGTGTGATTCTAATAAAATTATGATTCAAACCATCAAAAAATCTTAATTTGTAAATTAAAACTGAATTGATGCTAACAATTTTGCTAAGACCGATGCTATTCCCTTTATCATCATCACCAAATGTGACATGAAGACCATAAAACATTATTAGGATCTTAAAATTAATTAGTCTTCTATCATATGCCTTGAACATATGTTTTACACTTACTATATACTTTATAGGAGGTATTCAAGGAACTTTCCTACAAAAAAAATTATACCATTAATGATTTTGGTACCTAGATTTTCTTGGGTCTACATGTGTTAGTAATCAGGGCTTTAAGAACCCACATTTTCTTTATAAGTTTTATATAAATAGACTGTAATAATTTTGAAATAAACACTTTGTTTGGTACTTTACAAACATAACGACCAGTAGAAATTCCAGATTTAGATTTGGGTATAAATGTGCTCTTTAATATCCTACTTTGTCAGGTTGGTATCCTAAACCTATTACATAAATAGAAGTAATTTTTTTACCAAAAATATGTGTAAGTGCTTCTCTACCAGTGGTTAGATTTTCTTAATCATTCTTAAGTTTTTCATTAGAAAATTTAATTTCAATATTTTCTTTTAACAACTGATAATTCTTCTCTTTCTCTATAGTATGGTCAACTTTAGTAACAACAGATAAATCATGATATTTTTAAAGACTTTATATTTATCCTTATGTTATTTAAAAGTTTTGTTAATCATTTTTTAGTATTTAAAAATTTATTCTGGAGATATATCATCCACATTATGTTAACATTAAAAATTATCATAATTAAACACAAATGAAACAATAGGTATCTCAATGACATTTTTCATGAAGAAAATGTTTGCTTGGTAGGAATTTTATGTAGGATTAGAGTTCAAATCACTAGAGATATCTTCAATGGAACTCCATGTTTCATTCATAGATTTCTTGAACATTATTTCCTTGTAATCATATTTCTTTTTTTGTTTTAATTTTGGATAGTCTTCCTTGACATTACCTTTGATCTTGAATTCATAGCAAGCTATCTCATTTGAATTTTCATCCCTTTTCCAATATTTCTTCCAGTTTTCTTTCCAACACATTTACATTTATAAGTAGGATTTCAGAAAATTTTCATCTTCTTATAAAAATTCTTGAATATTTTAGAATGATGGGCCTTCTCCTCATCCCTGTATTTGGGTGACTCAAAGTCACTTGAACATTCATATTGTATCTTTTCCTTTTCCATTTATCTTTATTTGGATCGAATATAGTTGAATGCTACTGAATTTATATTTGGATCATCATATTATTCTTTATGGAATTTAAACTATTGATCATATATCATCAATTTAAAATTTAATTTTTTAATTGGTAGTATTTTAATGTCACAAGATTCTTTAATTCACACAAAAGTACCTCTAAATATTTTAAGAAGATGTCTGAGAAGTACCATGATCTGATCCTTGTGAGACACTAGATTTCCTATGGCACTCATGGTATTCAAAATTTTGTTGAACCTGAGATATATATTTGAAATTAATTCATTAGGCTTCATATTTATCGTTTCATACTTAATAGTATATGTATTCCATATCATATCTTTTACATTGGTTTTTCTTTCTTGATAAATAGTTAATACATCCAAAATTTCATAGGTGGTTTTAATTACAGAAATTATATTAAATTTCTCATATACTAAGGCATAATATAGAGATTTTATAGCTTTTAAATTATTATTATAGGCCAGACTGATAGCATTATCCCAAGTACTTATAGCAGTCTTAGTTAACTCATACTTATATATCATAGCATACCAAATCTGAAAACCCAAACATTCAATATGAATTTTCATTTTGATCTTTCACTAACCATAATTAGTTCCATCGAAAATAGAAGTTATGTTAGTAGTACAACCTTCTCATCTATTATCCATTTATAGAATCAAATTTAGAACTAACATAAATTTAAGATCTTTAATGCAAAACTACAATCATAGTTAATTTTTTTTGAAGTACATTAATACCATATCCAAACATTTGATACTAAATATTAGTTGTAGTAAGTTTATTAAAAGGCGATGTATTGAGTACCAAATATTTTTTTTGTTAAACTAGTATTAAAAATAAATCCCCCTATTAATTTAAATATGGATTAGTTAACAAAATCATTAGATCGATATAAATCTTGATCTCTTAGAAGAACTCTCAAATATTGATTAGGTCTAGGTTAAACAATATATAATATTACTTTAAAATTTGAAATCAATTTACTCAGTCAAAATATTTTTTAAACACAAATTTAGTTTAACTATAAAAGTAATGGTTTTGTATCCAGTTTAAAAGAAATTTGTTTATAATGATTAAAATTAGAATAAACAAAAAAAAGGAAACACATAGTAGAATTAAATATAAGAGGTCTAGTCATAAGTTGAGACATATTCCTATACACATAAAAATCAACCACTACCAAACTATTTATATAAAAATAAAATTTGATCCACAACCTAGATCAAGTATTACAATAGTATGACAACTTTCCAGGCAGCACCGATACCTCTTACACAATAGTTGTGAGAGTACAAAAGATAACAAGACACACATGATCTCTTCGACAATAATCATGGGAAATAAATAAACAGATTTTGAGAAGATATATAAGTATCTTAAATTTTAAAGTAGTTCATAATGTGAATGTAATAAATAGAGTATACACACAATGCAAAAATGAAAATATAAATGAAAAATAGAGAAGTTAAGAGTGTATAAATGATTGTGTTGTTTTGTCACATATGCTCTAGAGATCATGACTCTTGAATGTATCTTGAGATGAGGATCAATTCAAGGTTCTAAGATTTGTAGTGAAACAAATTGTTGAGGACTTCTTCTATTTATACTATAGGATCTGAGTGTTTGTTAAACTTTACTCTCATAGTCATGTGTAGGAAATATGTAACGTGCATGATCTTCTAGTTCTTCCAATGAGGTCCAGCACACATCACATGTACAGTTTTGTATGTGTCTTTATGTTCCAACACTACACCTCTATTTTGTATGTACCAAGGAGTTTGATTCCTATTTTACCATCATTAACATCAAAATAATCCACATGAAAATTAATCCAGGTATCCTAAATCCTCTCACTCAGGTCTGAAACATTCATTAATGCATCAATGTTAAGAAATTTAAAGAACAATCATTAAAACCATTTTGAGCATTAAATTCCATAAAATATCCATTATATATACTTAATTAGAAATAAATATAAAATAATATCAATGGGTCTTTATAACAGTACCCAAATATGATAGTCTAATGAAATGGTGGTGACTAAGAGTCTAGTAATGAGATACATTAGCGGTGTCTTTATCTAGTTGTGAGATATTATAATGTTGAGTCTTTGAAATGATGAAAACTTTTGGTGGTGAGTCAGGCTCTAGTGGTAGATCGACAATTTACCAAGTTTTCATTTTGGTGGGAGGTTTCCTCAATGGAGACTCAAGTTTGATGGTAGGTCATATCGACACTTAAACAATCTTCCATGTCGTCAGTGAGACATAAATGATGGTAGGTAATATCTACACCTTTTCAAGGTCTCACTTCAGCTGTATTTTATAGTATATGACGATTCATTACTTCTGATGACTCTTTTCCATAATTTTTCAAATTTATGTTCCAAGTAGCGAGATAATGTTAGTGGTGAGACAATAGTGTTGGTGAAACATAGTTGATGGTGAGTATTTCCAACACTTAGCCAAATTTAAATATTGTTAGTGACTCATCTCTGATGTTGAGTCATCCTTGGTGATGAGACTTCTTGGGTAGTGAGAATTCCGTGGTGGTGAGACATTCTTGGTGTTTACCCAACCTTAATGGTTAGTCTTTTAAAGACATACCACAATCTCGTCAATCTATCTTATAAAATGCAATACTATCATAAAATACGAAACTCATTAATATCATAATAATAATGATTTTGTGATCATTAAAACAAAGAGGCCAACATATGATAAATTATCAAGAGATAATTATAAAAGGAATTATTAAAATATAATTATAAAAGGGTAATTTATGGGAAATTACTAAAAGATAATTATAAAAGGATAATTTAAGAAGAATTATCAATATACAATTATAAAAGGATAATTTATGAGTAATTATCAAAATATAATTATAAAAAGACAAAATATAAGAAATTAACAAAATGTAATTATAAAAGAATTTTTTTAGAAGTTATTAAGGGATAATTATAAAAGGATAATTTATAAGTAATTGTCAAAATAAAATTATAAAATGATAATTTATTAGAAATTATCAAAATTTAATTTAAAAGGATAATTTAATAAACGAAATTAAAATATAATTATAAAAGGATAATTCATGTGTAATTTTCAAAACATTATTAGAAAGGGATAATTTTTGAGGAATTATAAAAATATAATAATAAAAGAATAATTTATGAGAAATTATCAAAAGATAATTATAAACTGATAATTTAAGAAAAAATATCAAAAATATAATTATAAAAGGATAATCCATGAGTAATTATCAAAATATAATTATGAAGGGATAATTTATGAGAAATTATCAAAAGATAATAATAAAATGATAATTTATCAGAAATTATCAAAAGATTATTATAAAATTATAATTTAAGAAAAATTATTAAAATGTAATTCTAAAATGACAATTCAAGAGTAATTATCAAAATATAATTATAAAGGGATAATTTATGAGAAATTATCAAAACATAATTATAAAAGGATAATTTAGAAATTATTGAGGATAGAGAATGTATCATCACAAGTGATATTTTTATTTTATTTGAAATAAAATAAATTTTTTTGGGTTCTAGTGAACCTTGGTGAACCTTGAGTGTCAACATTAATGATAATAAGACCGTACATAGGTGTTTTGACTGGATTGTCCCCACCTCTTTACATCGATAAATTTTGAGGTAGGTAGCTCATTACCATTTTGGGATTGTTTACACATGATTTCCATTAATATGTTTATGCTTGGACACATGTTTTATGAAAAGTCTATATTTTGATTTCATGTGGGTGTGTTAGTAGAAATGAAACCCTTATGTTGAATTTTACTCCATGAGTAATTTGCCACTTTTTATTCATTTTAATATTGACCACATGTATTTTGTGTGCTACTTCACTTATTATGATATGTTATGCTTTACTGTATATCATATCCTGCTATAAATACTATGTTTTATTTTTCTTGGAACCCATGATTGATAGAGCATCATGATATATTATCCCTTGGAGTGGGAGTGTGCCTGAATTACGCCAATGATGATGAGGGACCTATGCATAGGTTGGGGATACGAAGGTGCCTTGGAGATTCTGTACGATGCACTCAATGACTAAGAAATGTTAATTAGCTCTCGATCTATAGTATATGCCTCGATGAATAAGGGATTCTAATCAGCTCTCGATCCCTACTATACACCTCGATGACTAAGGGATGTTGATTATCCTATAGATCCCTAGTCTGTAAATCGATGAATAAGGGATGTTGATTATCTCTAGATCCCTAGTACCTGACGATAAAATAACCATATTGATTGGAAGTGATTCCAAGTTTCATGATCACAATATTCTGAGTATCATGATTCATTGGCCTTGTGGATAATCCATGATTCTTCTGACACCTTGATTATACATCTGGTATAGAGATGAAATTGGTATGACTGGGGGTATTTGGAAGCTTGACTATCACATAACCGAACAATTTTGGATTGTGTGTTACTATGCTTACTATAAATTTATTTTATTATAGAATACACCTATATACTTGAGAAAAATATGTTAAGGATGCATTGGGGGTGTCATACTAAGTCTTGTACTCACACCCCACTCAGTAATTTCGATGTGCCTGTAGATTGAATGAGGGATCTAGTGAAGGTAAGGGACCTATGATAGAAAACTAAGTAGAGGAGTTTGGAGTTAGTAGCATACCAAGATGTAATCTTTCAGATTTTTTTCTTATTTATGTACTTTATATTCTTTATTTCCCCTAGACATATTTTCCACTTATGGGATATGCTTTATATTTTTTTACATGTATGTCATATTTACTTTTATGCATGTTTACTCAAACTTTTTATTGTATTTTTTTGTTGATTATTGATCCCATGACATGATATTGATGGTATAGTCTTCACACTGACAGACTCTGGCCTTCACTAATAGTCGGTAGCCTCTTGTAAAAGGAGAGATGCACATGATGTCACATGTAATTCCATATTAGACTCGATGATTTGGGTTGGGCTGTTACAAAATTGTATCAATGCATCAGGACATGAGATAGGACATTGGGACTTGGGTAGAGGAACTATGTCAGCACCTACCAAGCAGTGCATAGTAGACCTCAAAGTAGACATAAATTGGGGGTAATTTTGTTTTTATATTTCCATGGAGTATACACACCTAGATTGATACAAATAATCATTATATGTGTTTTATGATATTTCACATATGTTGTTGCATCATGACTAGGCATGTCAGTTCACATTCCATATATATACCTATTGTTGTGCTGCATAGTAGTTAAATAATTAAATTCCTTAATTTGTAATATCTATTAGAGAATGTTTTGATTTGTGTGATATATCTATGTTTCCATGCTGTGTGATATATCTTTATTGGAATTAATTAGTTAAACTGGTCATGCTGTTGTGTTATTATATATATGATGAATATGACTAATGTGAAGGGAATGAAACAAGGGTTAGTGATAGGAAGGGTATACATTGGGTTAAAATTAAACTCTTAGGAAATCCTTATTTGATCCCATAGGCTGGTTTAGGGAAACCTTGTGTGATCCCATAAACTAATTAAGGTTGATCCCAACAACTCCTTTTCTTTCCTAGAATGTTTACTTCATATTATCGTAGATGTCTCCTTAATATAGTCTTATAGGGATTCTTAGGAAGTAGGCTAGGATATATCCATAAAGGATTATGTTTCTGTTTTTACCAATAGATGTGTTAAGAGAATACATTTGAGATTTTCCCACACCAACTATGTGGTTTATGTAATTGAGCCACTTCAACATGAAGTTTTTTCACTTAGTTTCTGTATTAGGTATAAGATTTAAAATCTGTAGTCGAGTATGCTCTGATTTTCAACTCCATAATTATTCATACTTACAGAGCACCAAGGGATATCAAGATTCTAAATAATGGGTTGAATTATTTTTGGGAATGTTTGACCTAGTATAGACTCTGAAGGATTGACATGTCAATCTGAGATCGAGTTCATGTTGGGAGTGCCTCCATTTCGATACCCCATATCATATGGTATCAATTGAGCTACAAGAGATCAAGGTTTTTCTTACATCAAAAAGTTGAAGGGGACTATGAGACATAGTACATCATCGTGGGTTTCACCTATTTTATTCTAAAAGAAAGAGGATGATAGGTTTTGTCTATGCATTGATTACCAAAAGATGAAAAAGGTGATGGTGAAGAACTGATATCTGTTACCCAGGATCGATGATCATTTTGACTAGATAAGGGGGTATCAGTGGTTCTCCAAGATTAATATTTGATTAGGCTATCATCAGTTTCAATTTAGAGAGGAGGAAATTACAAATATGGCATTTTGGAATAGATTTGGATTGTATTAGTATTTGGTGGTGTCGTTCGAACTAAAAAATGAACCAGTCATGTTCATGGACCTCATGAAAAAGATACTTCATCCATACCTAGACTCTTTCATCATAGTGTTCATGAATTATATCTTTATATAATCACAAATACCAGAGAAAAATGCTAGGAACCTAAAGATAGTCTTGAGTATGATTCAAGAACACATTCTTTACCCCAAGATGTTGAAATGTGTCTTATAGATTTGGTAGGTCAAGATCTTAGGGCATGTGGTGTTTGAGACTAGAATATCTCTAGACCCAGAGAAATTTGAGTCAGTCATTTCTAGGATGCATCCTAAAAAATGTGTTTGAGATTAGAATCATTTTTGGGTTTATTAAGATATTACCAGTGGTTTATCTAGGACTTCTCCTGACTATCAGCACCCATGAAAACACTGAAAAATAAGGTATTGAATATATAGTGGTCAAACTAGTGTGAAGAGCCTTTACTTGAGCTAAAGAGAAGGTTGAATACAACTCCAGTACAAATAGTCCCTGAGCCACAGATTGGTTATGCAGTTTATTGTGATGCATCTGACATTGGTCTGGGGGTGGTGCTAATGAAATAGAGCATGTAGTTTATTATGATTTTCTTCACGTATGATCCCCTAATTAGAACTACATTATGCCTAACATGGAGTTGGCAGTCATGGTGCATGTTCTGATGTGCTGGAGATAACATATCTTTGGTGAGAGATTTTTGTAAATGGACCTCCAGATCCTTCTCTATATATTAACGCAAGGGGGCATAAAGTTTATTCAAAGGTACTAGGTGTAGACACATGTTTTATGTTTCATTTTTGGCATGGATTATATGAACACCTAGGGTATCAGCTGATATTGAGACCGATGTACCATCCTTAGACCGATGGATAATCCTATCAGAATTTATGCATATTGGAGGATATAATTCAATCTTGAGTGATATACCTCAGAGGATCATGGGATAATCTCAGATCCTTGATTGTTTCTTATATAATAATAGTTATCAGGATTTGATTTAGATGGAACTATATGAGGAAATTTATGAGATGTCATGTCTCTCACAGCTATGTTGGCATGATGCAGGTGAGACATCATTTTTGGAATAGATATGGTTCATGAGACCTCTAAGAGAGTGAAACTGATATAGCATAGATTCATAACTCAGCTAAGATAGATGTCATATACTGACCATTGGAGGATATACTAGGATTTTTCTATGGGAGATCAAGTTTTATTGAGAGTCACTCCTTAGTTGGGGAATTTTTTTTGGGGATGTAGGTCAAGCTTGTACTATGTTTTCTTGTACACTTTGAGATCACCGAGTAGATAGGGGTAGTGGCGTATTTTATAAACCTCCCTTATTGTTATAGAGGTATGGGCGATGTGTTACATGTGTCACAACATCATAGATACATACTCGACCCAACACATGTTATTTATTGTGAGTACATTAAGCTGGAGACTGATACTTCTCATAAGGAGTGTGCAGTGCAGATCATTGATGGAAGCGAGAAGGTGTTGTGAGGAAAGTTGATACCACTAGTAAAAATTCAGGGGTAACATTGAAGGATACAAGAAGAGGTGTGGGAACATGAGTATGATGTTAGAGCTCAGTGGCCTGAGTTTTTTAAGAAAGACCACTAGAGATACTTATCAAGGATAAGAAGTTGATAGGAGGTGGAAAATTTTAATATCTTGAATTTTACAAAGAAAATAAGAACACTCTTGTCGATAAATTATAAATTTCTTATATGAAAAAAATGATTTATCAATGAATATAACTTAATATAATTGTTAAAGTCTTTTTTTAAGGGTAAAATAATTGTAAACATAGTGGAATACTCAATTTTTTTTGGAGTTAGACATTGAATTAGTATGAGATTTTGAAGCCTAAAAAGTATTAGTGAAGAAAAAATAAAAATATTAAATATATTCTATTACACGCACAAAATTTATTTAAAATAAATAAGTAAATCCAAAATGGTTTGTCGTATTAGAAATCTGAGACAACTATTAGGTTCGGGATGCAGTGATTACCCAAGGTGGGGTATAACATTTTTAAGAGTAAAAAATTTGGACAACTCACTCGTGGGAATAATTTTTTTAGTTATTATTATTTTTTTTTGAAAATTATTAAATATATTCTAAATAGTGCATTGTTTGAAAAATACAAGGCCACTATTAGTTTCAGAACATGAGATTTACCCATGGTAGGGTATAAATTTTATGCGCATTGGCTGCTTGACAACATCACACACAATAAAACCAATTTAATTTTTACTTATTTATTTATTCTGATTTTAAAAAATAAATAACTAATATGTCTCAAATGGTGTTCCTTCACAGAAATATGGGACCATTGTTAGAACAATAACATGGTGTTTACCCGAGGCAGTGCATAATTTTTTTTATCATCCATTGAATATTTGGATAATTAAATTATTTTATTTAATAATTTAATAATCAAATTAATTAATAAAAAAAATGAACATTATTCACCATCTACCCTAAAAGATTCCCAAACCACTATTTTTCATGCATCGCGTGATTCAATATTTCATTTTACACTATTTTTGGCCGATTAATAACGATAACACCATAATTAGATATATTTAATAACTCTCTTATTAATTTTTGGTTAAATCATTTATTAAACAAGTGTTTTATTTTATCTTTTTTAAATACACGTACACAACATGGGTTCTTATACTTGAACACTTTTAGATTTGTTCTTGGTGGATTATTTTGAGGACTAATCCAGAAGCCTCTTACACATAGTTGGTAGGGATCCCATGATTGATACAAGGCATTCAACCACTAGGTGGGACATCTCCTCCTCCAATGTGCTACGTGGTGAAACCAAATTTTAAGTCTTTATTTTCATTAATTTAATTATTTTTAATTTATCTCCATTATTTCATTAAACAATTATGGAAGAATGTTATAATTTAAAAACAAATTATTTAAACCTAAATTCAATTTTAATAATCCACATGAAATTATGAAATAATAATTACAGTTATTATTGAAGGATAATTTATCAAAAAATTTAAAGCATAAAACATTGAATTACCTAAAGTAATGTTTTAAAATTATCAAATGATAATTTCTAAATTATAAAAGGATAAATTATAGAATGAAATTTATTAAAGGATAATCTCATGGTTTTATTAATAGACAATTTATAGAATTTCTATAAAATAATTACATTGAGTTAACAAAAAATAATTATTAAAAAATTTATCAAACTCTAATTGCACACTTTTTGTGAAACAATTATCAAACAATAATTAAATATAATTATAAAAGGATGATTTATAAATTATCAAAATATATTTATAAAAGGAAAATTTAATAAAAATTATAAAAATATAACTATAAAAGGATAATTGATGAGAAATTATCAAAATATAATTATAATAGGATAATTTATGAGAAATTATCCAAAGATAATTTTAAAAGGAATTATAAAAATATAATTATAAAAGGATAATTTATGAGAAATTATAAAAAGATAATTATAAAATAATAATTTGACAATTATTATCAAAATATAATTATAAAAGGATAATTGATGGGTAATTATCCAAATTTTTTTTGAATACTACAAAAATACTTTTTAAAATATAAGGAATTATCAAAATATAATTATAAAAGGCTAATTTATGAGAAATTATCAATAGATTATTATAAAAGGATAATTTTAAAAAAACTATCAAAATATAATTATAGAAGGATAATTTATGAGTAATTATAAAAAAATATAGTTTTAAGGGGATACTTTATGAGGAATTATCAAAATATAATTATAAAAGGATAATTTTTGAGAAATTATAAAATATTAATTATAAAAGGATAATTTAAGTAAAATTATAAAAATATAATTATAAAATAATAATTCATGACTAATTATCAAAATATAATTATAAAACAATTTTTTTTTGATAAATTATCAAAAAAAATTATAAAAATATAATTTAAGAGATGTTATAAAAAGATAATTATAAAAGGATAATTTAATGAAAATTATTGCAATATAATTAGAAAGTGATAATTCATGAGTAATTATCAAAATACAATTATAAAGGGACAATTTATGAGAAATGATAAAAAGATAATTATAAAATTATAATTTAGAAATTATCTAGGAGAGAAACTATATCATCTCATCTAATATTTTATTTATTTTTGAAATGAAATAGTTTTTTTGGTTCTATAGACCCTTGGTGAACCTTGAGTGTCAATTTTTATGATAGTAAGGCCATACAGAGTTGTTTTTGACTGGATTTTACCTACCTTTTTTACATCTATGCCATTTCAGGTAAGAAGTTCCTTAACTTTTTAGGCTCATTTACACATGATTTTCATTAATATGATTATGTGTAGAAATATTTTTTATGACCATGCTATATTATGATAGCATGTGGGTGTTTGTGTAGCCCTGCAACCCTTATGTTATATTTGATGCCATCAGTAATTTATAGATTTTTATTCATGTTTGATGTTGATCAAATGTATTGGGTGCTATGCTTTACTTATGATGATATGTTATGCTTTCTTGTGTATCCTACCATGCTATGTATTTTTTGAGATATTGTCCTTGGAACCCAAGATAGGTGGACCGTCATAAAATGTTATCCCTTGTAGGGGGAGTGGGCATGACTTTTAATAATGACGAAGAGGGACCTATACATAGTCTATGGACACGACTATGTCTCGGGGAAGTCATGTGATGTAATAAATTACTAAGGGTTTCTAATTAGATCTCAATCCCTAGTGTATGTCTAAATGACTAAGGGATGATTATTGGCTCTTGAATCCTAAAAAATTGCATGATGACAAAGGGGTATTGATTAAATATCAATCCCTAGTTTGTTACTCGATGACTAAGGGATGTTGATTAGTTAGTGATCCCTAGTACATGCTGAGAACATATCCTTATTGATGAGAAATGATACCAAGTTGCAAGATCACATAATTCTAAGTAGCATGATTCATTAGCCTCATGTATAATCCTCAATTCTTCTGAAACCTTGATTATCCATCCGGTATAATGATAAAGAAGGTCTAACCAGGGGTTTGTGTCATCTTGGTTGTCACATAACCACTCGCTCTATGATCGTCTGTTACTACAATTTTCAAACATTTATTTTCTCATGTAATGAACTTTTGTACTTCAGCTCATTAGGTTAAAGATGCATTGGTGGTGTCATACCGAGTCTTGTACTCACAGTATACTCGGGCATTTTGAGGCACTTGTAGATTGAACACAAGATCTAGAAAATGGAAAAATCCCTATGGAGGATAGCTAAGAAGAAGAGAATGGAGCTAGAACCTGACCAGGATGGACTCTGGAGGATCCTACATTTATTTATTTTCTTTATATACTTTATTTCCTCTATACATTCTTACCACTTATAGGAGCTACTTTATTTTTATTACATATATGCCATCTTCACTTTTCCACATGACTAATCTAATTTTTTATTATATTGTTGATTTTTGATTTTTGATTTTTTGACATGATATTGAGGGTATAGTCTCCCCATTGAGAGACTTATACCCTCATTGCTAGTTAGAAGCCTCTTATATACGGGGATATGTGCATAATGTCACATGACATTCTGGCTCGGGCTTGATAATTCGGGTTGTGATATTATAATTGTTTTATATATTGTTGTGTTTCTTATATTCTACTTTTTCTATTTACTTTAATTCAGATAGTTATATCTATAATATTATTCATTTTCCAATACACTTTAGTTTTTAAATATTCTAACTAGTTTAGAACATATTATCTTCCAAAATTTATATTTTTAAAAAGTGGGAAGCTTTTTAATTTTTTGAAAACCTTAATTCACTCCACCTCTTGAAATTTCTAAACTAGGATAAAACTTTATCATGGGAATAACAAGGTGCAGTGAAGGGAAACTGGTCACTTTGACTATTGCTACGTCCCCTATTTCAACTCTCTAATATCACAAATAAACACTCTCTATCTCACTACACCTCTACATATAGTTGGATTATGTGAGGAAGGATACCAAACCTTGGGCTAAATAGAAGGAAGTGTGATGGGTTTCGGAAAAATGAGAGTGAGGTGAGGTGGAGGTATGATCAAAGACAGTGTCTTGATGAGGAGGTAACATAGAATTGACTTGAAGAGAATAGAATCCCATGCTTGGGTACATTGAAGCCCGAGTTTGGGTGGAAATGAGATGATAATGGTTGGTTATAGGTGAGGATATTGTTATAAAGAGATGATTAGGTTTTTGATCTAGACCATTGTTCTTGTCAAGAAAAAATAGAGGGGTACTCATCATGTAAAAGTTGATGTACGCCATGATAGTGGGTCTGACCCATTATTGGCAAACTTGGTATGGACCCTTCTTTGCTTTGGATGTGTGGTATGGCCCTACATAGTGTCCCTCTATATTTATGGGTTGAGCGGTGCAATCAGGTTGGGAACACTACCCTAAACTAACATCGGTAGTGTATAGAACATCCATCTAGCCATTCTCCCTCCTAGGTAGATTTTGAGGTGTGAGCCAGACTTGATGTGTAGAACCCTCATTGTATTGGATCAGGTTTATATTTGTCTGGGAACATGGGCTGGTTTCAGGTCCCTAATTGACTAAAAGTGTGGGACGTACATGGCGTAATGCACCAGCTGCATTCCTAACATGCAGGGTGACAACACTATTGACGGTTTAATTAGATCATCAATTGATCATTATGTAGTAGAATAAACCATGATATTCCTAATATATATTCAACTAAAGAAACATTCTATAAAACTAATAACACATCGATCATACCCATATTGATGAATTATCCATATGTTACTCTTCGATGGACTATGTTTGATATAGATCCCCAAAGCAGAAAATAAATGATTCCTGCCTCTATGGGAATACACCATCCATGCATCCCTGTTATCAGTGAAATAATTCCCAATCACTAATGGGATACTAGTGGATTTTCCATATAAAATATAATGATAAAATATGTAGAAAGTTTAAGCATATTTCATGCAATGAAGGTGAATCAATAGGAGGGATCACATCCCATTTTATACGCTTCGAAGTGAATTTGTGACACATATATGGTCATTGGCACGTATATTTTGATTCTGTATTTATAATATATTTTTTCTTAGTTTTTCTATGTTTGGAGGGTCATAAAATAGTTTTTGGATAAAATATACCCTAGGACATGGTTGGAACACGGTTTGTATAACCATAAAAATAACTGTGTGAGGGTGTGTTTTGGGGGATAGTGCACTTTTTCCAGGTTATACCACATTTTTTCAAACTTTGTGAGTCTAAGAAGTAACTATGTGGTCTATGTTTTTTGGATACAGGAGCACCTGCATGGATGGTTCACAGTTTTTTCTAACTGTGCAGTAAAACCATGTGAGTTGTATATGTCATTAAAAATTTTCCTTTTTACCAGAATTGCCTTATTTTATTTTAAGTCTTTTAGCCTCATTTATCTATAATTTCAAATAAAAACCTTCCATTGGAATTAGAGTTTATTACTATATATTTTTGTAGGATTCTCTTTAGATCCTTGGTGTGTTTTCTAGAGGTAACACTCCTTCAATATTTCATCATCTTTCACCTTCACAAACATTGTTCTTCCATTTTGATAGAAGTTTGAAAACCTAATTGGTGGGTTGGATGATCCTAGGGTTTTAAATGTCAATTTTAATTTTATTTATTTTGTTTTATGTGTGAGAGGTATTCTCCTTCCTAAATTAGGTGGTTACTGTTGCATGTGATGTGTTTGGAACTATTTCTGAGTCAGTGTCTCTATTTAATGGCATTTTCCATGGATTACCCTTAAATTTTGAATCACGTTTGGTTTATGTTTTCTAAATTTCCACTGTATTTATTTATGGTTGATTTTATTCCATATTAGTTATATACCATGGTTTTCAATTATAAATTTAATTTTTAAATTGGGTTTTCTAAAGGGACATGGATTTGGTTAACTCTAAGTGTTTAATAAAATAGATCAAATTGGTTTTATGATTTTTATTGGATTTTAAAATAGGTTTTATAAATGGTTTTACCTCAAGGATGGTGTTTTATCAAAATATGCGTTTTTTATTAAAATGGATTTTGGATAGATCCTTTGTATGTAACCTATGATTGTGGTATATTTTTCATTGAGAAGCATAAAGATACCTGGGGTTTGAGTGTGTAAATGTCCAAGGGATCAACATAGCCTTTGGGAGGAAGACCAAGAGAGATTTTGTATTGATGTATAAGTGATCAAGAGATCCTTTGGGTGGAATTCATATAGATATTTTGTTTTAATGACTAAGATATCAATAAGGATCTTGGGAGTTAGGCCCGAGGAAGACTATGAGAACTTATAATTTGTTTAACTGACTATCATATCATGTTTTAGATTCAATCAAATTAGACCACTATGGTTAGATCCCATTTTTCACTTTACATATTCATTGTCATATATATTCTTTATTTCATTACAGTAGTTCCTTGTATAATAGTGATATCAAGTGTTATACCCATTTCCATGTATGATGATGTTTATAGTTACCCATTTTATATTCCTTGTTTTTGTATATTGATCATTTTATGCCATATAGACTTATTTATTTACTTGATCTATATCAATAATTGTTTTGGAAGATATTTTTTTCATTTAAATGGAAATCCTAAGGGGTTTAAAATGAATGATTTAATGATAAATGTTTTCAAAGTAAAATAGTTTTGAAAAATTAGTTTTTATACTAGTTTATTGGTTTTCATGGATTAAATGCCTTAAATAGATTCATGGTGTTACCCTATTGAGATTTGTTCCTCTCATGATAGATATTCCTTTGGGAATATGTATACTTTGTTTTTTTGGACATAGGTAAAGGTAAGGAAACTATATATTATGATGGATCAACTTGATTACTTCCATTCATGGTTATTTTGATAGAGGATATATAGTCTCACTCGGTTAGATCCTAAGAGGATATTTTTTGGGTTTTATACCTTAAGGATGTATGTATTGTCTATTTAGGTATTTGATCCATGTTTTAGTTTTTTTTTATTTTTTAATTGAGATACCGAGTTTATTTATCTTTTATGAAATATTGTATAGGTTGATGTGATGTTTTTTACGGTATCTATTTTATTAATTACTGCATTACATAGTACATATGATTATATTGGTGTGGTCATCCAATATCTATTGTAACCAAGGCAATTATTTTCTGAAAAAGGAGCATGGTTTGTGTTTTTTGTCAATACTATCATGGATTATTAGGGAGATTGCATGGAAATGGGTCATAGAGTTTAAGCCGAAAATAGTTTTGATGGTGACATCTATTCCCAGTGTTTTCCCAATTTTTGGGTCTAAAATTTGGAGAGTGGAAATCATTGTGAAAAGTGGTTCTTCTTGGAGGCCTTATGAAAATATGGAAAAGGTATATGTTTCATAGATATGGAATTATTGATTTGTTTTTCGCAAATATTTACAGAACTTTAAGAGTGTCCTCTACGATTACAAGAGTTTGATCTTTGATATTCGTGAAAGGTATTCTTCTAGAATCAAATTTTCATTTATATGGAAAAGTAATGGTTTTTACAAATACTATATTGAGGATTTTGAATAAATGAAGCATAGTGATTTGATATGGTGTTTCATTGTGGTTACAATGAGCTTTGAGAACCGAAAATTTCAGCAGAGCATTGCAAGATGGAGGAAGCATCGTAGAGACGTTTTGACCGATCCGGAATTCATGCCTAAAGAAGTGGAGCTCTGCGATTTGACCATGCCTATAAATAATAGGCCACCCCTCTCCATTTCAAATGAACTTAAGAGGGAAAATTCAGAATCGCTCAAACTTCGGGAAGCAAGGGGTTCTCTTCAAATCAAGGATTCTTTGCAATATTAAGCTTTGTGAAAATACTATTCTAGTCTTGATTTAATTCAATGATTCTATGTTTTTGTCACTTTGTAAAGATGGGATGTTCTGTGTTGGCTGAGTGATCTTTACTAAGTAAGTTGCTCTGCGAGGCAGTAATATTCGAAAAGGGTTGTGGTCTATGAGGTAGTGATCTCTATGAAGGTTTGTGCTCTGCGAGTTTGTGTTCTCTACGAAGGGTTGAGATTTGTGAAGGGGATTGGAAAAGTTTTGTTTTGAGTATCAGTTTTGAGTGTTCAGGGATTTCAGTGATCATTTACTTAGTTCTTTGATGAATGTAGTGTCTTGTGATAGATAGAGATAAAGAATCCAATTCCCATTTGTTTAAGGGACCATCAATTCTATAAAATGAGTTGGACCACTCTCATAGAAATGGGTTAGGGGGAGTTTACGGTTGTGTTCTGAGGGAAGCAGTGTGTTATCCCTTAATTTTTTAAGGGTAGGGTTCCTGGGACAGAGTGGTTGTGAGAAAAATCTTCTACTCCACAACTGGTGAAGATTAGTGGATTTAGGTACGAATGACACACTGTCAGTGTATTCTCCTTGGATGTAGCACTTTGTGGTGAACAAAGTAAAAGTTTTTTTTATCTCCTTTATTCCATTTGACTGAAAGATTTAACAAGTTCCTACCAACGTGGGAACAATATCCACAACTCTAAAAAGAAAAATTTGCCACCCTGATTCACCCCTCCCCTCTTAGGGTGTTCTGAGTTCCTTCAATATCATGGATTAGTCATGATTGTTGGTCACAGAAAAAATTGTTCCCAATTATTTTCTCATTATTCCCTTGTTATTTTCACAAGATCATGGAGACCAGAAACTTGCTTCGTGTCATGTGGCGTGCCAACTCAGGTGATGGGTCAGGTTGACCCAGGCTTGATCACTACAAAACAGTATAAAATAAATTATTTTGATGGGGCCAATGTTGAACTAGGGATATGACCATCGATTCTTGAGAGGTAAGAACAAAGGAGTGCCTTACAAGAAATTATTCATGTCTAACCTCTAGATTCTCTGGGTGGTCTAGGATTTTGTTTACATTTTGAGACTATTTATGGGTTGTTTTTTTTTGGAATTTTATATACTTTCCTTTTTATTATGAGTTATAGGTGAACCTTTGAGTTATTTTTCATTTTGGGGTGAAATAGGGAAGCCAAAAGGTGGAAAATTATTTGATATCATGGTTAGTAGAAACCATGTGGAAACCGTGTAGCCTTGTCTTTTCACTTCTAGAGGCACTTTCATGGTTGGAACATGGTTATCATAACCATGATAATAAATCTTTCCAAGTGGTAAAGTGTTTAAAAATTTAAAATTTCCAGCCCTTCTTCTTTAAAAAGTTTTTTATGGTAATACTATTTTTTTAGATTTATTATAAGGGATTATTTTATTTTTATTGATGATGTTTGTTATTAAATTGTGTATTGAATGATATTAAATCTTGTTATTTGTAGAAAATTCCTCTTAGAAGAATATTATATAGGTTTAGATAGGGTTATGCAGAGCATGTCGTATATACAAACCCTCTATTTTATCCAGATTTGGTGGATTTGGTTATTTATATGACCTAATCCTTAGGCTATGAGGGTGGTAGATAACAGACACAGATGGTGGACCATTTTTGTTAGTTCTCTAAGAAATATACTTCGGTCTTTCATGATAATAAGAGAGACCAAGATACCATCGACAAAATATTTCAATATTTGATGAACTATGAGGTCTTGAAGTAGGTATTTACAACCTTTGTGCTATAAGGACTAGGTATAAAATGGTGGGAATCCATGTTGCAAGAAGGTCCACATTAGGATCTCACAAGCACTACTTTCAATGTGGCATTTAATCAGTAGTTCTACACAGATATCTTGAGGGAGTTAGAGGCCTATGAGTTTGTGACATTGAAGAAAGGGGAATATTTAGTGTTGGAGCATAGTGCTCAGTTTATGTAGTAGGTTCATGTATCTCTTGATCTCATTTAAAATGATTACCTCAAGGCTTGAAGTTTTGATAAGGGCCTGAAAAATGATATCTGGTCCACACTTATTCTTATTATCTTAACAAATTATGTCTATGTGGTTGATAAGGAAGCCATGTATCAGGTAGATTTGGTCATCAAGATAGGTCTAAGAGGTGTTCCTTTAGTGGGTTTTAGGTAGGGAACTTCATCTGGTTAGAAGTAGAAATGGGATGAACCTCATCGGGGTAGCGACAATAATACTCATCAGTCATCGGGAACAACACAAGCTTCTTGTTTAGAGAATAAAAAAGTGGTTTTTATCACTATGGTAAGTATGGTCACAACAAACCTATTTTCCTAGATAATACAAGGGGGTACAACCTGTGAGGGAGTATAGGTCATCATTAAAAAAACTCAGGGTTTCGTGCAGGGGAGTGGCATTAGTTCCACATTCTCAAAGGGTTCTGAGGTGAAATATGATACTTTCAAGGGTGGGGGATCTCTCCCTAATGGTAATGGAAGTTTTAAACTGGTGAATATAGCACATGGAATGATTTATTTTTGATTTCTTCATGTAGTATACGTGGCACCAAAATATCCGAATTTTGGGTCGGCCACTGTGAGAGGTACGATGTTCTTTTTTTCTTCTATAACATCTTTTTTATTTTATATGGGTGCATCTAATTCATTTTCCTTTATAAACTTTATTGTTTCTTTGGGTATGTGAGAATAATTAACATCATTTGTAATATTTTATGCATTTTGGTAGAAAGAAAAATCAATTTTTCATGTGCATAATGTGTCATGTTTTAATCACTAACACATAAGTTGTTTGGGATTTCCTCATGTTGGACCTGAGTGTTTTTGACCTCAACATTTGTATAGATTGGTTGATTAGATTTGAATATCAAAATGATTTTATCACAATAGGGTCCAGTTTCAATATCATTATGGGAGCACTAAGGTCTTCTAGGTTGAGTAGGATCTGCAAATATGAAGGGTATGGAATGTTGTCTCAAATATGGGTTAGATTTCATGCTAGTTGTCCAGGTGGTTGTTCAATGCCTCAAAGTAGAGTTTCATTGGTTTAATTTCTATGGTCATGGATAGTTACCTTGATGTGTTTCTCGAGGATTTATTATTAATTCATCCCTAGTGAGAGGTCATGTTTAATATTGATCTTCTCCCTAAGATGAGACCCATCTCCATGCCTTCTCATCGGATGGATCGAACTAAGATGAATTAGATGAAAGCTCAGCTGGAGGACCTTGAGATAAAGGTATTCATTCATTCAAGAGTGTAACCATGGGAATAAATAGTTATATTTTATAATAATTTATATAAAATCCTATGAATTTTCATAGATTACTATAAGATTAATTCTGTGAGTGTAAAAAATAAATACATATTTCCCAAAAATTGATGATATTTTTTTATCAAGTCAGAGGAGTTCGTTGGCTATCAAATATCTACTTGGGATCAAGATATCACTAGTTGAGGGTTCAGAAATAGGATATACTAATTACCACCTTTCACATCCAGTATAAACACTTTAAGTATTTTGTTATACTATTTATCCTTACCAATTATCCTATGGTTTGTATGAATTTGATGAACCAGATCTTCCATGATTTTTGAACACCTTAATAGTTGTGTTTATTAAAGACATCATGGTGTACTCCAAGATATAATTGGATCATAATAACCATTTGGAGGTTGTTTTTGGAATATTGAGAGAGTAGAGTCTATATTAGAAGATATCAAAATGTCATTTTTTAATTTAGGAAGTATAGTTCATGGGCCACATGATTTAAGAGAGAGGAGTTTTTGTGGATCCTGATAAGGTTCGAGCATTCATGTCTTCAAAACTGGCCATGAATGTGTTTGATATGAGGTAATTATTTTTATTTTAAAGGATTGTAGAAATATTTATAAAACTTATCTAGTATAGTTTCTACATTGATGTCTTTGAATAGGAAAGGGGTGCAGTTCGAGTGGAGTGAGAAGGGAAAACATTCTTTGAGGAGTTTTAGGACCATTTTTCATCTGATCCAGTTATGATCCTTCCTAGTCCTAGGAAATATTATGAAATTTATTTTTATTCCTATGGTGTGGGGTTGATATTCATGTTGATGTTAGATGAACATGTAATGCCCTGACCCCAGTTACCCGGAGTCGGTTAATTATTGCGTAACACTGGCATGATCACAAAAGATCAAGTCTCAAAAGACCGATTAGTTTAGTAGTCTTGGAAACACTAGATACATTCATAAGTCTTACATTACATCGTAAAGTAAAAAAAAACTAAAAAAACATCCTGTCTTCATATCCCCTCATACTATCCCGACAGGTCATTCATAATATACTTAATCACATCCTGGAAAAATTAAAACATTTAAAGGGGTGATCTCAGATGCTCAGTAAGGATAAAAATATAGCGTAAGATTTCATAAATAAACATAACATTTAAGGCAATGTATAACTAAAAAAGAAAGCCTTTTAAACTTGAACTTTAGCATAATATGGAAAAAGTAAAATGAAATAATTCCATTTACTTATTCACATGGATATTCTACTGGTCGAATAATCACATGCAATATCAATAACCACTTTCATAATAATAGAATGCATAATGCTAGACTATCATAACCACATAGCCAAGGCCTCGTTCCAAGACCACAAATAAGATTTTTTCAAGGCCTCATGCCAAGACGCTAGTTTGTCTCATGAGACCTGCCGATGCATCGAGGAGCTATAGTGGGCTCCACCCGTCACTTATTAATTCCAATGCATTTCTCATATGAAAAATGGTATATAAACACTTTGGAATACCATTTTTTAAAATACCGTTTGAAATTAATTACGACATCAAAATACCAGTTCAATTTTTAGAAGATACTTTCATTTAAAATTGCTCAAATATACTCCAGTGTTTTTTTGAACATATTATGAAAGCTTCTGAAAACAAAATAACTAATTCGGAGACTGCTCGACTAATTACAGGCCATGATGGGTCCACGCCCAATCCCTTCCTGTCTACCACACTCGAGAGTCGGGTTTTCTGAAAACATTTTTAAGCTTTCATTAAATACATATACATTTGCACTGGGTTTTCATATATTAGAACTCCTAAACAACATTTGATACATACTTTTTTCAATACCAAAATAAAATAAAATTAAAAAATGGTATTTTTTCATTTAAAAAAGTTATGGCTTGTAGAGGAAGCCGAAACTCAAATAATGGGCACAGTGGCGGAGAAGTCGTTGTCGCTGCATACGTAGGACAAGAAAAACATTCCTTTTTGTCTTTTAGTAAAACGCTTCATATAAAAAGATTCCTTTTGAATAAACATAAAAGTCAAAGGGGTTTATACACCATATAAAAGAAAGTTGTCTATAAAACAAAATATGCCTCAATGAAAGGAGATTGAGACGAAGTCCCTTAAAAGATAATTTTTTAAAATAAAATAGATCTATTATGTGTATTAACTATATGTACACATAAAGAAATTACAAATAAAATATAGGAAATAATAATATCATGACATAATTTGAAAGTAGGAGATTAACCCAAAGAATGGAAATTGGGTTAAGAAGTTCCCTTACCATGTGTCCGACTTGACTCGATCGTTCTTTAACCTCCTGAATAATAAACTAGTGTTAATCTATAATTTTTTAAGAACCTTTTTAAAGTTCATTATCCCTTTTATATCACTTATTACAATGTTACGAAAATTATGTAGTCATTTAAGTTAATAACGGTTGTTTTGTCGATCTTTGGTACTTGAGTCAACAATAAACTTCTTATAATTACAAGTTGTTTATGTGGCAGAATATCCATTATCTCCAGAATTATAATTATGATTTATATATCATATATATCATATATATACAGTATATACATTCATTTATAATCTTACATAACATTTAGAGGTAAGAAATGAAATGCACCGTTCATGGAGATGGTAAGCCGTACGTACACATGAATGCTACTTTCATTTCTATTTCATATTTAATGGAATGAAATTATAATTATATAAAATTATACTATAATTCCATTATTATATAATGTATAATACCATTTACTCCATCCTTTATACATCCCTCATATGGCATTAACGATTCAAATCACTTTGAGGGGGCGGTAGTCCTCACTTCTTAAAATGAAAATACCGCGTTTACCCATAATGGAAACCATAAAGGTATGCAATAAATGAAAAATACAGAAGCTTAAGTAAAAAATAAAAATATTATATATCATATATAAATATAGTGAAATCTTAATGGCCACAATTAAAGGTGTTATATGAGTGTTGAACAATCATCGTTTCGTGAGGCAGAAATTCGCCATCCAGAGAAACAGTATGTTCTTTAACCATTAGATGTAGGTGTGTTTAAGTTTAGATCTAATCCTTCTTATAAAAACATACTAGTATATTGAGGATACTGTTGTTTTTACAAAATAAATTAATAAAAAGAGTTTAGGGGGTTGGAGAAGAAAAATAAAACAAAATAACATAAGAGAAGACATTACCTTAAAATTGGGTAACTGTTTTTGATTTGAGACAAAGGCTTCCTTGGGAAGACTTCTGCCCAAAGTGAGGCTTCTAGGAGTAATAGAGGGAAGTTGGGAGAGTATTTGGGCAGAAGATGGCCGAGCCAAATGGCTTTAATGGTTTGAATAAGGTGGTAGTGGTGGGGGCCTTTTATAAGAGGAGAGGAGGGGCACTCTTGGAAAGTCATGAAATGTTACTTTATTATATAATGAGTTTCGGATTTTAAAGGTCCCACACTTATATATTTAGAGTATAATGTGATAAGGGTTCGAAATATACTCATCCAATAGGTTTTTTTACAAGTTTATGTCTTATATTTTACATTATCTTTTCATTTTATTTAAATCGTTAATTAATGAGGTAATCGCTGCATCATCATTGTGTCATACAAATTTTAATTTATTTAATGTATAAAAATTATAAAAAAAATATAATGATTTAGGAAATCTTTTTATCTTTATAATTAATATTTATAGTCTAAAATATGACCTGTATAACCCCATTTAAAAATTGTTTTAGTAAACGAACTCATGTTTGTGACATTTTTATTTTAACATTAAATAAAAAGTTTTTAATGTCATTTTTCTACCAAAGTGGCTCCATGGGGTCCCCAAGTTGACACATGGATTTTCTGGGTCGGCCATGACTCATCCAATAGGGGTAGGACAAGTGTAAAGGTATTTTCATATTTTTATAATATCATTTTTACCTTAAAGTTCACTAAATACCTTTAATCGTGATTAATTAAACTTAAAAGTTACTATTTACCAAAAAAATTATTTTAATCTCATTGAACCACATTTTACTTCTTAATGACAACCATGTATGTTGGATTTTTGAAAATCAAATCACAGAAGTGGTAATGTTTCATTTAAACGAAAAAACAGTTTTTTAACTACCACTTAGTGGTTTCACTATTCATCAAAAATTGAAGTTTTTCAGAACAATGCCAAAATTTCACCCTAAGCTATAATTGATATTCCGAATTCAAAAATGATTTCTATTTTATGAAATTAAAAACATATAAGTTTAATTAATTAATTTTATAATTAATTCCCGCATTCACAACAAATAGGGCATTTTTAAGAAACAATATATATCAAAAGATTGACAATTGTTTATGTCCAATTTCAAAGTGAAATTAATTATAATGAACACCATTGGATAAAATGGTAAAATTATATTCTAATTATACTTTAAAACCAATAAATAGTATAATTTATCACTATAAATTATTTTGATTAAAAAAGTTATTTTTAAGTATTTTTCACTATTCATAGAAAATTGGAAGTTCTCAGAAAATTACAAAAAATTCAACTTAGGATAATTTCGATATTCCGAATACAGAAATGAAGTCCATTTTGAAATATAAAATTTATATAATTTCAAAAAGTGGGTATTACTATTCATAACTACTACTTTTATTTGCCGCGGTGTGTTAGAATCTCGAACTTGCGTACAATGCAAGCTATTGCATTATTGAAAGAGAAGCGTATCGTGAAAGCTTGGGGTGTTACAGAAAATGTGATGATTTATGGCCCACAAAATCTATTCTCACATGAGAATAATTATCCAACCAACAACCTATAGTTAGTATCTATGATAAATGCATTGAATTCATGGTGTTATTACTTATTTAGGGGTCATTTTATAGTATATTTGGTTTATAGGAGCTTAAATTACATTTTTACCTAGAGGTCCTTGAACCTTAGACATATATTTTGAGTATATGATCATCAAAACATTGATTTCAACATTAATTCTACACCCATGAAGGGGAATGTTGTCACTTATTCCTTAGTCTATGATATTTAATAGTCAATAAATGATTGGGGATTGATGAGTATTTTTTCTAAAATGAGTTTGGAGGTGTAAGAGGATAAAGAGTATATGTTTTTCCTAGTAGTTGAGTCATGAATTCTTTCTTCTATCGGGTTAAGAGTTAGAAATTATCTGACCTTGAGTGCTATCAGATTAGTTGGGTATTAAATGGAGGGAAGACCTTAGGTGATTTCTCTCAGTCTTACAATGGTTCTCCCATTTTCAATAAGTGTCTGGTGCTTCCTTTGATCTTGAGGTATAAGGTGATGCATGAGACACATCATTCTATTTGGGGAGTTCACCATGAGGATACCATGATGTTTTATAACTCGATAGGTCAATATTGGGGGCCGAGTATGAGGCAATATTTTTCAAAAAATTTCCCAATGTTTGACCTCTTAGAGAATCAAATAAGTATAACAGAGACTGTAACACCCTGATATTTTGTGGAATATTATTTTTCAAATTAATTTTATCTTTTTGATATTTTTCATTACACACAAAAATAATAATAATTTATTATATATTAAATAAATATGTTTGGATTGTGTTATATGAAAAACCAAGTTAATCATACACTACACACAACATAAATTTTATCTTTCTTTACATGGAACACCAAGGTTATCTGTGTTACACGCAACAATGACTTTCCTCGATGGCTGGTGTAACACGCAAGATCGAGTTTTACCTAATAATGATATATTATTTAATATTACCTAGAAATTAAATTAGTAATTATGAAAAGGTTTTACTAAATTATGATAATATGTGGTTTACACAAATATAAAATGAATTCATTGGTTATAAATTAAATAGAAATGAATATGAAAACTAATTGAATATAAAGGAAAATATTATTATACCCACAAAGTAGTTTTACACTAAATAATTAAATTAATTAAAATTAATGGGTGATATTAATGTGATATATATATATATTATATTAAATAAGATATTTTTTATACTCATCCAATAGATCTTATAGGCTTAAGACAATAAAAGAAACCCAATTTTATGCATAAAATACTATATTTCTTATTAAGGAATTTTTACTGCCTTTTAATGGAGAAGCTATTTTAAATCCAATTTTTGGAACTTTTATGGATTATATATGTCCAAATAAACATCATATTTGACATATAAATATTAAAATTAGGTTAGGGTAAATTTGATTTATTTTTCTGTAAGGTTTCATTTTTAATGAATAGTTAAAAAATACTGAAATTTATTTCAAAAATAATTTTTCATCTAATTTATTCATAAGGTTAAATTATATTTTAAATTTATCTAAAAGTTTAATTATATCATATTCATATAAATTAATCTAATTTTGCTTCTTATAATTAATTTAACTTTGAAATTGGTTATAAAAACTTAGCATTCTTTTTGATGTTTTTACATAAAAAACAGGTAGTGTCATCCCGTCAACGGGATTTAATTTAAAATTATTTCTTCCATATAAGTGATTTTAATTTTAAAAAAAGATTAAATATTTAGAATAATAATAATTTATAATTTATAATAAGTTAAACTAATTATTTGACCAAAAATATTAGTAATTACAGTTAAAATTAATTAGATTCCTTAAGGTAAAATTAAGCTTTACGAGGGGATAAAACTTAAACTTAAGGGTCCAAATGACCTAGAAACTTGTCAAAAACCCATTAAATGTCAATATTTAGGTGATAAACCTTCCATTATTGAGTGTTTATGGGGTTTTATGACATTTCTAGTTAAAAACGTTGTAACACCTAACTTGTTTTTAAAAATGCCATGTGTGTCCTTTCCCTTCCATAAAAACGGACATAAACTCTCCCACTTCCTCACACCTCTCAAACCACATAGATTCAGAAAATATCTGATCAATAAAGTTACTAAAAACCCTAAATTATTCCTTGAATCCTTCATTTTGGTATAAATGCTTCCAACGAATCCCTTCGGTAGAAACCAAAATGAGTTACTCAATTAAGAGGTAACACCCTCCCTCAAGCCCCATTCTTTTATTTCTATTCACCAATTCACAAAATATTATTATTCAATGATTGTATAACAACAATAGTATACTTAATATACTAGTATTTTTATGCTAAGAGATCTATCTACATTTATAAACATATCTATCTAATGGGTAACAAACATACTGTAACGACCCAAAGTTTTTCAATGAAAATTCCCTTCAAATAATTATGTCATAGAATCACATGAAAACACAACATAATTAACTACTAAGTTCTAAGTGACCTTTAAACATAACCTTGTCACTTCTGTAATTAGAATTTTGAAAATACGACATACACAGTTGTGTTTAAGATGATTTTTGGAGTCGAATGAAACAAAAATATTTTTTGGTGAATAGTAACGTACCCTTGTGAATAGTAACATACCCTTATGAATAGTAATATGACCCTTATGAATATTAAATCATCCTGCATAAGAGTAACCATACCCATGAATAATTAAATAAAATTTAGATATCTTAGAAAGTGATAATTTGACCTTAGTAAACGTTTTGGTATTTTATAAGTCATAAATAAATAATTATAATTAATTAATTAATTTAAAATAAAAATTTTTTTCTTAAATTTTTTTCATTAATTATAAAATCAATGTATTATAGTTTTTAGATAATTTTATAAGACCCTACGTAATTTTTTAAAGCACTATAAAATCAGTTTTAATTTTAAAAAATGTTTTTAAGTAAATTATAATTTTTAATTAAATATAAAATTAATAATAATTAGAAATTTATTTTTGAAAAATGGAATTAATTTTTGGACTTTATATGTTGAAAAATGGTTGGGGTAAATTTTTAGGATTTTTCTAAAGTACTTGAATTTTTAATGAATAGTGAAATACCATAATTTACAAAATAAGCTAAATAAGCTAATTATAGAGTCATGGGTGATGTTCTGCTGATGTAAGCCCACTTGGTTCGGCATAAAATGATAAAATTACAATTATTGGTCATTGAAGACTCATTATTCCTTATCTTAGGGTAAATTATTAAACTAATTAATATTATATTAAGAAAACCCCTCTCACCTCCACTATAAAAACCACCCCTCACTCCCTCATTTCCTCACACCTCTCAAGCTCCGAGCCTCTATAAAATATGCCCAAACATCCTCCCTAGCCCCTCTCCCACGTTGAAGATCTGATGGTATCATAAAAATACCAAGCCTAGATTCCTTAAGGAGGATCTCAAGAGGAGGATTTAACAGGTAATTTCTCTCCCTCTTCTCCTTTAATTTCCTTTCAAGTTAAAGTTCATTTCTTGATATCTCACCACCTATCGTCATCCAAATGGTATTTTAACTCCAGTATTATAAATTTAATATAATTTTATGATGATAATGGGATATTATTTCATTCAACCCCATTTCCCTCTTCCTTTTTTTGTATTAAAGAGAACGTTGTTCGTGAGGTGTTAATTTATCACCTTCATGAATGACAAGTTATCTTCTTCCATTTCTACCTTCAGATCTGGTCATGAAACTATTTTTATGGTTTAACCAGAATATTTTATATGTATTATCTCTTATTTAATGTTCTGGAACTAACTTATGACTATATTTCTAGTAATAAAATAAAACAAGTTCATTATGATCGAAAAATCGCTCAAATTAACCCAAACAATCATCATTTAATTCTTATCTAATGACTCATCCACATGGATCTAATATAAATCATTATAATATCATTAAAACTCTTGTAATATAATTAATAACATGTAATGTAAGTTCTGGATGTTTACCCATGTTCTACCCAAACTTCAATTTAAGAATACAAGTGAACCACTCAAGAAAACCATAAAAAAACAAACATTCCAAAACAATGTTTTTTTAAACTCTATAACCCATCCAAAGGCACATAAAATCACTTAATAAAACCATAATTAAAAATATTAATGTAAAAAAGGTTTTTTATTTCAAATTCATGAATAAAATTTCATTATACAGGACATTAAAGAGAATGAAGCATTCAAATACTAGGTAAAGGGAAATTCTCGAACCCAACTTTCATCCTTCGGGTTCTCCCTCTTTCACTCCATTTATGACATGGTTACTACTTAAAGAAATTTTGTTCATAATTTTCATTGATTTTTTGGTATATACAGGATTATCACTACTGTTTATGTCAAAAAAAAAATTTCCAAAAGAACTCTTCTGTTAAGAACTCACCTTTTACTTCTCATTCAAGGTTGATGGTTCTTGTATCAAGTATGTTATTCTCTCTTTGTTTTGGGAACCCAAAGTTTATGAATGTGTTCTTATGATATGTAACCAATTAATTTACATGGTTTAGTTATGTTAACTTTTTATATATGTTATCATGATGATGATAATGTTATGATGTGACGGATGCACCCAGAATTATATAGTGTAATATGAATTATTGAATGTGACGGGTGCGCCCAGAGTTATACAGTGCTCCAATGCATTGGGTAAAGTGATGAATATAATGAGTAAATGTGAAATGATGTGTGAACAATATGCTATCTTGGTTCACAAGTATGTGTGGTATTTAACCACTAAGACTTGATGTTTCATTTTATGCATTACCACATTTCAAGTCTTATATTTATGCTTCCTCTCATGTTCATGATTCTTTTCCCATGTTATGCCTATGCTCACCCCATGATATATTTTTATTATCTATCCTCTTACTGGGATTATATATCAATCCTTTTGATTTATATCCTCAGGTGGCTACTTGTACTAAGTAGAGGACAAGTTCCAATAAGAAGCTAGAGAAGAAGAAATTAAATAAATGTTTATGCTCGATGTTGTAATTGTTGTGTATGGTCCTAGTTTTCCCAAGACACTAAACCTTTGGATACTCTATGTGTATTAATATTATGTTTTTTATCTTAATATTGATTTAATAGTAATATAAGAAAAGGTTGAGTCCTTCTACATATTTTTTACGTGTACGACAAACTACAACCTCACAAAACGATAATTTTTCATTTTTCTATTACCACCTCCAATGGTGGAAATTATGATGTATAGTATATTTATATATAAAATATATTATAATTTTAATTTATTTATTCTTATTTAATTTTTATTTATTACATACCCTTACACTTTCCATCTTGTGTAAATATGATAATTTTGTTTGAGGAAGTGTCGACTACTGCCCCCTCAAAGAGATGTTGTTCATACACACACTACATGGAATATATTAAGGATATGTTTAGAGAACCTATATGATATATATGAAATATTAATTATAATTTAATTATATTATATACATATATAAATATACATATATTCCATTTACTTTCATTCAATGAATATGTCTAAAAACAGAAGCAACATTCATGCATACATATGACCACCGTCTCCATGAATGATGTATTCCATTTCATACTTATATATTATATAGATTATTATAAAATAGATATATTGAATATAAAGTATATTTATATCATGTTTGAAATTATGAACATCATGATATAAGTATAAGGACCAAAGATATAAAAAATTAAGACAAAAGCAATAAAACAAAGTGCATATTATCCGAAGCGTAACTATGACATGAAATTGTTAACAAGAGGGTGATATAAAGACATAAAAACCCATATATGATATTAGATATATGATTATTTTTCTATAAAATAACTATAAAAAACTTACATTTCTTATATAAGAGGTTTGAATGAGTACGATGAGAGTCAATACACAAGGTAAGGGGATTTCATATCACTTTTTATTTCCAAGAGATACATGCCTTAATAGTCACTCATTTCATTTGTTTGGTGTTTATATTGACCATGGATTAATTATATAATTCTTATAATTTAATGTATAGTTATTTAAATATTAATTTTATGTTCTTTCTTTCACGGTTCTATGTTTCAATATTTACCAAATCGGTAATGTGATTTTGTCTCAATTTGTCTTCTTTGAGACACATTCCATGTTATGCACCTATATTTTTCCGTCAAGTGTATATACTACCTTTGACATGTTATATCATGAATATAATTATTTTCATGATATTTGAGCTTTATTTAATGTTATTACTTCCATTTTTTATGATCCAACATTACCAAATTTGTAACAGTTTATGGATACAATCTCACAATTTATTGAGATTGTTTATGATTATGCTCCCATTGATGAAATATTATGATAGATATCTCAAGAACTATTATGAGATTTATTAACCTCTATTAATTCATGTCATATACATATAATGGAATTTTTTCCACTTTTTTGGTATACAAGATTACTAAGAATGTGTTTTTAACCCTGAATTTACCCTCTCTTCAGTCGGAAATTTGTGTTCCTTCGATACCATGTTTTCCAAAAATAGTTTCAAATAATATTATAATATTATAATATAATATTTAAAAGACATTTTTACCCTTTTTATATTTTAACAATAATTTTATGTGAATATTCATGTCTTTTTTTCTCAACAATACATTTTTCTTACCTTTTTACAATGAAAAAAGGAATATTCATTTTACCTCGTACGACATGTAAGAATTTACCCATCATAATTTCTGTGAATCTTCCTTTATTTTTTTAAATGGTTAATTTTTAAGAAAATGTTTTTAAAAAGTAATTTTCAATTAAAATTGTTTGAAAATATTTTTAATCTCCTTTTATAAGTTTCAAGGAATTATTTTTTTCAAAATGTTTTCAATATTCTTTTATAAGTTTTCAAGGAAAATGGTTTTCATAATTTTTTCAAGATCCTTTTATAAGTTTTCAAGTAGAATGGTTTTCAAAACATTTTCAAGTTCCTTTTATAAGATTTCAAGGAAAATGGTTTTAAAAAATTTCTCAAGGTCTATTTATATGTGTACAAATAAAAATGTTTCCAAATGGTTTTTAATAATTTCTTTATAAGCATTAATGTTTATTTAGAGAAAAATATTTTCCAAAGTCTTTATGTTTTAAAGAGACATTTTCAAAGAATTACATATATTTTCCCCAAGAAATTATTTTTAATGTTATTTAAAAATTATTTACCATATAATATTACATCAATTAATGTTACTCAATCCCTTATAAGATATGATTTAAAGGTTCCATTCATATTTTTTCTTGAATGGTTTATGTTTTTATGGAATAATTCTTATAAATTTTTTTTCTCTTTCTTGAGTTATATTATTTTGAAACCTACTTCTTTTTATGGGTTATGATTTTAGGAAATGATTATTAAATATATTTCATTTCCATATGTTATGATGTGATGTAATGTTAGTTATACCCATTTCATTTTATGGGTTATACTTTGATATTTATAGAATCCATCTCTTTTCATGGGTCATGATTCGATGAATGTTTTATTATCTTATGGCACATGTATTCATAGTTTTATTATGAGATGGGTGGGACCTATATCTCGCGCCAATGTATCGGCTAAATGTTTATATCTTATAAGATAATTATGGGAATAAATTAAATGGGCTGGATCCACAATGGGGAGATGGGGAATCCTGATATCTTATAAGGAAAGGACTACAACTTGGGAAGGTTGTGTTTTACACCCAGTAGGTGTAGTCACTATGAAGATAGAAGATGGGGAAACCTGATCCACTATAAGAAGATGGGGAAACCTAATACACTATGGGAATATGGGGACACCTAATCACTTATAAATAAATGAATGTGACTGGGGAAGGAAGTGTGTCCCACCCAGTTAGTGAAATTCCCATGAAGTGTCTTGATAAGTTCTAGCAATGCATCTTGTCTTATAGGGAATGGTATTACTTGTTTATGTATGCCATAATTCCATGTCTTATTCCTAAGATATGAATTCATGGATTATGTTATTTATTTCCATGCTATTCATGTATTATGAACTTCTAAGCTCTATTTCATTATTTATTTTTATGTTCTTTGATATTTAGGGTATGATCTTCTAATGTTAGAATTACATTCTCATACCCCTATGATATTTTTTATGCTTACATGTATCCCTTGTATACCCTTAATGAGAATCTTATCTCACCCCAATTTATGTTTCCTTCCCCATGTTATGAAGATATATATTATGTATGATGTGTCTAAAAATGGATCTAGTTATGAAGAACTGAGTGAGAGATAATGTAGCTTTACAATGTACCAATGTTCATGTTTCCAGGTTTCCAAAGGGACTAGACCAATTAAGATATTTGGTTATCTATTTATATAATGTTTAAAGTATTAAATAAAAGTTATGAAATGTTAATGTATGTTAAGATGGGTCATTGTTGAGACTAAGTGGGTTTTTAGGTTTTTTCTATTCTAGTGCAAAATTTGGGTGAGATATCAATGGATTTATTGATCGGTCTACCACATAATCTGAATGAAAAATTTGTTATATGGGTGATTTTTGACCATTTTATGAAATAGATACATTTTCTTCCCATTAGGGAATTAGTGAAGGTAGTGGAGATCAGAAACTTATATGTATTATAGGTTGTTAAAATCCATGGAGTGACCTCAGTGATAGTTTCTGACCATGATTCTCATTTAACTTCTTGTTTTAGAAGGGAGTTTAGGAATATTCTGGAACCAATCAAACTTTGAGCACTACATAGAACCCACAGTCATATGACTAGTTTGAGTGGACCATCCATACTGTCAAGGATATGTCCCAAGCATGTGTTCTTGACTTCAATGGTTCATGAAAAAATAACCAATCATTTTTTGAGTTTTCTTATAATAATAGTTATTGGCCATGATTAGGATCACCTTGTTTGAGGGGTTATATGGGTGGTTGTTCGAGTACCATTTGTGTTGAGATGATGTGGGTGAGAATTCCTTATTATGACCATGTCTCATCTAGGAGATTATGAAGAAAGTGAGTCTAATTTATAAAAGGTTGGTGAAAAATTTGAGACTTCATAAATTTTATTCCAATCAAAATTATAACCCATTAGAGTTTTAGTTCAGTGATTAAGTGTTTATTTGGGAATCTATTCAGGTGGGTAACCATCACATGTGGAATCAGGGGAATATAGTTCTTCATTATGTTGGTCTATTTCATATTGTGTAACATCTTTGGGAGGTATCCTATCAATTTATGTTTCCACCATGGTTTACCTTGATCTATGATGTATTTCATATTTCCTATTAGAAGAGAAACCATCCAGACCCATATCATTTCATAGAGTTAAAATACATGGATGTTTATCCTAACATTTACATTATGGAGTAGGTTTTTAATATCTTGGATTATTAGAATAATTTTCTCTATGGTAAATCAATCCTCTTGGTCCATGTTCATTGGAAGCATGGTAAAGATAGCCACAATAAATGGGACTGAGTAGTTTTTCTAAGGTAGTAATGTCCTCACCTATTTTTTATGAGGATTCATGAGGAATTTCTAGGGGAATACGGTGGCATTGTGGGGGTGGTTTGTGTAACTAATTGGGTCATTGGTATATATATTTTGAGTTTTATTAATCTTTTATTTAATTCTTTATTTTCTCTATTATAGAGGTTTAGAACATATTTTTTGGAGAAAACAGACTCTAATGCATGGTTGGTACATAGTTTGTGTCACTGTGAGACTAACTATGTGAGGGTGAGTTTTGTGGGATTTTTTTATTTTTAATTGTTTGAAAATGTTTTGTAAAACTAATTGAGGCTCAAAAGTAAATGTGTGGTTTGGGTTTTTTGGAGATAGGAGCTCCCACATGGTTGGTGCATGGTTTTTCTAACTGTGTATTCAAACTATCCCAATTGTCCTGATCATTAAAAAGTTTTGATTTTTACCAAAACTCCCTTATAAAAATATAATTATTTATCTCCCATTTTTATACCATTTGATTCACATTACTTCCCTTATAATTGGATATTATTCTTATATATTTTTGTGGATTCTCCTTGGATCCTTTGGGTTTTTACATGATGAAAGACTCTTTATTAAATATTTCTTCATATTTCCTCCATCTCATGCTTTTTTATTCTAATTTTTTGGAAGTGTGAAACCCAATTTAGTGGTTTTTAGGACCTAGGGTGTTCACTAGGGGATTTGGATTTATTTATTTATTTTAGGTGTGTGAGGACTTATCAATCCTAATTCAGGTGGTTGTCATTGAAGGGGATGAGTTTAGATCCATTTTTTATGTTAAGTGTCTCTATTTAACGTAATTTTCCATGGATTTACTTAGAATTATTAATCACCTTAGGTTTATTTTTGTTAAATTACAATTATAATGATTTATTATTGATTTTTATTCCATGTTTGTTATTTTTAATGGTTTTAAATTTTCAATTTATGATTTAAAACGGGGTTTCCAATAGGAGGTGGATTAGGTTCACTCTATGTTTTTGATAAAATAGATCAAATTAGTTTTATTATTTTAATTGTATTTTAAAGATGTTTTAGAAATTTTTTTACCTTGAGGATTGAGTTTTATCAAAATTTTAATGTTTTTTTTATTAAAATGGATTTTCGGTAGATCCTGATAACGATATATTTTGAATTTATTATCACATGGTATACCTAAGTTATGGGGGTTGTTTTCTAAGGGACTAAGAGGGGATTTTGGAGTAAGATCGAGAGGGATTCCATATTTATTTCCAAGGGACTAATAGTGACTTTAGGAATATTAAAAGATATTATGATTTTTAACCAAGACTCCAAGAGAGATCTTGGGAGATGGGCCCAGGAAAGTCTATGAGAGCTTCAATTTTATTTAATAGGATAACATATTTTTTTTAGACTCACTGACACTAAAATGTTATTGTTAGATCCCATGGATAAATTTATATATCCCTGATGATTTATATGATTTTATGCATTATGTTGGTTCCTTGTCTATTTTCAGTATCATGTATTATGCCCATTTCTATTTATTCAGTAATATGATGATGTTTATACTTTCCCATTTTTATGTTCCTTGTTTGAGTATATTAATAATTTTATCCATATTAGCTTATTTATTTACTAAATCCATGTTGATAATTGTTTTGGAATACATTTTCATTTAAATAAGAAACCAAAGGGGGTTTAAAGTGTTGATTTATTGTGAAATGTTTTCACAGTGAAATAGTTTTGGAAAATATGTATTCAAAATAGTTTATTAGTTATCATGGATTTAAAATGTTAAATAGATTCAAGGTGGTATCCTACTATGATTTTTTCCTCACACCTTATATATTCCTTTGAGTGTATGTAGACTTTTTTTTAGTACACAAGTAAAGGAAAGGGAATAATTTATTTAAATGGATCATCTTGATTACTATTTTCCATGGTTATTTTAATAGAGGAGATGAAATCTCACCAGGTTACCTCACGAAGAGATATTTTGGGGTTTTGTACCCTTGGGATGTATGCATTTTTAATTTGGGTATTTGATACCTATTTTCGGTTTTTGATATTTTTACTTGAGATACCATGTATATGTCTCTTTCTGCATTAATCTATATGTATGTTTATTTTCCATTGACTTTGATAATATTGGTGTGGTAATCTAATGATATATGTGGTTCAACATGGTTTACCATAGTTGAAAAACACACCAAATAGGTTGTTCATTATGATATGGTGATTGTCTCTATCTTATGGTGATCAAAATCATTCTTCAGGATATATGGAATTCCGACTCGAGTGACAAGCCGGATCAACCTGGGTTGGTTCACTATATAATCAAAGCATTTGATTATTCAGCTTCCATCTCACAATAGTTGAAAATTTTGGTCTATTAGATTATTATTCATTAAACTCTTTTATTAATATGTAAATCTACTAATAACATAATTATATTAATTTATTACCAATAAAACCATGTCAGAATATGTCTATGTAATGTATACACTTGAATCCTAGGAAATAAAAATGCCTAGCGTATGATATGATAAAGGCAAAAAAAATAATCCCATGCACTATTATGACATATCATATCATAAGATATGATATTCATCTCAGGTATATCATATCTTATGAATATAATGATATCATAGGATATGAAATCCCTATTTTAGTTTATATCCAACAATATTCGAGTTTCACTATGAACCTTTAAGGACATTAGGCATGAATTTACAACTCTTTATAAATCCATCAAAAAATAATTTTGGAAATGGTTCATGAAATAGACTCCATTTTAGAATATTATTTAAAAAAACATACTAATTTTATATTGTTCTAATTATATTTTCTTATGATCTTTATTGACATTGAAAAAAATATTAAATCCTAATTACATATATTTATGAAAAGAAAAACTTACAGAAAGAAAGAAATTCTACTCAAGATACTAAGGGGTCTAGGGTGATCTTGATAAAACATATTCATAACTCTATATGAACTTATCCACCATATGATATATTATATAAACCATATTTATACTTATATAATCCCTTATTCCATGAAATCAACTGACCACTAGATGTATAAAATGTCAATCTAGTATAGGATTACTCTTCTTTTTTTTGATTCTCCAAAATTGAATGTCTAGGTTGATGAATATATCACATGTAATTCATATAATATACAATCACACTATATATACCTCATACGAGTAGTTAATAAAATCATATGTGACTAAACCAAGCACAAACATTCTTTTCTTCAGTTTAATTAATTCAAAGTCCAATATGTCTTAACATGTCATACAAGTGGGAAAATCCAATCTTAGTCGTGGTCCAACTGAGGACATGATCAACAACATACTCAACCACTCCCTTATTAGTGAATACTAAAGGCTTAAAAATAATATTTTAAAAATTATGATGGTTATCATGCTACATATCTCATCAAAATCAGGTAATGGGGATTGACAATAAACATACACCCCTAGGTATATAGATGACTACATGACATTCCATGAGATATACTTTGGCCTGTTAGTCCAAGTAGTTGATCTTAACTTATTACCTCATGAATCTATTATTAATATATTATATAATTCTTGGTAATTTGTATAACATTATATTCATGTTAACCATATAATATCTTCATAGACCAAGATATTCCATGATGATCATCAATTAAGGACAAATCAAAGTCATATATTGAGGGTATTTTAACATTTTATTATTCATGTAAAATAAATTTAATCACACATTAATGATTTTCAAATAGAGAAATAATTTATTTATAAAATCATGATATATTTACAACCATTGCATAAATATCTTATGTATTATATTCTATGATATTTAATATGACGTTCATGCTACTTCTGTAGTAATGTATTAGTCAATTGGTCTTCTATATTTTACTTTGTAGAAACCAAACATATATTAACAATACCCCACTCCATGATTTCTCATATAAGATGGTATTTGGGAAGGATGTGTTTAACCCATTAGTGTGACCATGGTTTCTTATCTTGAGAATTGGATCCATTTTTATCAATGTAAATCTTGATTGCTTCATTAATACTAGGAACTACCCCAAGATTATAAATGATCTTATTGATATAAAAAACCCCCTTCAAAACATTTAATGTAGCAATGTGCTCTAATTTTTTTTAAGTCATCCATAGTGGCTTGTTGAGAAAATTGGAAACTGATTATTCCTCCATTAAATAAAAATAAGAAGTCATATTTTAATCTTATGTCACCTTTGTTAGATTGGAAACTAGAATTTGTCAAATACTTTAAACAAATATCTTCCTCCCCTCTATTTATCAATAATATATACTTAGTATTTTTTAAGTACATCAATATATTCTTCATATTAATCCACTGACATTCACATAGATTGGATTGGTACCTATTGGTTATTCTTAAATCATTAGTGACAACTGAATGATTATAAGTCATAGAAAATTTTATATAACCTATAAAGGATACTTAAGAAATCATATCCATCCTATCTAACTCTTTATAAGGATGTTGAATCTTCCTAATATTCATTCCATGTAGCACTGGTAATGAAAATTTTATAGAGTTCTCCTTGATAAATGAATTTATCACTTTACCAAGGTGTCAAGACTGATTCGAAGAAACATCTTATATGTATCTTTATATATCTTCATACCTCATATGTAAGACACTTTTCCAATGTATTTTATATAGAAGAATTTTCCTAACCGTATATTTATAGAGTGTAAAGTTGGGATGTAATTTCCAGTAAGAAATCATCTATATAAAATCTCAGAAAACCAAAACACACCCACTAAAATTATTATATACATAAGAAATATTCTTATTTTTTATAAAAAAAACTATTTTATTGCATCATCAAACTGAAAATTCTAACTTTCAGAAGCTTGATTCAATCCATAATTGGATTATTTAAAATTTTATACCATAAAATAATCATTTGGAACTTCAAAACCTCCATTATATATTATATATACATTCTTTAATAAATTCCAATTAAGGAAAGTAGTTTTAATCTTGATATGATATATCTCATTATCAAAAAAAGCTACCATTACTTGGAACAATTGTATCAAACTTATCATCACAAGAAGATAAAGAGATTCTTTACTATCAATACCATGAATTTTCTTATAACATTTTCCACCAGGAATGATATATAGGTAGAAAATCTAGCATCCATTCTAGTTTTATTGTGAAAAAATCATAACACCCTATAGGTATCACCCCTTCCAGTGCACCCAAAAAGTTCCAAACATGGTTAGTATATATTCAGTTCATTTAAAATAATTTTAATTTTAATCCTTAATCAAAATTAGAACTCTCAATATCCTCTAGGTATTTGGAAGATTTTTCTCCTATGAATTATACGTCTTCATAATTTTCCCTACGAAATCCATATCTCTTAGGATCTTGAAAATCATACAAGATATTTATGATTCTTCTGTAACTTGAGTCAATTGTTCATCTAAAACTCTTTGAAGAAACAAATAAACGTATATATTATAAATAATTCTTATTTATTGATCTTGAACTTATTTAAGTTTAACTTGTCACCAATTTAATCAAAGATTTATATATTCATTTTTATTTAATAAACTTATCTAGGATACACACAATTTATGTTCAATAGGATTCTAGAAATAATATTCCTTAGTTTCCTATGGATAATAAACAAATAAGAATTTTTTTAATTGGGATCAATTTTTTCATAATCCAGTAAATCTACATGTGCTTGAAAACCCCAAATATTCTTAAAAAAACATTATATTGTGTTTCCAAATTTACATCTCATATGGTATTTTATGACTAATTTAGATGGAATTTAGTTAAATGGGAATGAAACCATCCACTTTAAAATTCCCATCAATTATTTCTTTCTATGAGTCTTATACCCTATGTTATAAAATTTTATGAATGATAATATGTTTTCTTTGGGCAATTAACATGTCATAATACTTTGAGTATAGAGATTGTACCATTGTACATATTTAGTTTGATGGTACCGATGCTAATGAAATTCATGGTGTGATTGTTCCCCATGTGAAAAATCATTTTACGAATAGTTTCAAATTGATCATACCATTCCTATTGATATCTAATGTTACATGCTTCCTATTATTAAATTATATATCCAATTTTTAGTTGTTTTCTACCTTTAGCGGTCATGGCTGCTAAATTGACTAGTATGCCTCCATTTCCAGAAGGACTCACCATATTTCCTTGAGAGTTCGTTCCACCACTCTTCTTGTTCAAATAGTTCTCCATGACAATACTCTTTTTTCCATTAATTTAACATGTTTTATTATTATTCTTATTCCATTATCTAGTCTTTCAATGATTTTGGATTCTAATGGTACCATACTCCATCATCCTTACTGTATATATTGATAGATCCTCTATATGGTTTTAATTCTCATGTCTATACTCTTTTTTTATTCACCCAATTTTATTCTTCAATATCTATAGTTGAAATTTAATTGAATATAAGAATATCCATCATGATATTTTTGGTGATATTGATAATGAGGGGATCATATGATTATAGAAAACCTTTTTGTGGAATCTTCTCACGTTCAATATCACTAATTCTATAATACAACGTCGTGAGATAAAAAAATAGGATATTCAAGGTTTTGATGTGGTTGGACAGAAATGATGACTCTTCCATTAAAATATTGAAAAATTTATGGTTCAGAAAAAAAAATTGTGACTTGTCCTCATACAACTTAATCAAAGCATCCTAAATTTACATCCCCATATTTTTATTTACATTTTATGATTGGATGTCATCTACCAAACAAAAATGAATATTGTAAATAAAATTTTCTTTAATGAAATACTATTTATTCTCTATCACACCTTTTAGTATTTCACCAATATTCAATATGAAATTATCCTTATATAAAACAACAATAATCACCACTTTCTAGAATGAAAAGATTATTTCTGTTGAATTTTTTGATCTCAAATTTCACCGCCATCTCAATAGGTCATTAGTCCAAAACCTCCTCTTTTTTTCAATGGTGTATTTAATAATATTACTAAATTTTTTCAATTGAGAAAGATCAACTATAACTTTAATCACAAAGAATATTCAAATTTCAAGAATTATTAATACCCCAAAAAGGGAATAACACTAAGCCAGAACCTCACATTAAAATAACTTGTTAGGACCAAAAACATGGATAGCCTTTTAGTGTATAAATAATTGTGAGATAAAAATAATTTATTAAATATAGAAATAAAAGGAAACCATGTGTAAAGTCAAAAAACCCCAAATGAAAAGGGGTGAAAATCCATTGGAAAAATAAAGATCTCATTATGTTTAATTGAAAGTACACAGAATTTATGATTATTACTAGTAGACTTCCCTTGTAATTTTTTCTTTAAATAATAGATAAAAAACACCTCAAAAATACTACATACTCAAATATTATAAGATTATTGATTCTGTTTGATGATAAAATTAGAGGAAAACGTTACGTTTTATAAGAAAGTGCACCATACTTTTGCTCCTCTCCTTTGTTGGAGGTTGGTAGTGTTGACCATCCACCAAATAAGTCATGGTTTCCCCCTTTGACAAATTAAGGGGGAATCACCATCCATAATAGTTTTTGTAAACAATTATATATATATATATATAATTTTGTGGATTATGGAAGTGATAATGAGGATTGAATGGTTTTATTAGACCCCACTAATCTTCTATCTATGGGCAGTGGTGAGTCTATTTCTCTTAAGGATATTATTTTAAATGGAAAGGGAAATATTGTTAGTGTAGCTTGGGTTCCTTAAAAAATTGGGATGTAGAATGATTTTTCCAATCCATCTAGGAATGTGTCTACTAAATCATTTTCCAAGGAATCAAATATCCAACTCACACAAGATAAGTGACGGTCCAAGGAGAGGATATTTGGGATCCTCAATCAAGTTAATTCACAGTCAGAGTGGGAGACTACTACGACTGATGATGATACTGATTATGATTTTAGGAATGATCCTAATTTTTTATCCATAGATTTCTTTTCTAGATGAGGACATGTAACTTTGTATGACTACATCTGTTATGATGCTTTTATGTCTTTTTCATCATTTTTAATAAATGGTCAGGTGATTTGGCATCCGACTAGACCTTTTTTGTATCATTAAAAATATATATATTGATTAATTTTATTATATTTATTTAAAATATATTTATATTTATCACATTTTCTATATAATAAATATAAATATATTTATATTTATATCAATATATTCATATAAATATATTTATATTTATAAATACAATAATTTTAATTATAAAAATATATTTATATAATATTTTTTTTGTTTGTTATAATTATTGATATATTTATATTATATTGAATATAATTATATGTATAATAAATATAAAGTATCCAGTATGATTTTTGTAATAGAATGTGCTAGAATATTTAACATTTTTATTTATAAAATTTTAAGTGCTCACTATTTTTCAATCCAGTGAAAAAATGTTTATTTTTATAGTGGAACCTTCCCTAGTCCTGATCTGCTATCCAGAAAACAAAACATTAAAACAATTATCAATAAATAATTGTTTATATAAATCACATCCCATCATTTCATATCTTAAGCTTCTAATAAAATAGATCGTCCTAGATAAATTGGTTAAAGTCCATTAGTCCTTCTGTTCACTGTGTGGTTGAAACTGTGTAAAATATCATTCCTCACCCAACGATGGACTATCAAGAAGTAAAATCACATAATATTAAATTAGTATGGAAAGTTGTAACTATATGAAATCTAACACCCCCAACTCTAAGGAATCAATCAAACAGCCCTTACCATTAGGCCTCACCATGGGGTCATATTAGTAAATTAAATAAGTATCCTCTATAAATAAGTATATTTTTAAAAAATCTATATAAATAATATATCCTTGTGAATTTATTATATATTTAAGTGTCTCCCATGTTCATATACTTGATTAAAAATAATAAAAACCCATAATCCCTTTATTTTACAAACCAGAATCTGAACAAAAGTTGTTTTATAATATTGAAAATAAAAAACATGTAATATCAATATAATTTTAAAAATAACTACATCAAATACAACTGGATAAAATAAATAAACATTTTTTCACCATTTTATTACTACTAATTCAATTATTGTTTTTGACATGTTTAGGGAATCTATTTATTTTAAAATTTCATGGGGTCTCTATTTCTTCATTTAGGTGATGATTAATTTTAGTATGAATATATGTTAGTAGTAGTGATTTTATTTTTAAGTGCAATGAAGCACGCTTTACATGAGGTTTTTTTTGGAGGATTTATTCTAACATAAGAGGTGTTCTTTAATCTTACATGGGTGGGGAAACTAATATGATATGTATCATTTTAGGTGTATTTTTCACCTATCATATTGTCTATGTTAAGTGGATTTATTATTATAAAATGTTTGGTTTTAATTTGATGTGAGGTTTCTAAAAGGTTTAATAATATATTTCTCCTAGGATGATTTGTGACCATCGATTATATAGACCAAACAACCCTAGAGGAATCTTGGTGTGTTCTCTTTCTATTCTTTCCCATTTTCAGTATTAGATGTGATTTTCATTGGCTGACCCTTTTCCTTTTATATCATGTCATGTGGCCTCATGGCTATTTGTATTTTTTTCAACCTATTTCTTTGAAAAGATTATATTATTTCTCTAATATAATAATTCCATACTATTCAAATGTGGTTGAGGGGTCACATTCCATGACAACATTAATGTGATTATTCTTTATCTGAGGAACCCTCTTAGACTTACAATCATTTTTTAATTTACATTTGTGATATCATAAAGAAAATTTAGATATATCTCATGGGATATTTTGATTTGTAGGTCTTCTTAATGGTGTATCTCATGCCATTTATTTTGAGGGGTTTTCCCAATGAATATATTGACCATTACAAACTTTGCAGAGGAATAAAATTTATTTCAATGGAATTAGAAACCTATAATGAGGATAATCCTTCTCACAATTTTTATTTAGTTTTTGTAATAGGAAAATTATTTTAAGTGTCTTCTTATTTTCTTCTTTGGTTTTTAGCTATATTTACTTCTTCAATTCGAATCCCATATGTGAATGGGTTTTTTCATCTTGGATAATTGCATATTCCACATCCTCATCTTAATTTCCTCTCATGTCTATGAATTAAAAGAAACTAATCCTCAAATAACTTTTGTGGTCCAATATGTTTTTTCTTCCTTTCTCATCTTTGTTGTAAGCATGGTATTATTTTTTTTTTCAAAATAATGGGATTTTTGGGTGATATTCTTGGAATGAATGAAAGAACAATGTGGTTTGAAGAAAATTAAATACTCATGTTCTTTACTTTCCTCACTTTTCATTTATATTTTGAGCCTTCTTGTTTATTTTATCTCCATTTATTGATTTATATTTTTCAATTTTGATTTCTTTTTTGATTTATATTAATAAAATCAGACTTAGTATAAATCTATTTATTTAAGAACCATATTTAATGGGAATATATCCACCAAAAATTGGTATTATGTCTTTTTATTGAGTTTAATAATGTCTTATATTAAGTTTGATGTTGAGATGTTCAATGGAGAAAATAGTTTTAATTTATTGAGAGTTAAGATGCGAGATTTTCCTGTCCATAATAGACCTATATATACTTTATTTAGCATGAAGAAACTTGTCACCACCATGTTCTCTAATGAATAGACAAACACAAATTATGTTGATATTGATCCTTTTATTCTTTAAAAATTACATTATATATTATTCTTGAATATAGGAGAAAATTTCTTATGTGAAGTTTCCTATGATATAACTTCTAAGGCTACTTGGATGAAATTTGGATAGTTATTCATGAATAAAAATATTTTTGGTAGGTTATATAAGAAGTTAAGGCATTAAAACTTTAATATATATCTCATTACTTCTATCTAGGTTTAGTTGGATGAAGTTAATATTGTATTTATAGATTTGGGAAACATATATGTTAAAATAGGATAATAATACAAGACCATCATTTTTATGACCTCCATATATGATTATTTTAATTCATTGAAAGAGTTTACATTGTATATTTGAGAGTCTATTAATTTATAAGAAGGCATAGAATTTGTCTTTGTTTGACCCATGGTCTAAAAGAGGAGCTTGGAAGGGTTAAGACCAAACATCATTTGATGAATGTTAGGATTCGACCTAAGAATATTAGTAAATAGAATAAGGGGGGAAGTTGGTTTATGATTTTTAGGTGCTATCAGTGTGTTAAAACTAGCTTTATGAATAGAGAACACCATGAGAATAAACCTAGGTATAATATGGCCTAGAATAATTTGGTTTACCATGGTTTAGATAATGTTATTGTTTTATAGATTCTATTTATAATCCCATAGAGTAGAGTTAGGACTATCTCTAGGATATATTTCTTCTATGATCCTAGGACTGAATCTGTATGTGATTTATAGTGGCATTTGGAAGTAATTATTTGAGTAGTTATAAGTGTTTGTGTTTATTTAGGTGTAGGTGGATAATTTTCTCCTTTAGTCTTGTTGTGACTTCCTTATATGTGTTTTTTTACTTATTTATTTCTTTCACTTTTTTTGAGCATTATTTTTTTGTTTTATGAAAACCCTTTTAACTATAGAGGAAGGTTATACTCTATATTTTTTATTGAGTTGTATCTATTCACGATTCCTACAATGATTTTAGTGAAATCAATCTAGGTAAAGACTCCAGTATATGGGGTTTTTAATCTCTACTTAATGTTATTTATTATAATATGTAATATTTCATAGCATATTTAACAGTTTCTAACAGTAGATGGGGTGTTATGGGAAGGCAGTTCCATTATCTCACAATATAAGTAGATAATCAAACTGGGTTGATTGAGATATCTATTAAGTTTTGATACAGGTTGAAATCTATTTGAACCAGATGATAAGACTGGTTAAGTTAGGATTTCAAGAACAAATACCTATTTATACCTTTATTTGTAAGGTGTATATTTTTTTGGTATGTTATTTTTAAAAATTATTTAATATTTATTGAATTGTTGATTCCATTTATTTGAACCAAAAAAATATAGCATTAACTTTTCAATGATGGACATAATATGAGCCTCATTAGGATGATATGAGCTGAGTTGAAGAGTAAAGAGCACCACACTTGATGAAGAAGACACTAATGGGATCTCCATGTGTTGTTTAATTTGCCACAAACTGATGTATGAATTACCTCAAAAATGTTTTCAGTTTGGTGACATGGTGGTGAGAACCTCCCACTTAGAAAAATCCATGTATTTTATCCATTACCGAAGGAAAGGTTAAATAAACCATAAAATATATTTTCATCAAGGGATGACGATTTTGGGCATAGTGGAATTTGGGTATAGTGAAAGCTAGTTAGGACTATGCCCAATGATGTTATTTTCAGTGTTTGGAAAAAATAATTTATATGAACATGATGTTAAACCATTAAGTCTCATGAATTAACCCGAAGAAACATGATGAAGGGATTCTGAAACACTATAGAGATTATCTCATCATGTCAAACTTATACTTAATTTAACGATAAGAATTATATCAATATTAGAATTATTTATTTGAAGAAGATATTGATTATTCAGACCTCACTCATAATGTACCACCGTTCTGTTATGAGGATCTAATCTCTCTATGGGTAATACACTCATGATCCTTGATCACAAAACATCTTTGATTAATCTATGGATGATATCATGGAGGTATCGATTATCTTGTTTCATTATTGATGATGGTAATAAGTGATCCACTGATATTGATGATTATTTATCTAGTTCTATTCATCTTTAGAGTGAAGACGGGGGTGGAGATACCCTCAGTCTTGAGAGAACCCATGAATTTCTCATGAAAGAATTATTTAGGGTTAAGTTATTGTGCCCAATATATTTATCCCACCATCCAAAATGATATAAGATAGTAATAAATAGTATTAGGGTTTGATATTTATAATTTCACATAGTCCCTTAATCAAATTTTAAATCTAACAAATTCTCTAATCCAATTATATTATTTTTATTTTAAGTCATGTGTTAACTCATGCATTAATTAAATATCATTTTTACCAAATAAATAAATTAATATTTACTTAATGATTTACAATTCTTATATAATTCTCAACATCAGGCCCTTGATTCATCCTGACCATACTCTTATGCATTTATCAAACATTGAATATTTATGATTTTAGAAAAAATAGTATTCATTAAATAAATAAACATTTACATGACTATATTTCACCATTCCTACATAGTATTTTACTAAAATTAATTAATATTGGTACACATTGATCTTGATAAGCTATCTCTCACATATAGTTGTCAAAACCTTCATTGGTATATCTAAATGAGTATAATCATTCTTAATAAAATTCATATCACATGTATGGTTAGTGGATATTATAATAAGATTTATAAAATTATTCTACTATCTTCTAATCTTGTATGTGTCCAAGATAAATGTGTTGTAAATTATAACTTTTTATGGGCGGCATTCAAACCATTAAAAATGATACACATAGTCAATTATCTTGGAATTTGATAAAACAAAGGTATGAAACTATTATTAACAACATAAGTGAAGTTGGATTCCATGTTAATCTATTTTTCTGTAGATTTTTCTAGACTATGTATTAAATCAATTCCAGGAAATATATGTGTATTATATCCAAAAACTCTATCAAATTTCCCTAAAAGAACCAAAAATACATTCCATTAATAAAAATTCTTAAAAAAATAGTTAGCATGTATTTCACATCATCGAGATAAAAAAAACTCTAATTCCAACACTAATAATGACACCAATCAATATAATCAATTTCTCACATAATTTAGTCAAAACATCATAGTTATATCTAAAAGAGTATACTCATTCTTAATAAAATCCATACCACATGTATGGTTAGGGGAGATTATAACAAAATTTATAAAATTCTTTCACTATCTTCTAATATTATATGTGTCCATGATAAATGTGTTTTAAATTATATATTTTATGGGTGACACTCAAACCATTACTAATTATACCAAAAAGTTCAAAATAATAATAATTTGTGCATGGTTTAACAAAAATAAATAATGTTATAAATAATAAGATGAAACTTATACATACCCACACACCTTAAAGCATGACAAAAATATTCCATTTCCACCACCCATATTTTAGGTACTTGATAAAAAATGAATATAAACAATCATTTTATCAATATCTATATTAACCAAGGAAAACTCACAACACCTTCGGTTTTAAATGCCTACTTGTTTCCCATTTTTCATAATTCTAACATAAATCTCTCCAGAGATATTTTAAACACTAGAAAATACCATTTATATGATGGATCTTTATAGAAAACACAAAAATGTAGAAAATTAACTCACAATTGACTTGTTTTCAAATCAGACAATTTAAGGAATGTAAGATTTGTTCACATAGGTAAAAGTCTAAAATAAAAAACTATATACCAATAAGAATAAATATTAACATGTATTATTCAAAGTAAACACTAACAATTAAGGAATACAAAAAAATAAAATTGTAAATAATGATAGTTTAATTTTATATCAAATCTTTTCCCAATATATAACCTTATTAAAAATTTAATTAAAAATATAGGTTACATAACCCAAAATAGAGAAACATAATATATAGAATATATAAATTTATTAATATATAATAATATAATATATAAAATATTTTTTTAAGATACAAAACAAAATTTAAAGAATAAATAATTGTATATTGATAAAATATTCTATAAGAATATAGAGCACACGGATTTTATATAAATATAATAAGTGGTTTATTATCTCTAAAAAATCATCTTCTGTATCAAAAAATAAATTTTTAATAAATAAATTTTTTAAATATAACAAAATATTTGGAAATTTTAATACAAAATACATGTAAAGAACAATTGTTATAACTTAAAAAAGCATATAACATGTTCCTAAAGTGTTTCTTTTATAAAAAAATTCCAAAGGACATATTTACTAACTCATAAAACACATGTTTTAAGTTGATAAGATAGAATATAATAAATTCATGACATATAAATAATCAATAATAAATATTAATCTAATCATATAACATGTGTTATATTTTAAAAAATATAATATTTTCTATAAAAAACATGCATTTTCTATTTTAGAAAAAATTAATGATATGTGAATTCAAAAAATATAATCCTACAAATAATATTAATTCATTACATATTAATAAAAAATTAATTCATAGAATATTTATAATGATATTAGAAAATTAATAAAATAACTAAAAAGTATTTAAAATACCCTCTTTATTAATGAATATTTAAATAAACATTCCATCAATATCAAAAAGAAATTGAGTCCATAATTAAACCATATTTCATTATATTTTGGTCTCCTGAAAAGAAGAAATATTAAAATATTATTATGTAATGGTCACTAAAAATAAAACACACAAGGTAATGAAATGTTTTGAAAATTCATTTTCATTTTTTCTCCTTACAATTTAGTTTGATGGTTTTATAATGTGTTCCTTTTAAATTGATAACACATTACATTATATAGTCCTCTCAAAATCCTCAATTTAAATTGAGAATAAAATAATATATTATGGTTGATTGAGTTCCATTTAATGATATAATTTTTTTATGTATATCATAATGATATATTTTACAAAAAAAACCTTTTGGATTGGGAAGGAAGAAAGAACATGAATTGAAAACTAAATTTTATGAAACACTATTCATAACCACATCATAGATGAAATTCAATCATAAAAGAGACCGAGGATGGTGAAACAATTTGAAGGGTGAGAAGGAAACAAGATCATGAATGTCATATAAGATTCTACCCAAATGAATCCAAATAAGGATCTTCACACTGACTGTTCAATCCATTCAAAAAAATTAAACACTAACAAGGATCTTTGACGGGGAGAGACATATCATAAGTGATCACATACCTTGTCTTGTGAAGGCATCGATTCATCTAAATTGATCGATAGGGAGAGGTGACAGGGATTCAATTCCATGAGATCTTGGAAAATGCTGGTGAGGACTCTATTAGGGTTATATTTAAAATATTGGCAAATATTTTATCAATTATTTCAAAAAAGTGCTAATAAATAATAGTTTTATCAGAGCTAAAACAGTAAGAACCGATAAAACAAACCTTTATCTATGCTAACAAAGAACTAATAAAGACATAATTTTTATATATAATAAATATAATTAAAATATTTAAATGTATATAATTTTAATTAAATATTTAAAAAATAAAAATCTATTTGGAGGGATGGAATCATCAGGGTTAGCATTTGATGGAGGCTTTATGACACAGTGCAGGAGAGAAAAGAAACAACAGAAGGTGGGGGCATCAAGCATCGATGTATGAAAAATGAAAGGAGACTGGGTGTCGGAATTAGTGACATGTTATGTGATAGATGTTCATTTCTGAGGGTGGAATATTCTTCCTTTGAAAGATGATGACTGAATCCCTGATTAACACACCACGTCGGAAGACCTTATATGGGATGATGGTGAGGGTGATATGATGTAAAATTGTACTACATATGGAGGTGGTCAGGTGGCCTATTGAGGCGTGATGAATGGTTTTGGTAGATACAACAATGAAAGTATGTGAAGGTGTGTGAGGAACCAACCCCAGAAGCCCGGATTCAGTGCCTAAAACATGGTGTGTAATTTTTTTTATAAAAACATGCTGATAAAATTGCACATCATATAGAATCTTTCTGATTTAGTTTTTGGAAAACCAGATACAGCGTATACATTTCTTCATGAACATGACAAAGATAAACATCATATTGTTCCCATCACATAAGAGTACTCAAATATTGAAAAATATACTAACCCTATAAAAATAAATTAAAAGTTAAGGGTGAGAATTTAAAAATTCTTAGTAAGGGGGTTTAAAACAAATTAATGAAATCCCATTTTAAAACATTATTTTAAATAATTAAAAAACATTTTCTTAAAAGGTAAACAACATTTCCTAAAGCACATTGTCAATTTTTTTTCAAAGGTTACTGGAAACCATTTTCAAGAAAAATATCTTACATAAGAATTTATATAATTATTTAAAATCTACAGATAAAACACATATCAGAGTACACATACATGTACAAAAATGCATGGAATGCTGCATAATCCAAAAATTGATCAAACTAAATTAAGGGTGAAATGGAAGGATGTTGATACTAATAATCCCATAAAATAATACTCACTTAGAATTGCATAAATAACAAAATCATGATTCAATTAACACTTGAAATGAAATCCATGAAATGATTTTTGGAATAATACCTTTTATATCATTATTTTGAAAATAGATGCTATACATTATTTATAATGACCTGCCAATTATACACATCATTATGACATGTGTAATTATTACCATTACCATAAGTAAATGATTTTTAACAAAGGATATTCTACTAGTCGAATAATCACATGGTTCATTAAATATTAATCACATATTGGGGAAATGCATAATTCTAGATGATCATAATATTCTATCAAGGCCTCATGCCAAGACCATACATAATCATTCTTCCAAGGCCTTGTGCCATGACCTGGTTTGTTTCATGAGACCTACCGATGCATCGAGGAGATATAGTGGGCCTCAACTATTACATAATCAGTCCAATGCATTCCTCATATGTCTAATTGTCTTAAATCAAAGTGTCTCATACAACTTTGATTTATAGTTTTTTGTCATTTATTTTTAGTGTCCCATACCACTTCAAATAATTAATTTTTATTTTTTATCCAAGGTGTCCCAAACCACTTCGAATAATTGAATTTTTAATCCATAAGATATTATCAGAGATAAATTTCTATTTTTCAATTGTTCCCATATTCATAAATGAATCATGCATTAATAGTAAAAATTAAACTAAAGACTTCATCGACACATAGACCTATATTTTTACAAATTATAATAACTGGTGGACATAAAATAATAATTTTTTTGGGTTTGTCACATTAAATAATAATACTTAAATTGAAACCCTTGTTTCATTGAAATGAACATTATGTATATTTAAGATTCATATTCACCATACAATGGTAAGTATAAGTGTCAAATTAGTTAATCACAAACTAATAGTATTTATTTTGGTATATTCATTATGTATTAAAATATAACACATGATAATTTATAACATTCATATTTATGCATAAACAATTAAACACACTTTACTAAAGGTGTATGTGAATGTATTTGAATATGTATTAAACAAAAGATACTTCCAACTACTTAACCAACAATTAAAAATCAATATGTATGTAAATCCATTTTTATTTACAAGGTGATGACTTATTTTATAATTTTTAGGCACACAATAACAAAATGAGGTTTTGTTATTGTTTTCCCATATAAAATTGTATCATGCGTATTGTATAAAAACATCACCAGGTTAATACCATAATAACTTGTTAAATAATCCATGATATGCATAAATTTAATTTGGGTTCTTATATATATACAAGTGGGATTGAAAATTATATAAAACCATATATACACAATGTGTATACATGCGATTTTCCCAACAAAAAACAAGGTTTGATATATCCTTAAAATTATTGTCCACTTCAAAAACATAATTAATCACTAAAATCAGTTTTATGAAAACCTAATTAAGATTAAAATTAAAAACTATATGTACATATACATATAACCATATATATACATATATGTCTATATGGTCCAATTAAAAAAAAATAGAATCCTTACATGATTTACATGAGTTTAAGAACATAATTTAAAAACAAATGTTCATCATTCGAAAATCATAAAAACAATATTGGTTTGTTTTATAAATAAACATATATACATATATAGGTATAAATATATTTATATACATGGTTTAATCAAACAAAAAAAATCGTTTACAAATTTTATACGCATCATAAACATAAATTAAATTCTAGAAAACACCATTTAGAAAACCAGAAGTTGTTTGGGATTGAAAGTTACATAAAACCGTATATAAAAAAAGTGTACATATGGGGTACACAATAAAAAAAAAGAATTTATTAAATTCATACAAGCAACAAATACCTCAAAAAAACTAGTTACTCACTAACTATATTCCAATGAAAACATAAAACAGGTTGGGATTGAAAACTATGTATATATATATACATAATCATACACACACAAGTTGTAAAAAAGGGTTTCACATATAGAAAAAAAAAGAAAAAAATCCCTTAATTAAACTGAAAGGTTGAGTGGAGTTGAGAAGAGGTTGGAGAGGATTTGGGAGGGGAAGAACCAGTAGGGTTAAGATAAAAATGAGGGTATATATAAATGGGTTATATAACTATATATATAACTATAATTTTATACAATGGTTCAACAAAAAAATAAACCAAGAGACCCAAAAAATATGATCTAACTATTTATACAAAACAAAAATCTTAGTTAGTGAAAAACTTAAAGGGACTGATCAATTGATAAAATATATATATTATAAAAAAATCTTGAAAACAGTTAGGGTTATATTAAAATAAACACTCTTAAAGACCTGTGGAAAGAAGAAAGGTGGATGACTGGTCCATGGAGAGGGATAAGAGGACTCAAGGGAGAGGGAGGATCAGTGGAGGGGAGATGGTGACTAGTACGTCCCGAGGAATAAGAAGAAGAAAGGAGAAGTGTGTAAAAAGAACAGACGGTCCAGATCGATCGAGGCTGATCAAATAGCTAAGGCAGGTTCTGCGGTTTTCAAAACAGATGATAAATCAATATTAATCATGGTTTAGCCAGACGGTTGGAAGGGAAGATGAGAGTTTTAAAAAGGCAGTGTATCTGAGATCATATGCCCACCAATCGGATGGATGAAGAAAATCAAGGAGAATGGAGTGGTTGGTGGAGTTTGAAGTTGAGATCGTATCGTATGGTTCAGATACCGCACAACGAGATTGAAATGCATAGATTATATTTCCATTAAAAAACCACGTCCCACATCGAAACAGAGAGTGAACTAGGGCTACCTTAAATACCTTGATGCCTCAGTGATAAGGTAATGAACTCCCTCCCCCTCCCCTATGCCGCCCCATACTGGTTATCTTGTGGGCATGTTCTACGCTCACCCTCTACTGCCGTGATGCCCCACACAGTGGTGCCACCTCAGTTCCTCCTTGGCCCTACATGGGCACACACTAGCACTGGTTCATGACTCGACATGCACCATGCATGCCCTTCCTAAGGGTTTTCTGACCTCGGGGTCCTATGTGAGATTCCCAACAGACCTTGAGGACTTAGCCTTCAAGGATGCCTTAGGTTGGGTGTGTACTCACCCAAATTTTTATAAAAACAAAACTTAAATTTTATTAAACATAAGAAAACATTTATAATAATGTTTCAAAAATAGTATATATATTCTTTCTTATGGTTAAACTAAACTCCAAATACAACTATTTTCATAAATTGTATACATTTTTAGGTTTTAAAGCATCATAAGTTCAAAATAAAAATACAAATTTTAACTTCCACTAAGATAAGTCATAAATTTATTTGAACTCATTCTAAATAAAAAAGTGTTACATTTTTTTAAATCCAAATAAGAAATACATCCTTAATTAGAAACCATAATTTCTATTAACTAAAGATAACACTTTAAAAAAATTAAAACACTTAAAAATATTTGAAACATTAATATTTCTAAATTAAAAAATTTATTATATTTCATTTCAATTAAAAGCTAAATAAGTAGACACTTTTAATACATAGAGGGGTGTTCTTTCAAAAAATTAAATTTAAATAAAAAAATATATTTATTAACTAAAATATTACTTTCAAACCTTTTACACCCTTAACGTTATTAAATTACGTAAAATAATTAAATTATTTAAAATAATTGTAATATTTAAAATAATCAAAATACTTAAAATGCCTAAAAGTTTAAAAATTTTATGACCATTACAAAAACCAATGATCATATTAAATACTTGAATGACCATAAATAGCCATATTTAACTTTAAGGCCTTATAAATACTTATCTAAAGTGTTCCAAACATAAAAAAAAAATTCAATTAAGATGGTGTTCTACAACCCCTTGATGCTTAGTACAGTTTCCATTGTTCTTTCTGTAATGTTCTTCATTATGACAGACTTGAAGGACTTTTACTATTTTATTAGTATGTTTGTTGTGTTTAGTGGTCTCTTAACGATTCATATAGGTCTCATATTAGGTATTATAGATTAGTGAGGGTCTTTTGGCCTTATGGAAATGTAAGGTTTCAACATTTCTATTTAATAAAAAATATTTATATTTTTATTCTAAAAGTATTTTATTTTGTCTAGATCCATTATTAAATAATAATAATAATAATACTAATAATTATCAAAATATTATTATGAAAAATTAAATATGTTTGGGGCGTTACATTATCGCCCCTCAAAATAATTGCATCCTCATAATTCCATTGCACTCCCAGACATCCACAACACCAACTTATGGCATTAACCTTGATGACCCTACAAGATTTGTCTTAATTATTATTGATTAAAAAATTGATTGGAAAATATTTAGTTTATGCCTTCACCAGGTCCACCGCTGTGGATAATCTGTTGATGTACTTAGGTGCATTCATAGGGTAGTTTTCAGTTCCTCAATATCCCTAGCTCAGATACACCTTGAGCAATTATGGTAAAACCAACACATGTACACTCAGGTTTCCAGAGAGAGGAATGGGAGGTATTGCGATACGATATTTCAGCATGAACACATTCTTTATAGATCTGCTGAACTATGTTATTATAGAGAGTTTTGATGTCATAGAGTCTCCCATACGTACTAAAACTCAGAACTTGGAACAGATAAGATGCTCGAAGGTCACCCTCCAAAGCAGCTTCACAGAACTTCCATAAGACTAGGAAATGTTTGGATAGAGTGAAACAGATGAAGATACACTCATGATACTTTCCCCTATCCCTATACTATGAAAATTGTGCATTTTCCATACAATGTTAAACATATCTATCTCCCTGATAGGATCGAAGGACATTTGGGATGATGGACACTTGATAGAGGTATTTTAAGTTTAGACGTAGGTCCGCAAAAGGATGGTATGATTCTGAACATGACTTGACAATTATGTTCTCAAGTAATTCGCTAGAGAGAGACAAGAGGTTTTTTGGTGAACCTTTTCATTCCATCTAAAACTTTTAAGAAAATTTATACTCAGAGAGATTTTTTTATTCTATTCTAATTTTCTAGAATTGTCTAAATCTATCCTTGATACCAACGGTGAGGACCCGACCCTAGAATCCTGGAGTCAGTTCCTATAACATGGTGTCTAATTTTTTTTATAAAAACATGCAAATAAAATTAAACATCACATTCCATCATAGAGAATATTTTCTCTTTAGGTTATAGAAAACCATATGCAACTAATGTATTTCTTCAAAAACATGAAAAAGATAAACTTCATATCGTTGTCATCACATAGGAGTACTCCAAGATTGGTAAATATATGAACCCTATACAAATAAATTAAAAGCATAGGGTGAGCATTTAAAAATTCTCAGTAAGGGGTTTTGAAACAATTTAATGAAATACATTTTTAAAAAATACTTTTAAATAATTAAAAAAAAATTTCTTAAAAGGTAAACAACATTTCCTAAAGCACATCAACATATTTTTTTCAAAGGTTACTTGAAACCATTTTTTTAAAAAATATATTACACAAGAATTTATATATATATTTAAAATCTATAGATAAAACACATTTAAAAGTATGCATACATGTACAAAAATGTATGGAATACTACATAATCCAGTAATTGATCAAACTAAATTAAGGGTGACATGAAAAGATGCTGATATTAATAAGAACATGAAATAATACTCACTTAGAATTGTATAAGTAACAAAATCATGATTAACTTAACACTTGAAATGTAATCCATGAAATGAATGATGTAATATTAACTTTTGTATCAATGTTCTGAAAATAGATGCTACACTTTCTTTATAATGACTTTCCTAGTATGCACATCATTATGCCATGTGCATTTGTTACCATTACCATAAGTAAAATATTCTTATCCAAGGATATTATATTAGTCAAATAATCATACGGTTGGTCAAATATTAATTGTATATTGATTAAATGAATAATGATGAAAATTCATAACATTCTGTCAAGGCATCGTGCCAAGACCCTACATAATCATTCTTCCAAGGCCTCATTCCATTACCTAGTTTGTCTCGTGAGACCTGTTGATGCATCGAGAGGCTATAGCAGGACTCACCCATCACATACTTAGTCCAATGAATTCATCATATTACTAATTGTCTTAAATAAATGTGTCCCATAACAGTTTGATTAATTTTTTTATGTCTCTTATTTTAAGTGTCCCATACCACTTCAAATAATTAATTTGTGTCTTTTATTCAAAGTGTCTGATACGACTTCAAATAATTAAATTCTAAATCCATAAGATATTATAAGAGATAAATTTATATTTTTCAATTATGTCCATATTCATAAATGAATCATGCATTAATAGTAAACATTATAGTAATGACTTCATGGACACATAGACATATATTTTTACAAGTGATAGTAATTGGTGACATAAAATAATAGTCTGTTTGGGTTTGTGACATGAAATAATTACACTTCAATTCAAACCCTTGTTTCATGGAAATGAAAATTTTGAATACTTAAGATTCATGTTCACCATACAATGATAAATAGAATAAAAAATAGGTTAATCATAAACTAATAGTATTTATTTTTTAGAGTCATCAAGTATTAAAACATAACACGTGCTAATATATAACATTCATATGGATGCATAAACAATTAAACACACTTTACTAAAGGTGTATGTGCATGTATATGCATATGTATTAAAAAAAGATACTAACAGCTACTTAACATAAAATTAAAAATCAATATGTATGTAAATTCAATTGTGTTAACAAGGCGATGACATATTTTAGAATCTTTAGGCACACAATAACAAAATAGTAATTTTTTATTGTTTTCCAATATAAAATTATCTCGTGTGTATTGTATAAAATCATCATCGAGTTAATACCATCATAAATTCTTAAATAATTCAAGACATTCATATATGTAATTGTCGATCTTGTATATATACATATGGGATTGAAAATTATATAAAACCATATATACACAAAGTGTATACATGGGATTTTCACAACCAGAACAAGGTTTAATAAATCCTTATAAATATTGTACACTTCAAAAACATTATTAAATCTCTAAAACTAGTTTTATGAAAACGTAATTATGATTATAATTAAAACCAATATCTATATATACATATAATCTTATATACATATATATGTTTATATGGTCCAATTAAAAAAAACCAAAATAGAACCCTTACATTATTTACATGCATTTAAGAATATAATTTTAAAAAAACTCTCCATCAATGAAAATCATTAAAACAGTATAGTTTTGTTTTATAAATAATCCTTTATACATATATAGGTATATGTATATGAATATACATGGTTTAATTGAACACAAAGAAAAAATAATCCCCTAAAAATGTTATATGTGTTATAAATATAAAGTAACTTCTTGAAAACATAATTTAAAAACCCCAAAGTTGATTGGGATTGAAATTTACATAACACCATATAAACAAAAAGTGTAAATATGGGGTGTTATAATATAAAATGAAATTTATTAAATCCATACAAGAATCAAATACCTCAAAACACTAGTTACTCACAACACCGTTCCTATGAAAATTAAAATAAGTTTGGATTGAAAACTACGTATATGTATATATATATATATAACTGTATACAAACTAGTTGTAAATAATGGTTTCACATATAGAAAACATATAAATATAATCCCATTATTGAACTCAAAGGTTGAGTGGAGTCAAGAAGAGTTTGGATATGAGTTGTGAGGAGAATAACCAATATGGTTATGGTGTAAATGAGGGTTCATATAAATGGGTTATATAACTTTTTATATATAATTTTATACAACAGTTCCACATAAAAATAAACAAAGAGAACTAAAGAACCAGATTTAACTATATAGACAAAAAAAACCTTAATTAGTGCAAAATATAAAGGGACTGATCATTTGATTATATATATATATATATATATATATATTATAGAAAACATTCATGAAAAATGTTTGGGTTATATTAAAATATACACTCGTGAAGACCTGTGGAAAGAAGAAAGGTGGAAGAATGTGCTGTGGAGAGGGAAAGAAGGACTCGAGAGAGAGGGAGGAGCAGTTGAGAAGAGATGGAGACTGGTGCGGCATAACGAAGAAGTGGAAGAAATGATAAGTGTGGAAAAATAACAGATAGTATGGATTGATCAAAGATGATTGAACAGCTGAGGCAAGTTCTGTGGTTTTTAAAACAGATGAGCGGTTAAGATTAATCGTGGTTTGATTGGATGGTTTTGGGGGAATATGAGAGTTTTAAAAAGGCTGTACAGCTAAGATCAGCCACATCCCTATCGGACGACTAGAGAAAAATGCATAGAAAGTAGTTATCGGTGCAGTTTGAAGTCAAGACTACATAGTACGGTCCAAATCTCGTGCGGTGAGATTGAATGACCCATATTAGATCTCCATTAAGAAACTGCATCCCACATCGAAATGGGGTGCGAAATAGGGCTTCCTTAAATACCTCGATGACATAGAGACAAGGAAATGAAATCTATTCCCCCTCCATAGTACCATCCCATAACGGTTCTTCTGCAGGCATGCTCTGCGCCCACCCTATTTTTCCATTCAACCTCGCATGATTACACTTACTGGGTTCCTCCTTTTTCCTCACATGGGAATACACTAGAGCTGGTGCATGACTCAGCACGAACCATGCATGTGCTTCCCGAGAGTTCTCTGACCTCAAGGTTCTTTTGATATGCCCATCGGACCTTGAGGGCTTGGCCTTCAAGGCTGTTCTCGGTTTGGTGGGTACTCACCAAATTTTTTATAAAAACAAAAATTAATTTTTATTAAACATAAGAACATATTTATAATAATGTTTCCAAAATAGAATATATATTCTCTCTTGTGGTTAAATTAAACTGAAAATACCATTATTTTCATAAATTATATACATTTTTTTGGTTTTTTAAGCATCATAAGATCAAAATCTAAATACAAATTTTAACTTCCATTAAAACATGTCATAAATTCATTTTAATTCATTCTAAAAGAAAACATGTTATATTTTTTGAAATCCAAATATAAAATACATCCTCAATTTGAAACTATATTTTCTTTTAACTAATGATAACACTTTAATAAATTTAAAACACTTAAAAATATTTTAAACAAAAATATTTCTCTATAAATAATTGATTATATTTCATTTCTATCAAAATGTAAATAATTATAGACTTTAAATACCAAGTGGGTTATTATTTCAAAACATTATATTTACTTAAAAACATACATTTATTAACTAAAATCTTACTTTCGAACATTGAACACCCTTAAAGTTATTAATGTACTTAAAAACATAGTCATATTTAACTTTAAGGCCATATAAAATTTTAGGACTGTTACAAAAACCAACAGTCATCATAAAAACTTCAACAACCAAACATAGTCATATTTAACTTTAAGGCCATATAAATACTCATTTAGGGGTTTCCAAACTTCCAAAACCAATTCAGTGAAGATGGTTCTCTTGATATATGTATTTCATGCATATATTTTTGAGTAGTTTAATTTTTTGATTTTGTACATTCTTGAATTATCTTTAAAACATTGGAATTTATTTACTTGTTTTATGTTTTTTGGAAAGAAAATACTAATTTTTGAAAAAGGAATGAGAAGTGGAAGAAAAATGATCCAAACGAACTTTTGCGCTGCAAGCTTCGCTCGGGGTGCCACACCGGTTTTCTAGAGATAAAGAGGAGATGAAAACTGAAAAAAATGCATTACACGTCGTGTACCCCAAGTACACATCATGACCATTTCCAGATAAACATAACCATTGATAAAAAGTCATGATGATGGAACACACTGTGAACTTCAAGTAAATGTCATGTACCATCAGTACATGAAGTGATGACATTCAAACCACTGTACATGATTTGTGCGGATTCCACATAAAAGAGGAAAATGCAGACCTAAGGTGCACATCATGTACCCCATGTTCACATTGTGTAGGGGGTGGCATTCACTTGAAAAATGTGATGGGATGCTGATTTCAATTGAAAAATCCTATAAATACCTTCCTTTGACTCCATTCTAAGACATTATGGGATGATCATAAGGCAAAGCAACACCTACAGGCGAAGGAGTGATGATATAGAGCTGCTCTATGCCACCTTTCTTCCTCGGGTACCCAAGATTCTCACTCACAACATGAGTAAGTAGTATCTATAGTGTCGAGTGATGTGATTTGTAGGGGGAGTACTGCATAGGGATTATTTTTCTTTATTTTATTCATAATTTGGGTTGTGTGGAACACAATTTATCAATTCCAATCTCTTTCTTTTTACAATCATATGACCATTGCTTGTGAATTAAGGAGTTATATTTTAGTTGCATTGATTAATATCTTTATCTTTCATATGAAAATTATGAAATATAAGTCGATTATGTTTAAATATGGTTTTGTCTCACCTATCTCTATGATTGAATCTAGTATATGACCATTCCAAATGTCCAATCATAGGAGTAGGGCAAGATACCAAGACCAAGGATCCTCACTAACCCAATTCTGACAACAAACACTAATTAACCCATACTCAGTTGAATACCTAGAACCTGAAACTAAACATCACTAAACCTAGCATGTCTACCATATTGATTCAAAACCCCAATAATTCCTCCTATTGTTTCTATTTTCTCTCAAACAACCAATCAATTGAAATTTGAATTTTTTAATTAATTTAAAACATATAGATCATCCTTGTGGGTTTGAAACTTAGACTTACCAAATACTACAATTTGATTTAAGATCGTATGAGTTTTATAAATTTTATTCTTGCATTAAACAATAGGGAACTAACAAAATCCTGTGGAGCTGTCATTTCTACACCCCCTTGAAACTTTGTATGGTTTCCATTGTTCTTTCGATAATGTTCTTAATTGTGATAGACCCAAAGTACTTTCACTATTTTATTGGTCAATTTGTTTTGTTTGGTGGTCTCCAAGTGATTTTGATAGGTCTCCTAGCAGGTATTCTAGTTTAGTGAGAGTCTTTTGGCCTTATGGAAATGTAATGTTTCAGCATTTCTATTGAATAAAATATGTCTATTTTTATTCTGAAATTATTTTATTTTAGATGGCACCATTGTTAAACAAAATAAAATAATACTAATACTAATAATTATAATAATAATATTATTAAAAATTAAATATGTTCGGGGCGTTACAAGGTGGGCCAGTGGAGAAGATGATGGGGGCCCAATGTGACCTCATACATCATTTACAAACAGATATTCAAGAGGCTTCTTGTGTAGGTGTAGTCCTTGGAGCTGCAAGCTTCGACATAGATCTTGGAAAGTGGATGACCGCCTCAGGTATGGATTTGGGGGAGACACTGTAATGGTGGATACTAGTCACGATGGAGAGCTTCAATGATGGACTGGATGGCTGGTAGTAGTTGACTCAATGGATCTCAAAAAGATGGACTGGCACATCCCTGGTGGCGATGACACATGGCCAAGTCATGCGATGGTAGTGCCTGGGTTTGTAAGAGAACCAAGGTGAGATACACATGTGGGCTATAATGTCTGAATGGAATGAAGGCCTTATATTTTTATTTATTTTTGATAATCCTCTTTTAAACTGGGCTAAGAAGAAACCCTTACATGACCTGTAGGCCCAGTGGCGCAATGACCAGTACGCGACTCAAAGGATCAGATGCCCAATGCCTAATACATTAACAAAAGGCCTATCCAAACTACACTATAGAAATACCCACCCCCAACATCTACATCATTGAAGTATTATCTCCCCGGCTTGAATGGATGATTGGCTAGAATTTCCCCATGTAGAGTTGCACGCTGTGAAGTACTGATGGAGATTTCAATACTCTCTCATTCTTCAAATTTAGTTTGCTTTGATTTGGTGGATACTACTTTCCCTAAATGCTCTTAAGGGGCATTCTCTTGTGTGGTATGTCTGGGCTACTTCTTATTCCTTATGGTGTGAAGGACCATGGCCCAAAATCTTGAGGTGGCTCGAAAGGCCCTATGGCCCAAAGACCCAAATTAGTGGCTCGTACGCCCAAATCAGCCTTTTAGGAAAAAAATTCAATGTCTTTGGGCCTATATAACAGGGGAATGGGGGACTATATAATATATAAATAAATTGGATTCAAAGGAGGGGTTACCCTGGGGGGGATATGACCTGCCGATTGGGCCTGTAGGGTTGAGATGAGTATGTGTTTCTTTGTCATTGTACCCCCAATCACCTAATATATATATTTAAAATTATTTTTATATAATTATTAATATATTAATATAATTACATATATTTATGTGTGTATATATATAATTATATAAATTAATATATATATATATATATGTATTAATATAAAAATATATATAATATTAATATTATTTTAATATATTTACTATATTTAAATAATTATATAAATATATATATATATATTTAAAAATATTTTTATATAATTACAACAATATTTATAAAATTATATATATCTATTAATATGTAAATATATATATTTATAAACAAAATAAATATATTTATTATTTAAATATATTTTCTACTCAAAATGCTGCAAACCATAGGTTATAATCCATGATGTAGTTGGGGTTTATCTTAATGGTAAAGCACCCCGTAATATTACTTCGAGGTTGGGGGCTCAAAACCCATTGGGTGAAGGTTACTATTGTAGTACTATAGTAGTACTGTAACAGACAGCAGTGATGGCAGGACTATAGAACTGGTGGCATTTTAGCGGTGGTGGGCACCGTAGTAAGAATTGTAGCAACAGAAACACTATAGCATGTACTATAGCATCATGGGTACTGTAGCAACACTATTCCCCAGAGGGCATTTGGGTAAACAATTTGGGCCTTCCGGGCTATGTATTGGTATTTCATGCCCACTAGGCATATGGGCCATGTAATAACATTCTTGTCTATTGGGCGTTCAGTCCTTGTACTGAATAAATAAGGCTTGATGGGTGGGCTATTCCCTTGGGGGCTATGAGCTTCCTTTCTGACTTGTGTTTGAGGTGTGTGTGTGTGTTTAAATGTAATTGTTCCCCCAATAACCTAATATATATATATATATATATATATCACATGATCTTGATATTTATTAACATAATAATAATCAAAAGGTACAAAGTACAAAAGAGATAGATGTGAAAAACAGTGAAAAACTAATTCCACAAAGCAAGGAAGACAATTGCACCAAAAATAAGAGAAGATAGTTCATCTTGTAAACTATGATCAACCACCACCCCTAATTCTCAGATGATGAACCATTTTGCATGTTTTAATATTTTTTCACATATATTCATCATCATCCTGAGGCTAAAAGTTTTAATCTGGTGGGGTGGAATCCTTTAGACATCGTGGATCTTATTCTCCATCCATACTCGAACCCTCCCGTAATATCTTCAGATTAGTTCTTATCTTTATGACATGAGAGTTGCCAAATTCATCAAGGAAAACATACCTACAATTGCATCTATGTAAAATTTCAAGCATACCAAGTGAGTGCTGCCTTATCTGGGGCTCACCATTAATTTTTGCAGCCTCCAATCCATTTCCATGAACAATATTTGTTCCATTAGTACTCCTAATCTACTTAAAATTGGTAATTTCCACCTCACTAATATTGATAATAGGACTCGGGATCTTTTGAACCTAGTAAGATCTAGTTGGAGAGAAATTCCTATTTTTTTGAAACAACATAGGACATTTTAATCTTAACTTTTCCTTTGGTAGTGGGAAACCATTTCTCGTTCTAAAATTCTGGATCAACATCATTTTTCATTGTCAATTCCTCATCCTTACTCATAATAACCATGACAAGATCATCACTACGAGATTTTATAAAATATGTCTCCTCTATATTTACAGTTTCATGAAGGCTTCTTCCTTTATATTAAACCACCATTGAATGTAAACAATCATGATTATCATGGGAAGAAGATCCATCTTCTAGGTTATTGGTGTTCATGTCAATCATCCCATCTAGAAGTGTCTTATCTAGACTCGAAATCAAGAAAAAAGTATCATAATTCTTGCACAACCCCTTCTCTGGCGAAACATCATCCAATTATTTGATCTATATGACTTTCCAAGGCTTTGAGAAAAATGGTTCCTCATCAACCATTTTTTTCTTATCTTTACGGGCTCGAGAAGAAATCATTTTCACTTGAATAAGATATTGATCAATGCACTATTGTGAAATAAATTCATCATATTATTTTGCTTCAACAACCAACCCCACTTCCATAATCTCATCCCAAGATCTGATAACATTTTTTCAATTAATGTCTATTTCTCTCACACTAGGTTGGGAATACCAGCTTTGATAACCTAAAAGAACTAGAGCAATGGATCATTCCTTCCCAATAAGTGAGTTAACAATGGATCTGGACCCTTCTCCAACATGAGAATCGACAAGATATATATTAGCAGATCCATACACATTCAGAAAAGCCTATTACATTCACAGATTATTCCTAGCTTCATGAAAAAGACCCTATCCTAAAGCATTTCACTAATTGTTCAATCCTCCATCCTGAAGCTAAAAAAATTATGAATTATCAAGACCACCATGAGGAGTGCGTCTTGGTAATTTAGACTTTTAAATATGATCTTTACTCGTGTCCTTAAATAGTGAAAAACATATATGATCAATCTCCTTTAGTTCAGAATATCATGTCTAAAGACTATACAATTTTGGGAGAATAGGTTTTTTCATAGTCAATACATATTTCAAACGCATCACCACCAATAAAAATAATTACTATATCAACTAAAGTGGATTAAAAATTAATTCCAATAAGAAATGTGTGTAATGACAGAATCTAGTTAGCTTAGTTTACTAATCCAATTTTATCAGAATACCAATGATCATTGTAATGTTGTATATGATCTTAGGGTTCCAAAGTACCCAATTTAACTTGTAAAAAATAACCCACAACTGAACAAAGGTGTTTCTCACCTCTAACAGATTGAAATTCCAAACCCAGTCCATGATGTATAGAATTCCTGGATTGAGATTAGTCATGTTGAAACCCCAACCCCTCATATTCAGATCCTTAAAAGGGAAAAGAATATGAAATAAAACTTACCAAATAAAACACACATCCAATTTGAGAAATCCCAAAAATAAGAAAGTATCACAACCAAGTCCCCAATTTCCAAGGATTTGATCCCCTTGGTAAAAAAATATGTGAAACAAAAAAATGCTTACCAATTTCAAGGCGCTTTAAGATAACATCCGGGCTAGCCTTAACATGAGCTAGATTTCCTTTCTGTCGAAGTCCACTAGTGACAGAAAATTTTTATAGAGAAAAAGATCGATTGGGGGCATTTTATGCAGTTGAAACAACCGCAACAGATCTACCACAAACTACTTTCCAACTTTCTGATCCATCACTTGTAGCCTTGTGGGAGTCGAATTGACATCGAGTGAGGAATGTTTATCCTAGAGTGGAATGATCCAAGGATGCCAAGAGAAGGAATCCCTAATTACCATCAAGCATTAGAGAGAGAAGCTCTCTTGGTCCCATCTTTTCCATTATAATGATAAATGTATTTGTTATTTAAATTTATTTATTATATTTTTATTATAATTTATATATATATATATTTAATTATTTATAATTTTACAAATACTTTTAAAATATATATATATTAATAATTTTATAATTTAGTATTTAAATTAAAAAATTATTAAAAAATTCATTTAAATATATTAATTATATAAATATGAAACACATTTTAAAAGTTATAACATAATGAAAAAACAAATAAATGTTATTCATATAAATTACAAACATATTGAAAATATTATATTTATATTAAATAAATAAATGTATAAATAAATATTATAAATGATTAAATACATTTTTAACATTATTAATTAATATATAATAAAAAGGGAATAAATAAAATAAAATAAATTAAAAAATATTGAAAAGTGAATTTGTAACATTTCTGTGAATTACAGACACATAAATAATGAAGGAAAATGAATAAATAGATGATATTAATTATATAAATAATTAAAAATGAATTATATTAACTATACAAATGTATTAATAATTAAATTAATTTTAATTGAATTTAATAAAATTAAATTAAAAACACACACATATATTCAAGATGAATATATTAAAATAAATTTATATTAAGAATGAATAAATACATAAAATTCTAAAAATGGTGAGATATTAGAAAATGTAAATAATATTAAATTAGTTAATAGGCTTTTGTGCACACATACATGTACACATGACAAACATACATATATACATATACACATATACACACCCTTACACAGACATACACATATATACATACAGTTATGCATGTACATATATTTTAAATAATTTAATATTAATACCAGTACATATTTAAAAAAATATATAAATGTATATTTTATATATTTGGTAAAATAAAAAATTAATATATTATATTTATATATTAAATAAGAATTTAATTATAAAAAAAATGAAAAACATATAAATAAATATTAAATATGAATAAATTATTAAAAATATTATAAATAAAAAATTAAAAAACATATATATATATATATGAATATATTAAAAAAATAAATATATTAATATTTAGTATATATTAGTATATTTTTATATATAGAAATATATATTTTTATATACTAAATAAGAATTTAATTATAAAAAATGAATAACATAAATAAATATTAATAAATATTTATTTATCTTTAATATATTTATGTATATAAATATTTTTTTATATGAAATATGAATTTAATTATAAAAAAAATTATTAAGTCAGCTAGCCCTTAACCTAAAGGGCCATCCATTTTTTCATCCTAACTGGGAAGGCCTCCTAAACAGAGGGCAGACCAAAGCCCATAGAAAGCATAGGGTTGGTAGAGGCCCACTAGGGCTTGTGCAGGTATTCATGGGCCCGTATTGGTTTGTGTAGAGCATGTATGTGAGGGACCATCCCCGAAATGGGATTTTGAAATTGCGATGCCATAGAATGATATAAAAACAAGGGGCTAACTATCGGCATTTTAGATGTGGGACTCACATGTTAGTTTCATCAGTGATTTAACTTGAGTTGATAAAGACGACCTTTATCAGTGTTAGAAAATGCGATGATAAAAGATACCCTTTATCATTTCTAAAAAATCACCAATAATGGAAACCCATATCAAAGATTTTTTATAGAGATTAATAAACATAAAATTATAGTAGTGAGGGTTAAAAATATTTACATCACATTCAAAAAGGCACAAAAATCTAGTAATAATATAATTATTAAGTAGAAATGATCAAAATTTTTTGAGAATATATATTGTAAATATCCTTAGGTCAAACATAATATTGATTTCATCCATGTGAAGATGAATATTTGTGATAGTTTTATTGGAATATTATTAGATACTAAAGGAAATACTAAGCATTTTTTGAATGAAATAGTAGTCTTATCATTAATGGAAATGCATTTGGAGTTATCTCCCACTCTTAATGGGAGACAAAAAAACCTTCCTTAAGCTCTTCATTCATTATCCAAGTAAAAGAAAATTATTTTTTTCCACTTCCCCTATGTTATCAAATTACTACAGGGTTATTATTTAAATATAAAAAAAAATTCACCAAAAGATTTGAAGACAATAGGAATGAAATCTCATGATTTCCACATCATGATGCAATAGTTATTATTGGTTTCATAGTGTTGAATACTTTCAATTCATGAAATTATGCCCATCATGAAGGTTTTGTACCTTTATAATTCAATTTGTAACAAAGTGATTGATCTGAATTCATTGAACAATTTTGAGAATGAAATAATTTCTATACCTTTTCAACCTGAAGCTTACTTGATGCAATTTTTTTAGATAACTAGTGAATTTAATGGTTCATTTGATGTAGGAAATAAATATTTTCAGGATTTTATATCTATGTTTGATGTATCTTTTTGAAATATATATCAAGATATTTAATGGATATTTTAATAATTTATACTTACCAAAATACTTCATTGTTGAGAAGTATAAATCTAAGGAGGTAGTAGAGCTTTGTATATACTACTTATCTATCAGGGAGCACATCAGTTTGCTTACATCTTGCTATGAACGAGTCAATTTTAGGGGAAAGGGGATTCATAGTTTAAAAGTATAAATATCGATAAGTGAATAGATAAAACTAGTATATTTATACATATTTAATGATATAGATGATTGTCATCCATATATAAAATTGCATATTAATGTTTTAAACAAAGTTGTCCAAAGAATAAAGATATGTGGATATTGAATGACCATGAGAATTTTTTTTCCATGGTTTAAAGAGACATTTAATTGTAGATCAGATGGATTAGAAACATTGATATGGTTAGAAGAAAACCCAAGTTTGAATTTCATAAGATGGTTCAGGTATGAAAGTAATGGTTATATATTTTTTACCATAGATATGAAAAATATAATTGAATTTAAAATTAGTATTATATTTGTGTTCATAGAAGAAAATCAAAAAAAAAATAATCTCTGTATCAAGTGAATATTAATGAGTAATTAGAAAAATATGGAATATTGATTACATTAAATTTTGAGTTTTGGTGTTTACATGTAAATGGATTATCAATAATAATATTTTCAGACATGATGCATTCGATATATTAGTAGTTAATATAAATATATTGGAATACATAGATAATCATTTTATCACAGAAACCCATGTGAAAAAATTCCATATTCTTGATCCATAAAATGTGCATTGTTCGGTCATTATAGAAGGAAAAGAACAATATTTTGGTTATGAAAGAATTGAAAATTATGCTAATTTATGTCATATCCCTACTTACATGGAAATATGATCTGATAATATTGATGACCACATCACAGACATGGTTTGTGCCATTCAGAATCATCATGAGGCAGGATGTGGGAAAACAATATTTTAGTAATTTCGTAATATTACAGGAAACATATATTTATTTAATGATTCTCTTTTTAACTTTTATAAAATCATAGATATATAAGTTTAAATTTTATTTTACTTAATACAAATATTTTATATAGTATTAATAATTTTTTTCCAAGACCAATTTAGTTCTATTTTTATCATTTTCAACTATTCAACTTTATATATAACTATTATATTTTTTTTTAAATTTTTACTTAATATTTTTTTTTTCATTTTTCTTTATAATTTTATGTTCATATATAAGTTCATTTTTTTAAAATTTTCATATAATAATGAATATGATAAATAATATTGTTAGTATTATTTTTAACATTATTGATTACTAATGTAACAAATATGAGTGGTTTGTATTATATCATATTGTATTGTTTGTATCATTTTAAAATTTTTATTAAAATTTTTATTTAAAGGTTCAATTGGTATAACATTTTACTAATTTTTTCCCTCTTCTTAAATAATTTCATATCTCATTAATGTTGTCAACATTTTAGTTAACTACTTTAAATAATATAAATAAAAATATATTTAGTTTAGTTTAATTTTTGTTAGATCATTGTTCCTTTTTTATATAATTTTGTATATGATAACTAAATTTTTATATTTTGGTACTAATTATTTTTTAATTTTATTTTCAGTATAATATTAGATTAAATATCTAGGCCACCTCGATCTTCTAGGGAAGAATTTATACATACTTTTATTAAATATCCTCCTCATCCTTCTGCATAGGCGCCTTTTACTTCCATGGGGGAAGATAAGTCTTATAGGGTTGGTAAAAATAGTAGCACATGCATACCAACATTAATAGTTTTGCTTAGTCAGGACTAGAGAATATATGTTGAGTTTGAGGATAATGATAATCCTAGGGGAATAATTCAAAACAATTTAGAACTTCCATTACAATGAAAGATTGTGCAAAAGTTGTCATTTTCATTTATATTTGGAAAAGTGTAAATAAAGATTAAATATCTCAATTATAGGAGAAAATTTTTCTAAGATCGTTTTTATTATTTTACATATCATGATGTGTTTTTACTATTATAGGTTATTCCATTTTTTCATAAGACATATGATATACCTGACATTATAGATGTTATGAAGAAAGATTTATCATTTGTTTCTTGGATATTGTGGAACTTTAAACCAAATTTTATATCAGATTTCATTTTTGCGGTAAGATAAAATAAAAATATTTGTGATATATATCCTTTTATAGATGAAGATAAATGGAAGTGGTTTATTGAATATAGATGAAAAGAATCATTTTTGGTAAGTGAAATGTAAGATTATAGATTTTTTTTGTATAATATTTATCATATTAATTATTTTTTATCATTAATATACTGTAACTAAGGATATATCATCTAGAGATCAAATAAAAAAAGTATACACTCATACTTTATCTTATGGAGGGTGTGTGTTATTGGAAGACCAAATAATGGCAAGAAATTTTCAAAACATTATAGCCGAGTCTTCAGGCTCTGCATAAGTTGACCATTCTCCCCCATCTAGATATGGAAAGTTGAAGAGGGACTCGAATGACCAAAAAAGAGGATATATATTATATAAAAGTCTAGTATTTTATCTAATAGGATTGTAAGGATTTATTTAAGTTTTTTATGTTATCTTACCTATTTATATAATTTCATTTACTAATATTTTTTTAAAAATATTTTGTATAGGAATCCATTGAGGTGTAGAGTACTCATGGGACCATTATACTAGAGGGTAGAAAGAATATTTTATCTAATACATTGGAAAATCCTGAAAACCTAGTTCCCATGTGAGGATACGAGGTGGATGTATGGATAAAAAAACTATTTGGTCATTTTAGAGCTTACATAAAGGAGGATGAATATAAGGAAAACAATACAAGAATTATAAGATAAAGTTCTAAAGATGAGTGAGATGATGGAGGAGAGGATTAGAACATAAACACAATCGATGTTTGTAGAAATTAATAGATAGTTTCTAGATGAATATCCCACTCCTCAACCTTCATCTATATATTCTACTCCTCCACCTTCACCTGCATATCAAAATATTACACCTCATCTCCCAAAACCTCTCATATACTTTGTGTTATATGTTGAGGATCCCCATAATAATATTCATTCATATGGGATTATATATTATATTGGGGATATTTTTCATCATAACAAAATAGAGATAGATTATCATAGGTTCACTGTGAAGGATAATATAGATTGAGCTGAAAGGGAATTATTTTCTATAGACGAGGTCACTTTATTTGGAGAAATTATCCACCATATTCTAGTTTGGAAAACTAAACTTATCTGATAAATTACCACTGAGGTATTTATAGATTATATAATTTTATTCCATATTAGTGGTATTTTTTTAAACTTTAACATTTATATATTTGAATATATATTTTTATAGAAGTACATCAAAGGTAAAGATATACTAGTTTGACAACAAAATTTCTAGGCCTTTATGGATTCAGATGCAACTTTTTCTAGACTTTATAATTTATCATCATATTCATTTTTTTGGGATTTTATGATATTCTAAAATATTCTAGAATTTTTCTGTGTGAAATGAATATGATGTTTCTAATAAGGGATATCATGGATCATTTAACTGGAGATTTATTGGGAATCAACATGATATGTGGATTATCATATTTCATTAAATTATTTTAATCTAATGAAACTTAATACTTATTTTTATTTTGTATTAGTTATAATTATACACTTTGTATTCGGTATGAAAAAACATCCACATTTAGATGTATTGACAAAAATATTATTTGACCAATAAAAAAGGCATTTAAAGATAAAAAAAGAACGTTATATATTTATAAAATATTTTAAAATAATGAAATATGGTATTGGGTGATTCCTTATATTGAAGGGTATTGGAACATATATTTATTAAAGTTATATTTATCTTAAATGAATAACCAATCACATTAAATATTTTTTATATTAGTGTCCAATGGATCTTGTGAGTTTTTTTTTTTCAAAAGAGAAGATAACTTACTCGTTATTCTCTATATATGGTAACATGTGAGAAAATTTTCACAATGTATCGGGCATGAATGTTTGATTATTTGAATAATAATATATTATAATACATTTTATTTTATTTAAAAAATATAATTTTCAAATAGGGAATAATATTACTTTAGAGATACAACAAGAAATAAGAAAATAAAGATCAAATATGTGTATGCAGAGGTGACTTCCCATATATCATTACTATATTTTTAATGCAAGTAAATAAAATTTTATTTTTAATTGAAAACTTATTTTGAAACAAGATTTTCACCATTGAAAAGGTGTAAAGGAATTTGGGTATTTTTTTCTAAGATTTATGTTTGAAATAATTTTAATTTGTATAGTTAAAAAATTACACAGGATTAAATTTTATTATAAACTTCATTTAATTTATCTTATAATTGTATTTAAAATACATGTTAAAAGTTTTCTGTTTATTTTATAGATTTTTTGACCCTATACCTAATTTTGAAAAATTTCTAAATCAATTACAAGGAGAATGGGAGGATTATTTAATCGGTTTGATTGGTTTTCAGTTTATTTGTAAAATATATTTTAAATCATAAATTTCAAATTTTAATGTTGACATGATTTGAAAAAAGTTGTGATATAAATTTTTGTTATGAACCTGTATTTGTGTTGTTTTTTATAGTTCTATTTATTTTATTTATTTCTTATTTTTTTGTGATGTTATACTATTAGGAGATTTTAAGAACTCGGATCTTCATTACAGGTATGGATCTTTCTTTCTAGTGCTTTTGAGGAAAATGGTAGTTTTTAGAAATTTTAGAAGTACACACTGTGTACTTGAGAGTACACACCATGTACCTGGTTTCCATTGGTAGTCATGTACTGGTTGTGTGACGGCCATGTACATGGCCATGTATGGTGAACTAGAGACCACCTAATGTGGGGTTCCGTTGAGGCATGTAAACGACTTGTACATTAAATGAACACATCGTGTACTTTTTCTTTTTTTTGATAAAGCATACCGGGGTCACATCTAATTCCTAAAAATGTATTCTTCTAACCTCGTTTTATTCGGGAGTGACTGACAGAGATAATTATTCTCTGATCCACCGATCCATTATCCTTTTTGCGAATCAAACTCTGGTGGGTGCGTTGGAATCACCTCAGTGAGTTCTTCCTTCTTCTAGAGCCCCTCCTCTTGATTTCTTCAATCCCTAAAGTTATTTAATGTTGAATGTTTTTGATGTTTTGATAGATATATGGAATTCTAGGTTGATTCAAAGTCTTGGTTACAACTATATCGATCGTATAATATCAAGGTAGGAAGTTTTTTTCCTTTCATCATTTGTCTTTGTGTTTTTTATGCCAAATTGCCGATTACCCATGTTTCTGGTATTTCGAGTTATGGAAATTGAACCCTCTTTTATCTTCCTTAGATTGATTGTTGAATTAAGGGTTTGTTATTACAGTTTTATGTGAAATTGATTTTTAGGGAACACCCCATGGGTTCATTTCCTCATTTGAATGGTTAGGTATATTTGGTCCAGTTTACCATGAGGTATACCTTGTTTTCCTTTCCTTTCTTGATAGGATGGAACTATTGAATTTTTCTGCTTATTAGATTCTTGTGATATGAATTGGAATTGTTTATCCATGTAGTATCTGAGATAACTTTGTCCTTCTTGATAACCTTTACGCATGATTGAGTTGCACAAGGTTATGAGAACCTAGTGTAGTTAGATTACAGGAGGAATTGATGTTGACTGCTTCCTTAGAGTGTATACTATATTTCACGCTATGAGGCCACTAGGGGGATTTACGGTGAGTGCTCCCTCAGAGTGTCTATAGTTTACGTTACGATACTATAGGGGGAATTTATGTTGAGTGATTCCCCAGAGAGTCTGCAGTTATTCTGGAAAGACCACATGAGGAATTGATGGCGATTGATTTCTTATAGTGTCCTTTCCTTTATTACATTACTTGGCAAGAGGGATTTGACAGTGTGAACTACCCAGAGGGTTAACATAATGATTGAATGTTTGTGATGAATTTTCCAAGCCAAAGCACAAGCTTGGATTTGGTCCTGTTAGGTAGTCTTCTGAGATACCTGTTTGTGATACATGATTAAATGTTGAACATTAAATTCTAATGAATGTAAATAGAATGTGACACCCTAAGATTTTATGAGAAATAATCTTTTAAATTTATTTGATGTCTTGTGTTGTCTGCTACACCAAGATTATCTTGTACTATATGCAACACCGTATTAGCTTGCAGTATACGCAACACTATTCTTGGATCGTGTTACACAAAATTTCAAGTTCATTTGATAGAATTTATTCTATGAAACATTCAGTGTATATATATATATTCAATGTATAAATGAAATATGGTTGTATTCTATTATACACAACAACAAATGAATATTGCACTACACGCAACCCTGACTTGGATTGCTTTACACGCAATCATGACCTTCCACGACAGCATGGGTTGTATGCAATACCGAGTTTCACTAATCAACAATATGTTATATAAACTAGCCGTTATGAATAGTAATACCCACATTTTGAAAACTTATAAATTTTTTCTTTAAAAATGGACTTCAGTTTTGGATTCAGAATATCGAAATTAGCTTAGGGTGGAATTTTGGTTTTTTTTGAAAACATTCAATTTTTGATGAATAGTGAAACACTAGGTTACTATATAAAAACTGACTTTTATTTAAATAATTATTTATTTTAGGTAAAAAAATTTACATAATACCTATATAAGTTCAATTTAATTAATTGGAGTCATTTTATAATAATTTTATATACATAAAAATGTTGTTGAACTTTTCACCATCTTTTACCTACCTCCTAGAAGTTTTTTACAAACTTACATAAAACTTAATTTTACCGCTTCTGTGAGTGGAATTTAGAAAATCTGAGAGACATGGTTAATATCAAGGAGTAAAATGTGGTTCAATAAGATAAAATAATTTTTGGTGAATAGTAACTTTTTTACTTTTATTTACCATGGTTAAAAGTAAAAAGGGTAATTAAGTGTAACAATGATATTATTATTACCCTAAAACATGTACTAATTATATTATAGAAGTTTAATTCGACCAAAAACAACCTTATGAATAAAATATTACCATTTAGGTCCACATGGATTTGATTAGGACACTTATTTTTATTTTATTTAAAGAAGAGTTAAAAGAGTTAAAATCAAAGATTAATAAATAAAACATTTTTAATATAGGGTTATACAAAAGATAAATTCGACTATAAATATTAATTAGAAAGATAAAAATATTTCCTATATAATGATATTTTATTTAGAATTTTTATACTTTAAATAATCTAATTTATTTATGACACAATGATGATGTAGTAATTACTATATTAATGAAATATTAACATAATTGATGTTATAAATACCCAAATATATGTAATTTAAGACTTTTTATAAATTACAATATTTTTTTAGGTTAATATGACATGTTATTATTGATTAAATTAAATATTTTCGAAATAATCATGATGTTATGATTTTCACAAAAAACAATTACCAAATAGTGTCAAAATTGACATAAAATAGTTTTTTAAACAAATATTATATTATTAATTGTAATTTTATTCCTAAAAATCTAATGTTTTTCCAAATTAATTAGATAATGATATATATATATATATTAATAATGAACCACTTGGGGTTATTTTGGCTTGTTATAGTAAGTTTATTAACCATATATTGTAATAAAACAAGAAGACACGGTAAATATTAAATTATTTAACTTAGAGTTAAATCTAAAGGATATGGTCAAAATAGTAACATAAACTTGTATAAAACCTATTGGTTTAAAGTATTTCGACCCATCCCCACTTTAGATTCAAAATAAATAAATTTGGAGCTATTATAAACCGAAGATTACTTTATTATAAAATAATATTTTATGTTTTTCCAAAGGTGCCCCTCTCCTCCCTTATAAAAAGGGCACCCCTTCCCTCTTCTTTTCACACCCTTTTGAGCCTTGAATATCAGCCAACCCTGCCAATTTGCCTTCTAGTCTTCAATAGAAACATTTTAGAGGTTCTTGTCTCCTCAAAAGACCAACCCTAGTGCCTTAAGAGGGGGCTAAGAAGAGGTGCGTCAAAGAAGAGGTAATATCCTTTACCGATTCTTTCCAATTTATTTATTCTTCTACTTATTCTTATTTATTTATTTCATCATAAATTAATAACATAAGTATCACTAATACACTGATATGTTATTATAAATATGAAACAACCCAATTTCATCTTCTATCCATCCTACGGAAAATGAAATCACCGCGCGTGCGTACGTACGGAATACCGTCTCCACGCCATGGTGTAATCTGTTTTCAACCACCACCTTACTTGGATGGGTATAATGGTGTAAATAAATAACTATATATGATTATTTTAAAGTGATATTGATTATGAAATATTATACATACACTTGAATACAATTCCATGATCATTGGAAATGATATCATCGCCCGTGCGTACGTACAGACTACCGTCTCCACAACGCGATGAGATTCATTCTCCATGTTAACCATTCATGAATGATTATAAAGTATATATAATAAATAATAATTTAATATATGACATAATAATGCTACTGAATTTATGTATATATAGATATTTATGTCATCTAGTTAATTCCATTCAATTCAAAAAGGAAACAAAAGCCGCGTTCATACGTACGTACGACCTACCGTCTCCATGAACGGTGTATTTATTTCCATTTATAGATCTATTATATATATGTATATTGTAAATATATATGATATATAAATAATGATTTACATTCTGAAAGTAACTAAATCAGGATATAAGTAATAATAATATCAAGACCAACATTTCCAAACACGTATGATAAATAAAACGATTTTACCCAAAACGCTGCATTAACCCGGAATTTACAAAAGAATGGGTAATATAAAGTCATATGTGAACCATATATGATATAATAACATTGAATATGATTCTATAATGAGTAAATGACATTATTTAAATCATTATACAGGAGGTTCAGATACGTACGAAACATATCAGACATAAGGTGAGGGATAATTATTCCAATCTCATTCTTATCTGAGATTGTTTATTCGTAAGTATTTACTGGGGTTATTGTTATCATCCATGTCCATGTTTTATAAAAGTGTTTTTATGAATTATTAAAGTCCTTTTTACCCATTTTTGACTTCTACCACATGTTATTATGTGAATATTTCTTTTTTTTACCATACGAGGAAATTTTTGACTTTTCTGACAAAAGTACGAGGAGAATATTTTTTAACTTATACAGTATGAACAGATTTTTATGGTTTTATAACACCTTATTTTCATGAATATTACTCTAAAATATTTCATGACTATTTTCAACAAAATCTTTTTATTTTAAAATTTCATTGAATTTTTTCAAAATAAAATTATTTTGAAGAAGAAAGGATATTTTCCTCAAGAATTCATTTCATGTGTTTTATCAAAACTAGTTTCCATCTAAGATTACATTATTTCATATGTGTATGTTTCAAGTATAATGTCTCTATGATTTAAATGGTTTAAATTTTCTTATGATTAAATTATATCCATTTATTTTATTTGTATTATGTTATGATGGGATGATTTTTATGAAACCCATTTTATTCTTTGGGTTATGATGAATGATTTATTTTTATGTTGTGGCACACATAAGAATGATTTTATTATGAGATGGGTGGGACCTATATCTCCCTCCAATGCATTTGGTAAAGATTTATATCTCATGAGATAGACATGGCTAGAATGGTAAGTTAATCTGGTTCAGTGTTACCGGACTGGAACGAGGACTGAACTCGATTCAGAAACGGACTTTGTCCACTAAGATGGTCTTGGCAGCAATGCCTTGGCTACTATGGAAATCATATCATGTGATTAATGGTGTGCCAAAATTACATGTTTTATCTCCATGCTATTTTATCATGATTGATGTTTCTTTATGATATATTCCTTACGTACTTCCAAGATTTATGTCTTTTCTCAAGATTTTGATGTTTAGATTTTATGTTCAAGTTTTTTGCATTCAAATGTTTATGGATTGTTTTATGTTCTCTATTTTTACCCTTACTAAGCATTTGAGCTCACCCTTTATATGTTTTCTTTTCCCCAGGATATAAATAAAGGTTTTAGGTAAGAAAAAAAAGGGGAAGATCTTTATGGGAGATGTTGAAGATCTTTCACAACGATTAGAAGATTTTGTTCTGAGTTTACAAAGACACTAAACTATTACGATCCTTGAGTGTTGGTTTTTGTTATGTATTAAGTATTCCAATAAAGTAATGTAATGTCTATGTACGTCAAGATTTGGGTCTCTACAGTTGGTATCAGAGGAAAGGTTTAGTTAACCTTTGGAAACTAGGATGCGAAAACTTTAGTGAAATCCCTAGAGATATTTCTAAGGTATGTCTAGGGATGTCCCTAATGATAAGTATATGTATAGGTTAGAGTCCTAGAATTATGTTGATGATAATGAATAACCTAGGGTGAACCTAAGGTGTTATGGATTAAATAATTTTTGATAAGTTAGACATCCCATAAGTGACTTTTTATGATTATGTGGTTCCTCGTTATTTTAACTGTTTCTTACACTTTGGTTTCTAGTCTTAGTCAATGGAGGGAACGAGAAGGAATTCAGTTAACATTGATTCCAATGGAAAAATTGGTGACTATGATCAATGAAATTATGTAATTCCTGGAGAGAAAGATATTGTGATTATGCCGAATCAGTCATCTCGATATATGATTAACAAGGTGAACTTTAGTTGTATTCCTAAGTCATTAAATAAGAGGAAGATGGAATTTTATGCATGTTCCCATGGTGAGGAGCATAGAGAAAGGAAGATTGAGATTTTTAAATAAGGGAAGAAGAAACTTTAGGAATACCTCAAATGGAGGGGAATATGTTATCTATGTGGAGAAAAGGGTCATAGAGTGACAGAATGTTATGGAGTCCAATGTCTTATCTGCGGAGAACATGGGCATTACCCAACTCAATGCCCTGACCTAAGAAGTTACTTCTAAATCGAGGAAGGACCTATTCCATGCCAATCATTGAAGAATATGGATTGAAGGGTTTATGTATTGGAATTCAATAATAATATTTTTGAGGTACTTTTATAGTATATTGAAATATCTGTGTATTGGTCCATTGTGGTTTTCTATAAGAATATGGTATCAGTAGCCATGAAAAGTAATTCAAATATTTTGGAAAGCAGATGATATGCACATAATGAAGGGATAAGGAGAAAATAAATTGTTTGATAGTATTCATGAGCTCATGATTGATATAAGGACTAAGTGATATCATGTTTTGAGTATATAGAATTTTTGGGATTTTGGTATGTGGAAAGAGTTAACATTTGACAGAACTCATGTTTTCAATAAGGTTCTATGGTAATTCATGTTTCAAAAAAATACGTGATTAAGGTATTCACATGTTTGGAATGTTACCAACAATATATATTTTATGATATATGGGGGATAAATGATGGTATTCACATTCTTGTTATGTGACCTTTCAAGTAACCATTTTCTTTATACTATGAGATTGGATAGATGTATTTTGGATAAGCCTAAAGATTGGAATGGATTATGTTGGACATAATATAATATTATTTAAGGATAGAACTTGTTTTTCGATATTATTTCTGGAATGTTATAATAGTATAGTTTTAGGAAAAGGACAACCCATAGGACGAGCAACAACCCGTCACGTCAGACAAGGCTCTGGGAATCGAAGCCACAACCGAAGTGCGACAGGCCTTTATCGCCTACCACTGGCCTACAGAAAGTCCCTAGTTAGTAGAAACTAGTTTTATTTTATAAATCGGTATGATATATGAAGTATAAGTCCATTTTTGAAATCATATATGATTAACCTCACCATAGATGGACTTATGTATATTTGATAACTTTTGATAACATTTTTTTGAGACAAATGGAATGACCTATCATTCTATCACATGATCCGTTAACACTTCATGGAATAAAAAATCAACTTCATTTCTTTAAGATATGAAGTGAAAATTGTTCAAGGCATGAACAACAATGAGATTGTACCAAAATAAAGTAAGTATTTCTTTTAATTCAAAAATTCTTCAACATTAGGGAAATGATCTTGAAAACCAAAAATTTTATCCTAGTTCCCTCATCTCTGATGAATCAGATGGTACCTTAGATCATCACAAATTTATGGCTTTGCGACTATTGGCTTTATCATAGCCATGTCCTCTACAACTTTCCATCATAACTTGATGGTTAGATTTCTCTTCCATATCCATATTTTCACCTATGTTTCCTATGTGGAAACCCAGTGCTGAGTTAATTTGGGTGACTGTTATGATTCTGAATTCCCTTTTTAAAATGAATTTTTAGTGTTCCTTTTTATTATGTAGGTTTCTATGAAAGAAACTTTCAAGTAGTAAACCATTTATAACCCCAACGAATTTCTAGGGCGAAATTCATTTTAAGGGGGGTAGAATGTAACACCCTGAGATTTTATGAGAAGTAATCTTTTAAATTTATTTGATGTCTTGTGTTTTATGATAAAAAAATATTATCTTGTACTATACACAACACCATATTAGCTTGTAGTATACACAACACTATTATTGGATCGTGTTACACAAAATTCCAAGTTCGTTTGATAGAAGTTATTCTATGCAAAATTGAGTGTATATATATATATATATATATATATATATATATTCAATGTATAAATGAAATATGGTAGGATTATATTATACACAATAAAAAATGAATCTTGCACTACACGCAACCCTAACTTGGCTTTCTTTACACGCAATTGTGACCTTCCACGATAGCGTGTGTTGTACGTAATACTGAGTTTCACTAAACAACGATATGTTATATAAACTTTCCGTTATGAATAGTAATACCCATGTTTTGAAATTTTATAAATTTTTTCTTTAAAACTGGACTTCATTTTTTGATTCGGAATATCGAAATTAGCCTAGGGTGAAATTTTGGTATTTTTCTAAAAACATTCAATTTTTGATGAATAGTGAAAACACTGGGTTACTATTTAAAAACTGACTTTTTATTTAAAAAATTATTTATTTTATTTAAATTTATTTTAGGTAAAAATTTATAAATAATACCTATATAAGTTAAATGTAATTCATTAGAGTCATTTTATAATAATCTTAGATATATAAAAATTTTGTTGAACTTTTCACCGTCTTTTACCTACCTCCTAGGAGCTTTTTACAAACTTACATAAAACGTAATTTTACCACTTCTGTGAGTGTAATTTCAAAAATCCAAGAGACACGGTTAATATCAAGGAGTAAAATGTGGTTTAATAAGATAAAAATAATTTTTGGTGAATAGTAACTTTTTACTTTAATTTACCAAGGTTAAAAGTAAATACGGTAATTAAGGGTAAAAATGATATTATTATTACCCTAAAATGTGTCATAATTCTATTGGATAAGTTTAATTCTACTAAAAAAACCTTAGGAATAAAATATGACCATTTAGGTCCACTTAGATTTGATTAGGACACTTATTATTATTTTATTTAAAAAAGAGTTAAAAGAGTTAAAATCAAAGATTAATAACTAAATTTTTTTTAATATAGGGTTATAAAAAAGATAAATTAGACTATAAATATTCATTAGAAAGATAAAAATATTTCCTACATAATGGTATTTTATTTATCAATTTTAGACTTTAAATAATTTAATTTATATATGACACAATGATGATGCAGTAATTACCTTATTAATGAAATATTAACATAATTGATGTTATAAATACCCAAATAAATGTAATTTGATACTTTTATAAATTCAAATATTTTTTAGGTTAATATTACATGTTAGTATTGATTCAATTAAATTTTTTCGAACTAATCATGATGTTATTATTTTCAAAAAAATCAATTACCAAATAGTGTCAAAATTGACATAAAATAGTTTCTAAAAAAATATTATATTATTAATTGTTATTTTATTCTTAAAATATATGTTTCGTACAAATGACATATATAGGGATATATATATATTAATAATGAACCACTTGGGGTTCTTTTGGCTTGTTATAGTAAGTTTATTAACCATATAGTGTAAGAAAACAAGAAGACACGGTAAATGTTAAATTATTTAGCATAGAGTTAAATCTAAAAGATAAGGTTAAAATAGTAACCTAAACTTGTCTAAAACCTATTGGTTGAGAGGATTTAGACCCATCCCCACATTAGAATCTAAATAAATCAATTTGGAGTGATTATAAACCGAATATGACTTTATTATAAAATAATATTTTATGTTTTTTAAAGGTGCCCCTCTCCTCCCTTATAAAAGGGCACCCTTCCCTCTTTTTTTCACACCCTTTTGATCCTTAAAGCTTGGAAAACCCCTACCCATTTCCCTTATAATGTTACCTAGAAACATTATTGAGGTTATGGTATCCTCAAAATACCAACCCTAGTGCCTTAAGTGGGGGTAAAGAAAGGCGCGTCAAAGAAGAGGTAATATCCTTTACCGATTCTTTCCAATTTATTTCTTCTTCTACTTATTCTTCATTATTTGTTTAATCATAAATTAATAACATCAGTATCAATAATATACTGATATTTTATTATAAATATGAAACAACACAATTTCATCTTTTATCCATCCTACGGAAAACAAAATCACAGCGCGTGCGTACGTACGGAATACCGTCTTTACGCCGTGGTGTAATCTTTTTTCGACCACCACCTTACTTGCATGGATATAATGGTGTAAATAAATAAGTATATATGATTATTTTAAAGTGATATTGATTCTAAAATATTATACATACACTTAAATACAATTCCATGATCATTGGAAATGATATCATCGCTCGTGTGTACGTACGGACTACCGTCTCCACGACGCGATGAGATTCATTCTCCATGTTAACCATTCATGAATGATTATAAAGTATATATAATGAATAATTATTAAATATATGACATAATAAAGATACTTAATTTATGTATATATAGATATGTATGTCATATACTTAATCACATTCAATTCAATAAGGAAATGAAAACAGAGTTCATGCGTATGTACGACCTACCGTCTCCATGAACGGTGTATTTCTTTCCATTTATAGATCCATTATATATATGTAAATACTGAATATATATGATATATAAATCATGATTTAAATTCTGAAAGTAAATAAATCATGTTATAAGAAATAATAATATCATTAAAAACAATTCCAAACACGTACGATAAATAAAACGATTTTACCCAAAACACTGCTTTAAAATGGAATTTACAAAAAAATGGGTAATATAAAGTCATAATTGAACAATATATGATATCATAACAATGAATATTATTCTATAATAAGTAAATATCATTATTTAAATCATTATACAGTAGGTTCATATACGTACGAAGCATATCAGACATAAGGTAAGGGATAATTATTCCAATCACGTTCTAATCTGAGATTGTTTATTCGTAAGTATTTACTGGGGTTATTGTTATCATCCATGTACATGTTTTCTAAAAGTGTTTTTATGAATTATTAAATCCATTTTTACCCATTTTTTACTTCTACCACATGTTATGAAAGGAATATTTCTTTTGTTTACCATACGAGGAACTTTTTGACTTTTCCGACAAAAGTACGAGGAGAATATATTTTTTAACTTATACGGAATGAACAGATTTTTACGGGTTCATAACAGCTTATTTTCATGAATCATACTCTAAAATATTTCATGAATATTTTCAACAAAATCCTTTTCTTTTAAAATTTCATGTCATTTTGTAAAAAGAAATTTGTTTTGAAGACGAAAGGATATTTTCCTCAAGAATTCATTTCAAGTGTTTTACCAAAACCAGTTTCCATCTAAGATGACATTATTTCATATGTGTATGTTTCAAGTATAGTGTCTCTATGATTTAAATGGTTTCACTTTTCTTATGATTAAATGATATCTATTTGTTTTATATGGATTATGTTATGATGGGACGATGTTTATGAAACCCATTTTATTCTTTGGGTTATGATGAATGATTTGTTTTTATGTTGTGGAACACATAAGAATGATTTCATTATAAGATGGGTGGGACCTATATCTCCCTCCAATGCATTGGGTAAAGATTTATATCTCATGAGATAGACATGGCTGGAATGGTAAGTTGATCTGGTTCAGTGTTACAGGACTGGAACGAGGAGTGAACTCCATTCAGAAAGGGACTTTGTCCACTAAGATGGTCTTGGTAGCAATGCCTTGGCTACTATGGAAGTCATATCATGTGCATAATGGTGTGCCATAATTAAATGTTTTATCTCCATGCTATTTTATCATGATTGATGTTCCTTTATGATATATTCCTTACGTACTTCCAAGATTTATGTCTTTTCTCAAGATTTTGATGTTTAGATTTTATGTTCAAGTTTTTGCATTCAAATGTTTATGGATTGTTTTATGTTCTCTATGTTTACCCTTACTGAGAATTTGATCTCACTGTTTATATTTTTACCTTTTCCCAGGATATAGAGAAAGGTTTTAGGTAAGAAAACAAAAGGGGGAGATCTTTATGGGAGATGTTGAAGATCTTTCACAACAATTAGAAAATTTTGTTCCGAGTTTCCAAAGACACAAAACTATTTTGATCCTTGAGTGTTGGTTTTTGTTATGTATTAAGTAGTCTGAAAAAGTAATGTAATGTCTATTTACGTCATGCTTTGGGTCTCTACATAGAAACTGTAGGATTTGGTATTTTTGTGTACTCTGAGTTTCTTTGGTACATTTCCATAATTACCTGCTATATATATTCACTGACTGTTAGGAGAAGATATTGTGGTGGTTTCCTACTAGGATTTGTCTCAAAAAACATTTGGTTCATGATTTTGGACCCAAAAAAATTATATGGTTGTAGGTGTAGATAGGGGAAAATCCCCTTTTTCATCATGTACTTGATTACTGTGGAGCATGAGAGAATAGGACCAAGTTGAGGCTTGCGATGGTGTTTCAGTTTATTTTTTTTCTTTTGTACTTTGGTTTAGTACTATATTTCTTGCATTTTGACTTGTTTGGATTCTTTCCTAGACTTATGTGACATGTGTCATTTATATATCTGCTCAAGTTTGTTATTTACTTTCAGTATTCTGATGTTTACTTGTATTATGGTATTATTTCTTCCTCTACTATTTATTATTTTTTATTCTATTATGAATACTCTTCAAATGAAAGAATGGTTTCTCCCCACTATCACACCCAAGGCCCTCGCTACTAGTCAACATCCTCTGGCGTTTGGGGAAATGTGCTTGAGGTCACGTGACCAATCGGGTATGGGGCACCATTGGGCAGCACCCGAAACCGGGATGTTACAGTGTGGTATCAGAGTAGGTTCTTTTATTCTTTTCTTAATTTTTGGAACCAATATATAGGGATAGGGCGGAATGGGTAGTTTTTGATAAGTTGTGATCAGGAGAAGTTAACTCGTGCACAGGGAAAATCCTTTACCTTGTTTACTGCAATTTTTCTAGTTTTTTAATTGTTACGGTTGATTTGATTTCACCATTGGGTGATTCAAATGATTTGTGCTATTATAATTTATATCATTAAGGTTTTATTTATATTGGAACTGTATGAGATAAGGGTATTCTATATCATTCATCATATAAGAACTTGATATGGATCACATTTCATGCATTATTTTCATGCCATGTATGGTGCATTACTGATTGCATGTTGTTGTGATAGATGTTGTGCTAGATATTCATACTGTTTTGATATATACCTTAATTTAATTCTTTCTATTTTGATAGGGTATTAGAAAATGTAAAGTTTTATTTGAATGGGTGCCAAACTTTGGTCCTTGAGGTGTTATGGGCCCTCATGGAATGGAATTTGGGGGAACATGTGATTGATTTATCTATTATACTTTGTGATATACATGATTATGATTCCAAACATTGATTGTCAAGGCATATGAGCCTCCACGGATCTAAATTTGGCACTTTAGTTCTTGATTTAGTGTTTTTATATGGTTGTAGAGTAGTTTCTGAGGCTTACTGTCTAGAAAAACACAGAATACATGACATGTGATGATAAATACATTCCACATATCATTTTATTCAGGAAGATTTTTTTTCTTAAGTACATGGCATGTAGTCCTTTTCCGTGTGACTAACTATGTGAGAAGATCAATGAGGTTGGTAAATTTTGGGTGACACACGACGTGTACTTGGAGTACATACCATGTTGTAATAGCTGTTTATCTAGCCATGTGACCAATGATATAGGTAGATGAAGATCAGGTTGTATACGCCTGTTTTGTTCTTGCACGCCGTGTAGAGTCGACCGTGTCACCGATCGTGTGACTAATGACACAGATGGTTATAACTTAAGAGGTACAAGACATTTCTAGGTATCACAAACCCTTTAGTATTACCCAGGAAGGAACCGTGTGTTTAGCCATGTAGAGGAAGTCACACAGGGGGAAATGATTCAAGTACATGTCGTGTGTAACGACCCAAAGTTTCATTAATGGAAATCCCTCTTGATCTAATTAAATGTCTCTTTATGTTTATATAAAATGCCAACTTCTTTGGTTTTATGTTAAGAATTTTGACCGTTGCTAATATAGCCGTTGAACAGTGATCACATGATTAGTATAAATATAGGACTTTAACAAATCCAATTTACTCAGACAAAGGAAGCGATGGCCTCATCCAGTAGAATTACCCCATATGAAGCCCATTTGTTAGAGTTCAGAAAAGAGGTGGCATCTTTGGGCTTCTCCCTTGACGAAGCCCAAGCTGAGCTTCATCATTTCAAGCTCGAACGTGGCCGTCTACGGGAAAAGTGGAAGTTGATTGAGATTACCTCTCGAGCGATGTTATCCGAGCCACCCCAAGAGTCTGTCACCATCGCACACCATAACCTTAGGTCATATGAGGCTGTTTTAAGGGGTTATGTAAAAAATAAGTAGTACTATGTTCATGTACATTATTTTTGTATATAATAATGAATATAATTTCTAGTCATTTTTGATACATTGTAAATAGTTTTTAAAGTACAAATGGTGTTTTTAGTTATTATTTAATTAAGAAATCTATTTTATTAAATTAATGGATTTTTGAATTAAATAATATTTTAATAAAATAATAATATTATTATTATATTATTTTTTATTAAATATAAATGATCATATAATTTTATGAATGAAATTAAATTTTTTATTAAGGTTTGAAAGCCATTTCTGTCAAAACCCGCGAATTTTCGATAAATATCGGTTTTTATTTTAAAAGTAAAAATTCACATATTAATAAAATTATTTAGATAAAATAAATGTTATTTTTAGAATCAGGATTTCAAAATTATCCAACGGTGAATTTTTCATAATTTTCTGAGACAGTCAAATTTTTTGGGTAAAAAATTAAATACCATTTAAATATATAATGTGTTTTTTGAAATCATAATGACCCAATAGTGATGTAATAAAATACTATAATCTTTATTTTCGGCCAATATAAGTTTTAACATTAAAATAATTTGATTTTGGGTTTGTTTGACTTACTTTTCAAAGCATTAATGGACCCCTCAAGACTTATTCAACACTTTGCCTTTTTAAATTAATTTCCATGGGAGTGTGACTCACCTCCACATAAGAAACCTTATTATTTTAATAAGTTTGGACTTTGGAATTATAAAATATTGTTTTCCTCTTCCCTTTTCCAAAAACCATGGGCAAAAACCATGGTATGGTTTGTGGTTTGGATTAATTTAATATAAGGGGTCCCAAACCTAAATAATAAAGAATTCCTTCACCTTTCCTATATAAACCCACCCAAGCTACCACTTCCTCCTCACTAAAATCCCTTTGAGTTCGTACAAACTCTGCCCTACTCTCTCTAGAATCCTCCCAAGGTTCCCTAAGCTCCCAATAAGCCTCTCACAAGCCTCTCTCTAGCCTTTGGAAGCATACTTCCAAGTAAGGGTTTTTTCTTCCTTTCTCATTTTTTTCCAATTTTCTTTAAGTTGTTTTGCCCTTTTAATTTCAATTATGAATGTTGGGGTATGGTTTCACACCTCCCTCATACTTCCCTATTTATGTTTGAATGATGGTATACCATTTATCTCTCATTAAATGCCTCCCATGTACACCCGTTACTATGCCGAAATTCTGAAAGGAACTTCTCTCTCCTCTTTTACATTCATGAAATACTTATGTATCATGAACCTAAATTCCATTAAAATTGTTGGTAAATGTATCTATATGACCTCCTTACTGTCCATTACATGTAAATATGATGAGTAACCCCTTTCTCTCTCATAAACCATTTTTATGAATTCTTATGTCACGCCGTTACGCTGCCAAAATCGCACCGATTTTCTAAGCCATTGTGTAGTGAATACCATACCCATTTCTCCATCAAGGGTATTCACCATTATGCACATTTACATATTGATTATAAATTTTCATGTATGAATTCCACATTACTTTATCATGGAATAAATGATTATTTTTTATGAATCAATGTTTTATGACCCATTTGGCACACTAATGCATGAAATGAAATGTTTAAGAAGGGTGTGCCCTTATAGTGCTCCAATGCATTGGGTAAATTATAGTATCATGATACGTCATGTGCAATGAGTGTTGACTCATGATAATTCAATTGCAATGAGGGTTTACTCGTGCTTTATGTGCAATGAGGATTTACTCATGCTCCATGTGAAATGAGCCTTGGCTCATGCTAATTCCATGTTAAGTGTTGTTGCCACATTTCCATGTTATGATTATCATGCTTTATCATGCCTTAATGTTCATGTTTCTCTTATGCTCTATTGATATGCCTATTTTCTAACATGTATTATACTCCTCATGTTATTCCATGTGTACTTCCTTACTGGGCTTTATAGCTTACCCTTTTTTATCTATGTCCTCGGGTTATCCCATGCAATGCTAAGTACAAGAGAATGTAGTGGTCATATAAAGGAAGTTTTCAATAAAGATGTTCTATTTCATGTTTTAAGTTTTCATGTAATGATCCTAAGCCCCAATGACACTAAACCTCTCGATCTTCTTTATTGTATCAAGTGATGTTTTATGTAATAAATCATGTTTAAGTGTGTAATAAAAGCAGGGTTGTCATATCGTGTCTCAATGAAAACATGTTGTGTGTATGGGTGTTACATGACCAGTTTTGGCAGAGGTACGTGCCATGCTAAAATATTAAGGGGACACGCCATGTAGAGGACATACATGTTGTGTATCAATGTTTTAAAAAATATGATGGTTTTCCTTATCTTGTTCCTTTCTTACACTTCTAAGATTCAGTCCTTTATAATCTTGAACTAAGGTGTGCACTTGACCTTGCAGAGTCATGCCACCGAGGCATCATATGGATGAACCCCAGGTTCGGGGAGATGATCAGACATCAAAAATAGTAGATCAAGGACTACCAACAGATCCTCCTATTATACCCTTCATGGAACCAACCATCATTCTGAATATAGGCATCGATGTACAGTTCTGAGAAGGATTCATGAGGATGATACAAACTTTTCAGGGGGCATCACATTCTGCCCTGTCTATGTTAGAATTGACATGGGTTTTTTATTATCATCATCCCCCCACTTTCTCAGGGGATGGAGGACCTCTGGCTATAGATTCATGGTTAGAACCCATGATGTCTATCATCAATCATCTTGAGATTCCTCCAGAGAGGAGGGAGAATCTCTCCACATACATGCTTCGGGATTCTTCTAAGATATGGTGGGATGTGATATCCTAGGCGGGAAACTAGCTGGTCGTGTCTTGGGATGAGTTCCATCATACCTTGTATGACTACTTATACCTAAAGACCTTGAGGGTCGACTGAGCCCAAGAGTTCATGATTTTGGAGTAGGGTACTATCTCAGTCATGGAGTATTCTTCTGGATCATAGAGCTGTAGTGATTCACACCCATTCTGGGGAGTGATGAATTATTTATGGAAAGGATGTTTAAGGATGGTCTTAGTCATGACATTTGATCTCAGGAAAACATCTTCTGGTTGATCTCCATATCTTCTACTAGCAACCAAGAGCTGATCAACGAGCGCAACCTAAGGCATTTTGGAGATGTGGGGAAGTGTGGTTTAACATCAAGAGTTGTTACCCTTCCAACTAATAGCAGGAAGTGCTGCAGGGAGTCTACGTGTGGAGATCTGAGTAGGCCGGATTTTTCTTTAGGTAGCCAAGTGGTGTGCTACCAATACAGGAAGGGCATAAATAAGATTCCATAATGCCTGAGGGATCCAGTTGAGTGCCCATATTTCTGCAAGATATGACATATTCATCATTTTTGCAACACCCTCCTTCCAACATCTAGTGAGGGAGGATCAGTTTTGACTCCTTGTACCAGAGCAGGACCACCATTCAACATCGGACTTGGGGCTGGAGTTCTTCAGGCCATTTAGGATGAGGTGGTGGTCGTGGCCATAGTGGTCACACACAAGGTTTTTGATAGCTATAGGGTGTATTAGGTCAGGTATCTCAGATAGCTTCACAGGACCACAGTGTAGGTAGGACATTTTCACTAAAGCAGATCCAGTAAGAGAAGGATCACGGACCCTCTATGGTTAGAGGTAATATTTTGGTTGCCTCAGTTTTAGATTATTCTCTTTTTGATACAGGGGATTTCCATATCTTTATATTTGTGCCTATTTTGGAGAGCCTTGGGATTTTTATTTTTACATCCGCTGATATCATGATGTTGAACAAACTGTTGGGGGCTAGAACATGAAATGTACGTCAGTGTAAGGATTTCCCTCTTGAGGTTGTTGGGTTTCACTTATTATGGGACCTTTATGTCTTAGAGATGATGGGTTATGAATTCATTCTTAGAATGGAATGGTTAGTTATATTACAAGAATTTTTCGATTTCTATCATCGTTGGGTGAGTTTCACGTCACCAGAGGGAAGATTGATTCTAGATAATGGAGAATGGGATGTACAGGTGAGCAGAGATAGACCCGAGCATCACGGGTTGAGAGGTGTTACAATCCCGGTTGCTAGTCTGTATTTGTATGACTAGGGGACTTCATTGGTGAACTTTACTCTAATGGTTGGTCGTTTTAGGGACGTCTTTCCATATGACTTTTTAGGTTTTCATTTGGTTCAAGAGGTAGACTTTTCTATTGATCTTGTTCCATGGGTAGCACCGATGTCTATTCCTCCTTATAGGATGGATACACTAGAATTATAGGAGATCAAGAAAAAGTTAGAGGAGTTACAAGAAAAGGGATTCATCTGACCCAATACTTCTCCTTGGGGTTCACCTGTCATGTTTTCAAAAAAGGAAAACAGTACCCTCAAACATTGTGTGCATTATCGGAAGCATAACCAGTTGACTGTCAGGAACCGATATCCCTTACCGAGTATTAATGATCAATTTTATTTAATTCTAGGATCCCAAGTGTTCTCAAAGTTTGAATTGTTATTCGGTTATCATCAGTTGCACATTAGACCATCAGATATACCTATTATAGCCTTTCAGAGTATGTATGGTTTATACAAGTACGTGGTTATGTCATTCAGTCTCACGAATGCACCTTCCATTTTTATGGCACTGATGAACAGAGTGTTACATCCATATATGGACTCTTTTTGTGGTAGTCTTCATGGATGATATCGTGGTGTACTCTCACACTCGACACGACCATGCCTCACATCTTGAGATTGTTTTGAGTACACTGAGAGAGCATCAGTTATATACTAAGCTCTCAAAATGACACTTTTGGATGGACCAAATTCACTTTTTGGTTCATGTTATCTTATAGACGGTAGTTTCAGTAGACCCATAGAATGTGAGAGAAATAGTTTCTTGGGGACATCCGAAGAACGTATTTAAGGTGTAGAGTTTTCTTGGGAAGACTGGTTACTATAAATGATTTATACAGGACTTTTCACGCTTAGCAGCACCACCGATGAGCTTGAATAAGAAGGGTGTGAAGTACTCAAGGAAAGATTCTTATGAGTCAGCCTTTCAGGAGATAAAGGGAGGTTGAATTCAACACTGATACTAGTTTTTCCAAAGTCAAGAATGAGTTACACCATTTTCTTTGATGCATCAGGTATTGAGCTAGGAGTAGTTCTTATGCATGGGGAAGGAGTCATTGTGTACGGGTTTCAGTAGTTGTGGACACATGAGAGGAATTACCTGATGCACGATCTCAATTTGGTGGTTATTTTTCATGCCTTATGCTATTAGAGACATTACCTTCTGGGAGATCATTTTTTGGTGTACACTGACCACAAAAGTCTCAATTATATCTTTACCCAGTGTGATCTAAATTTGAGATAGAGAAGGTGGGTTGAGTAACTTCATTCATTTGACTTTGAGTTGGCCTACACACCTACGAAAGACAACGCAATGGATGATGCGTTGAGTAGAAGGACTCTGATATAGGAAGTTTAAAAGTCTATTAGTGAGTGGAAAATTATGGATCTGTTCTCTGAGATGCATTTGGAGGTGTACGACAAACAGGGGAATAATTTTCTTTCTTCTCTAGCTATTACCTCTACTCTACTGGATCGAGTGTGTATGAAGCATCATTCAGTTCTTGAAGGCCTAGTCTTACGATAGAGTGTGTTAGGAAAGGAAACTACTAATATATGGACCTTAGGCAAGGATAAGATTTTTAAATTTCATGGAAACGTATGGGTGTCAGCAGACATACACAAGGAGCTGATGCAGGATTTTCATTTCTCAGTTTGAGAAGTTCATCATGGTTTCACCAAGATGTATCGAGATTTGCACCATCAGTATTGGTGGTCCGGTATGAAGAAGGATGTTGATGGTTTGGATATGAGATGATATACTTGTCAGTAGGTGAAGGTGGAGCATCAGTGACCATCTGAGATTCTACAACAGTTACTCATTCCTGAGTGGAGGTAAAATGATGTTGCGATAGATTTCATGACAGGTTTACTGGGGTCACCTTGAGGGAATGATTCAGATTGGGTTGTCATTGACAGACTCACGAAGGATGTACACTTCTTACCAATCAATAAGACCTTTAGTGTTGATGAGATTGGAAGTTTTCACATCCGAGAGATTGTAAGTCTGCATGGGGTTCCACAATCTATCTTTTTAGACAAGGATGAACACTTTACTTCATGTTTATAGAAAGGGGTACATAGAGATCTGGGTACACATGTACTTTTGAGTACATATTACCATCCCCAGAAAGATAGCCAGAAAGAGCACACGATTCAGGTGATAAAGGACATGTTTCATGCATGCATCCTATATTTTGTAGGTTTTTGGTAGAATCACATACCTCTGGTGGATTTTTTCTACAATAATAGTTGCATGAAACTATTCATATGGCACCATATGAGGCTTTGTATGGTAGGCCATGCCGATCACCCCTATGTTGGAGAGAGGAAACATTGCTGGGACCTCATCTTATCCAGGAGACCACAGTGTAGGTGGAGTTGATTCAGAAGAGGGTGAATACTACACAGTCTCAACAGAAGTCTTACGCTGATTGACGAAGATGACCTTTGGAGTTTGAGGTCAGAGATCAAATTTTGTTACATGTCGCACTGAGGTTGGGACACAGAAGTATTAGGAGACACATAAATATTTCACCAAGATATGTTGGGCCATTTGAGGTTTTGGAGAGAGTCGGGCCAGTTTCTTATCGGTTGCAGTTACCCCAGAGGTACCAGGCAATGCGCAATGTCTTCCATGTTTCTCAGCTACAATGCTACTTCTTAGACCCGTCTCATGTTTTTCAACCTGAGGAGGTTGAGTTGGAGTTAGAAGCATCATTCAAGGATAATACTATCTGAATTTTTTAACGCATATCAAAGGTTCTCTATGGACGTTCTATTCTTCTGGTATGGGTGTTATCGCAGCACGAGCGAGTATAGGATGAGACATGGGAGAGGGAGGCTGATGTGCGATCATAGTGGCCAGATCTGTTTGAGGTTTCTTCTTGGCCACCTTATAAGGTAAATTTAGGGATGAATTTATTTAATGGGGTAAGCTTGTAAGAACCCAAATCTTTATTTTCAGGTACGGATCTTGATTTCAGGTTCTTTTGAGGAAAATGGGAGTTTTGGGAAATTTTAGAAGTACACACAGTATACTTGAGAGTACACACCATGTACCTTGTTTTCATGGGTATCCATGCTCTGGCTGGGTAAAGGCCGAGTACATGGATGTGTGGGGTTAATTAGAGACTGCCTAAAGCAGGGGGTGGTTGAGGAATGTACACAACATGTACATTAAATGAATACGCCATGTACTTTTTTTTTGATAAATTGGACTAGGGTCACGTCTAATCCCCAAAAACATCTTCTTCTAACCTCGTTTTGTCTATGAGCGATAGAGAGTAAATATTCTTCTTAGATCCATTGATTCATTATCCATTCTCTAAATCAAACTCTGGTGGGTGCATTGGAATATCCTTGGTGAGTTCATCGTTATTCTAGAGCCCCTCCTCCTGATTCCTTCTCTCCCTCGAGCTATTCAAGGTTGAATTTTTTTGATGTTTTTTTAGATCTATGAAATTCTAGGTCAATTCAAAGGATGAGGTTCAACTATATCGATCGTAAAACATCAATCTAGGTGGTTGGTTCCCTTTTATTGTTTTAATTTCAGTTTTATATTCCAATGTATCGATTACCCATGTTTCAGGTATTTTGGGTTAAGGAAATTGAACCCTGTTTTATCTTCCCTAGTTTTATTTAAGAATTCAGGGTTCCTTATTGTAGTTATATGTGAAATTTATTACTAAGGAACACCCCATTGGTGCATTTCCTTGTTTAAATGTTTAGGACCTTTTGTTCTAGGTTTCCATGAGGCAAATCTTGTTTTCCCTGCCCTTCTTGATAGGATAAAACTATTTTCTCTTTCTACTTGTTATATGATTTTGATATGCATTGGAATTATTTAGCCATGTCATAGCTGAGATTACTTTGGGCCTCTTGATATCGTTTATGCATGATTTAATTGCACAGGGCTGTGAGAACTTGGCATATTTAGACAACAAGGGGAATTGACGATGAGTGCTTTCTCAGAGTGTATATTATATTCATGATATGAGACCACTGGGGGGATTAATGATGAGTTCTCCCTTAGAGTGTCTACATTTTACATTATGAGACAACATAGGTAATTGACATTGAGTTCTTCCCTAGTGAGTTTGTAGTTATTATAGATAGACCACAGTGGGAATTGATGATGATTGTTTCCTCTGAGTGTCCTTTCCTTTATTGCATTACTTGGTCAGAGGGGTTAGACTGTGTGAGATACCCAGAGGGTTAACATAAATATTGAATGTTTGTGATGTATCTACCTAGTCAAATAATAAGCTTGGATTTGATCTTATTAGGTAGTATTTTGAGATACCTATTTTTTGATACTTGATTAAATGTTGAACATTAAATTCTAATGAATGTAAATTGAAATTGTAGGATTTGTTTAATTTTGTATACTTATAGTTTCTTTTATGCATTTCCATTATTTCTAATTATATATACTCACTAACACTTAGACAATGATATTTTGGTGGTTGCATACTGGAATTCATCTCACACCCTGTTTGAGTCATGCTTTTGGACCCAAACGGATTATATAGTTACAGGTGTAGATAGGGGAAAGAGTTATTTGTCATCAGGTACATGATTGGTGTGGAGTAGGAGATCATGGGACCAAAACAAGGATTGCGATGTTGTTAGAGTTTAATTGTTTTATTTTTTTACTTTGGTTTAGTAATGTATTTCCAGCATTGTGACATGTTTTGAAGCATTCCTAGACATATGTGGCATGAATCATTTATAAATTTTCTCTAGTGGTTTATTTACATTCAATCTTCCCATGTTTACTTTTTGTATGGTATTATTTCTTATGCTACTGTTTATTATTTTTTATTACACTATGCATTCTCTTACAATGAGGTAATAGTTTCCCTACAATCTCACCTAAGGCCCTCGCTTTTAGTCAGCAACCTCTGGCATTCGGGGAAAAGTGCTTGAGTCCATGTGACCAACCGCATACGGGGCACCTTTGGGTGGAAATCGGAACTAGGAAATTACAGAAATTTTGTTTGAATTCATTTTTTAATAACACTTATTATTGTATAACTAACATGAAATATATTTTATCAAACTAGTTATTTTTAATAACCAACATGATAAACCCTTCCTATTGTAATTTTTTTGACTTATTTCTAGGAATATTTCTATTATAACTAACATTAAATATAGTTTTCCACAATGGTTAACAATAACCAAAATGAAATAAATATTTACAACTTTGATTGAAATGATGTACCTTGTTAACTAGTGTTATAAAATAACTACACCAATGTGGAAAAACCATTTTCACTAGTGACACCTTATGAGATATGAAATAACAGAAAACCAAAAGTTAGATACTTTAATATTTTTGGATGAAGAGTTCATATTATTAACACTAAGGATAATCTTTCAAAATATTATCCAAAGGCTCATGAAGATATCATTCATCTTTATTCTGAAAATTCTAAATCTTAGAGTTTTTTCAATAAAAATTAAAATATTTTTTGAGAATAAACTCATGTGAAATTTGATGAAAGTGGCCCTTTTGATAAAAAAATAAATAATATGATTTTAGTGATTTTTTGGAAAACATGATACTTGGAGCTCTTTTTAATTCTAAAAAAGATGATTATTTAGAATAGTATTTTAAAAGAAATATTCCATAAAGTATATAGAAAATCGAACCTAAAAGTGTTCTACATAGATAGTTGAGAACGTTAAAAGACCACCATTTAATGATAGTTATAGGGATCTTAGATAAAGGATTAAAAACAATAATAAGTGTAGTAATCCTTATTGAGTTCTCTTCCTTTCACTCTCAACATAAACCTAAAACCATAGAAGAATCCTTAACTGATCATAATACAGTATTAAAAATGCAAGTGGAATTAAACAATATCAAAAGGAACAAGGTTTGAGAATTAATTGATAGCCCCTTTGATTATCTTATTATAGGAACTAAGTTTGTATTTAGAAATAAGCAGGATGATCATGGTGTGATCATTATAAATTTTAATAAACTTATTGAAAAATGTTACAATCAATAAGAAAGAACATATTATGAGGAAACATATTCCTCAGTTGTTAGATTAGAATCTATTAGGATTCTATTGGCATATTCATCTCATGTGAATTATAAATTATTTTAGATGGATGTTTAACAAATATTTCTAAATTTATTCTTTGTAGAGTATGTTTTTGTTAAAAACCTCATAGTTTTGAAAATTCTATTCTTCCAAATTCTACTTCCAAGATTACCAAATCCCTATATGGCCTTAAAAAGCCCCTAGATCTTGGTATAAAATATAAATTATTTTATCTTAGCAAGTGGATTTTTAGTAGGTTTGGAATATCCTAATCTTTTTAAGAATACATCATCAAACAATATTTTACTTGTTCAAATATTTGTTCATGGAGTTATTTTGGCTCAACCAATAAAAAATTATGTTATGATTTCTCAAAAATAATGAAGAATGAATATGAAATGAGCATGATGAGTGAGTTAAATTTATTTCTTGGATTTAATATTTATTAATATGAATTTTGGAATTTTTTAAATCAAATAAAATAAGTACATTATTAACATATACGATTTGGACTTGAAATTAGCAAGGGTAAAGAAACACATATCAGTTTCAATATAATTCCTGATTTTATTAAAGTTGAGAAACCAGTTGAAAGCAAGTTGTATTGAGTTATAATTGAGAGATTATTGTATTTTACTACTAGTAGAATATACATTATTATTTTAGTATTCTTATGTGCTAGATTCTAAGAAAATCCTCACAAAATCACATTTTAATGCTTTTGAAATAATTTTAAGTTATTACAATGGCTCCATTTCATCTTCTATTCTATTTCTAAAAACATGAAATTTTAATTTAATATCATATTAAGATAAAAAATTTTATGGTTTTAGATTATATATAAAAAACACCCCAGGTACCTAAAAAATTCTTGGTAAATACTAGGATTCATGGTTAAGTGGTTGGTAACACTTAGTTTCATTATCTACTATAGAAGTAAAATATTGTGTTCCTGGTAGTTGTTGTGCAAAAGTATTATGGTTGAAACAAACATTTATGGACTTTGAATTTAATTTTAATCAAGTACCAATCAAATGTGATAACACCAATTCTAAAAACATTTCTAAAAATCTCATAAACCATTCTAGAATAAAGAATATAGATCAAAGACATCATTTCTTGAGAGATCACACTAAAAAACGTCATATTCTATTTAATTTATTTCTAATAAAAATTGGTTACCTAGTATCTTTACTAGGAATATCTCTTATGATAGATTTTATTTTATTAATTGGATTATATTTATTTTAGTTCAAATTAATTTATTTACAAGATTATTATTTTCCCTTATAAATTTATTTATGATTTAGTTTCAACTGTTGCACATTTTTATGTGCATTTTATAAATATAGTGTTCTGTGGTTCTATTTAATGATGTTTTATAAATTTTAATTTTAATTTTATTTTAAATATTTATTTTGTAATATTGTACTCTCAATACTCACGATATTTTATTTCATTTATTTTACATTTGAATCTATGGCTCAAATCCCAGAAACCCTTATGTACCAAAACCCTTATGTTTTTTGGCCGAGCCTATGAATGTTATCTCCTCACTCGATTCCATTATGTGCAAGAAACCTCTACTTAATATCATAAATATTCCATAATATACTTTTATACACATAATTTATTGAATTATATTCCTTGTTTTAATATGGGGAAATCTAAGAGAAAAGAGGAGGGGGCCTCAGGACCCTCAAAAATTTCCAAAACTCTAGGTTTGTTGTACTGAGTGCTTCCACATAAGTTCATTGATATTAGTTGTTTGAATAGAATAGATATTTTATTGAAGAAAGTATTGATATTTCAAGTTTCGCAGTATGTGTTTGATGAATATAAAAGTAGTTTTTTTACAAATAATGGGTTAGAGTTTTATAGAAATGTATAGTTTCATTTCATGCAGAATGGGGAAATAATTTCCTCTAAATTAAATGAATAATAGTTTTCAATCTATTTTTGAAGAAATGGAATAAATCATTCACTATACTCATAAAGGTAGTTATCACATTATCCATACCCTAGTGTATACAGATGTTGTTGAACCTAATGAGATTATAAAATCCTGATTTGAGCCAATAATGGTTGAGAATAAGGCAATTAATGACATAGTGCCTGAAAGAAAAGTTTTGTGTATGTTCATTCCGAATAGTATCACCCAATGGGATAGTGAGTTTGAAAAGATACTATTATAGGAAATTTATTTGATGGAAAACTTAGAGAATTATATGAAAATCAACCATCCCATAAACATGATATGCTTCATGCATCATTACTACCAAGGAAATGGTTAGATGAATTATTATGCATTTTGTAAGATATAATGTCTTATATTTAAAAAGAAAGAAGTGGAACTGAATGAGGTTTAATTTTTTAAGTGAGATAATGGTTATTCTATCATATCCACTCTTCTAAATTATTTTGGATACTCCTAGGACATATCTTTAAGTATGATGGTGTCCATTATAATGGAAGGAAAAGATGGTTTGGTAATAACACATCATGTACCTATTGAGTGGGATTCCATTAGAGTTAATCATTCTCAAGATGTAACACCCAATGAGGGGGGCCTTCAAGGGAAGAATATGTGTGACCTTCTGTATAAATAATATGTGAATAAATGATGTTTATCTTGCTATAGTGAGAGATAAACAAGTTTTTTCCACATATGTTGAGCCTGAAGAACTTGAAGTTAGATTGGTAGTGATATAATGAGAAGATAAGGATTAAAATGTTAATGGTCTTAAGTCTCAATTTGAGGATAATTTACCTTATTATATAGAACTTAATATGCCTATGATATTCCCAATCAATATGATAATTTTGTTATTGATTTCCCTATACCTGAAGTAGATTCTAATCTAGATGTTCTAGAAGACTCTAGTGTCAGGACATCATATGCTTCTATCTTTCAAAGAAACATGAAGCAAGTGGATGAATCTCTTCCATCAAACACTCATGAGGAACCACATTTGGTAAATATGGAAAAATATAGATTATAATTTAAGGATAATTTTCAAACCTTTTCTACAGATATCATCAACTTTGAAAATATAAACGGTGAATTTGGTGAGATCAAGGCCACTCAAGCAGAACTGAAGAGAATTGAAGAGAATTTAGTTTCAAAAAATGATTTTAATAAGATAATGGAGTTTATAGATACCTATAATGATATTCTTAAGCACTTAAAACCCATTCAACTAGTTTTTTCTGATTTATAGTAGGATTTTGGATCTTTAAAGGTATAGGTACTGTAGTTAAAGGACATGTGTGCCACTAAATACGAGTTTAATGAGATAAGTGTGTTGGTGGCATCTCAATATGAGCTAATCAAGAATATATAATTGGTGAAATTATATTTTTCTAAACAAGTGATCAAGGAAACATAAAGAGTGAGGTAGGATATTAAAGATTAAATTATATTATTGAAAATAATGGTGTCCATTCAGTCTCAACTTCATAAGGGGTTCCCTTTAAGAGTTCCCTCTTTAGGTCCCATGCTAAATATACATATCCAATCATAGTTTAAAAATATATTTTATGATCTAAGTGTTGATAATTAGCAACAAAAATCTATTTGTTATGACCTGATCTCTCCAATATTGCTACATGATTTTAGGAAAGAGTTTCTAATAGAATGTTAATAAAGGAAGAATGTTGATCAAAAGGGAATCATTTGAACCAACTGGAAACTGGTTAGCCTTATTATATTCCACTAGGAGTTTACACCCTCCATTCAATAAAAAGGTAATCAATAAAATGATCATATATAATTGTCTCTAAAATAAGTTAATAATTGGACAATCCATCTAAACAAGAATTTAATTTTTTTTTGCACACATCTTATGGTCATTCTATAGGTTTCTCTTCTTTTACACCCTATCAAGTAGTAACTAGTGGACATGTTTCTGAAAAGGTTAGGAAAGTTGTGATGTACACGAACCCTTCTGGTTCACCATTTCCTTTAGTGTCCACCAATATTGTTTCCATATCAGTACTTGAATCATTTTTATCACCACAACTTTTCATAGATAGTGTGGTTCATCTTGAATAATTATTTATTCAATAGATTTATAATTTTGATTAAAAATATATGCTTTTGATGTTAAGCTGGGATATCTCCATTCTTATGTTGAGGAGGTTAGAAGAAACCAACATGGGAAATATTGTATGATATAATAAAACTCTTAATAGCATATTTTGTCTCTTCTAAGTGGGTTTTAGTGGCTCAGATAGAAGATTTCAAAATTGTGTTGAACCTCTCTTAGGTAGATCTTGTTCAGTAGTGTTTGAAAGGGTATAAGACCATTATTCACTTCTAAATGGAGGACATCGTCAAGAGGATTGACATGTGACAAAAACAATTTCTTCATCATAGAGGAATAATATCTTTTGGAACTACACCACCTGATAGATACTCCAATTACTGATAGAAGTTGGATAAAGTGTTTGATCCTTCCATCATTTACCATTAATAGAATGAGATGTTGCCTGCAGATGATAAACCAGAATCACATTATGCTACATCCAAACCAATGTTGTTCACTTCCCCTTGAATGTATAACTTTAGCAGAGCTTCATAGAACCATGATAAAATCTAATATACTCCTGTCAGGATCTCTGATAATGATATAACAAGTTTTGGAGTAGAAACTCATTATGAAGCTGAGGTTTGTAGAACTATTATTCCTCATCCTTTAGAACATCCAGCTACCTCATCATCTTCTCTTATCTTCAATAATCCCACACCTTGACCAAAACATGACTTTAAAGCTATTCCACATTCTATATCCAAAAGGATTTATACACTTGTTGATATTTAATGCAATCCATATTTCCATATTTTTATTGTGTATAATATTGTTTCTCTTTCTTATTTTTTTTTATATTTTATTTTTATCTATGCCAATTTCTAGTTCATATTCAATTCAGTACCATGTTCTTATAGTCTTCTATACTTGTGTTCTATATTGATTATGGGTTTATCCATTCAATTGTCTTCATTTTTGATATCATAAAAGAGGGGGTGTAGATCTAGAAAAAATATAATGCATAAGTATTTTTAAATTATATTTGATATATGTTTTTCTTATCAAAGCCTTTAAAATTTTATGCTTTTCTTTATAGGTTTTGTGATAAAAAAACTGAGACATTTTTGAGCTATTGTTGTTCTTCCTACATATACCATGTGTGAAATGTATTGATGTTTAAAAAACCCATTCCTATGTTTCTAATAGATCACTATTTATGTATTTTAAACTATTTTAAATTATATTTTCATTAATGAAGTTAATTATTCCCTAAAATAAATTTTTTTTATGTCTGGAAAAATTCCATTACATGGATGTTTTATAAATGTGAATATCGCTTACATGAGAATCTGTGTATGCAAATTCACATATGTGACAATGTTTTCCTATGTAACATCTCTTATGAATTTTATCTGGTTACATGACATTGTCTACATAGAAAGATTGACTACACGAAATTTTCTTACATGGATACTTCATCTATGCTGAATTAGTCACATGATGGATTCAACCATGAAAAAATTAGCTATGTAGAGATAAAAATTACGTGGAATCATATATGCAATACTTTTTTCTAGGAGATTATTTTAGCTATGAAAAATTGGTAATGTAGAATACATGGATTTATCAATATTTTTGCTAATGTTGTTCTGGATACATGAACTAGACATATATGTAGTTTTGGATTCATGGATATATTTTACATATGTGATATTATTTAAGATTATTTTTCTTACTATAGTATGTTTTACATATGAGTTACTACTACTTGAGGTATTTTTTACCATTGGAGTATTTTAGGAAAAGGAAATGTTGTTTTTAATTATTTAGAGTAAGAGTAAGTAAATAAGTAATGGATGACTTCGATAAATGTTATAATTTCCAATAATTGTAAACAATTTACCATATTTACGATTTCATGAATTTTCTTAAGAAAAAAAATAAATATCGATTTTGAAAAATAAAATCATTTCTATAAGGATTTAAATTATGGGACCTTGATATAAGTTTCTTATAAGAATATATATAATTTTTAGAAAAAGAAAATAAATATAAATGTAATAAAATTGATGGATCTTTACAAAATATATCATCTTCTTCGTACACTTTATAACTAGCTCTATTTTATCCAAATATAAGATGTTTTCTAAAATATGGCTACTATTGTCCATTAAAGAAACATATTTTTGGATTTTAAATTTTTTTCCTCGAGCTACTTTGATGAAAATATTTATTCTTCTAGAAGACATCTCTATATTCAGATGCTACTTGAAATTTTTCGTCTAATCTAAAGATTATTTTCTAAATATTTTCTTGTCTTATATAAGTGCACTCTCCTTATACTGAATTTGGGTGAAGGATATGGTAAGTATTATAATAGGAGAGAAATACAAGATATTTATTTCTTATTTATACGAAGTGATGAATATTTGAAATCAAGTTAGTTAGTCCCTAGGAAGAGGACTAGACATAGTAAAAATCACCAAGCTCGCTTAAAGATTATTGGTGGAGTGGAATATGGGATATTTGTGCCCCAAAACACTATAAAATATCATTTGATCATTTTGCATATTTTTGTATACTGCATAACAATTTTAATATTTTAAATGATGTTATAAAAAAGAGGGTGTAGAATTTTATATCAGAATTCACCTCATTCTTGAGCTATTGTACAAAAATTTGTGATAAAATTTTCAACAATGCATGGTAAGTATATTTTTAGACGTAATTGAGATATTTCTAGGGTTAATTATTAATGATTTTTCTATTTATTGAATACGTTTTGAGATTTTAAATGAAATCCTAGAATTTTATTAAATAAATTCATTTAGAACCAACTTGTTTTAAACATTGAAAAATGGAATTCCATGGGGGAGGAGGGAAATATTTCGGGACAGATAATTTCTATGGAAGGAATTGAAGTATATAAGGTCTATGTTGGAAATGTTTCTACACCAGATTTCCCCCACCATTGTGAGACACATTTTAACTTTTCTTAGATATGATAGATTTTATAGAATATTTATTACATATTTCTAAAAATTTATCTTCCCTTGAATATCATGTTAATAATAGAAACTAACATTGTTTTTGATGATTCATTTAAGATATCTTTTTACAAGACCATGGAATTCTTGACCACAAACCATGTGATCTACCCAACTAAATGGAACAAACCCTTTAATATATCGTTTGATGACTCAAACATGGTTTTGGGATCTTTAATATCCCATAATAATGATGGAAACATATATGTGATAGTATAAACATCTTAGCCCTCACATATATCCCAAATAAATTATACAAAAATAGAAAATGAGTTTTTGTCGTTGTTTTTTCTTTGGAAAATTTTAGGACTTATTTGTTAAGAAGAAATGTAACCATTTTTTTCTAATCACTTGGGAACTAACCACCCAAGGAACTATTCACCTAGGCCCCAGACTACTTGGTACTTAATCACCTGGGTGAAGAGTATCTTTCACACTGACCACTAGGGTACAGGATTACCTGGGTACCTGATCACTTGGGCACCGTTAGCCAATGTTGTTGGCCACCTCAGTATCAAATTACCCAAGAACCCAATCACCAAGGCACCAAGTACCCTAGGATCTGACCATCTAGTAATAAGACCACCTAGTAACCCACTCACCTTGGCATTGACCACCCTAGGAACTGGCCACATGGTTACTGATCACTTTGGGAACTTAAAAGATTGGGAACCAACTACTTGGAAATTAATCACTTCACCCAGACCATCTACCTAAGAACCACATCCCCCATGCTTTCCACCTAAGTGTACCTTTATCCTAGGCCTCCTACTTTGAAATCCACTTCACCCTAGCATCTTACATAGGAATACACTTCACCCAGGACTCCTATATAGTCACCCACTTTAACCATGTCACCTACCTACGTACCCAGCCCTACCATGTTATTCTATACCATGATTAATTTACCCCTCACATATCGAGTTAGTATTAATGATGTTATATGTTCTATATCCTTTATCCTAATACATACGCTTCCATCATTGATCCCCAAGAAAAATAAAGAGTCTCTCCATTAACATTTCATCTCTATTCAAACATGATTTGGGTTGAGATACCCACAACCCCAAACATTATTAGGAGTCTAAATCCTCCTTGGGTGGCGATAAATTATAGAGTTACCTCATATAATAATTTAGAATATAGAGTACCCAAATACTTGGATCAAATAAGAGACATCATAATTACCTATACAATTACCTCATGAATTCATGTTTCCAATCAATGAATTTCACTAATATTGCTTTTTAGAGGGATTTATAAATAAAAAATAAATCTATAAGAGAGTCCCAAAATAATAAATAAAACCCTTAAGGGATAAGTCAAACTTTTAACTCTCAATTCCACAAAATATTCCATAATCACCACCCCAGGTGATCGAGAGGATGCCCATCTTTAGGAAGAAGGACTTTCATGTGAGACTTGAAACAAACTAAATGGGATTGTGGGTAATTGAAACTATTAGAAATATAATTTTGAACCCATTGTGAATTATTTACTTAAAAAATATATTTATTGAAAATGAGTTCTTATTTGTGATATTATACTGATGGGTTTCTTGTTATTCCTACAAAAAAACAAATGGAATCTGTGAGGAACATCCTGTGAGATATTAGGATCACCATCTAGTTTGGAGGAAATTTCACAACACTGAGCATTAACATGAACTTATAGTTGTTATAAATTTGATAATATTCTATTTATTTATTGTTTTATTTTCCCCATATCTAAGGAAAAAATATATATTGTCATATAACCAAGGACTTCAATTCTAGACGGTGAATGTAATAGTATCAGAGCACCTCCATGAATGAACAATTTCGACATTTCAAACAATAATTTATAATTTGAAAGTTTCAAAACCATGAAGGAAAAACCTATGTAAAAACAATGGAATGGGGATGGTGACCCACATCTCATTATCAACCCACTTTTAAAGTCTATCCATGAAGAAATGTTTTTCCTATATTACTTATATTAGGAAGGTGGATAAATATTTCCACCATATCTTAGAAAACCACTACAACCAATTATTTAAGAAAATTCATAGAAATATTTCCATTACCTAGTCTTCGATACTATAAAGCCTAGAAGTAGATCACTATTTGGAGAAGATAACCGCTAAAACTCATGATATGGTCTACATCCCTTCAACTACTATCATGAACTAACCCACCGAGGACCCACCTAGACAAAATGTAAACTGAGAGAGACACCCCAAGTCTTCCTCTATTAAGTCAAGGTTTATCAATTGACATCAATTAGGCATATCACATAAATGGGAGGCCTAACCCTATAAACTTGTACACACCCTCTCTCTCTCTCTTATATAGATCACAATCATGAAATATAATAAAATTATTTTAAACCTAGAGAAAACAAATTCATGTAATAACCTCTAGAACAACTAGAGTGAAAAATATAAATATATTCCAATTATGAAGGAGTAAAATATGATACCAATAAGAAAAGAGGGAGTCCCAACCTAATATAAATATGGTAGGGTGATTCCTTCTCATGAATTCCAAAACCAACCCCCACCTATGATCAATTTCACCTTGTATTTGTAAGATCCACAAATACTAGGCCTTCCAGGGTCATCGTCTAATTTTTTTTCTTCAACATAATACATTCAATGTGTGATAAAATCACATGTATGGATGATCATATATATACATATTAGGATTTCCCAAAACAAAGGGGGGAGAAAATAGAAATAGAAAGTCAGTTCAACACATAATAAGGGAGAAGAATCCCATGAAACATATATTCTCATAGAGGTAACTAAAAAAAGAGAGGGAAAGATCTTGATCTTCATAGGTTGTTAAATATGATAATTTTTTTGTGACTCCAATAGTATATATACGCAAGATAAACATATATAAATAGTACATTGATTCTATGGTTAAATTAATATATCTAAAAAATAATCACAAAAACTAGAGAATATAAGTTTTAGTGTCTTTGAGGACTAAAAACATAATAAATTTATTTTACAATACATGTGAGTATATATCTATAATTGAGCCACACTATACTCTTTATAGATATCTCATGAGTTATAATCATCTTTATAACCCGGGGAAGGGAAATATAATAAATGGGTGAGCTCAGATGCTCAGTAAGGGTAAACCTAAGTGATACCAACCAAATATCATGAGTGAATATAAGATAATCATATGGGTATAATCAAGATACCTAGGAAAATCATACCCAATAAATCATAAGAAGAAAAAAATTAGTTATCAAATATTTTTTTAATATAAGATGTGAATAAAAAATGTGGACACATTAGTCAGTAACCATGATCTAGGAGAGCATAAAATATGAATAAGAATATGTATAATAGGGTGGAAAAAACATATGAATAAGAAAAAATATCATTTTAAACATAGATTAAAAAAAATATGTCTATTAATAGACTTATGAGCATAAATTAACCACAATTATACTCATGCACAAACTTATGATAATATCTAATACATAATTATACCCACACACAACCTTGTGAGAATCACTAAACAATAATTATACCCACACAAAACATTGTGATAACAAATAAAATACAATTATAATAACACATAACCCTGTGATCATGGCTAAACAAAAATTATACCCACCATAAAATCCTTATATCACGAGATATAAAACCCTAACCAATGCATTGGAGGGTGATATAGGGACTCATCCATCATTATCCATACATATTATTGTTATATGATTAAAATAAATCATCATAATATGAAAATTAAGATGAAATAAAATTGGATTCATTCATCATATCATAATGTAACCATGGTAATGAAAAAATGGGTTTCACAACACTTCAATATGGTATCATCAAAATTGATCTCAAACATGTAAATGGTTGACACCCAAAATTAAAACATACAAATAGAGTATTTCATAAGAAAATTTATAAGGATATTATTCAAAAATAATTTCCAAATAAATAAATTCATTAAATATAAAGAGGAAAATAATGTTGAAATCATTAGTGTTCATAGAAAATGCTTTTATCTTTCGCATAAAAGAATAAATTATGGTCACATTGGAAAGTCATTTTTTAAAAAGGATAAGTGAAAATAGTTTGAAAACCTGTACTTTTAAAAAATAATCATTAATAGATATTTTAAAATATATAAATGTTATAAAAAATAATTTTTAGTGGAGGATAAAACAATTGATTTTTAAAGGATAGAATGAAAATCTTTTTAACATTTAGAAATAATCTTGTAGAAAACCCAAATCATGAATAAAGTATTGAATTGTACTTTTTAAAAGGCGTAATGATAATTATTTGAATCATAGAAAATGATAAATATTATCTTTCCCAAACATATAAGATAAAATTGGTAGTAATAAAAATATTAACTTGAAATAAATATCAAATTAAGAGATGGAGGTTCATTCTTGACAATGTTATATGTTTAGGTGAGAGAACAATCAAGTAGGAAAATTGGAATCAAAAGATACATTTTCCCTACAAATATAAAATATGGCAGTATATAAAATGTAAAATAAATAAATAAATAAATAAAGGTCCTATAACTTCAAAATAAACTATATAATTCAAAGAAAGATATTTAAGTTACCAAATTCCCTGATGGAGAACATACTTTATGAAATAAGAATCATTTGAAAAGGGGTCTATGTGGTAAAAATATAAATCACCAAAAAACAAGAGAAAATACCACATGATACAATAATATAGACAAATTTACCCAACCTATATGAAATATATTTAATAAGAACCATTATAAATCAATAAATAATAATTGGGTTAACAAAAATCCTTACAACTTGGGGAGCATTTAAATAAAAACCTCTTAAAAGAGATAGATTTATATTGAAATTAAATTTCCATGAATTAATGGTACTTTATAATATAATATCTCAATAAGTAATCATATAAACCCCATATAATAAATTTGGTTCATAATACAAAACATGTCTCAAATACTAAAATTTGAGACAAGATCCCCTACCTTAGTTTTCATCATTGTGCACTAGCACCAAATATCCTGAATAATTAAATTATGTGTATTAATTAAATAACCAAGAAAATTATTTATAATTATAATAATTTATACTTATCATTGATAATAATTACATACAAGTATATATTAGGTATTTATTTACCTATTTTCCCACATCAGGTGTTTAATATTTTAATGGTTTATACGACTTTCATAGGAGTGATATGAGTATTTATTATTATTCCAAAGTTTATAATTATAATTTAATTAATGTTAATATAATGTATTATTTATAATTAATTATTAATTTTAAATTTCCTTTCATGATTACTTTTTTATTTATCATAGAAGAAGAAATCGACAACGATCATTTTTTGGGAGATTTTTAACCTACGAAGGGTGTTTCGTAAATTAATGAGTTAAATATTGATGTATCCATTCCATTAAAAAAATAATTATATATATATATTTATTTATTTATTTATATCATACTATACCATTAATTATTTTTTCATAATCATTCATGATATAATTTCATATCATTATTCAAGTAGGTGGTCAAACCGACCCAAACATGAACAAACCATTATTAATGGATAAATATGAGGTGATTAAGTTTTAAAATCATTATAACAAAATAATAATGATATAATTTACTGTTAATTAGTGTGATATATCATAATTAAAAATAATTAGGAGATTAATTGATTGATATTAAATAATTTATAGTATGAATATATTGTTTTCCACTTAGTTGATTTGTTTAATAATGTAAATTTAATAATGATTGTTTACAATTCATATAATTAAGTTGATATTACATTTATATTACTTATACCTTATTAATATCATAAAAATACAATTTATTCATTAAAACCATCTTTATAACCATCTTACAAAGGAAATAATGAAAAAACAACTTGTTTGTTTGTGGAGGCGATAGTCCGCACACACACGATTCATGTTTTCAATTTTCCTAAAGGGGAAGGGAGAGTTTTATAAATGTTTATTACTAAATTATAAAAACATTTAGTATAAAATAAATAATTGATTAATAATATAATATTAAGAAAAATAAGTTTGAAATTGAATGCTAAATGGATGATATGTTAGCAAAATGATTGAACTTTGGTTGATAACTTTGGGTATCTCTTAGATGATTCCTTAGAAAGGAAGGGATTAGGATTATATATTGTGAAAAGAAAATTTTGGGAGTGAAACATGTTTATAGGGTAATAAAGGATAATAGTGTTTTATGAGAAAACCAAAATTTTAATATTGGCAATGAAGGGGTGATGAGATACCCCTTTTATAAGTGGTGAGAATTTATTTTTTGTAAATACATCAACTTAATTTAAAGGTAGCACATGTTAAACATATTAGGTGGATCCAAAAATATACAATAATTGTGTATATGGCGAGATAAGGTCAACAAAATCTCAACAACTTAATTAGAATCTTTTTTTAACATTTTTGAAGCGCTTTATCCATTAAATTATTACTTATTTAATTTAAGATTTTATTGTGGTAACTTTTTTTCCCCAAGGTAACATAATATTTACTCCTAAAAATAAAGGGGAACATAATAAAAAATATGAACCTAATTATTATATATTTGAAATAAATTTTTTCAAACTAAATTTTCTAAAAGTATTAAAAATTAATTTTAATATAATAAATGTGTAATGTATTAAAATGATTTTTTAGAAAAATATTACTTGAGTTCTAAAATATCAATCATAGGTTTGTAAATTATAATAAATAATTTAAAATTATAATTTAAAATATAATATATTTTTTTGAATAATTTGTTTTCATAATTTTTTAAGTTGTACTTATATACTAATTATGGCATAAAAGTTTTAGTATTACAAAAAATGATATATTGTATTATTCACCAAAAAATCATCTTTTTAGAAAAATATCAATAATTCATGGTAATATAATTATGATATTATAAATAAAAAAATTAAGTTGGTTTTATCTAATTCAAATTCTAAAATTTAACAATATAATTTTTAGATGAAAATACAAAATAAAAATAAAAAATTATTTTATTGAAAAATGATATTTTTAAACATTAATTACTCTTAAAATTATTTTATATCAATTTATAATTTAGAAATATATTAATATATTAGTTCATATATAATAATTTTAATTTTTTTTAATTTAATATATTTGGATAAAATTTACACTACTTAACAAAATGGTTCTTTGAAGAAGAAAAAAATAAAGATTACTATTATACTAAATACACTTTAACAAATATAGTTAGAATTTATTATTTATATTCTAAAATTTAATTTTACTAACTCATTGGAATTGAAACCTTTATTATAATTATATATATATATATATAATATTTTAATAATAATGATAATAACATTTATATGTAACACACACATATATATAGTTATAATCCCTTCATATCATATTTTTATTTCAGTTTGTGTTATATTATTTTAATTTCACTACTTAAAAATACGCGAATTTGGTATACCTATTAGATATATGCCTAACGACCATATATACAATGACCACATTTGTAATGACCATGTTTTCAATGACCATATTTACAATGTCCATATTTCGGTCCCATATATATAACCTTACTAAACTTATTTTATTCAAACATACCATTCCCATAGTATTAATATTATATATCACAACATGCTTTATCATTTCATTGTATTATTTTTTATTTTATGTTTTGTTATACAAATAGTGATTCTTAAAGGTGATGGTGGTCCAGGGGAGTTTCTAGTTCTAAAAATCTTATCCATTTCAATTTATTGTCCCTTTTTCATTTTTTTAGTTTTTAAATATGTAATCATACATGATGTGTTATAATCCATTGTATGTGATACATGGCTTCATGTACCTTCATTTTAATGTTACATCATAATTGAATAAATTTCTGTTACATTTTTTCATATCTTGTAGGGATCAATCTACAGTCAAGTATTAATTATTTTGAATTAATAATGAAACATTCTTTATAATTATAGGGGAAATAATTAATGCCTCCTAAAACCTAGTATGTTACAAATAGTGAGTGTTATCTTGATTCCATTATCCCAATGTAAACCTCACAGGATACAGGGGACCCATGCCTCGCTAATGGCATGTCGCAACTGAGGGGGTGTTGACCCCATGAGGTTGGATGACCTATGCCTCATCTATACTCTAAGATGAGAGGGTTCGACTCTATAAAAATTACCAACACCCCAGGGTGTGTATGGGTTAGGGGAGGGAGGTTTCCAATCCTAACTGTATAGGAAATGGGGGACCCACACCCTGACCTACGCATTTTGTCAGAGTCTTTCAACCCCTCAATCACTCCAGAGATTACACTCATATTTTAACATCATCCAATGATTCTGGAAGAAGAAAACCAAACATGCTACCTCTTAAAGTATATTTGATATCAAAATTAAGTTCACCATCATGTCATAAATGGAAAAATATCTATAAAGGACAACTCATGTGTCCAATTTTGAGTCCCAAAGAAGAAGATACTGGAGGTGGAAAATGTGATGAAAATTGTACAGTGTGTCTCTTGGTGTACATGGGGTGTACTCTTAAGTCATCGTCAGGCTGTGTCCTATTACCCGACATGGCCGATGAAAAACCATATACACACTCTATAATTTGGGGACCATGGAATGTGGGACCACTCAGGGTCCCAATAATATAATCCATGTATATGGATCGTCTATCCAGGTAAGGTCACACAATGTATGGGTCAACCACATGATCATTTGATATTTAACATAGATAGAAACCCTAGATTCCATAGAAACAAGGTTACAATGGATGTGTTATTATCAAACACACAACCTGATGTTCAGGAATTCATAGAGAATTCATCTTCTTATTGAATATTCACTATGTCTATAAACCCCACTATAAATCACACCAATAGCTTCATAGATATCCCTAAAATGGAAGGAAGCTCCCCCAATCATCGATCCCTGACCCTCAGTCTCCTTAAATCGACATTTTCATCAACCCACTTGAATCTATTCATGTATTATATTATCATCCAAGTATTTGAATATTTATATTCAATATGAAATATATTGTGGATCATCTTCACTTCTGAAAATCACCATCTATCCTGTCGATCACACACAAGAATTTGGGCCAGAGGTTTGACCACACTTCAAAACAGATTGGTAGTCAAATCGCCAGACCCACCATAGGCGAATAATAAAAACCTGAAGAAAAAAACGGATAAAGGAAGGATAAAAAAACTAAATTCATAAATGTCCACTAAAAAAACTATGGATCGTGATTACGAAAACTATAATAAAAGATAAATTTAGTACAATGATTATATTAGGGTCAAAGGAGGAATGACCAATAGGATCATGAAAAAGGCGAATAATCAAGGATTCAAAGTAGAAATCATAATCCATAATATCAATCTGAAATAACAAGGTCATAATCCACAAGTAACTAGGCTTGCATTAACATTAGATCAGTCATTGATGAAGAGTTATTTTTCATTGATATAAATATAAAGTTCTATTGGTTATGATTATTGATTCACAATCCTCCCATGTTCATTCATCAAGGATTATCTCAACATTGGATCTCCAAATATCCATGGTTATATGACTAAATCAATAAAATTATCTTTGTACAGATTATCAAGGGGTTAGCTACAAGGTTTATCCAAATAGGAAAATTAAATTAATTTAATTAATTTAATTCCTCTATTATGCTCCTGTAACTGCACATTGACTAGAGGTTCGACATGAAAAATCCATATATCAGGGATGGGGTAAAAATCATATTTTGAAACTAACGAAGGTCTTAGTTTTCCTATATGATACACCATTTAAGATAAAATCAATGATTTATAAGAATATTCATGCATGTTGTTTAATATATTTAATATATCTTTTAAGGGGCCCTATGATACACATAACATCATGCACACTGTATAGAAAATATTATATTAATGTATATAAATATCCAAAGTGTCCAAACATCAAAATTGGAGTTGTTAAATTTTCCCCACTATCAAGGATTTTATCCTCGAAAAGTAGAAACCCACTAAAAAATGTGAGAGTATTGAGCTCACATCCAGCTATCATGCTCACAGGAGCACTCCTAGAGGTTCCCATGCTACCAAAGTACTCACACCAGTTGGATATTTTCTTAATGAAGGATATTACTCAACGACCATTGGGTATGCTAAAAAGGTGTTTTCGCCCTCGATGTCTTGCTCACCCCAGTCAATAAAATGTGACGGGTCTTGAATATGATATCTATATTTTTCATCTATATTTTGATGGGTTTTTATGTGTGTTTCCATTATATTTTTTTTATTAAATATAAGATATGTTTTTAATATTATTTTTTTGTGTATTGTTTTATAGAACTTAATTTTGAATAAATAACAATGAAAATATGGGAATTGGGGAATATAAAGGCACTTCTAGTTGATATGTAAAGAAGATAAACATGAAAATGGAAAACACTGAAGAATCTGAGGTCGATAATTGAATCCAAAGAGAAAAAGAGAGGTTCTAAAGGAAAAAAAACTGAAGAATCAGGGTTAAGTGGAAGTTACAACATTAGAAGTGGAAGATAATTGTTTTGTAAACATTACACGACGTGAAAGGACCCACACATTACACATTTTGTAAAACATCACCCGACATGAATTTTCTTGGGAAGATTCAAAAAACTGAGATTCCAGTATATATTTAACACTGTTTTTATATCCTTGACCACTTTAAATGGACATTAAATGTTGTTATTAACCTAGAGAAGCCCAATTAAGGAAAAAATATTATAAAATTAGGGTTACATTAAAGATATTGGCATTCTATTCCATGAATGAGGCTTGACCACTGAGAGGATTCCATAGGGTTCCGACTTACTGTGAATAAGTTTTCCTTTCTATTTTTATTTTTATTTCATTCGTGTGATTTCATGTAAACATGAATGGTTTTTAGTTTAATTACAATATTTCTCGTTTCCTTATTATTTTCTTCATTCCCTTATTGTTCTTTCTTTCTTAATCTCTCTCTAATGGTTTTGGTTTTAATCTTCATTGGTGATCACCCGATGATGATTGGATAAAAGGAATTGGGGAGAGAGGAATCAGTTAATGGGTGTGTGTACCATCACAGTTCAATTTTCCTTTACTCATAAAGATGACTTTATGAAATAGTATCATGTTTTCCTATGTGTCTATTTTATTCTTCATTGAATCATTGCCCATATTTGTTCAACAATAAATGAACCCTAGCATGATTGAGATGATTTTTTCATGACCATTGAATTGAATTGTTCTTCTACTTTTTACATGTAAACATAATTCATCCTAGTATTTTAATTCATCTAACCATGAGAAATTGAGATTCTAGGGTAGATTGATAGAAAATGCCCATTATTTCTATCGATAAAACTGTTTTATTGTAAAACTATCTAATATGATTATTTTTGGAATAAGGGATTAAAAAATTTACCAAAACCAACCCTAGAAACTATTTCCCCTCTCTCCTTATTTTATATTATAAATTATTTATTTTAATTTTATCACTAGTTTAAAATAATCAAACTAAAATTAGATCAACTTTTTCTTTAGTTGATATTTTTCATCACTTCATTCCCCTCTCTCTATGGGATCGACCCATCACTTCTGCTATACTAATCCTTTGTAGTTTGTATGGTTCAGGAACAAATAAATTTATAAATTTATCCATACATAAAGAAATTAATGAAGTATTCAGGTGAATTAGAATGTATATCATTAGTTGTGACTTATGGAATAAGTCATGCACCTGATCCTACTATGGGGGTAAAGATATGTGGTAAGTAAACTATCCAACCCTACATAAGACCTGTAATGTCCTGATGAACCTTGGGTATATCTTGATACCCAAACCTAACCTCAAATAAACCACATTTGGGAGATAACATCAATAACACATGTTATCCTTGATTGAACTAAAAGGTTATAAGACATCAGTCCTTGTAAGATTTATGGCAGCGCTTAGTGGTCTTTATTCACTCCTAGATCACTTGAACTTTCTCCATCATCACCTAAACTGGCTTTAGTTCTATATGTTATGACTCCCCAATCTCTATCTAGTACAATGTTGACCTACAAGGTCTCTAGTACATAGCCTATAATGGTTTCATGCCAAAAGTGGAGTGATAATTGTTATTTTAAGTGAACTATACCAAAGTTAAGAGACCCACCTAACTCTAACTAAAGTACAACTTGATAGATCTCAACATATCCTCCAAAACATAGATGGTTCATATTTTCGTCCCATTTGTCTTGGGGTGAAACATTGTGCTCATATGTAATTGTCCCCCAAAGGCCTCCAGAAAACCTCTAAAAACTAATATGAACCACACATCATAGTAGGAGAAAATCATCAAGGGTACCCCATGAATCTTGATGTTCACTATAAATACAGGCACTCAAAATCTCTTCCAAACTCTACCCCCATATGGAATGAATGTGATCTAACATGGTAAGTTGATCAATATTTAATTAGATAGTGTTTTTTCCTTTTGTTATCTCTAGAAGACCCGTTAAAAACTATTGACATGCCATCTATCTTATAGTATAGGATCTAAAGAGGTCGATTTATGTCTATTGAGATCTGATGTTATTCCTTTACCTGCTCCTTCACCTACTGATAGGTGAGGCCTCAAGGAACAGACTCGAAAACACTCCTACATATCTCTACCCACCAAAGACACCACTAAAGGTCCTATTATATATTTATCACCCTAGGATGTGATTCCACAAGGGAGATATGAAAATCTCTCAAAAACTCTTCATATAATGAAAATAAAGTCACTTTCCATCATTTTAAAATGATAATGTTCTCCCACCCATTAGAAAATTCATTTGGTTCATTTCCCAATGATATTTGCCCGTATATAACATCATAATTAATGTCTCACAACTGATCCTCCATCACAAGATGAATAATAAGAAAATTCATCACCATCGACTATAGGTATTTTTTCCTTCATTGCTTCACCAGGGTCAGTTGTAAAGAATAAAACAACTCAAATTCCTATTGCACCATGATGGAGTTGTATTTCATGTTAAGGGAGTCATATACTATGTTTATCATCCCCAAAATATAGTATATATCAAATATATAGTATTGTAATAACCTTATCCACCACTTAATTATCATGTTAAGGTCTCTCTATGAAAATATATACCTCATAATTTGGTAGTGTGAGTAAACTACAAAATTATTACATAGAAGATAATGCATCCACATCTTCATGGAAAAGACTACCACTTCCAACTCCAAGTCATGGTTGTGATGTTATTTTCATGGGGGTTTAATTTCCTTGACCCATAAGATATAACCAACTTCCCCTACATGAACACACACTTGATCCCAGGTCCAGAGGTATCATATAACACCATGTACTGAACTCCCTCCTCAAGAATTCTCAAAACAGAATCATTGGTCATCCTTTTTCTCAAATTCTCATAGGATTTATAACATTACTCAATCTTGGATAATGGATAACCATTTCAGGATAATATGGTAAAAGGGTCCAAAATCATGGAAAATATATCCACAGGCCTTTGATAGTACCCATCCAATCTATCAAAACTCTTCTCATCAGATAAGATCTTGGGAGGGCCCCAAGCTAGCACTATTTTATATTTTTTGGGTCCACCCATACCCCATGATCAAAGATGACATTCCTTGGAAAGTGAAACTTTTTATTCTAGAACATACACTTCGAGAGATTACCATATAGCTGGTACTCTCAGAGTAACTCCTAGACCAACCTCAAATGCTTTTTGTGATCCTCCTCTAACATAGAGTAAATATGATTATCATCAATAATGATAACCATGAAGTGGTCTAAGAAAGACTAAAAGATATTATACATACGTTTTCATGAATATAGTGTGGAAATTCATTACATCAAAGGGAAACACAAGGATCTCATAGTGATTTTAGTGATATCGAAATTTTATCTTTAAAATATCCTTTTCATCAACCTAAAAATGGTGGTAACTGAACCTAAGCATAATCTTTTAGAACCATCTCACACATTTTATCTGATCAAATAGGTAATCAATCCTTATTAAAAGGTAATTGTTTCTTTATAATCGGTTGGTTCAAGAAACAATAATGAAAAAACATCCTCAAACTCTCACCCACATTTTTAGAGGAAAACACTAGAGCTGTCTAAGGGCATACTTGGTAGAATGAAACTCTTCTCCTAAAGATCCCCCAATAGTACCTTCAGCCCTTGAAGATCAGAAGCGGCCATATCATATTCCATAGAATATATTATTATGGTCTTGATGTGCAATTCAATGTAAAATTTCATCTCTTGACATAGAGGTAGTCCTAGAACATATTTGGGGAAAACAACTATGTACTCATCCAATAATTTTAGTGGCAAATTGTTTGAAAATTCTTATGTACTAAATAAAAATCCTTCGAACTAATGAGGGATAGGTTGAAGCTTCCTACTCACAAGCAGCACTCATTCCACCAGTAGTTCCTTCTCTCCGTTAAAGGAGAATCTCATCCCATTTTCCCATAAGCACCTAACTCTACTATGGTGGTTGTCTATTTGAAAATATACCATGGATAGTCAATCAATACATATAATTATGTTATATAGTTTCATCGAAACTACCAACATGTTCTACATGAAGCTCTCTCCACCGAGAACCAGTTTGAACTATTGGTAGATGTGTGAAATGGTGAAATTTCTTCCCATAAGAATATATAGGAAAAAAGGATAGGATAAAGGTTCCATGGGATTATCAAGATCTAAAACAGGGGATAAGTCAATGAAATAATGACTCAAATTTGTGTCTGTAAGTACTAGTGATAAAATAAGGAAGATGAAGATCATGCCTTGAATTATCTCATGTGAAGCTTGATTATATCCCTACAAAGGTTGTAGTTAACCAAACCCTAAACCACTAGCCCTATAAGCCTCTCAAGGACCATCTAGGGTGGTGGTAAAAGTAATTCCTAACATCATCCTCCACCTGAAGCTCTACCTAGTAGGGTCCACCAAACCCATTGTCAGTACTGCCTCCCTGGGTTATATCGTAACCACCCCTTAGAGATCCTTGATCATGATGTTTCTTCTTCCACAGAGGTTCATCCACTGTCTGCTAACCATTTGTAGTGACCCGAGTAATATATCTACAAGCCATGTGACCCTTATTTTCAAATTAAAAATACCTTATGATCCTCAATTGAGAGGATCCCTAGAGGGATCCATATACTATAGGTATTTGGGACTGATCAGGATGGAACGAAGACCTATAATGCTAGGAAATTGAAATACAATATTCACTAGCTATAGTTGATGACTCTACTCTACTATATTCATTTCCATCTCTTGTTACATGACACTCTTCTAGGATGATATATGTCACCAATCCCCACTCCAGCAAGCCTGTATAAGTGGGAATTCATAGAGAGACCATGTTATCTTATAAGTTCCTATGGAGGCCCTTCTAAAACATTGATTCCTAGAAGTATTCATTATTTTCTATATCAAGAGTGTATAAAATGAGGTCAGTGAACCACAACATGTAATCTATAGAAGTCATATCACCCTATTGTAACATTAAAATATCTTGAATCCTCACTGAGAACAATTATGAAAGATATTACTCATCATGGAATAAGTGCATAAAATCTTTCCTTGAGAGTGTTGTGTCATCATAGATCTAGGTGAATAGACTCAAATATCTCCCTACTTCTTTATGAAGTATAATGGTCTCAAGCGTAACCATCTGATCAGTCAACATCTACATGATATGAAAAACTCTAACCACAAACTTTAGTCAATCCTATGTTCCTTGAGGGTCTAGATCACCATAAACCCGAATGGTCTCTACCACTAAAACACATGTAGTGCACTTAGTCTGTTCACATAATCATCATACTCCCACTGATGTGATTGATGATTCAACATATAGATGAATGACATCCATACAACTGGAAGTGCATCCACATGCCTCTCATTGAGTAGAAGCACTACTCTCTACTCACATGGAGGGAACATATTAGGAACAAGACCATCCCCAATGCCTCATCAATCAACAAGTCATCATCAGGACCCTATCTCAGAAACACAGTTGGATGTCATCATGGAAGAATCCTTAAAGTTAACAAGATGTTTGACAGTTATATGAGGATATCTTGGGTGATGAATTAGTTAGGACATATAATTAAAATACTCATTCCTATATGATTCATGTACCATTAGTTTCCCAATTATCGATGTCTTAGTATACCAAGTCAAAAAGAAGGTTATTAATGTCTAGGTGTTTGGATACATCAACTGCTACACCATCACTAGGTTCCCTAACCAAAAAATTGAACGGGAAAAACCATAAAACTATTTCCCTAAGTTCCCAAACCAACCCTCAAAATACATATAACATTAAAAATTGATCCTGGGATAGACCATGCTGATACCACTCGAACATGACTAGACCCATCTAGGAACCACCTGTACTAGGGGTAAGCCAAGGGTGACACTCCATGCACACCTCTTATAGTTTGGGGTTGGATACTAGCATTAGGTAGGCATATCACATAAATGAGAGGCCATAGCCAAATGAATCAGTACACATGCACACCTCTAAGTTCATCACAACCATGAAAGATAAGAAAATTGTATGAAACTAATACGAAAAATATATTTAAAACCCTATATAGGAATTAAAGAATAAAAATATAAATACATATAATGTATGAAAATAAAAAATTAATTCTCAAATAGAGAAAAGGGAGACCCAACCTAACAGCAATGTGCGAGGGATAAAACTGCTCATTAACATCAATACTAACCAACCACTATGATCACCATTAACCTGTACTATTAATCTCCATCAATACAAGGCCCACCATGGTCACCATAAAACTATCCTTCATCTTCATAAGACATGACATGTAGGACTAAATATTATGAAGGGGTGAGTATATATATACCCAATATAATTCCCCAAAAATACAAATAGGGAAAAAATTGAAATAGATAGTCATCTCAACCCGAAATAAGGAAGAATAAACCCAAAAGATAAATATTCTCATAAGGGTAACTAAATTAGGAAAGAGATGAATGTATTAATATTCATAGAAAGATAAATATGATGATTATATCAATAGATCCAAGATATAGTGTTGTATCGATGAAAGTATAATAATTTAATTCTCACCATATATAAGGGACCCATGACTCATCTATGGAATGTCATGACTGAGTGGGTACTGAGCACAAGAGGATTAAGCACCCACACCACATCTTTGCTTGATGATGAGGGGGGTTCACTCCACATAAAGAATACCCATTCCCAGGGTGTGTACAAGGGGATTTTAAATCCTACTTGTTTAGGAAATGGGGGACCTATAACCAAACCTATGACCTTCTTTAGGGGGGTTTTCCAACATTGTTATATCTCTAGAGATTACACTTGATTCTCAACTTCATCCAACCATTTTGGAAGAATTTAAATGCTTGTACTACCTCATGATATATATCATATGTCAAAAAAAGTTCAATATCACATCATACATGAAAAACAAACCATAAAGGACTAATCACTAGTCCAATTCCAAGAGCCTGAGAAAGAAATATTAGAGGTAGAACATATGCAGAAAAGTACACAACATGTCACTTGGTGTATATGGAGTGTACTCCCAAATCATTGCCTGGTTGTTTCCTACTATCCATAGTGGAATGTGAAAAATCATATACATGGAACATCATCCTATGAAAATGATGTGTGGGACCACCTAGGGTCCCAGGAATGCACTCTCTATACACAACAAGGCTATCCAACTAGGGTCACAAAATATATGGGCCTGCCACAAAATCATGTAATATTTAACTGGACGGAAAAGATTAGTCTCCAAATAAAGTTGATGACATGGTGTGTGTTGTTACAAAACACAAGGTTTTTGGTTTGGAATTTCCTAAAAAAATTCATCTTCTTAACAAATATTTACAGTGTCCATTTATCTTTTCATAAATCTCACTGGTATATTTCTCTATGGCCCCAAAATAGAAGTAAACTCTTTCGCTCATCAATCTTCACCCACCGATGGCCATAAATTGAGCTTCCCATCGACCCACACAATTTATATCAGGTCATATGTTATCATTTGAGCCTTTTACCCTTCATACTAAATCCAAAATACACCATGGATCTTCATCACTTTTCAAAATCACATTCTTCACTATTGATCACAAAACAATATGTTGATCCAAGGTTTGATCACACTTCGAATGAGACAAGTAGTCAAATCGTTAGCCTATCGTAGGACCATTATGCACTCATAAAGAATGCGGGTATAAAGAGTCATAATAAAGAAAGTTAATTAATATATGGTTATCATGAACGCAGGCACTAATCATGAGTTTTAAAGATAAAATAGAAGATAAATTTGGTACAGTGGTTGTTTTTGGAGAAAAAGAGAAATGACCCACGAGATCATGCCAAAAGGAAAGAAATTTTGGATCAAAAGAAGAAATCACAATCCTTGAAGGAAATAAAAAATAATAGGGAATAAATCCAAAAATAATGACCCTACCTTAACATTAGATTAATTGTTGATGAATAATGGTTCTGTGTTGATGTTTATTACTAGTTATGTGTGATCCATTCATTGATTCATGATCCTCCCATGTTCATTTGTTGAAGATACTCCCAAAGGTGGATCTCAAAATCTTTTGGGTTGTGCGGATAACCCTATAGAATTTAGATAGAAGAAATTTTAAAGGGGTGATCTACTAGGTTTATCCAAATATACAAATTAAATTAATTAATTTAATTTAATTCCTTAATTATGAACCTACGATTCTACATCAACTAGAGGTCTCATTAAAACAAGCCTTATGTCATACATGGGGTAAAACCCTCACTCGGAAACCAATTGTGGTCTTGATTTCCCCATTAAGGCTCTATTCTAGAGGAAATACATTATTCCCATATATATTTGTCATGCCATTTAATATATTTAATATTTTTGAAATATCAATTCTAGGGTAATACGACACCGATAACACCACTCTAACTCCATTGATATATATATATATATATATATAAATATCTAAAGAATCTAAAAATAAAAAAATATAATTATTACATCTACTAACATCCCTGAGGCCTAACATCATGTTGTGAAAGTGGATTAGGGCCAATTCCTTATCACTATTTAGCAGAAGCTTCATAATTAATTAAACCTGGAATTGGTAACTACTTAAAAATATCCCTTATTAACTATGAAGATCATTTATCCACACATTGGTCCTTATAATGGTATCCCAAAAAATCTGACACTAGGTGTAATATATAACGACCCAGACCCGACCATCCACCCAAAAAGTGCTGAATGGGTCGGGTGTCACTACCTTAGGCGCACCTCCCCTGAACGCCAAAGGCTGTCGACTAGCAGCGAGGGTCTGATAGGTATAGTGGGGAGGCTATACCCTCCTGGAGGAATAAAATGGTACCGGTCCGAGTAGAATACTAAATATGCAACGGAAATAAATGACTCAGCAGACTTGAACCAGACTCTCATAACGGAAGCACATTCAATAACAATAAATAGCGAAAGAAATATAAAAACAACAGCAGCGGAATGTAAAAGAACGTCATACCCGTAATCAACTACAATAACTGCTAAAACAACCAAGCATTCATCCAAGCAAGTCATACAAATCAATACATATATAATGGCGCCAATGGCTAACCAGTAGTAGATACAATATAAAGTAAACACGCTGATGCAAGAAAAGAATACTAAACAAGTAATTCCAGTACGGCACAACCTCAAGGTCTATGTTAGTCTCCAAGTCAACAGCACTAAAGTCCAATTCCTAAGGCTGACCCTCCACCTGCACGCAATTTCATAAAGTCAACACGCGACCTGAACGGCCCGTGTAGGGTGTGAGACAATTCTCAGTAGGATACAACCTAGAGGTGAATACCTAATATAAGTGTTTAGGTAGACATGCTCATACAAGAAAACAGTAAACAGTGCAATTCCCAAAAGTAAACAACGACTTCACTAGTGCTCAGCAGCCACCAGGAAGTGTCACCTTCTTTGGGCAACGCCGGAAAGTCTGATCTGCAGCCCGGAACCTCGTGCCACCTGACACCATGTGTCTCAAGTACCGATGTCCCGAAGGCATGCCCAACCATTGTAACCCAGCTGGAAATCTCATCCTGCCCATGGCACAACATCTGGAGGAACAACAATACCTGTCCTCAAAAGATAACTGGAGGGACAGCGATGTCTGCCCTCAAATCACGGCGAGCCTCTGCCCCCAACCTGACCTCCTCATGATGTCTCCCGAAGGCTCCTCACCTTCCACTTGGATTCCTATGGCAAGAACCCCCAAACCAAAAATACCTAACCGCAACTACCGGGGGCCTCTACCCAGTGACTGGTCGTACCACCTCATCTCGGAGTCTATCTGTGTGCACACTACTCAAAAGTACCCGGTGAGCGGTAATCACCTCAGTATGTCCAAAGCCACAACACCTCTGACACCTTGTGTCCCTGCAAACCTGTCGCTCAAGTCATATGGCCTCGCCATCCAAGTAACCCGGGCGAAATCCCAACCTGACAGTCCAACTGCCTCATCCGGCATCCATGACGTCCAATCCTATGGTAGCAACCACCAAAAGTATCCTGAGCCAAAGCACCAACCTGTGATCCCCATCACTCAACAATATATCTGGGCCACGCCCAACACAACAACCAGTTCAACACAGGAAATATCACACATTGCATATTCATACTCAGAAGCATCACTTTAAACAGGAAATTACAAAAGAGTCATATTGCACTAACCTGTGCTATCCCATACCAGCACCTAACTCATTCACGATTTGACAATTAAACTAAACAGTTTAACTCGAGACATTCAATAAGTAGTATAACACATCATTTTAAATAATGGTCCAATTCCCACGCATTTTAGCACCCCCGATCGAATTGCCCCAAATGAGCAATGACCTCTGACCCAGTCTTTCTTGATCACAACAGGGTTAGGGAATACCCAGAGGCATTCCACAATGAAAATAATTAAATAAAAACAAATAAACTGGGTCTCTCTCAACACCTGACGTCACGCCCGAAGGTCGCAACCCCAAATTGTCTACAAAAACACGAAAGAATGTTTTCACCACCTACCTTGTACTCGTACAATGACACTCCTTTGATTTCAGCCCCTGAATCGGACTGAGTCACAGCAGATCTGTGTTTCTGTCAAATCCGGCAATTTCGTTTGGATGGAATCTATGGAGGAACAAGTGAGGAATCGAGGAAAAAGAAGGGTGAACGAGGTTAGCCTCTCTAATGCGGTCCTGCTGCCACTGACGGATCGAAGAACGGAGGTCGTACAGAGATTCTGGAAGGGTTTGAGTTTTTCAGAGGTTCTCGGACGAATTTTCCATCCAAAAGGGAAGAATAAGAAATTTATGGAAATAAGACGTGACGACGATCCGAATGATCAAATAAAAAAAAAGTACACAGTGTGTATTTCCAAAGTACATGCTGTGTAGATGTGTTTCCGTACTCCGACTTAAGAAGAGTCCAGCACACGGCTTGGACTAGGTACACGGTCAGCACACGGCCAGGGTCTCGGCCGCTACACGGGGCAAGGGTACACGGTGTGTCAAGGAAGGCTACACGCCGTGTCTATCAATACACGTTGTGTAGTAGGAAGTTCTACACGGACTTCACATGGCATGTACTCGGTGAGCACACGGCCGGTCACTCGGGTAACTCATACACAGTGTATACATAAAGTACACGGCGTGTAGTCTGGAAATGTCCAGAAACCGCCCAGATTTTCCAGACTTCCCAAAAACCAGTCAAAAGTTTAAACAGGGTCGGGTTTTGACCCGTTTCTAAAAACTCGGGTTCTTACAAACTCCCCACCTTAACATAGCTCATCCCCGAGCTACCAAACGAAACCAGGATATGGAACTGAACACACATATCCCGGTTAAACAACCTAGACTACCCCAGTCTCAAGGTTATGGATAAATTCCTAAAAAGGGCTCCCCACCTTAGGAATCGCCTACTCGGTCTCAACTCGAACAAATCTCAAAGAAAACAATTAAACCAACAAGGCCCAACGACCTATTTCCCAGACCCATAGTCCTCCCATGACGCATCTTCACCCCTGCACCTCCTTGGTGCTCATGTGTTACTTCCAACACCGCACGTAACTCTCACCGCATCGGCGTCCACCTCCCTGAGGTCCTGCATCTAATAGATGCTCAATTCAAACCTGGTGCCATGCACCTCAAGTAACCTGTATCCACGATGCCCCTATGCCCATGGTACCTCAAGTAACCTGCATCATTGATGCTCCTGATGCCACACATCTCAAATATATAAATAAAACATAAAACGCATCTGATATGATTCCAATCCCACTAACTAGCATCTAGTCAGTCCACAAGTATCCTGTGCAGCCTATGCACTCAACCAGACATGCCTCAAGAGGCCATGCCAATAAAAAGTAATGAAACTCACGGCCACACCCGCGGTGTACCTGCCACCGTCGTCGGCTCTCCAGCCTGCTCAAACTCTGGCAGCTCCACGACTTGCACCTGACCTGACACACGACTCCCTGAAGTCTGTCCTCCCTGCGGTGCTGCCCCAGTCTCTGGCCACGGACCCCTCAGCTGGGTCCTACTGTCCATGTCACGTCCTCCGCGCGCAGTTGAACCTCAGCCACCCTCTCCCAGAACCAAACCTGAACCAACTCCTGATGCCACAGTCTGTCCTGGTCCTTGTCTGCTGGCTATCTGAGAAGGCTGCCTGCAAAACCTCTCCAGATATCCGACCTGTCCACAGGCCCGACACTCCTTCGGGGGCCTATCGCATTGAGCCCGAACATGTCCTGTCTGTACTCACTAAAAGCAAACCACCGCTGAACTACCACGAGGTGGTCTAGGTGAGTCCTTGGCCTGCCCTCCCTGCTGGAACTCATCTCTCCCTCGCTTCCTATTGTCCGAACTGTCACCTGAAGCTATCACCCTGCCAAAACGATATTTTTCTCTCTCATTGCCCTCGGATATGAGCGCCTGGTTCACCGCCTCAGAGAATGAACCTAGCCTGAATATGTTTCCCTGAACCTGAATGGTGTGTCGTAATCCATCCTCAAAGCGCCTCACCCTAGCTGCATCATCGCTCACCATACCAGGTGCAAAGCGAGACAACTCTGTGAAAGTAGTAGCGTAGTCCATGACGGACATATCTCCCTGTTGAAGACTCAAGAACTCCAGATCTCTCTCTACCCTCAGCGTCTTCAGATAAAAGTGCTCGAAGAACCTGTCCTCGAAGTCCTTCCACGCTAGTCCCTCGTGCCTACGAGTCTGTACCTACACATCCCACCAATGTTTCGACGGTCCTCTCAGCATGTACGTCGCCAGTTTGACTCTCCTCCCTGGAGGCGTCTCAAGCTGCTCGAAGATCATGTGCATACTCTCTATCCAGTTCTCTACAGCCTGTGGTCCACCCTCACCCTAAAAAAGCGGCGGGTGCTGTGACTGGAACTCCCCTGTTAGATACGCCATAGAAGGCTCCGTACCCTGCGCACCTCTGTCAATCCCCTACAAGACGCGTACTAGGCTAGATCGGAGCTGATCGTCAAGACATGGTCTGATCGCTGCCAAACCCAGATGTTTCCCTACCTACACTGGATCCTGAACCTGATCATGTCCCTGAGCCTGTCCCTGCGGCTCATGCTCTGCCTGCACCAGATTCTGAACCTGATCCTACGGTACCATATCCTCTCCTGCATGTCGCTTCATCGCGGTGTGAAGAAGTAACCCATTGAATACCATAAACGGTCAGACATCCCACATAAATCTATATGATAATATACTCTACGCAGATAAAGAAAGCAGTAAAAGGCAGTGCATAACAACTACCCTTACTCCCCATCACCGCAACCCATGCCCCACTGCATCCCGACCTCATGGCCTCCTTACCTGCCCTAAACTTAGCCAAGTATCATTAGTACCTCGGGCCATGCCCATCCTGACAACCAACGTTGCCTCAATCCCAACAACTGAGTCACCCAATCCTGACAGTTACACTGCCTCAACCATAGTACCTATCTGCTCTCATAAGAGCTAGACCCAAATATCCTGCAACATGCAATTCTACAAAAATACAAAGCATGGCATATACATTTCCATAAACAAACAATTCTATCAGGATTTTTACCTATCCACATTTCAGAGCATACATAGAATGGGAATTGATTTTATTCACATGGTATTATCACTTCACAAAGAATACGTGTAGTTATGAAATTGAAATACCCTAAAATGTGCCTATCCAAAGCCAAGCAAGCAACCCTTGCCATACCGGCCAAGGTTTACATATCATAATCAATAACATCGCACAACAAGTGAGCCACCGAGATGGAAATCATATAAACTATAATCTGATAAAAAAGTAAACAACAATTCACGCCCCCAAAAACTCAATCCATCCCTCGTACATGGGGCTACAAGCACCCAAGCACAAGTTCAAAAATCTAGTTCCAACAACAACCTACCTCCAGTCTACCATATCCCAAATAGTAAAAATAGATGAAAATAAAAAGAGAAGTATCAAACTCATTAGTAGCCAAAAAAGCAACGCTACTAAATCCTTTTCATAAAGACTGCCTCTGATACCACTTTGTAACGACCAGGACCTGGCCAGCCACCCAAACAGTGCCGAACGGGTTGGGTGTCACTACCTTAGGCACACCTCCCCTGAACGCCAAAGGCATCCGACTAGCAGCGAGGGTCTGATAGGTATAGTGGATAGGCTATACCCTCCCGAAGGAATAAAATGGTACCGGTCCGAGTAGAATACTAAATATGCAACTGAAATAAATAACTCATCAGACTTGAACCAGACCCACATAGTAGAAGAAAATTCAATAACAATAAAAAGCGGAAGCAATATAAAAACAATCGCGGCGGAAATTAATAGAACTTCATGCCATCAATGAACTACAATAACTGCTAAAAAAACCAAGCATGCATCCAAGAAAGTCATACAAATCAATACATATATAATTGCGTCAATGGCTAACCAGTAGTAGCTACAATATTAAGTAAACATGCTGATGCAAGAAAAGAATACTAAACAAGTAACTCTAGTATGACACAACCTCAAGGTCCGTGCTAGTCTCCAAGTCAACAACACTAAAGTCCAGCTCCTGAGGCTAACCCTCCACCTGCACGCAATTTCATAAAGTCTACACGTGTACTGAAGGGCCCATGTAGGGTGTGAGACATGTCTCAGTAGGATACCACCCAGAGGTGCGTACCTAATATAAGTGTTTAGGGAGACATGCTCATATAAGAAAATAGTAAACCGTGCAATGCCCAAAAGTAAACAAAGACTTCACTGGTTCTCAACAGCCACCAGGAAGTGTCACCTGCTTCGGCCAATGCCGGAAAGTCTGATCTGCAGCCCGACACCTCATTCCACCTGACACCATGTGTCTCAAGTACCGACGTCCCGAAGGCACGCCAAACCGTCGTAACCCAGCTCGAAAGCCCATCCTACCCATGGAACAACATCTGGAAGAAACACGATACCTATCCTCAAAAGATAAGCAGAGGGACCGCAATGTCTGCCCTCAAATCACGGCGAGCCTCTGTCCCCAACCTGACCGCCTCAAGCTGTCTCCCGAAGGCTCCTCGCCTTCCACGTGGATTACTATGGAAAGCACCCCGAAACCAAAAATACATAACCGCAACTACTGGGGGCCTCTACCCAGCGAGTGGTCGTACCACCTCATCTCAGAGTCTATCTGTGTGCACACTACTCAAAAGTACCCGGTGAGTGGTAATAACCTCAGTATGTCCCAAGCCACAACACCATTGACACCTCGTGTCCCTGCGAACCTGTCGCTCAAGTCAGATGGTCTCTCCATCCAAGTAACCCGGGCCAAAGCCCAACCTGAAAGTCAAACTGCCTCATCCGACATCCATGATGCCCAATCCCGTGGTAGTAACCACCCAAAGTATCCCGAGCCAAAGCCCCAACCTGTGATCCCCATAACTCAACAATATATTCGGGCCATGCCCAACACAACAAGCAGTTCAACACATGCAATATCACACATTTCATATTCATACTCTGAAGCATCACTTTAAACATGAAATTACTAAACAGACAAATTGCACTAACCTGTGCTATCCCATACCAGCACCTAACTCATTCACAATTTAACAATTAAACTAAACAGTTTAACTCGAGACATTCAATAAGAAGTATAACACATCAGTTTAAACAATGGTCCAATTCCCACGCATTTCGGCACCCCCGGATGAATTTCCCCAAATGAGCAACGACCTCTAACCTGGTCTCGCTCAATTGCAACAAGGTTAGGGAATACCCAGAGGCATTCCACAATGCAGATAATTAAATAAAAAATAATAAACAGGGTCTTGCTCAACACCCGACGACACGCCCGAAGGTCGCAACCCCAAATTGTCTACAAAAACACGAAATAAGGTATGAAACACCTACCTCATACTCGTACGATGACACTCCTTTGATTTCAGCCCCTGAATCGGACTGAGTCGTGGTAGATCTGTGTTTCTGTCAAATCCGAAAATTCCGTTCGGATGGAATCTGCAGAGAAATAGGTGAGTAATCAAGGATGAAGAAGTGTGTGTGAGGTTAGCCTCTCTGATGTGGTCTCGCTTCCACTGACAGATCGAAGAACGGAGGTCGTACGGAGATTCTGGAAGGGTTTGAGTTTTTCGGAGGTTCTCGGACGAACTGTCCATCCAAAAGGGAAGAAGAAGAAATTTATGGAAATAAGACCTGACGACGCTCCGAATGATCAAATAAAAAAGTACACAGCGTGTATTTCCAAAGTACACGCCGTGTAGATGTGTTTCTGTACTCCGACTTAAGCGGAGTCCAACACACAGCTTGGACTGGGTAAACGGTCAGCACACGGCCAGGGTGTCGGCCGCTACACGGGGCAAGGGTACACGGCGTGTCAAGGAAGGCTACATGTCGTGTAGTTGGAAATTTACACCTGCGCACCACACGACATGTACCTGGCCTCACACGGGTAAGGGATACATGGAATGTCTATCAATACACGCTGTATAGTAGGAAGTTCAACACGGTCTTCACATGGCATGTACTCGGCGAGCACACGATCGGTCACTCGGGTAACTCATACACGGCGTATACTTAAAGTACATGACGTGTAGTCTAGAAATTTCCAGAAACCACCCAGATTTTCCAGACTTCCCAAAAACCAGTCAAAAGTTTAAATAGGGTCGGATTTTGACCCTTTTCTAAAAACTCGAGTTCTTACATAATATGGTTTCAAGAAGTTAGGAGAGTTTCACCAATAGCTACAACATTCAAAGGTAAAACCCAACCCATAGGGGTGGGATCTTTTTTACTCACGCAGTCATCTGCCATATCTTACATTGGGAACAAATGCACCCAGAATATGGATATAACTCTGGAAAATAAATTTTTATTTCCTACTATTGGTTTCTAATTAATAAATTTCATCATTTTTTACCCAAAAAAATGTTTCATAACATGATTCTCTTAAAGAACATGATAAAGAGGAGGCATATGTAGAGAATGGCACTTGCACAAAGATATGAAAGTAAGGAGTACGTAAATGACAACAAATAGAATAACCTAATTTGGGATTCTATCATAATATTACTCTACCAAACACTCAATCGATTTCTACTAAAGAAAAAGTGAAAGTGGAATCCATGTACCCTACCTACCTTTCACCTAAAGACAATGAGATCTTCTCAATAAAAGTAATATATTTTTCACCTCATGGGAAGGATAGATAAATTTATAATGTCATTTCTAAATTTCTCCAATGAAATTTAATTATGAGGTATGATTTTCAGGTTTATTATATAACTAATTATGATGACCCCCTTTAATGAAAGTAGATACCAAATCAACAAAGGTAAAATTGATCCACCTTATCAATTTGAAATCACATAAATAGAACCATTTGACTATATTACTGATTTATTATAAAGAGTTCCCACCATGATTTCAGCGATGTTACCCAAGGAAAACTCAATTGGTTCTATCCTATGAATTATTTGATGCTATTACTACTTGTATTCTTGTTATAGAAGGTTTTAATGCATCAAAATGACTATAGAGGAAGTTGTATCCCAAGTGGTTAGATTTTATCATCCTCCACATAACATTGGGAATCTGAACTTCTCGAAATTTGATTAAATGAGATATCAAGAGAATTACCTCAACCATTTTTATTCATAGTGAAACCCAATGATAGAAAATCTAGAATAATAAGAGGATTATAAGATCATATGATTCATACAGACCTTAGAAGTTAATGTATTTGTTTCATATAAAATCTCTACAGTTGGGTATATTGAAATTTGGAAAGACCTCTGTTAGTTATTCCTCCACCAATTAAACTATTCACTGATGAAAAAAACTATCATTGACATCTCCAATTGAAATTAGTGAGAGAATTAGGGATTCATGGATTTCATGGATTTCATTACAAGATGGATGAGTATGACATACTCATTGACAGTATATCCTCCCTAGGAAAAATTACTATAGATATTTATTGAGAACCTACAGGTTGAGTTACCAACCATTCTCATCCCCATGAAGTACTCTGGTGGGTTCTGAGAGTTTATGACTATAACACAACTTCAAGAGGATGTTATTTGATGAACCAACCAAAGACCTCATCAAGATCCACCATCACATATAAGGATTTTAGAGAAAAAAATACATGTTTCACCATCAAAACAATATGGAAAAGGTGATGAGACTTTAATGATAAAATGAACAATGTTTATTAAAATCATAATGATAAATTTCCATAGTACTTCATCTTTGAATTAAAGAACAACAAGATGAAGCAAGGAAGAATGATCACTTAAATTATCACCATTACCACTGTATGATAGGTCACATAATCTATAGATTAATCATATTTAAATATCTACTAAAAATATGTTTTATGGTAGTAAAGTGTCAAAAAACTATCCCAGGGAACATGTGATATGTAGATCAACCATTCACACCAACATATTTGAAGAAAGGAAAAACTATCAATATAGGAATACATAAAAATTTGATAACTAACAGGACAAAAATTAGTGAATTATACATATACCACCATGAAGGATTGATTGAATCAACTATTCATGACATCAAATACCTCTATAGCTCCAAAAACAAAACTTTTTACTTCTCAACCTCATAATGTCCAGCAAAGTTTCATTCATAAGACAAGGTGCAAGATGATTCCACAAGTACTTCAAAACAATTTGAAACAATCATGGATTCTATTTTTGATTAGGAGAACCAGTTTGACTTAGTTAATGTATTATAATTGATGGAAAATTCCATGAGAATGATAAATTTTATGAAATAGTATCCTCTATTTTCATCAACATAGTATCATTCATATCTAAATAAATTTCACCTAGCCTTGATGAGTGCACTATAGAAATAGAAAATTTCACGATTATACAATATTTTGAATCTCAATAATTTTTCCCTTAATTTATTCTTAGAATTAGTGAATAAGAGCTTAGTGATACTTCATATTCCTCAAAAGGACTCTTAAATCCTATTGATTCATCATAATGCAATATTGATAGAGTATGTGTCTAATTTTAAAGGTAAATCAAATATTTGGGGTCCCAACCTATACTTCCATCATTATCTACATGTAATGTAATTGGGAAAGTTATAGGTGTTGAAATATATTCTTCCTATCATCCTCTGAATTTTTCAAGGTCATCCACTACTACAAAATTGTCCTTTAAGAACACTAGAAATGGAATTTACCAACACTAGAAAAGCACAGAATACATAAGAGAGGTTAAAATCCATGGTCTTTTATCAGAGCTTTAATTTAGCACCACTAAAGGACCCATTTATCATAGATTTTAAAAGCACTAATAAAGGGCCATATTGTAGTGTGATGTAACACCACACTATAACACCACGAAATTATTCTATAATGGCACACCACAACACCAGAAACATACCATATATCAACAAAATTAAATACTAATACAAGATTTAAATGGAATGAAATTTATAACACAAAACCAAGAGAAAAACTATATTATAGACATTTCAAACATTATATTATATAACTTCATAAATAGAAATTATTAAATACATTCAAAAAAATTAATATTCTTTTATCATTTAATCCTAACCTAACTCATGAAATTTATGAATAAACCACCCCTACTCGAGAAAAATAACAAAAATTTATAAGAAAACAATTATTATTTTAGTAATGATATAAATAAATAAATTAACATAAAGTGTTAATTTTACTAAAAGTGATGTCAATTATACATAAAAAGAAGCACATGGAGTAATATCGGTCACACTGTGAATCAGATTGAGGTTTGGATGATTCCATAACATCTCAAATGGCGTGTGGATCATTTTTATAATGTATCAAAGCAATATAAATGTGTTTTCTCAGTTTTGGGAACATCAATTTTCTTTTTAACTAAAATGTCTTTTTAAACTAGAAACACGCACTTTTAACTAATTATGGTCTAATTGTATATTAGTTTGATGTGAAATAGATTCATACACATCACAAATGAATTGTGAATCATTTTCCAAAATTATAAATAATATATGAGAATGTTTTATTGGTTTTCAGTGAGTGAAACTTTTTGAACTAAAATGTCAATTTTAAACTGATAAAGGAAACTTTGGGACATAACAAGGAAATAATGAATTGTATTAAGGTGTAACTTATATATACACATAATAAATGTATTATGGATCATTATAGTAGAGTATTTAAACAATAAGAATGTGTTTTCATGGTTTTGAGTAGGACAGTTGTTTGTTTTACTAAAATTTATGGAAATTTTAAATAAAAAGATACACATTGAGTCATACCAGTCACACCATATGTAAGATTGATGTGATTCTAATTGATAAACATCCAAAATGACTTAATTATTGTTTTAATAATTATTAAAAACAACCTTAACATGTTTTATCATATTTGTGTATGTCACTTTTCTTTTTTACTAAAGTGTCATTTTAAAATTAAAACACATACTTTGACTCATACAGATCACATTGTGCATTGGATTGAGGTGTGGATGATTCATACACATCCAAAATGACTTATGTATAATTTTTCTAATGTATTTAAACAATTTGAATTTTCTTACTCAGTTTTGAGTAGGTCATTTGGTCTTTTCACTAAAATTGATGACAATTTTAAAGAAAAAGACACACTTTGAGTCATACCGGTCACACCATGCATCAGATTGAGGTGAGACTGATTCATACACATCCAAAATGACTGATGTATAATTTTCATAATGTCTCAAAGAAATATGAATGTTTTTTTTGGTTTTGAGTACGTCACTTTTCTTTTTTACTTAAATGTCATTTAAAAATTAAAACACAAACTTTATCTCATACTAATCAAATTGTGTATTGGATTGATGTATGAATGATTAATATATATCAAAAATGACTTATGGATTGTTTTATTACAATATTTAAATAATTCTAATGTGTTTTATTAGTTATGAATAGGTCAGTTATCCCTTTTACTAAAATTGATGTCAATTTTAAATAAAAACACACACTTGGAGTCAATCAGTAACACTGTGCATTGGATTGAAGTTCGTTTGATTCATGAATGTCTCAAATCACTTATGGATCATTTTCATAAAGTATCAAATCACTAAGAATGTGTTTTCTCATTTTGAGTACATCACTTTTCTTTTTTACTAAAATGTCATTTTTAACTTGAAACACACACTTTGACTCATATGGATCACATCGTGTATCCTTTTGATTTGAGATCGATTCCTACAAATAAAAAATGATATATGAATCAAATGCCTAAATTATGAATAAAATATTTGTTTTTTTCTTGGTTTTCAGTGAGTGACAGTTTTTAAAGTCAAATATCGATTTTAACTGATAATAGACACATTGAGTCATATCGGGAACATCACGTATCAGATTGAGGTATGAATGATTTTTACATGTCACAAATGACTTATGGATAATTGTATTAAAGTATTAAAAAATGTGAATATGTTAGATCAGTTTTGAGTATGTCAGTTGTCTTTTTTACTAAAATTAATGTCAATTTTATATAAAAATAAGTACTTGGGTTCATAATGGTCACATTGCGTGTCAAATTGAGGTTTGACTAATTCCTACATGTCCCAAAGACTAAAAGCAATCCAAAATATCAATTTAACCATGATTTATATTGACTTTATTTTTCTAACATCCACCATTGCATGAGAATCTTTGAACAAACCACATCAACTCAAAAAAAAAAAGAATCCACCTGTATAAGAAAACAATTATTATGAGTAACACTAAAAAGAAATAAATTAAACATAAATATGAAATAATAAATTAATTATATAGACTATGATTTTACTGTGTAACTGTCAAGATTACCTTTATGATTGTTGAGTGGAGGGAATGTGAAGGAAAGTAATAAATTTCAACACTGTGGTGGTGAAAGGTTTTGAGGGGGAAGAAGTCTGTGGAATTTTGGGTGCAGAAAGGCATTAAATATGGACATAGATCCCCAACTCGAACAAAAGACTCCACCTGTATAAGAAAACACCTATTATGTGTGTAATATTAAAAATAAATAAATTAAACATAAATATGAAACAATACATTAATTCTATGGAAAGTTATTTTACTATGAAAACATCATTATTACCTATATAATTTAGTAGAGGTATCATTGCTACTATTCCTAAAAATATAGTGGATGTAAAATGAAATAAAGTGATTAATACACCACTACTGGGGTAAAAATGTTTTATGGGAGAAGAATTCTGTGGAATTTTTGGGGCCGAAAGGCATGGAAGATAGACAGATCACCCCTGTAACATCCAGGTTCCGGAAGCCGCACAATGGGTGCCCCAAACCCGGTTGGTCACATGACCTCAAGCGGATTTCCCTAAACAACAGAGGCTACCGACTAGCAGGGAGGGTCTAGGTCTGATAGTGGGGAAACTATGCCCCCATTTTTCAAAGGGTAGCGTAGAGGAAATAGATATAAACATACAAAAGAGGAAGCAGTAAACAATACCCAACTGAAAGGAAAATAGTACTGAATAAATATATATCCAATAGTCAAACATACATGATGATGAAATATGTCCTATTTCTAAGAAAGCAATAAAAATAGGATACACTGCAATCGCATACAATAAAGTACAAAGTACTAAGTACAACACACAAACTAAAACAGTGCAATAGGAACTCTGTAACATCGCAAGCCTATGCCCGGTCTCATGCTCTCCTACTCCCCTGCAACAATCATGTATCTGTATAGGGTCCCTTGCCCTTATAGACACCTGCAGCAATATAATCTGTTTAGGTTGAAGACATGAACCAAACAGGGTGTGAGAAATAAAACCCAGTTGGCAACCACCGAAGGCCCGTGCCCAACTGTCAGTGAAAATGTACAACAGCAGTGTGCAATAATAAAATACAGTAAACTAGTAAGTACTCAAAAGTAAATATCACTACCTATTTAATTGAAAAATTAATATTCATTTAACAATTCCAAGCTTATTCTTCAGCTTGGAAGGTATAACCAAAGAAAACCACAATAGTGAATATTCTAAATAATCATGTCCTCAGACATGCAAACCCTTACCCTCAGGTAAATAGAATCGAAACCCTCAGGTGACTACCCACAGGCATAACTAGTATTTCCCACAGGCATACGAGGTGTCTCCCATAGGCACATAGTATATTGCCCACAGGCATGAGAAAAGTTTCCCGCAGACTAGACCAAACACGACCCAAAGTCTAAACACAACACTTCCCTCTGGCTAAGCAAGAAAACGAGTCGAGCCCAACGCATAGCAATCAATACATATAAGTTCATCTCAAGAAAACTTAAGACATGTTATAGATATGGAATACCCTCGGGTATCCTTCCCAAATGGAAAAACAGGAGGAAAACACACCCATAGTGTGGCCCCAGATCCAAGCAATGATCCCAAATCGCAGTTCGTATTTAATCATTAGACTAGCTATGCAATTCAAGGTATCTAGACAGACAAAGACTCAGCTATACAACACCCTAAACATGGGAATGTGTCACAATGGTACACAAATTCTACTCGATAATTGTAATAAAACACAACACCACCTACCTTGATCTCCTCTGATCAATATACGTGAACGAAGCCTCCCAAATCAACTGAGAACTGCATAGATCTGGGATAAAAGATTTCCCATTCAACTGTAAATAAATTATCCTCAGAAAAGAATTTGTAAAAACAGATCATGGATAAGGGAGTTCTTACCCACATGGTTCAAACAATATTGACGGCAGAAGAAAAGGATTGCCAGCGTGTGATTGGGAGCACTTCTAAGCTCCGGCCTCACCTTCCGAGATCCAAACGCGTCCACTGTGTCCTCTGCTAAATGAGGAGGCTACTGCCTATTTTAAGGGAAAAAAACTACACGGAGTGTACTCTCAAGTACATGACGTGTACTTGTCATTTTTAAACTGTTCCTCTGGTGGATACTTTTCACCACCGCACTATTAATCTGTCGACATGAGTACACAACATGTATTCCTAAGTACATTGCGTGTATTGTCGCTCCACTGACGGCTAACTTCACCACCTTAATATTCACCTGCCAACTCATTATACCGTTTGTAAATACCAAGTACACGGTGTGTAGTCATTTTTCACACCCTTCATCACTGACAGTCCTACACGCCCTGTGTACTCATCCCACACGGCCAAAGTACATGGCTTGTGGAAAAGTACAAGGCGTGTACCCACAAAATTTTGGATTTTCCTCATTTTCCTTATTTTCAAAAATACAATGAAGGAAAGAGGAAAAGAAGAAAAACGTACCTCAATAATAAGAATCAGGTTCTTAAAAACTTCCTCACTTAAAGCAATTCGTCCCAGAATTTCCCTCCCAAGGGTGGTGAAGATAAAGCTCAGAACAACTCTGGCCACTGAGCACGTACATTAGTCTCCTGCTCCTAGGTTTCATCCAGCACTCGTCCATGCTGCCATAGCACCCATACGAGAGGAACTGACCAGTCTCGGAGAACCTTTTTTGCTTCTATCAACAATATGAATCAGATTCTCCTCAAAGGATACATCAGCCTGAAGCTCAACTTCCTCGGGCTGAAAGATGTGAGACGGGTCTAAGTGATAACAGCGTAGCTGAGACACGTGGAAGACATCATGCATGACCCGATATCTCTGTGGTAACTACAACCAATAGGTAACCGTACCAAATCTCTCTAGAATCTCAAACAGCCACACATACCTCGGTGAAAGTTTACCTTGTCTCCTGATCTGCTTGTGTCCCAACTTTAGTGAAACACGTAAGAAAACATGATCCCTGACTACGAACTCCAAGGGTCATCTACGACGATCAACATAAATGATATTGTGCGATAGCTATCTGGTTCCGAATCAACTAGACCTACTCTGAAGTCTCCTGCATGAGACATGGTCCCAGCAAAGCTGCATCACCCGCCTCCAACTAGCACAAGGGTGATCGCCATGGTCTACCATATAAAGCCTCGTAATGTTCCATCTCAATAGTTTCCTGAAAGATATTATTATAGGAAAACTAAACCAGGGGTTTGTTCCTCTCCCAAGAGCCCCCAAAGTCTAGGAAGCATGAACGCAGCATGTCCTCAAGTACCAGTATCGCACGCTCTGACTGGCCATCAGTCTGAGGGTGGTAAATTGTTCTCAGAAGCACCTGTGTACCCAGTGCCCTATGAAAACTCTTCCAGAAACGAGACATAAAACGGGGAGTAACTATCTGAAACGATAGAATGAGGGACCCCATGAAGGTTTACTACCTCTAGGATATACAACTTTCTGAGCTCGTAAACACCGAAGGACTCCTTGAGCAGCAAAAAGTGATCTACCTTCGTAAGTCTATCCACAACAACCCACAAGACATCACTACCTCGAGGTGACCTCAGCAACCCGATCACGAAATCCATTGCAAAATCATCCCATTTCCATTCTAGAATAGGTAACTGCTGTAACAGTTCAGCTATACACTGATGCTCCGCCTTCACCTGCTAACAAGTGAAACAGCTAGTAACAAAACCAGCTACCTCTCTTTTCATACCCAGCCACCAATATTAATGTCTCAAGTCACGATACATTTTGGTAACTCAAAGATGTACTGACCAAGATGAAGCATGAAATTCCTGCATCAACTCCTCGCGTATATCCCCTGGAACCTACACTCGTCCATGGATACGCAATAACTCATCATCGCCTATCGTCCAACCAGGAGGAGGGTCCTCACTTGCCACCGACTCCAGTAGAACAAGAACTTCTGAATCTGATATCCATATCATCCTCACTCTATCCAGGAGAGTAACAGTCACAGCTAAGGATGAAAGATATGTTCGCCCCTGAATATCGTGCACCTCCAAATGCATCTCAGAGAAAATTCCATGAGCTTCCACTCACCGTTGGCCTCTTACACTGCCTGTAACTCAGTCCTCCTACTCAGTGCATCAGCAACTGCGTTACACATACCAGGTGTATAGGAAAGCTCGAAGTTGAAGGAATAAAGGTATTCAACCCACCTTCTCTATGTCATATTCAAGTCACACTGGGTAAAGATATATTACAGACTTCTGTGGTCTGTAAATACCATAAAATTCTCTCCCAAGAGATAATGTCTCCAACAGTGTAACACATAAGCAATTGTGGCCAACTCGAGATCATGTGTCGGGCAATTCCTCTCATGTGGCCTCAATTGCCACAACTCGTATTCAAATACTAGATCGCCTTGTACCAATGCTTCTCCCAGCCCAATACCTGATGCATCATAGTAAAATGTATAGATATTCCCTTGATCTGGAAGTATCAGGACTGGTGCTGATGTCAACCTTCCCTCCAGCTTCTGAAAGGTTATCTCACAAGCTTCTAACCAAACAAACTTCACACTCTTCTTAGTCAAACCCATCAACGGTGCTTCTAAGTAGGATAAGTACTATATAAAGTGCCAGTGGTAACCATCCAACCCCAAGAAACTCCATATATAAAACAAATTCTTAGGATGATTCCAGGAAACTACTGCTCTCACTTTCTCTAGGTCCACTGCCACTCCTACTTCCGAGATGATATGTCCCAGGAAGTGTATCTGGTCCATCCAAAAGTGACACTTTTAGATCTTAGCATATAGCTAGTGCTCTCTTAATGTGCTCAGTACGATCTCAAGATGGGTAGCATGGTCGCATCGAGTGTGAGAGTACACAAAGATATCGTCCATGAAAACTACCAAATGAGAATCTATATAAGGGTGGAACAGATGATTCATCAGAGCCATGAAAACTACTGGCGTGTTCGTGAGTCCCAACAGCATAACCAAGTACTCATATAGACTATATCTACTGCAAAAAGCTGTAAGCGGTATATCCGATGGTCTAATGTGTAACTGATGATATCCGGATATCAAGTCAATCATTAAGAACACTCGTGCTCCTAGAAGTTGATAAAAAATATCATAAATCCTTGGTAAGGGATATCAGTTCTTAACCGTCAACTGGTTCAGCTTCCAATAATCCACAAAAATTATGAGGGTACCGTCTTCCTTCTTCGCAAACAAGACAGGCAAACCCCAAGGAGATGTACTGGGTTGAATGAAACCCTTTTCTTGTAACTCCTCTAACTCCCTCTTGAGCTCCTATAATTCCAGTGTACCATCCTATAAAGAGGAGTGGACACCAGTGTTACTCCTGGTAGAAGCTCAACAGAGAAATCCACCTCTCGCTCAAGAGGTAGACCTGAAAAGTCATCCGGGAAGACATCCCTGAAACGATCAATCACTAGAGGGAAATAATTTTGAAAAATTCCCTGTTCATCAAGATATAGACTCACAATCTGGGTCGTCACTCCACCTCACCCACGATGCATGGGTCCTTCTCAGCTCGCCTGGACATCCCATTTTCCCTTGTATAGAAACTCTCCACCCTTTGGTGACGTGAAACTCACCCTATAACGATAGCAATATACAAAATCTCAAAAGGGTACCAACCAGTCCATCCCGAGAATCACGTCATAGCTCGTAATCTCTATGATGTAGAGGTCCCATAGAAAGTGACACCCTCCAACCTCTAGGGGGAACTCCCTACACCGATGCACACCTACCATTCTAGTCCCCAACAGAGTTTCTAGCATCATAACATTAGAATAAGAAGAAACACAGTGCCCAAGGCTCTCCACAACTGGAACAGATACAAAGCTATGTGTAGCATGAATATCGAAAATTACAGAAGACAAAAAAGAAGCAACTAGAATAGTACCTATGAAAATAGAAGGTCCGGGATCCTACTTCAGCTGGGTCTGTTGCACTACATATGTCTGCCCAGTGTTGCAGCCCTGTGACATGGCCTAGCTACCCTGAGCTGACCCACACTTCTATCTCTGAGATCCTAGTGTCTGGATACCACAGCCACGACCACCACCTCGGCCTAAACATTCTGATGTATTCCAATTTCTTTACTGGTAAGAAGCTGTTGGCCCTACTCCTGCACACAAAGTCTACATAGAACCCCTCTCACTAGTCACTGGTGGAAACGCCCTACAAAAACGTTGGAGATTGCCCACCTTTCCGCAAGCTTGGAACTCTACTTGGCCACGTGTACACTGAGGTCTTTTGTACCCCTCTTTACCACACTGGTAGCACATCACTTGGCCACCTGAAGAATTATTCTGGCTAGTACTACCACCATGAGAGAAATTCATCTATCTCTTCCTCTTAGCGGTAGAAATAGCACCAGAAACTGGTGCCGAACCGCCTTGGCCTGTACCACTAGCTACCCACATGTTTCATTGTGTAATCAGTGCCTGGTTTACAATATCGTTCACTATAGGCAACCTGAAAATATTCACCAGTGCACGAATTTCATATCGAAGACCATCCTCAAAGCGTCTAGACCTCATTGTCTCATCACCCACTAGAACATGTGAAAAATGTTGTAGCTCGGTGAAGCAGGCAGAATAATACATCACTGATATAGCGCCCTACTACAGATTCATGAACTCTAGAGCTTGATCTACCCTTAGCGTCTCTAGAAAGAAAAATTCATAGAAGGCCACATAAAAATCTTCCCACACCATGTCTCTGTGATGCTCTGTCTGGGTGGTAACATCCCACCACCTCTTGGTGGAATCACGCAGTATGTATGTAGTGATCTTGACCCTCCTCCCAGGAGGCGTCTGTAAATGCTCGAAGATATTCTCTATAGAACCCAGCCAAGAATCTGCAGCCTATGGTCCACCGTACCCTAAAAATGTAGGAAGATGATGCTGCTGGAATATACGTGTCAGCTCTTCCATAGATGTGGCAGCCATTGGTGCTCCCTGGAAGGTCTTCATAAAATACGTAAATCCTTCATGGAACTGTGTGTCTATGCCTGCATCTGGTATAATGGTTGGCACCACATCTGGCTCTGCTGAAGGATCCATCGGTAGCCCATGGCCTACCATCTCTGGAGTATAATCGTTTCTGCTCTCTTGGCATATAACTTGTGGTTGTCTCAGTGGAATGAATCTTCAAGGTCAAACACACGCCTTAGCTTAATTTACTGTCGAGGATATTTTTTCTGTTTAAAAGTGACCATACAGAAAGGGAAATAAAAACACAAAAACTAGAAAAAAGATACTACACGGTGTGTATAAAGTCCACATGGGGTGTACTCTTAAGCCCTTACACGGTCGTGTTCTGAAGCCGGTCTAGGCATGTCTCAACCCTAAATACACAGCGTGTTACACCCGTACACGGCATGTAAACCACTTTGTTTTCCCCAACCTCATAGCCAAATCCACATAGTCTCTCGCTGGTCAAAACTACACAGCGTCTCCCACAGGTACACGGTGTGTACTAGTCAAGCTTCATCATCCCGTGTTTGTTAGTGACACGACCTACATTCCCATGTTACACTACATGGAATGTTCCAGACAAACACATCGTGTACTAAGAATCCCTAACTAACCTGTGTTGTTAGTGACATGGTCGGCTACTCGGTTGACACTACACGGCGTGTACAGAGTGTACACAGTGTGTTCCTGCAAGACATTACCTATCTCGTGTCTCTTCCCACACGGCCTTTGACATGGTTAGATACCATACAACATGTTCAAAGTGTACATGACTTGTTCCCATAATACATTCCCTATCCCGTGTCTCTGCCCACACGATTTATGACATGGTTAGAGACTACACGGTGTGTTCAAAGTTTACACGACATGTTCCCGCAAGACATTTGATATCCCGTGTCTCTGCCCACATGACCTTCCACATGGTTAGAGACTACAGGATGTGTACTTATGGTACATGTCGTGTACTTAAAAAAATTTCATTTCTTCCAAAACAGAAGAGTACAGGGTGTGTGTTCGTAGAACCACACGCCGTGTTGTATGGGTTTTCGGACAGTACCCCCGACCTTTCACTTTATAGTACAAAACAGTACAAAAGGTAGGATCATGATCCACTAAATTCCGATCCAAGAGAGCCCATACTTCTCAAGAACCAAATTTTAGCATCCATACACTCAACTGTAACTTGTACCAATACCCTATCAAATAACATGTATTTCTAACTAGGTACCTATCAAAACAGCATGGATTTTCTAGCACAACATCTATCACAACAACATGTAATCTCTAATGCACCTATATGGCATGGAAACTATCTCATCAGGTTGCAACAAAATAGAACCCAGTATAAAAATATAAATAGTACACCACAAGTGTGTCACCCGATGGTGATAATCAAATCAACTGTAAAATTTCAAAACCAGACAAATTACAATTACAAGGAAGATTGGATTTTCCTTGTACATGGGTTAGCTACTCCTGGGAACAGTTTATTACCAATTACCAATTCTGTCTTATCCTAGAATATAGGCTCTAAACTTTAATTCAAATAAAAGAAACCCCTCTGATACCACTTTGTAACATCCCGGTTCCGGGAGCCACACAACGGGTGCCCCGAACCCGATTGGTCACATGACCTCAAGCGCATTTCCCCAAATGCTAGAGGCTGCTGAATAGTAGCGAGGGCCTAGGTTAGATAGTGGGGATACTATTCCCTCATTTGTCAAAGTGTAGCGCAGCGTAAATATATATAAACATACAAAAGTGGAAGCAGTAAACAATACCGAACTAAAAGGACAACAGTACTGAATAAAGAAATATCCAATAGTTAAACATACATGATGATGCGATATGTCCTATTTCTTAGAAAGCAGTAAAAATAGGATACACTGCAATCAAATACAATACAGTACAAAGTACTATGTAGAACAAGAAAACTAAAACAGTGCAGCAAGAACTCCGCAGCATCGCAAGCCTAAGCCCGGTCCCATGCTCTCCTACTCCTCTACATCAATCATGTACCTGTATAGGGTCCCTTTCCCTTATCAACACCTGAAGAAATATAATCTGTTTGTATCGAAGACATGACCAAAATAGGGTGTGAGAAATAAATCTGAGTAGGCAACCACCGAAGGCCCATACAACAGCAGTGTGTAATAATAAAATATAGTAAACTAGTAAGTACTCAAAATTAACTATCACTACCAATTTCATTAACATTTTAATGTTCATTTAACAATGAAAAGCATGTGCTTTAGCTTGAAACGTATAACCAAAGAAAATCACCACAGTGAATATTCTAAATAACTGTGTCCTTAGACATGCAAACCCTTACACTCAGGTAAATAGAATCGAAACCCTCAGGTGACTGCCCACAGGCATAATGAATATTTCTCGCGGGCGTTTGAGGTGTCTCCCATAGGCATAGAAGATACTGTCCACAGGCATGAGAAAATTTTCCCATAGACTAGATGAAACACTGCCCACATTGCTAAACACAACACTTCCCTTAGGCATAGTAAGAAAACAGGTCGAGCCCAATGCATGGAAATCAATACATATAATTTCTTCTCAAGAAAACTTAGGACATGTTATAGATATGGCATACCCTTGGGTATCCTGGCCAAATGGATAAACAGGGGGGAAACACACCCACAGAGTGGCCCTGGATCCAAGAAATGATCTCAAACAACAGTTCATATTTAATTGTTAGACTACCTAAAAAATTCAAGGTATCTAAACAGAAAAATCCTCAGCTATAAAAAACCCTGAACATGGGCGTTTGGAACAATTGTACACAAATTCTACTCAATAGTTGTAATAAAACACAAGACCACCTACCTTGATCTCCTCTAATCAATATAAGTGAACGACACCTCCTAAATCAACTGAGAACGGCGTAGATCTGGGATAAAATATTTTCTCATTCAAACAAAAATAACTTCCCCTCAGTAAATAATTGGTAAGAACGGTTCAAGGAGAAGGGAGGCCTTACCCACATGGTTTAAACAAGATCGATGACGGAAGAAATGGATTCCCATCCTGTGATTGGGAGGTCCTCCAAGATCCAGCCTCACATTTCGATCTCCAAACGCGTCCACAGCCTCCTCTTCCAAATGAGGAGGCTACTACCCATTTTAAGAAAAAAAGAAACTACACGGCATGTACTATCAAGTACACGGTGTGTACTTTTCATTTTTTAACCATTCCTATGGCGGTTACTTTTCACCGTCGCACTATTCATCTGTCGACATGAGTACACGACATGTATTCATGAGTACACGGTGTGTACTGTCACTCCACTGGCGGATACCTTCACTACCTTACTATTCACATGCCGACTGATTACACAATGTGTAAATACCAAGTACACGATGTGTAGTCATTTTTCACACCCTTCTTCACTGACAGGCCCACACACCCTATGTACTCATCCCACACGGCCAAAGTACACGGCGTGTGGAAAAGTACACAGCGTGTACCCACAAAATTTGGGATTTTTACCCATTTTCCTTATTTTCTCAAAAACACTTATGGAAAGAGGAAAAGAATAAATTCGTAACTCAAGAATAATAATTAGGTTCTTACAACCCCAACTCAAACAAAAGAATCCAACTATATAAGAAAATAATTATTATGATAGTAATACTAAAAAGAAATAAATTAAACATAAATATAACACAATACATTAATTCTATGTACAATGATTTTATTGTGAAAATACCCAGATTACCTCTGTAATTGAGAATAGGTAGCATCATTTCTCTTCTCGCAAAGGAAGTGCAGGTAACTTGAAAGAAAGTAATAAATGCCCCACTATAGGGGTGAAAAAAATTATGATGGAGAAGAAGTCTCTGGAAGTTTTGGTATAGAAAGGCATGAAAGATAAACAAAGCACACCAACTCGAACAAAAGAATACACTTTTATAAGAAAACAATTATTATGTGAGTAATACTAAAAAGAAATAAATTAAACATAAATATGAAATAATACAATAATTCTATGAAAAAATATTTTACTGTTCAAACATTAAGATTACCTCTACAATTGAGAAGATATAGCATCATTTATCTTCTTGAAAAGGCATGATACATGGAATAAAATATTTTAAAATAAACAAACTCTTCAAGGAATAATGAAAATTAAATCAACATTATATTGTATAATTTTTAAATAAAATAGAGAAAGTATATTGTAACATTACCTTTATATCTTTCCAAGGGGTTTCCTTCTTTATAGATTGTTATTTTGAGGTATTGGTAATATCATCATGTGAAGAAGAAATTTTCTATATCACTAGTCAAAAAAATTAATTTAGATTATTTTAATACAGTATGGTACATATAATATTATGAGTAAAACATAATATATTAAAAAACACTTTTACCATCTCATCGAACCCTATTTATTTTTTAATGGTTTCAAGGATTTGGTTCCTCTATTGAGAATCCAAATCCCCTCTTTATGGTCCCCTCTAACATACAAGATAGTGTCTACATTGGGACCAACATGAAATGAGTCTGATGTCCCAATGAAAGGTTCATACTCAATTGAATTTTCATTTGACACAATATATATTTTTTAGTGGCCAGTATAAAAATCGACCAATTCTTATTTATTGGACTAGAGACATAAAATAGTTTCACTGTTTTTGATACCATTATGAAAAAATCATCTTTTTTTCCTTCCACACTAAAATTCACCTTCATAAATACCATTTTATCAACATTCACTCCATTGATATTGTCAACCCATTTTCAATGGTGAATAAACACTTGAAATGTTGTATAATACAACCCATATATCTGTTTGATAATGAAAAAATATGACATATTTGTATAAATTGGATTTCTATCCTTTGAACCAGATATGTGCATCGCTTCATCCAAAAGCACAACACCACTATTTTTCATCACATTGAAGTCATAATTTTCTTTGTATATGATATATTACCATTTATTACAAAACCAGTGTAAGATATTACATTTTCATTTGATCCTATGGCTAGCCCTTGAAGTCATTGAACAATTGAATTCATATTTTTAGATAACTGCTTATAAATTGGATCTTTGAAGCATCCTATAATCTATTGATTATTTTTATTTGATATATATCCTTCATCCCTTAATGGATTCAAATATCTTATAATTTTTTTGGGTTTTAATGTATGAATCAGCATCTTCACTATTAGTTAATATATAAAGATGTGATTTCCCCCGCTCTGTCAAGGTAATTGTAGAAACTTTTGTTTTATAAATCCCTTCGCCCATAAAGAGTTTTCGGTGAGAAGACTTTGTGAGACTGATGCTTTCAACATCTGATATGTAATCCATAAATAATTCAATATCTTCTTCAATAATATACCATTCTGCAATACAAACTTTTATACAACTTTGATTCATAAAATACCTATTAAAAATCATTTTTTACTATTTAATGGGGTACATCCATCTGTAAAGGATATGACCAAATAGTTGAACCTCTCTGACCATGTGAACCATCATTTGGACCATTATATCAATGAATTATATTGGTAAGAACATATCTAATTCACATAATATGACTTCAATCTCCTTATTCATGATGGGAAACTTCTCTGGGTCTACAACTTTACTGCATAGGATTTGAAAAAGAAGCAATGTCTAGTTAATGTATGTCATAAATTTTGAGGTAGGATGCAATGGAAAGAAATATGAATTAAATATTGCTTTAAAACATGATTTTCATGTGATTTTAGTTCTTGTAACTTAAAATTATTCATTGACATGACATTATTTATATTTTATGAATAATAATGTGAAACATTTACACTAGTAAGGAAAATGAAAAATTGGAATTTTTCTTGTCTAGATAGAGTGTAAGATGCTAGAGGAAGCAAATTATGACTTTTACCCTTCACTAGTGCCAAATATTCCCTTATAACCATTTCAATGAAGTCCAATTTATCCTTGATTCCATCATTCTTTTTTCCAAGAACATTTAGTAATGTGACAATAACACTATCAAATAATTGTTTTTCAACATGCATGACATCATGAAATTTTTTGACTTAAAAAAATTCCAATATAATGATTCAAAGAAAATTGATCACTTCTATCGAAAATATTTTTAATGTTTTTTGAAATGGATTACCGAGAAAAGTGTTAATATTTTTTACCTTTTTATAGTTTATCATCCGTTACTGGAGATAGTGTTGTACCTTGTTTGATATTCCCATTGAATGTTGTTAACCAAGATCAGTATTTTTTTCTTCGAGGTAAAAATTTATGATGTCCTAAAAACACATTCTTTGAGGAATGTTTCAATCAAACTAAGTATTTGCATTTTTTGCAAATGGGGCACCCCAACATTCCTTTAATGCTATAGCCTGATAAATTTTCCTAAGCAGGCAAGTCATTTATTTTTCTATAAAATGCAACACCCAATGTGAACTCTTCACTTCTATGAGCATAATACAGTGTAACACCTATACACCACATTAATTTTATATATTCAATCAATGGATCAAAACAGAGATAAATATCATTACTGGGTTGCTTTGGTCCAGATATAAGCAGAGAACACACAATGTATTTTCACTTCATGCATAACTGTGGTGGAAAGTTATAATTGACCAAAATTACGAGACCTGTACTATGAGTACTAATCTGTACACCAAAAGTATTTATTCCATCTATATGTAATGAAAGATAAAAGTTCTCATCTCATCTCCAAATTTCAGAACCTCATAATCGATTTTCTTCCACTAAAGAGAATCTACTGGATGACGTATGTTCTCATCTTTAATTATTGTATCTATATGCCATATCAATTGTATCACAATTTCCTGACATCCATATAGTCTTCTAAAACATGGAATTATAGGAAATTATGATATATAGGTTTAAAGGACATGATTCATTTTTCTTGTATCGATCAACACCAAACTTAGGGAATTTTATGAGTGATTCATTGTCTTTGAGAAATAATATGCAATCATTTGTAAAAGTATGTATTTTTTAGATATTATTACCAATGAATTTAACATTCATTTGCTGTCATATGTTCATCAATGTATTTTATTTTCTTCTGGTATCATATCTTTTAGAAGACCAAGTAGTTCTGTAAAGCTGGTGTCACTCCATCTACTGCCAGTTTTCAAATTATGTAACATCAATACAATCGAATTTTTTTTTGTATTTAGTATAACTAGTATATAGTGGTTTCTTGGAACACCAATTTAACTCCTCAAATAACTTTGGAAAATCATGAAGGTTAACTTTTATTTCCATTATAATTTCTTCCATGCATTCTCCATCTTATTTTATAAAGTTATTCATATAAAATGATTCATAAACTATAGTACCATCCCAATTGATGTCCACATTATGTTTTCCCCATGTTTAGTACAACATTTATAGATTTGATCTATTCACTGACAAATTAAATAATCTTTAAACTCTTTCAAACAATTTGTTACTGAATAAAAACATTGTAAACATGGAAAAAGGAATTTAGAAGGGTCATTTGCATGCTCTATTGAAAACTTGATGAACTCTTTACCCTATCTTCATATTCGTTTGTAAAAAAATTAGCATGCACCCATTTTGGGTTCATATCCATCCTATTGGGTTTATAAAATATTAATTTTATGCAATATATAAATAAAAAACCATAGGATATTCATTATCAAAATTGAAAGTTATAGAAAATTATAATAAGGGAAACTCAACATTTGATAGTTTCAAATATTTTTAGTATGTTGAAGAAAATCGATAATTTAATGTAGGAATATAATTTCTCCTCATAAAATCAATCTTAAATATCCTAAACAAATGAAAATATAATATAGTCAATTAATAATTAATAAAAAACTCAAATATGATAAACAAGAATAATAAATTCTCATTCAATAAACTAGATCAGTGGTTTCATGGATTAAGGAATAATGTTAATGATAAGAGGGAGAGAACTATAATTATTTTTGTCGAATTTTGGTGCATTTGGAAAGAAAAAAATAACTATTTGTTTGAGGGGATTAATACTTCGATAAAGGGAAATATAGATCATTTCTACAAGAATATATGAGTTCTTAGATATTTCAAATCTAACAATAAGAGATGTTGGGATTTGAAAAAATATTGGGAGATATAATATAATCATTAATAACATCACATTCAGTAATCATTAAACTGTAATAAATATTATTTGATTTTTTTAGATAATAGATGTTTATTTGACTACATCACTTTCCATATGATATAAATTGGAGAAAGAGAATATCATTTATAGTGAAAACTTCTAGAATTAGTAGATACACTAACGAATTATATTATACCAATAATAGAAGATAAATTTTTTGGAATACCTTATAGTTGATTCTCAACCACATAAAGAGAGTGAGGGTGAGAAGGATGCCTATAGAAAGAACATAGGGGATGCATCATATTTCTGATGAATCAAGTTATTAATTACGTATCTGATCTGAGGATATAGGATAAGGACATCAATTAATACACTATATATAGAACAATATCAAAGAATATGATAATGAGAGGGAGATAAAGGTCAATAGTAAATGATATTATCACTAAACATTATAGGTGTAAACCAAAATATGGATAGTGTAATGAACCTAGACTAAATTACCCAAACAAAACCAGGTCAGACCATAATATAACCTCTAGCGCACCTCAAAGTCGCTAAAGGATGGTTTAAACATTGGATGTAAAAAACCATTAAAGAGACCCCCCCCCCAATAGAAACAATTAGTACCAGAGGTCAAAAGAATTCTAACATGACCCTTGGGGTCAATGGAAAAGTAGACGCAAAATCATCATTACTTGATATAGGCATACCTATTAGAAACAAAACTATGTAAATAAATTATTTAATAGATATATACACACACATACATTTCACACATAAAAACTCACTTATTGTTTATAAGAAATATAAAATAGATAAAAACCTGATATTCAAACATAATGTGAACTAAAGTCACCATAATGATTCAAAAAGTGCAGGTTTGATGTGATAAGACCTCATGTCTTTAACTAGGGATAGCCCCTTTTAATCTTATATATAAGAAAACTAAGTACCATTCTGAATTCTAAGAGGAACTTGATTTTATGAAATATATAACCAATAAATAAACATACATCACTCCACTAACTTGGTTCCTGGAAAATAGTATTTGAGGGTAGTTGAGTGGTGTGATTCGAGCTTTGATTCACTGAGTAGGAACACTCACAAAGGGTGGCTTCCATAGAAAGCTTCTGATATAGTATTGGGTTCAAAAATGAATAGGGATTTTTAAATAGATATGGACACTTTTATCAGTTCTTAAGTAATAAGAACTCATAAAAGGACTCTTTATCAGTGCTAAAAAAGAGATGATAAAATCGATCTTTATCAGTTCTAAAGTTATATCGTTGATAAATATTCATTTTATCAGCACATTGTTTAGCACTGATAAATCCTCATCTTTATTAGTGTAAATAAAGTACCAATAAAGATGATTTTATCAACGCTTATTACGTAAGAACTGATAAAGGATTTATAATTATAATTATAAATAAAAAATTGAAAATATTTATATATACATAATTAATTTATATAAATATAAATATAGTAAATAAATTTATTCTTAAATTTAATTATTATAATTTTATAATTATTTATTTATAATTATAGATTTTTAAAAAAAATAAATGTATATAACTATATATATTAATATAATTATATATATATATATTTAATAAATATATATAATTATAAATATAATTAATATATTCATTATTTAAATAAATTTATTATAAATTTAAAAATTATTTAAATGTATAAAATTATTTATTTATAATTATATAGATAATTATAAAAAAATATTTATTTATTTATAATTATAAATATATGATTTTATAAATATGGTATATGTACATTTATAAGTATATTTATTTAAGTAATTTTTTTTAAAAATATATTTTTAACATTATTAATGAATATCTAATTTAAAGGGCATAAATATTTTCTAATATATAAATCATATTTATATACATTAATATATATATCTATATATTTAATATATACCATTTAATAACATTTATTATCACAAATATCTAATTAATAAAAATTTTAATATTTAATAATGTATAATCAATTTATTCATTTTATCAATAATTATTTAATTAGTAAAAATTTTAATATTTTTTAATAAACTCATTTTTTATTTTTTATTTACTTAATTTTGTCGTTTTATTTATTCGGACATTTATCAGTGCTAAAAAGTCACCAATGAAATAAATACATATCATCCCTATAAATAAAGTGTTGATAAAGGGTACCATTTATTAGTGCTAAAAATAAAGAACAAATAAAGGATACCCTTTATTAATACTAAAAATAAAGAGATGATAGAGGTTTCCTTTATCAGTGCTAAAAATAAAGCATTGATAAAGGTTCCCTTTACCAGTAATAACAAAAAGTGACGGTAAAAGGTTAAATTTATCAGCGCTTTTTTTAGCACTAATAATGATACTATTTATCATCACTTTTTTAGCATTGATAAATACCGGCATTGTTAAACACGGGATTTTTAGTAGTGATCTCTGCTGAATAAATTATCCCTTAGTTGCAACAAGAAGATGAAAAGGTATAGAAAATAATAATATATTTTCTTTAAGAAAGAACCCCCATCACAATGATTTTTAGGCTAAATATTCCCATTAATTGGTTGGATGTACAAAACACCATCCCCTTCAATGAATCACCACCCCATTGCGTCATCATGGACGTTTCCCCCATAGTGAAATTTCAGCATCCTACTACAATGGTTTTCCTTTAAATGAATTACCAATGTCCACAGAGTTATGGGAATTTTCATATTATTCACCCCTTTATCAAGTATATTCCCAACATTATTCAGGCTCAATGATCACCACATAGTCTCCATGCTAATTGGATATCTAAAATTTAGTGGTGGAATCATCGATGACGTAGTCATCAATAGCTTTAATATCTTACTCTAAATTGATTAGCATTATGGCACCCCCATACCTCAAATTCATTCATGTGATCATAATGATCAAGGTATAAGAAACATGCATGGGAAACAATGTTTTCAACCTAGAAGATTCATACAAAAAAGGTATATTCATTTTAATTAGACCAATTTTGAAGGTATTTTTCCATTTCCATGGAGAATAATTGGATTGAGCTTCCAAAAATCAAGAGGCTTGAGTATGATGATTTGAGAGACTATGACAATTAATACCCCTACCATACATTATTATGGAACACAATCAATAGGTGATTCATCTTTACATATTAGATTCAAAATTAGATAGATGGGGGATAATGGAGTTTGATAACTTGAATCTCTACTTCATCCAAGTGATCACCCATAGAAGAACACACAAATTTTATGAAAGAATCATGGGAACCCATATCTAAGTAAAAGGTAAAAAAAGGTCTATTTATTTAGGTTCTTGTATGTGGTGAAACATTTTATCAATTTATTTTATCATATCCATTTTTAAATTATGATGATCAAGAGAACTATTGAGGATATTTTGAAATATCATCCAAATTATTTTCCCTACCAATGAAAATTAAGACACGGAATCCAAGTATTTTTTTCTATAGTTATTGGTCAAAAAAATAAAATTGATGAAATCCTAATAGAGTTAGAGAATCATGAGACACATAAACTTTCATGCATGTCATTATTAGTTAACAAGAGAGTATCTTTCCAAAAAACCCACCCTTGTTTCATGAAGTCTTTTTTGTATGATTCTAAACTAAATTATACAAATTCATTATTATAAGACTATAAACTGAATGACATAAATCCCTTGTCTCAGGACACTAAACTATATTACATGAGGTCTTTACAGAATGATCATAAATTGTGTGATGCACGGTTAATTTTGTATGACCTTAAACTACTTAGAGAGGTTAGTTATAGATAACCGTAAACACCATTCCTCCATTTTATTAAATGATAATTCTTCATAGCCCCCCTTATGTTATTTGGGAGAGTTGAATGATAAGTTGAAATCAATTTTATTTATTAAAAAAGATAGTATTTACATAAAAAATTACCAAGATTCCTCCATTACATCTTGAGACATCACTTCATTTCTAGTGATGTTGTATTTAACCTCTTACTGTATTAGAGTCTATTTATTTTTCCTAAATAGCCTACCCATCACATGATGGTTTAACTGTAGATTATTCCAAAACTTTCTAGACATATCCACTTCCACCCAAAAAGCTCCATTCCATTTATGTATTAATCAACATCACCACAAAAAATACTCAAATCATGATTATTATATTTGTGATGTCAATTTCCTTGAGTCAAGGTTCTCCTTTTTTGAAACACATACCCTTGAGAAGAGATTATATACATGGAAACCCAAAAAATTAATATTAACCCGCTGGTCTCTCATATAAATTTGTAATGGATTAATTGAATAATATAAATGGACCTCCCAGGAAATAAATGGTGAAAAAACATGTTTCTTTTTAACAAATAAGTAACAAAAATGGCATGTTTTTTGTCATGAAAGACAGTCACCCAAAATCCATGTGCTAATTTTTGATGGTGTGGTGGTGGTTTCTCCATTAATGATGGTCAAAAATTCCCACCAGTCAACATTAAATTATCTCTAATTCAAACATTTGAAGACATGATTTTCATCATATGTTTTCCCCATGTTCAATTGGATCAAAAATTTCTTTTTTTACACCCTAATGGATTACAGACACCATTGAGGAGGAACCAAGTTATATGACTATAAAATAAATGATACTTTGGTCAAAATATTAAGAGATTAAACTATAAGAATAAAAATTATATCCCACATAACCTTAAATTACATGGATTAGTGTATTCCATTTGGCCTCAAATAGTAAATTACCCCCTTATATAAGAGATTGGTCAAGTTGGGAGTTCTCTTTTTTAGGAGATTTATTGGATACGACTATATCTACCATATCAAATGTCATGGTTCACCCAACCTATGATAAAAATTCCCCTTTACCTAAATTATGTGTGGTATGATTATTGTTACCATGGGATACATAGTGAAGTATGGTTCTCGCTTCCCATTCCTTGTCAAAGATTCCATAACAATGCTTGATTCTACCCTAGTAATGAGACAATTACATATTCAAGTTAGGTTTTAGACTTACTTATCCCATAAAAGACCCATGTATTTATCTCATTACCACCTACATAAGTTTTAAATCTATGAAAAGTATTCCTTTCATGAACTACATATGGATCAAGTCATTTTATCACTTGATACTTAGTGATTTTATAGATCCCATTCTAGGCACAGCTATAAATTTCATCATTATCAAACCCCCTTATAACCTATACTGTACACATTAAAACCTGGATAACTCTTAACAAACTATAAAACATGCTTCCTCACAACTATTTTATGTTATATGACATTAATCAGTAAACCCCTCCCATCTTAGAATTATGATCTTAAACTATATTCATGTTTCATCCAATTTGAGGTCACCTACATTGGCATGGGATATAACATTCATATCATGTTATCTCTTCCCCTTTATCCAGTCTTCATTTCCAATATTGGGATCCTCATTAATATTTGGTCAGTTCCAACACTATTGCTGGATATGTCTCCTCATGTTTGATAAAGATGTTTGAACATAAAATTTAGACACTATTGGTCCAAATTGTACAACTATAAACTTAATTCACCTGATTATGGTTCAAATTGTGGGAACATAAACTAATAATGAAATATTCACAAAGGATTTTCATGAAGAAAACTCTTAAAGGGGGGGCCTGATAAAAATCCAATTATATGTTCACTAAGCCTTCTCTTTTTATAGTTTAGGGGAAAATGAGAGTGTAAGAAGAATCAAAAAATAAAAAAAATACTTTTAAAGTTAAAACCCTCTAAAGGGAGGTAGATATAATTTCTAGCCTTGTATCATGAGCCTCCCCATTCATGGATTAGGTAAAATTTAGAGTAAAAAATGAATAAAAGAGACATAATGACTTTTCAGGACAAATTCCCATAAAGGAAGACCTGATAAAAAGTCAAGTCTCCACTCTATAATTCCTACACTTTCATAGACTAAGAAAAAGGCAAATCCCCTTATGTAAAATCCAAAAAAAATTTAAAGACCAACACTTATCCCTAGAATAATTTGATTCGTGCACCCTAGACCCACTAGTCTAGGAAAAAGTTAGATCGGTATTTCCCCTTCATAAAAGCTTAAAATATTCTATGGGAACATTGAATTTAATGACAACGAAACTTATTGACATTAATAAATATCTCTATTTTAGATGATCATTTACTTAGGAAAAATCATTTTACATCCTTACTCCATGATAATGTGCCCACTACATAGTGGTGTAACCATTAGGGTGCGTGAACCATTCTTAAATATAATTTTCTCCATGAACCTACTTCATTAATCTGATGTATAAATCACCACTAACCAATATTCCTTGAGTTCATATTCTAATCTTAGAATCTAAAATCCTTGAGAATATCCAATTATTTCACACTTAAATATCAATTAGTATTTATTGTATCTAATTTTGAAAATATAACCACTTCTTGGTAATGAATGTATGATGTGTATCCAACCTACATAAAAGGCATGTTTTTTTCCTAAGTAAAAGTTCCTTTAACCCATTTGTTATTTTCTAACCATGTGATGGCAGTATTACCATTATTAATGGTTAACCTATTACCACATATCTCCATTAACCATTGACTCAATCATTCTTATTCTATAATTTACATATTTCATAACCCATCCATTCAATTAAATTTAAACACCCCCAATGTTACACATTCATGCATCATACCCATAGAAAAATATATCTCTTCACATTCTACTTTTGTATCCTTTCATATTTGGGTATATAATTTCTATGAAGAAAAAAATTTCATGAGACAAGATGATCCTCTTGGTAGCCTAAATTCTTTGAGTTGCGACACCAATCTTGGAATCCAAAATTCCTCGAGTTGAGATACACCACTTGGAAACTCCAATGCCATGAGTTAAGATTCTCCTCTTGAAATATTCTCAATGCATACATAGTCAATTTCATATGAAATTTAACAACATAGCATGTGATCCATTCTGAATGACGTTAGAAATTGTGGAGTGGTTTATTCTATGTGACCTGATTCCATTACTTTAGATGGAGATATGTGTAAGAGTTCGTAGTGTATGGGTTTACTAGTTCACATCAAGTCTTTTTAAATAACCCTAAAAAATGAACCATTATAATTCCTCTTGTACACAATCCAAATATAAAAAAACACCCCTTATTAAGAACTATGTGTTGTTAATTCATGTTTAGATAGAATGTGTAGCGATTTATTGACTACATGGCCTGGAATTAGCCAAAAAACCTCATTTGACCCTATTTTTAGAGTTTAGACCTTCACCAATATATGTATGGTTTTATTATTTCATCTCCAATCAAGTTATCTAGTCATTCCATTTCATTTTCTCCAACATATTAGTAAGATCTATTTGGGTAATGTCTTGTAAGAACATAGTGTGGATTTATTCTAATTATTCCAATATGCATAGTGATGTCTAGATCACCTATTTTAGATCAAACTGAATATTTATATTTAATTATATTCATACTAACATACTAGTATTTGGGAATACCAATTCATGATGGGTTTTTATCTATTAACCCTATACTAGGATATCAAATTCCTTGATTTAGTTATTCATCTTTGATGAAAGATAACTCTTGAGTTGACTATTCTTATTGGCCTATCAAAATAAATGAGTTGATTATTCATCTTGGTGAAACCAAAATACTTGAGTTGAATATTTCTCATGCCAATAAAAACACATTGAGTTGAGATTCACCTCTTTGAAACTAAAAATGGATTTAGTTCAGATCCTCATATTGGAAATAAAAAATCCTTGAGTTGATATTATTCTCAAAGGAATAAAAAAATCCTTTAGTCAAGATCTGAAGCTTGTTGAAAATCCTATAATAAACCTCTACCAAGGAATGTAAAAAGGTTCTATACATTACCTTATAATCAGATTCATTTTGTAATGAATCCAATTCTTGGGATGGGTGACTTATTGGCACTGAATATATGGCATTCAGTTTTCCCTAGTAAACATAATATGACTATCACTTAGATGAAATGAATTAAGTTAAAGAAGAAGGAGTGTCACACTTAATGAAGATATCAAAAATGGGACCTCTATGTGCCACATGATTTCTCACATACCAAGGGATGGTGTTCCTAAATTTTTTTTCATTCGAGTGATGTGGGGGTTGAGAACCAATCTCTAGGAGTAGGCCTTTTATTTCATGAATTGTTGATGAAAAGGTTATCAATACCATAAAACACAGTTTTGTGGGTATTATTAACAATTTATAGCCATATAAAACACCATGTATAACTAAAACCATAAGAACAAGGGATATTTAATTTGAGGGGATTCAATTAAATGTGTCTTCGATAAAAAAACTTGAATCAAAAGTTATTTTCATTAAATATTTGTGTTTTGTGATTGAAATTTTTCAGAGTCCATGTGAATACTTGGCATCATGTTCCTTTCCTCACACACTCTTCCTTTAATACCTAACCACACATGTTCCCACCTTGAAAAACTATACCCATACCTAGGATCTTGATAAAGTTATGTAAAATTTATCTTCTAAGTATTGGAACCTAGGTTAGGGTTTTCCTACAAAATGACCCCCTTTCCTCCCATTTTCAACATGATAGACCAAGTGTAGACCTCAAAACCAAGTGTCTTGATCATAGAATTGAGTGAAAAAAACTCTCCTTCAACTACTTTTTGAATATAAACCCAAGGAGAAGGTATAGAAAATTACATTCCTAGTTTATCATATTTGATGTGAAAATATAGGTGTCAGACCACCTATGCATCAAATCACCTAGGTTACCGACAACTTGGGCATCGATCACCCTAGACACTGACCACTTGGGAACCCAAAAACGTGGAAAACTGATTACCTAGGTCCCAACATACCTAGTTACTTAACACCATGGATCTAGAAAACATGGGTTTTCTATCTCCAGGGAGTCAAATTCCATGGTAATTTTACACATGGTCACTGAAAAACATGGGAATCAGATTACCTAGGAACCAACCACACTGGGTACATACCACCTAGGTGTTTTAACACTTGGGAACCAAATCATATGGGTACCAATTACTATGGGTATTTATTTCATTTGTATTGATAACTTTGATAACTAGCCACTATAGGCGCCAACTATTTGAGCGTCGGCACTTCACCCAGTCCACCTACCAGAGTACCACTTTGCCTATGCATATCACTTGATAATTCCATTCTTCCTTACATGATACATGTGTTCCCACTTCACCCAGGCCTCCTACATGGGTAACCACATCACCCAAGTCTGCTATGAAGGTTCCCAACTCTATCATGTCTATCCATACTATGGGGGATCCACCACTAAACCTTCATTCAGGATCAGTGATAGTCTGTGGTATCAATACATTGGTCTAATCCCCTCAATTCCATCATTGACCCCCCGGAAAATTCAAGAGTCACACACTGATCTTTTGAGTCTTATTTAGACATAAGTGGGTTGTGATATATACATCCATAAACTTTCTCTCAGAAAATATCTTAATTCAAGTTTCCACTCTTGGTTTTTCATAAAATAATTTAATTCCAGATAATCCTCTTGGTTTTCTCATTTTGATATAGTTGAGTTTATCCTATTTATTTTAAAATATACCTTGAGTTGATATTATTCTATTAGTTTCCAAAGATTTCCCAAGTATAGATTCTCCTACTAAATTTCTAAAATTATTTGAGTCAAAATTATTCTTTTCATGAAAATAAATACTCTCAGCTGATCTATATGTTAGGTTAAACCATAAAGGGTAGATCTATGCATAAGTCCCACACCAAAACACTAAAATATAACTTTTAAAAAATATTCCACTCTAAATGATTTTAAACTTATTAGAAGTGTATATTGCTTCCTAACTCTAAAAGGAACCACTATGGACCATATCACATGACCTTAAATGTTTCAAAAATCTTTATTAAGTGGAACTGAACTAAATGGGTTCTGATTCTCATCACAAGTATACATAAGAAGCCCCTCCCATGATTTTAACCCCAACTCCAAAATATCTTTAAAATCCTTTTATTGGATTCCAACACCTCCCTAAATGGATATAAAACTTGAGAGTTCCTTCTTATATGGATTTAAATTATAGAGTATCCAAATAGTTGAATCAAATTAGATACAATATAATTATCATGTTTAATTTCCTCTTAAATGAATGTTTTTAGTTAATCAATTTTACCTTTAATTTATTGGGAGGGATTTAAAAATATTTTTTTAAATATATGAGTCCCTAACTAGGAAATAAAACACCTTAAGGGATGATCCAACCTCTCATCCTCTCATTCGACCAAATATTTCATCATCACCACCCAATGTGATTGATAGGCCACTCAATTTTGGAAATTTGGAGTCATCTGAGGATAAAAACAACCAAAATTGTCCTGAAAAGAATATAAGACATCAAAACTAAAATCCTTTTATCATCATGTTTAATGAGGATTCTATTTTATTTATTCATGTAATGTTTAGTTTTATTATGAATATAAGTTGGTAGTATTGTCTTTATTCTTACTTGTGATATAGTTTACATAAATTTTGGTGTGGATAATTTATCATAACATGGAGGAATTTTTTAATCTTAAATGGGTATGGAACATAATCTTATGGGCCATATTTTTCAATTGATGTAGTCTTTTTTAGTGTATTGATTATTATCCAACCGTTGATTCTAATGTGTCATGAGGTTTCTTAGTTGTTTCATATTATGTCACTTGTTATCCAATCTAAAAACATTGATTATCTAGATAAAATCAATCTAGATGATGATCAGTGTGTTTGTTTTCTATGATATCTTTCTCTCGATATTAAACATGAAATGTCTCCCTGACCTCCTCCTCTTATACAAACTTCATGGCCTCGTGGTTATTCAGATTTGTTTCAATTTCCTTCTTTGGGAATCACTTACACCTACTACACTGTATGTATGCCTTTATTTTCAATTGAGGATAATGAGGTACCTTTCATGACATCATTACTATGATTATTTCTTCCCCAATGAATTTTTCTAGATATACTACCTTTATGTATTCCAAATCAATGACATTGTAGAGAGAATAGACATTGTGACTGAGAGAGTTTTGTATCCATAGAACTTCCTAATATTTCTACTCATGGCTATTCATATAGAGGTTTATTCCATTAGAGATATTTACCTTTGGGATATCTATGGAGGATAATGACTTATTTTGAAGGACTTTAATTCTAAAAATTCCGATCAACCTTCCTTCCATTTTAATCCAGGTTCTTGATATTGGTATGGGATTATAAGCATGTTCTAATATTTTTCTTCCATGATATATTGTATTGCCTTATATTCTTATCCCCGATGTGAATGGATATGTATATCAAGGAGTCTGGTATATACTGCATCCTCACTTAAGTTCATCCCATGTCCTAGAGCTATATTAACTTGATACTCAAATAACTTATGTGCTCATGTGCATTTTTTTCTTTCTTTCTTATCTCTGTAAGAATAATACAATTATTTGTTTTCCAAAATAAAGATATTTTAAAGTGGTGTTCTTACAGTGCTTGCAGGACCAATGTGGTCTTAATCATTAAAATACTCATGTTCTATAATTTCTTCACTTTTATTTACTATTTTGAAGATTTTTTTCTTTTGTCTCTATCTATTGAATTCTCTTTTTCAATTTCATTTTATTTCATGAATTACATTAATAAACTCAAACTCAGTATGCGTATATTGAGAAAACAACCATGTTTTGTGGATCTTTCCCTACACATTTAATAACACATACCTAAATCCATTATATAATAAAGATCATAAAAATAATTACTAGTTTTTATTGAGAATTACAATAAAAAAATAAAACACACTTACACCCACTCTAAATAGGGTCTCTGAAGAGTCAATCAATGTCCTACTCAAGTATAAATTGAACTAAAATGCACTTGTTTATTATTATTTTTCTATGTACTCATGGAATTTAAAATTTCCCAACTATTTATAATTTTTTTTATTATGGGTAAGAATACATTTTTCATCACTATAATAAGATAAACATAGTATTGTACTGAGAAATCCTTAACCCATTATTCTATCTACATAGTCCTCAATTGGTTCACTCCAACATCTTCCTTCCTTCACCAATCATATCCCCCTCAATGTTTCACTTGCACCGGGCTTAATGAAAAACTATACCAGCACTATGTAAAACTTAACCACTTTAATGTTAGGCACCAACCAAAACCACATGTCCAATAACTTAATATTTATAGTTTCCACTATATTTGGAGGTAAAAGTACATGCACCACCATTGTGTTTATAAAAATAACAACAACAATAATAATAGTTAATAATAATAGTACTACTATTATTATTATTTTTAATGTTATTATTATCATATACATTTATCCATAGGATGTATCTCAGTGGTAGCTGTCCAAATGGGTGTCACGAATGCCTTGAGTTCAAGTCTTCATAGCTTCCAGCAAGTTTGTGTTGTGTGTTTCCTTTATAGCATGCAATTTCTCCTCCCTAACTATTTTTAATTATTATTATATCTATTTTGTATATATTATAATTATTATATTTTCTATTCTAATTAAAAATTTGTCAACAATAATTTATATAAAGGACTTCGAATTTTGGTACAATAAGTACCCAAACTCAACCAGAATTTTTAATAATAAAACTACATTTGATGTTACACAATTATGATTTAATCAAGTTTGGTTCTTCCTGGTACTAAATTAATCGATACTAATTATCACCCCTAATCAAATAATTATTTTTTATTAATAATTTATAAATAAATATAACTTATATGATTATGATAATAATGAATTCCTTTCCCATGAATTACACCGAAACCTTCATAAAAATTAATTACCTTTTATTCACTAATAAGATAATATAAATTTCATTGAAAAATAAAATAATTATTTTAAAATCATATTAATGGAAACAAAATTCATCTATTTTATAAATAAAATAAATTTAATTCACATATAATGTATCATAAATTTATTATAATAAATATAAATAATAAAAATTAAAATGTGAAAAATGGAATTATTTCTTCATTTATACGTATATTTTACACTGTTATATTAAAATAAATCTTTCCATGATGAGTAGATAAATTGTTTATAAATAGTTATAAAATTTATGATTTTATAGTTTCAACAATATATTCTTATATATAAAATTTATATTACCCACTGAGTAAATGGGTCTTGAATTTGAAGTTACAAGTTTCTCACTTGTGACCTTTTGATTTGGATCACATCTTTTCCTAGTGCATTTGGGTCTTCAACTAAATGTTTTGTAGATCATGGATATTAACTAACCGTTTTCAACCATAATGTTATGTTTATGAAACAAATACCTGAATGACTATAATTCCACAACATCACAATAACATAGGCACACATCCAAGTCCGGTTTCCATGTTGGGTTTCAAGCATTACACATGTGGGTGGTGGTATTGCACCTTTAAAAAAATGTAATAAATAGTTGATATTTATTTCAACAAGTGACATGACCTATACCTATCTCGTATAGTAAAGGCACATAAACAACCATACAAAAATTTGGCTAAAGGTATATGATCAGGTATAAAAAGAAAATATATCTTGAATAGGAATCATATATCACAAAGATACCAAAAGTAAAAAATTGTATGAAATTAAGAGAAACTAAGAAAAAACTTTTGTATAAGTTTGTAAACACTAGTAGATAATTATGCTTTTAAATTCACTAAAACTATATTCCAAATCCCCTTTTGTGGAATGGGAAACCTCTTTTAATGGTCACCACACCTTTGCGGTAGGCTGGGTCACAAAAAATGTATTTGTGACCACCACTAGAGGATTTTATATTTTTTAAATATGACAAGTGTCTTCTAAAATGGTTTTTATCTTTAAAAAAATATTTATCAATGGTGTCACCATAGGAAATCATGAATACCAATTTATTATTTATAAAATAATATATATTACATAAATACAACAACACACTCTTGTTTAAAGAAATATAAAAAATATTGATCAATAATATATTATTGAAAAATGATACCTTGAATTTCAAAGATTCGTTACATGAACCTATAATATTTATTCTATGAAAATAAAATACCCACATAACAAAAAACAATTATATACAGAAATTTCTAACACCCAAAAAAAATATTTTCCCTTTACAAATGGCCATTATAATGAACTAAGACCACCACTCCCTATCCTACTAGACCACATTCGAACCACCAAAGTTTTAAGGTTCTCTATGTCTAAAAAAATCACGCCCCCATATTGTTAAGGTTCTATGTCTTTTAAAATTAGGCGGAAAGGTATGTGTTATTGATAATTGACCCCATTTTATCTAGTGATAATCTAGTGGAAAATTTTTCTCATAACGGTTGCAAACTATATTGAGTGAACACTATAAAGGTCAGTGTCTCTTGTGATTTTTTAAAGAGGTGTTCCATAATCTAAATAAAAAAATGAAATTAACATAGAACATTAAAAAGTAATTGATTAAATTTGAAGTGGTATATTTGAAAAAAAATCTCATTCATGTTATAGTTAAAGGTGTTAGTACCATTTTTTGATAAGTCCTAGAACTTTTTAAATGGGTGAATATAAAAATCCATAAGGGAATTGTATGGAGATGGTGGTGTGGTAGTTTAAAAGTTTATATGTTTAGAACTAGGTAGAGCGACATCAACAATTCAATATAAGACTATTGAAAATGGAGGATATGTATGATTAACAATAAATATTCCAAGGAAGCATTAGATTAACATGGTTTTCATTACTAATATGGAGTGGAGAATTTTAAGATTACATTGCTCAGAAATAGATGTATTTAAGTCAGTGTTTACCATTGGCCTTGTGAATTGATTCCCATGATGATAAGATTAAATGGAAATTATATATGTGATGATTAGAAGGTGGTGTAAACCGAATTATTGGATGGTTTCTATTTATTTTGTATATAAATACCTAGGAACCATCCATTTTACATAGAAATATTTTGTATAGTAATCTATTATTTATCTTAATAAATATTTTTAGTATCCCCCCTATAAAGTGGGACTATGTCTAAACTACATAAATCCTTTGTGTTTTTATTTTTTTTGTTCTTCTTTCATTGTGTAATAACTTTATTTCTCCTTATAAAGCTTTGAGATATTTTAAATAATATTTAAAAAGTTAGTCTCTTAGTTATAAAAAGGTTTAGAGGCCTGAGGAGGCTTGATTTTGATATAATAAAAATATCAACATATTATATCACATATGAAATTTTTTTATGAAATAATAGGATAACTCTTAAATAAAGTTTTTGATTTGAAATCCGAGTCACCCATTAAATATTAAAAGTGGTTTTTACCATAAATCCACCATAAATTTTTTGTGTATCAGGTGTTCGGCTTGAGTGCCATTGTGGGAAGAATAATAACTAAATAAATTGTTAAATTTATTTATTTTTTATTAATTTATAAACATAACCACTTTTATATGTATAAAAACTTATGGAAAATCTCAAGGGTTTGATGAATAACCCTAGGGATTGAGAGAGAGTTGTTGAAGGAGTATTCTTGGATTATTAATAGCAGTTCTTAGTTTGATAATCAGTGTGCCAACAATGCATGTGGATCTCTCCATCAATAGGGATGTGTGACCATTATTCATCAGTGATTGATCCAAACACTTGGTATGAAGTCTTTTTCATTGGTTTAATCCTCGTTTAATTATTACATGATGTATTTGAATCAACTCCAATAATAGATTGATTTGTGGTTCAATCATGTTTTTTTGTATTGATTTTTCTTCATATGGTTATAAATGGAAGATATTTTTTTTTGTTTTTTAGTTCTTCATTCATCATTAAAATTAAAACTAATCAATGGAAACCTGAACAACATCAATGGTTGATTCCTCTTGTTTTGTTTTGTGCTTTTCCCCCACTATTCATTGTGCATTCATCATCAACATTCTATATGGTCGATGGTTTGATAAACACCATATGGATGCTCATTTCAAAATCATTCTATTTTGTAACAGATCATTGTCAAAGGTTCGGGATTGGGATTGAAGGTACAATTGACGTGCAGTCATGACCAAAGGTGTCCAAGTTTTAGATCGAAGAACCTTGGTTCGTGTTTTGGTTTGGAGATGATTGCATGATGCGATGGGGAATGATTCTTGAGATGTTTGGATAGATGGAATCAATTAATCAATGATACTAAGGTTAATAAAACATATATCCATGATTTTTTGGTGAGATTGGTAGCTTGATCAATGGAAGAGGTGGTGTGATCATAATTGTATGGTAAACCAGGGATTTCAAAAAATCTTGATATACACATCATGTATTTTTAAGAACACAGATTGCATGGGACCCTCTTGGGGGAAGATCAGGTTCCAGAGAAGTTAAATATCATACTCTGTATAGGACCAACCACATTTAATGTGACTCGGTGTTGGAAGCTCGATGTGTTCCCCATGGTTACATGAGTATGAACACATCTCGGTACACAAGCAAGACTAGAGTACTTGGGAATGATCGTGCACTCATACACTACCAAGGTACTTAATTTTGACCATTTTATACGGGCATGAATATTGAACATGGGAATAGAAACTGGTAGGTCCGGACTTAGAAAAACATGTTGGGTACACCCAGTGCACATCGTGTACATTATCTAGGTTAGGTTGAAGCCCTCCATATCTTAAGTATAGACTAGTTTCATTTAGTTGTATTCTCTTGGTCCATTCTTACAAGGGTACAATGATTTATTATTTCATGAGTAGATGATTATGATTTACTCTACGAGATTAGTCTCGGATAGATTTTAGTAATCCATATGTGTGACTTATTGTGTGATCCTTTATCATATCTTATTCTTCCCTAGGCAGGGTTTGAAGAATAATTGTGGCCAATAAACATGAGTGTACGCTCCCCCGCATAGTGGGTTATTAAAGGTGGGGTCTATTATACCCCATAGGCACTAGGTGAGATCCCTAATTTGTGCATTGTGATCTTTGGAGTTCCCACGAGTACTTATTTCATAAGTCCTAATGATCATAACCTATCGAATGAGTACCTTTAGTGACAACATTGATCATGATGTAAGTTCACCTAGATGAGCATTACCATGAAGCCTTGAGAAGAATCCTATGGGTGGAAGTATGGTTGATACCTCTTTGAGCCTTTGTGTATATCTTGAGTATATCTAGGTTTTATTATTATTATTTATTATATTCTGATTGATAAATCTTCATTGTGATGAGATGACTACTCTCTTAATTCATTATGTTTAATGATTTGAAGGTGTTTTACTAGGTATTTCCATACTCATCTCTATATGGGAATTTCCCACACATGTCATGTATTGTGAAGATGACATACCTTTCAACGGAGTCCTAGGATGACTAGGATAAAGTGAAATATAGTTGGATAGATAGATCATGGTTTGTTCTAGGTTTTACTTTTGATAGTATTACCCTCCTTAGCAGGTAGGACTCTATTGTTATTTTTGAGTGAAATTGTATTTTCAAATTTATGAATTATAGTAATTTTTATACACTGATTGTGGTATATAATTCTATGCATGCATTTGGGTATTGGTTTCACTTTAACTTTCAGCATTTTGTGTGTATTTGGAGATGTTTGAGTGTGTACAGGTACCTTAGGCTAAGGACTCCCATGAGTTTAATAAGCATACATGGTATTGGTTATCATCCCCTAGCGTATTAGAGTCATGGTTGGGGTATCACACATGGCTTGTCTCCAGTCGAGTAAGCCCCAGTGGGTTGGGTTATGTCATGTTGGTATTAGAGGAGGGTTTTTCTCAAGACCAGAGATTGTATATTGTCTAGATTTGAGTGTGGTTTGGTAACTAGATAAATGATGTTAAAGTGTTTTGAGTTCAATTATATATATAGGGACTCTTTTGTTGGTGAAGTAACTAATGTATCCATTCGCTGAGACATTAATAACCTTCTTATTGACTCAGTACATATAGAAACTTTTTGAATGGAAATCATTGGTAGAAGAATAATATAGTAATGGGTTATAGTTTTCATGTCCTTGTGTATGATCACCAAATATACTCATTGACCATGGAGTTTCTTTTTTATTTTAGGATGAATTTGCAATAGCAGTCAGTCAGAAAACCACGGAAGGAATTCAAGGATAATCTAACAAGTTATGATACTTCTATATGGGGCCCCTTACATGAGGTGGTACCTCTAGGTGGTTTTCCAGTCATTCCACCACACATTGAGCAGCAATTTGTGTCACAAATATTATACAATGATGTGTAAAGGCTTAGCACACTCCATGAGTTTCAGATATATTTAACTCTAAGGTTTTGGGGACATCAAGACCCCCAGGAAGGTTAGGATTGGCTAGAAGAAATTACCAATTTTTTCCACCATGTGAGTGAACCTTCAGATCATACGATGGTCCCAACAACGATTCCTCTTCAAGGATATATAAAAAGCTGGTGGATCATGGTGACTCAGACACATGATAATATGATTCTCTCTTGGATAAAGCTTAAGTGTCACTTTAAGGAGGTGTTTTATCCAGCCACTTTGTGATCGATGTGCATCCCAATGTTTATAAAACTTTAGAGGGTAGGCGTGACTATGGTAGGGTATTCATCATGGTTACCCAACCTCTCACAAAAACACTAAGGAAATGGTTAGAGATTGGTTATTCAAAGCATGAACCATTGATCAGGGTCTTCACTAATATATTTGGGATAGTGTGATATCTATTTTCATTCATATATTTTTAGGGTGCTAGAGTAGCCTTTAATAGTGGGGAGATTTCTAACCAAGACGACACAGACAGTCGATGTTGGTAGTGGGAACATAGGAGATTAGACCTCCGTAGCTGGTAGTCGACAATAGACATAAGAATCTGGGGATATAAGATACTTAATTAGATGGTCTCATGAAAGAGATTATATGGTTCATGGCTCCCAGGATATTTATAGTTATATGAAATAGAGGTGGTGTTTCTTTTATGATGGATGGGGACATCTCATGTAGGATTTTCTGACCTGAAGTGTAGCTGATAGAGGGATGGTTGATGTACTGCCTAGAAAGAGACAGTTCTAGGAAAAGGGAGGTCTATAGGGAGTAAAACATTTCAAAGGAGAATCTATAGTAGTTGGAGGTTGTAGATGGTTTTACCTATGACCACCACCACCCTAGGTGGTCCACACCAGGTTCAGGGAGATGGTGGGTAGGTATGAGGATAACTATAATAAGTGGAGACCTATGACCCCAAGTTTCTAGGATTTATTAGTGGTAAAATTTATGTATTCTCTACATTTTCAATAGTACTGATATAATTATGTGTGAGTCAATATTTTATATCCATTTATCTTTTTCAAGTCATAGATGTTCTGATTAAGCCCTTGGCTTGACCCTTGTTCGTAGAGACTCATACTAGAGGCGATTCACTAATCACACACTTATGAAAATGGTGTCATCTAACTCTTGGAGAAGATAGATTCTTATGGGATATATTTATATCATTCATGAGCCTATATGACTTCATCTTAGGTATGTACTGACTATCTATAGTTCATGCCCATATTTACAGTTTCAAGCAGAGGATTTGGTGTTCTTGTGTGGATGGGATGATGTTTTCCTCCATCAGTGAGAATGAATCTTAGGTAGAGTAGGATGTACTCATGTGAAGGAGGATACAACTGATTAATCACCAGTTTTATTTTATTACCATTTGATAATTGTATAATATGGACTTTCATCTTCCTTTAGTGGTGGAAGAGTATGAGGATGTCTTTCATGAGGATGTTATAGGCATACCACCCCACCAAGAGATAGAATTTTACATTGACTTGAACCAAGGGACTTCATTGATATCTATAAAAGAATATATAATGGATCTTGAAAAGCTTAATGAATTTAATTTTTAGTTGGAGGACATGAATATGAAGGGATTTTTCAGACCCATTGTGTCACCCTGGGCATCCATAGTGTTGTTCTCCAAGAGGGTAGACAATAATTTGAGGTTTTGTGTGGATTATTGCCTCTTAAACTAGGATACCATGAAGGAAAAGTATCCATTACAAAGGATTGATGACCTATTTGACCAATTGGTAGGAGTAAGATAGTTCTTGAAGATTTAACTTCAGTTTGGTTGTCATCATCTCTGAGTTTAGGATGAGGATATACTGAAAAAAATATTCTGATGTAGTAACAATCACTATGAGTACTTGGTGATTCCATTTGGGATGAAGAATTCTCCAAAAAAATTCATGGTAATAGGGAATCAAATCTTTTATTCCTTATTATATTGGTTCATGGTAGTCTTCATCTATGATATCCTTGTGTACTCGTCATCTGAGGAGGAGCACGGGATACACTTAAGGATGGTTTTGGACAAACATTGAGAGAGCTAGATTTTTTATAAGATTTCAATGTACCAGTTCCCATTCAATAGGTCAAGTTACTAGGATATGTAATCCAAATAGAGATAGTAGTGGTGGATTCAAAAAAGGTTCAGGTAGTTCTATCTTGCGATCCACCCAAGATCATGATGGAGGTTCCTAACATCCTTAGGTTAGAAGGATGTCATCAAAGATTTGTGACTGATTTCTCCAAGTTATCATCACTATTGATTGCTTTGACTCAAAAGGGTAAACCTTTCATGAGGATGGATAGGTACCAGATTTATTTTCATAAGTTACGATAGAGGATGATGAGTGCTCTAATCTTGAGACTTTCCAAGGAGGATGTTGAGTATGAGGTGTTCTGCATTGCCTCAAGGACCAAGCTTTTATATGTATAGATAAAGAGGCAGGATGTGATTGCTTATGGGTCCTGGTAGCAAAGACCTCATGAACATAACTATGCGACTTATGATATAGAGATAGTAGATGGGGAATCTTTCCTAAATATGTGGGGAAATTACCTTATGAGTGAGAAATTTATCATCTATTATGACCACAAGATTCTAAAGTATGTATTCTCAAAGAAGGATATTAACTTGATACATATGAGATTGATAGAGTTCTTCTAGGAATATGACTTCGATATAATATATAATCCTAGTAATGAGAACATAGTGGCATATTCTCTTAGCAGGAGATCCTATTTTTATTTTTTTGTGCAAGGTGTCATAGTAGTTATCCTTGTTGTAGTTTTCCATAGAGGGTTAGTATTGTATGAATTACCTCTAGTAAATGATTGTTACCTCACTTCTTATATATTTTGTAAGGGGTTATTTTCTTATAGACATTTATTATGAGACCTTGCATGTTCATATATCCACTGGATTTTATCCTAATGGATTCTTGAAAGGTGGTGAGAACATCATCCTATTCATAAAACAGATGATAATTCCTATGACATTGTGTGAGAATATTGAGAGGGAGTTTCATAAATCCCCCATTGGTGGTACATCTAGGTGTGGAGAATATTTACCCAGACCTTTGATATGATTTTTGGTGGCCAAGGGAGAAGAAGTGTGTAGATGGATTATCTCTCAATGCCTCACTTTTCAGTTGGTGAAGGCTGAGCACTAGGTTCTTCCAGGTTTGGGTCAAACCCTTGAGTTTATAGAGTGGAAGTGGGATGGTATATTTATAGACTTCATGATGGGGATCCCATGATCTTCTAGAGGACACAATAACTTCCAGGTGATCATAGATCTACATACCATAGAATAAAACCTCCTAGCTATCTAGGAGCAGTGTTCAGTATAGATCTTGGGATCCCTTTTTGTGAAGGAGATTGGTCGGCTTCTTGGATTTCCCTTGATGATAATTTTAGAACATGATTCTTTCCTTACATTGAGATTATGGAGTGTAATATAGGAAGAATTTGGGATTCAATTATTTTTTAGCATGAAATTTTACCCCCAAACTGACAGCTAGACAGAGTAGACTATTTAGGTTATGGAGGACAAGTTTCGAGATTTCATGTTGAGCTTTGGTCTTAGTTGGGATGATCACCCACCCTTAGTAGAGTTATTAAACAACAACAACTACCATTCCACCATCAGTATGACACCATTTGAGGCCTTGTACATGTGTCTCTATAGGTCACCACTATCTTTTACTGACCCAAGGGAGTTAGTACTAATGGGACCATAGTTGGTACAAGTGATGAAAGAGAAGTTATAGGTCATATAGGAGTGGATGAGGACTACCCAGAGATGTCAAATATCTCAAGAAGACCAATTATGGATTGTTGTAGAGTTCTTTGGGGGATACCATATGATTCGGAAGGTCTCACAATGACCTGGATTGTGGAGATTTTTATAGGGTGGAACATTATCTATGAGATTCATTATCCCTTTCTAGATACTACATAGGTTCAACAAGGTGGTGTATTGTTTGACCCTACTGGCATAGTTAGAATGGGTACAAAACATCTTTCATGTGTTGCAGTTGAAGAGGTATGTACATGAACCATCACATGTTATCAGATGAGGTGGTATAGATATCAAGGATATATATAACTTTGCAGAGTATCTCATAGAGATGGAGGATTAGTATGAGAAAATCCTATGTGGGTGAGACATTACCTTGGTGTGTGTCCAATGTAAGCACAAAAATATTCATGAGAGAATGTGGGCGTGGGAGAACTAGATGTGAACCCAGTTCCCTCATCTTTTTTAGTATACTTTTTTATTTTTAAGATGAAAATACCATGAGTTAGGGATAATGTAATGACTCTATTTTTATTATAAATATTTGGGAAATTATATATAATATTTTTAGAGTTTTTAGATAAGTTAGGGTAGGATTATAGGGACTGAAGGCTCAATTATGATATAATATAATTTTAATATATTATATCATGCATGTGAAGTTCTTATGAAATAATGAGATAACTCTCAAATGGAGTCTCAGATCAGAAATCTATGATTACTATAAAATTTGAAACATAGTTTATATCCTAAGTACGAAATAATTTTTGTGCGTGTTGGGTGTTCATCTTGGGCATCATCGTGGGTGTAATAATAATTAAATAAATTCATAAATTTATTTATTTTGATATTAATGCATAAACCAAAACACTCCCCTGTATAAACACACTATTGGAAAATCCTTAGGGTTAACCTCATAACCCTAGGGATTGAGAGAGGGACATTGGAGGAGAATTATTGGATGATCAATGACAGATTTTGGTTTGGTAATTATTATGCCAATGGTTCTTGGGGATCTCACCAAATAAAAAAAATCAATTGTTATTCATCTGAAATCAATCCAAACCTAAGGTAAAGAATTTGTGCTATTGGTTTGATCCCATTTGTATTATCCCATGACGATCAAAAATGAACTCCACTAACATATTGATTAATGGGTTGATCATGTTTTACAGGTATTTATTTATCTTCCAATAGTTAGGAATTGAGGATATTTAATTATTTCTTACTTATTGGTTTTTCTATCATCATTCTAGGAGATAATAATTGTGGCCAACCTAAATAATGGCAGAGGTTTTTTCCTCTTGTTGTTTTTTATTCGTTTCCCTCACCATTCATCATGCATTCACTGTTGATGTTACATTTGGAAAGTAGTTTCATAAATACCTGATAGATGATCATTGAAAAAACATTCTTTTGCACAATGGATCATCACCATAGGTTTGAGATTGGGATCAAAATAAAAATTGAGCTGAGAAAATGATCATGGTTGATCGAGGTTCATATCAGAGACCTGTGATTCAGGGTTTGGTGTGGTGATGGAAACATGGTGTGATATGGAATTATTACTATGTAGTTTGGATGGATAAAATATGACCACTAATAAGGGAAAGGTTAGATCAACCCAGATCCATGATTTTCAGGTGATATTGGCATCCATATCAATGGAGGAGTTGACTCTAGCAGAACCTTGTGGGAAACCAGTGATTTATTAAAATTTCGATATACACAGAGTGTATTCTGAAGAACAGATGTAATGTGGGACCCTGGTGTCAACGTATAGGGTTCCAAGGAAGCTAAAAGTCACATTACATATGGGACCTACCGCATGCTATGTAACCCAATGTTACAGGCTTGGTATATACCCTAGGATTACACTGACACAGACACAACCAAGAAAACAAGCACAACTAGAGTACACAGACATGACCATGCACTCAAACATTACCAGGGTACTCAAACATGGACAGAGTACACAGGGAAGACTGTTGAACATGGTAACAAACATGGTCAATTCTAGGCTTAGTGGAAAACATGTTGTACTTCCAATTTTTGACATATAGTTTCTCTAGGTCTAGTTGAGGACCGACATCTCTTCAATATAGACTAATTTAAGTTTAATTCATTCCATTGTTCCATCCTTATGAGGGTACTATGAGGCATTACAACCTAAGAATAGGACTGTGATCCCCTATATGGGATCAGTATTAGATAGAGTTTTGTATTCTCTTCACGCGAACCAGGGTGTGACCCTCTATCATTTATTCTTATTTTGTAGATGGATTTGATGTATCTACATGACTGTTAGACATGAGCATATGATCCCTTAATTAGAGGGTCATTCCAAGTAGGTTCTGGTATAACCCATATTCCTTATGTGAGATCCCCTATCTGAGCATGGTGATCTTTAGAGTTACAGTGAGTACTACTATGGTGAGGCCCAACAAGCACAACCTCTCATATAAGAACCATCAGTGACAACATGGATCATGGGGTGAATTCTCTTGGATGAGTGTTACCTTTAATCCTTGGGAATAATCCTATAGTTGGAAGTGTGGTAGAGACCTATTTTAGACTTGTTGTATATTTCAAATATATATGGGTTTTCATATTGTTATATATCATATTCCAATTTACATATATTCATCGTGAGGAGCTAATTTCTCTCTTCATGATTTATGTTTGCTAATTTTAGGGTGTCTTACAGAGTATTATTATACTCACCCCTATTTGTGATCATCCCACACATGTCACATCTTATGAAGATGATATACCTTTTGATGTTGTCCTAAGATTACCAGGAACATGTGAAGCATAGTTGAGAAAGATGGACTGTGGTTCATGATATGTGTTTGTTTTGACAATAGTACCCTCCTTCTTATCAAGTTCATATCTTTTTCAGTTTTTTTGTGGTATTTTATTTTTAAATTTTTTATTTAATTTAATTTTTTATACTTTGATTATGGGATATAGATGTATTCATACATTTAGGTATCTTTTGTACTCTACCTTTCAACTTTGTGTGGGTATTTAGAGATTTGTGTGTGTATATAAATACCTTAGGCTAAGGACTCCCATGTGTGTGATATTCCTACTCAACACTAGTCACCATCTTATGGACCATTCTAAGTGGGATTGGGTTGTCACTATCGGATTACCTCTAGTCAAGCAGGCCCCCAATGGGACAGGTTGTGACACATTGCCTTTCAGTAGTTTTTATCCATTGTATGGTGGCGTTGTGGTGTGTGGTTGGATTTCGTTATCTTCTAAACTCTGATACATCATATTGACATATTCATTTAGTATCATAAGTTCCATAAATTTTTTGTAATTTTTTAATTATAGGAGGGTGCTTCTAGTTCGATAGGTTTTACACCTAATAAGTCGCAATAGAGCTTGTTTGTAGATATAGGTACAAAAAAACTATAACTAAGGTGTATAAAAGATCCATTCAGTAGAATCATTCTCTCCTAAAACTTGTAATATAATTCCATAATACATTTCACCATCATTCTTATTTTTTCATATTCAATTGGAGTTTATTGATTTTTGAACAATGGAGTTGGTTGAGGGTACATTTTGGATTTAGAAGTTTTATAGGAAATACTTTTGATTCTAGAAAATGACAACAAAATTATTGTCTACTGTAAGGGGGTTTGGATATTATGTTTATGGGTTTCAAACCATAAGAGGTGAAAAATTAAAAATTGGAATATATTAATAAAAAATAAATGGAACTTATCTGGATGCCAATGGCTTAGAACATAGCCTATTACATCTATGAAGTGAATATAACTTCAAAATATGTGAATAATTTAGTTGATATGTATAAAAATAATATAGTAAGGAACAATGTATTTATATTGTTGAGGGATATTCAGTAGTATAATTTTATAGGGAAAGCTAGTGGCTAGTCATTGAAACTACTTTTATACGATTCGAAGATGGTCATAATTAGTAAAGGTAATGTCTTCAGATCCTATTCGGGTGTTTTCTTTTTTTTCATAACTCCTAGAATCATAATATATGAAGTTTACCCCAAAAATAAACTCAAAAGGTAATATTTACTTGGAGTTTTTGAGGAGATTTTTATGAGTGAGATCCAAGATTCAAACAAAAATAATTTATGTGTGGAAGGTAGAAGACATCCAGTTATACATCATAGGAAAGGGAAAGGAAGAATTTGAATTTGAAATATTTTGTCCAAATCCCATCCCATATGTTAACATTATGGGTAAAAATTACATACAAAGAAAGTTTACAGTGAGAAATGACTCGATCTTGAATGATTTTCTTTTTGAAGTGCATCCACCGATCCTATTTCATAACAGAAAAGAAGTCTTTTGATGAGTGTATTAAGACTATTTGAGTCTTACATCGTAGGATCTAGAGATTTTTTAACTCTATATTTGAGGAGGATTATGTGGGATTATACATTAGTAATATTCAACATGGATCATCTTGTAAATAATGAATCTATAAAGATAAAATAAAATGGTGATATTATTATTTATATGTAGAATGGGGGATTACTATAATTGCAAAGAGTTATCCAATTACTAGGTTTGAGGAAAAAAATTATATTGATAGGATAGCGGGATGATGTGGGATTCTATATAGAATTTGTGGTTGGATCATGGAAAGTTACAAATGGTTCCATGGTAGTTTCCAAATTATTGAAAGTCAAAACATTATACCTAAAAAAGGTTTCTGAAGGAGAATTTCATTTCAGAAAAAAAAACCTTCTTGATTAAAAATGTTGTCGAATGAATGCCTTGATCACTTAACTGAGAAATGGATTAAATTCCATGATACTAAAGGAATATTGAAACTAAAAAACATGGGATTTGAAAATTGAGAAGAGTGTATTATTCATAATAATTGGATGGTGTTATTCTAGATGAAACAACCAACACCTAAGGATCAAAAGTTAGAGCTTTTTAAGACATATGTATGAGGTCCTACAATATTTTTTCTCATAGTGGTTCACTGTACCATGTTATCTTCATATATTTTAGGATATAGAAGGTGTGTATTTTATATCTTATGAGAAAATATGAAGTTTAAAAAATATTCATTCAATGGAGATCCATGGTGTAAAAGGAGACTAGATGTAAACTGGAATGTTTGAGGTTTGAAATAGTGTGGAATATAGAAGTAGGGAATTCTAAAGGTTCTTCTAGAGGAATTTCATATAGTTTTGGAATATTTTACCAATAAATTCCTAAAAAATAGATTTGGGAAAAGGATAAAATGGACTCTAGTGGAGAAGGTAAGGATCATATGGATATATTGTGGTTTCTCCATGGAGATTTAGAAAAGGTCTATGAATTGGGATGCCTACTTAGTGAATTGTTGTCCTTACACTCAATTGGGGTGTGTAATTTTATAATATTATTGGTTTTGAAATAAATTGAATATTTACCATGTCAAAGTTTTCAACTCACACTTCTATGTCAATGATGCTTCTAGTGAAATGGGTTTTTTTTGAGGTTATGTCCTAAGTGTGTTTCTTTGTAGGGTTTGGTGATTAAGACATTGTATTTTGATTCACAGAAAATGAATTATGGATGATCATTAAAAGTTGAAATGATCTTCTTAATAAATATATCCTGTCAAAAAATAAAAACTGAGCAGAAACTATTGATCAGGTCAAATAATCATTTCAAGATGAGGTTAATCCAAATGAAAATCTAAAAGTTCTGGAAACTTTAGAGTGTATGAAATTTTAAAAAATAAGATCATCTGGAAGAATTTTTTGGTGAAATATGGATGTTAGTGGTTTTTCCATTCCTGTAAGTGTGATAAAACTCAAGGACTATGGATTCTTGGAGTAGAGCTCTGAAATATAATGTTCTAGAATTATGGGTTCTAGAATTATGGGTTCTAGAAAGACTAGAGTCAGATAGTTAGTTGTAGAGTTCTAATAGGATTTAGTGTCTAGTTCAGAGATATGGAAGTGATATCCACTACCTAATTCACATAGACATTTAAGAACTTTAATTTTCAATAAGGTAAGGAAGTTTGATCGACTCAAGAAAATAGGTGTTAGAAATGATGGATGAAATGGAATCATTACATTCTTTTATAACATGGTGAACTTTTGGGGGTATTCCTTTAGAAAAAGTTGATTTATCAGATCAAAGTATAATGTATAATATGTTTAAGTAAATTATTTTCATGAAGTGATTTCAACAAAATAAAGGTAAAGAATTTACTGAAATATTCTCTCTAATGGTTAAGAATACGGTGATTTGGATGGTATAACATATGGTTGTCATAGAAGGGATATATTTTTAGTAGTAAATGTCAAAACTAATTTCCTTCATAGATATTTTTTGGAGGATATTTACAATGAGCTAGAGGTGTAAAATAGACCTAAGGATTCGAAATCTAAAACTCGCAAGAAAAACAATAATAGAAAACACATGTTAGGGGAAAGTCAAACCATCTACCTCTATGTTTCAAGGTTTTTCCTAGACCAACTGTTCCAGGAATTTCACCTACTATCATTACATAATATCTTTAAATATATATTTATTTCGTAGTAATTAATATTTTAATTTTCCTTAAAAAATAAAATAAAATGGGATAGCTTAGTTTTGGGCTTGGGCTAAACAATGACACTATGTGGGTCAGACCATCTAATCTTAAATAGTTCTATGTGGTCAAGAAATTTCCAACTTAGGTTCAAGCCAATTTTACCCATTTCTATACACAAACATGGAGCATGCAAAGAGTTTTATGGATAAAAGAACTGAGAATTTGAAATTTTTTCTTGAATAAAATTTTTATGAGTTGAAATAAGCATGAAGGAATTATAAATAGTGGTTCAACACCTTTAGGAAAGAATTAAAGTTCATCTAGAGAATATTGGATCATTTTTAATCAAAAGGAGGTCAATGATGGGGGCTTCATTATCCTTATTCTAAATGTCAATTCCATGATCTTAGTAAGACCAAGGATGGATTGACATGAGGAGCTAAGGGCTGATTATTTAGGTTTTTCAAAATGAAAAATCATTTTCTAGAAAAATAAATTTGGGGGATGATGATTAGAAGGGAATTAATGTCAATAATTTTTTCATGAATCAATATAACTGGGTTCAAAAAGTATTGGAATTTTTTAGAATAAGTGACCTGGAGTCTGTAACCACCCCCATGGCTAGACACTTCAATTATACTTATGAAAATAATCTCTAATAAAATAAAAGGTTGGTTACATAGAAAAGGATTGATTTTCATCGACTGTAGAAAACATGATGCATGTCATGGTATATACACAACTAGAAATTTCACTTTTAATGGTTTTTGTTGCCTAATTATTGGTTAATATTGGAATAAAACATATGTAAATGATAAATTGGATATTGTGGTATCTCAAACGTTTTGAATTTTTCCAATAATTTTTCAAAGTAGATGAACTACTATAAATTTTTAATAATTTCAACATTGGGGAGATATGGATCACTTAGAGTATTACAACTAAATATCTGTTCCCTTATAGAGGAAAAATTTATGTTAGATTCCAAAATATCAATTAGTAGTTTCAATTTCAACAATATAGGTAGAGTAAGTTGTACCTATTTAATCATATACTAAGTTCATTTAGTCGAATTGGTTTTCAGAGGATATTAAATGATTACTGGAGATTGAGAATCTATTTAGTGATTCTCATAGTGTGACCCACTTTTCCAATAATTTAATATTGTATTTGAAGATAAAGAAAATTCTATCGAAGCATCACTTCATCCATAAGTTATTAAATGAAAAAATTGAGATATCTATGGAATGTTGAAAGAGTTTGAAATATGAAAAATATACTAACCAATGTCATAGTCTATATATTCTAGAGTGGTTTTGTGCCTCAGTTGGGTTGGGATAACCACATTGGTAGAACTGTTCTACTATAAAGGGGGATTGATAATGAAATAGATTTGTAGATATGGTTTAAGGACATGAATGTGTTTCCCTAAAAATGATCCTCAAATTGAATATTGTTCGTCTGTTCCAATGTGAGTACCATTTTCAGATAAATTTTTAAAATTGATTCTAAAATTCTAGAATGAAACTAAATGGAGATGGTGGTGAAATGATAATAAATTATATAAGTCTATATCTAGGAAAAAAAATCAAGACATGACTCTGGAAGGTGGAGTCTATGTAAGAGTAGACCATCTCCCAAATAAGAGTAAACATGAATATGAAAAGGATGTGTAAACTTAATCCAATAAGCTACATGAGATTAATTTGAAGTGGAGAATTTATAGGTTTAAATGTCCATTGAGGGAAAGAATTAAGTTGGAAGTTTACTTTAACCATGTGAAGGAATTCTTGTGATGATCAGATCCATGGAACATGTTATCTCCGAATATCGGTAGGTGCTAGAAATTGGTTCACTAGAAGGATGTTTTGGTAATCATCTATAAAAACCTAGGAACTATTCATTTCTTATTTTAAAATTAAATGTCATGATTATTTTATATTTATCTTAATAAATGTTTTTATATTTCCCCACTATGGATTAAAAAAATTATGAACACTGTAAGTCCTTTATTATTCTTTGTAATTATGTTTTATTTCTATTTTCAATGTTCTTATTTGGTGTACAATGGATTTTTGGTGCATGAATAAAGTGTATTGACTTATTATCCATGAAACATCATATTCATATGTTCATTCTAAATTAGTAGTTCCAAAACATTGCTCTTCATTTCAAGAATTTGAAGGGTTCTTTAGGTACTGGAGGTTCCTAGCCAAATCATTCACAAACTAATTCACCCTCTATATGCATGCCTCATTTAGGTGGTAAAATTTTTTCAACGCTATTTAATTTTTAAATATACATATAAATTCCAATATATTTTTATAAATATCATGTTTAACTAACAATTCTACATTATATAGAATATTATAAATTCAATCCTCTAAATTTAAGAGTAGAAAAATAAATATTAATGGAAACTAGATAACTAACTAAAGAAAATTAAATGCAAGAAGAAACATCTATATCATGAAAGTGAAACTATTTTTATGTAGATAACCTACCTCAAAAAATTCACGAGGCCTTTCTAATGGTTGATAGAAATTTAAGGAAATGAAATATCTAATTTTCTTATTTAGAATACCTAATTCATGAAACTGTGGATTCTCAGTTTAAGAACCCAATATCATCAGAAAAGATTTAATTGCATGGGTTACATATTATTAGGTACCTAAAACAGTAACCATTCATTACCTTCAATTTAAAACTAGAATAATAAAAACATGTAGTTTTATTTTGAATTCCATTGTAAGAATATATGAGAAGGCCAAATTCTTTATGCCTTGCAATCACAAGGAAATGAGATACCAAGAGATATCTCACAAAATAAAAACAGGGTCCATACAACCAGAATTCATCACTTCCATAATTTAATTAAAATTATTCTCACAACACACATATATCACATGAACGGTATCACACATACAATTTCTTTTCTCATTCCGACCCTCTGCGGTTACTCTCGGTGGATTGTGGGTGAAGGGAACATTCTTTTCTGGAATCACAATTGGATAGGATCCTTAATTGGCTTCCCTGGGTGTCTTATCCATCGTATTACATTCAAGGAGGCCAGTATGCATCCTGAATTTATGAATGATGTTCTAGATGAGGATCATCGGAGGATTTTTTATCTCATTCGCATCAATTCAGAATAGGACAGGTGTGTGTTTACACCCTCCACCTCGGGGTTCATCACATCAAAAGATTTATGGAGGACTCTTTTTCCTCAGGAGAAGTCTGATTGTTGGAATAGTATTGTATGTAGTAAGAATATTCCAACCAAATATAACTTTTTGACTTGGAGAATCAGGAATCAGGCTATTCTGACTGATGACAAGGTCAAAAAGTTGGGCCTCAATCTGCCCTCCAAATGCCACTACTGTACGAGGCATCAAGAGGAGTCTGCGAATCACATCTTTTTTGAAAGTGAATGGGATAAATAGATTTGAAGCTTCTTTTGTGATTTTTTGGCACTGCACTATACTTTTATTCTGGATGTAACTTTCTTGGAATGGTGGTTCCTTGGAATGAAAAACTCAGCTATGGAAATACTAGAGAAGGTGGTCATTTTGAATGCAGCTTGTTGATGCATTTGGAAAGAAAGAAACAAGACCAGGTATGAAGGAATTACCTCCTCTAGTAGATCCATAATCATGATAAATAGGTCCCTAATGTTGGATATGGTTAATGGTATCAACAACTGGAGAGATGCACCTTCTCGGAGATGCTTGCAAAGCAGCATTTCTATGGAAAATTCTAGTTGTAAAGGAAATAGTGGACAGTGGGTGCAATGAAATCCTTCTTGTTATGGTCTCAAGATTAATATGGACAGTTCGTGTAAGGAGGGGATCATTTTCAGAAAAGGTGTGGTTCAGGATTTCAGAGGAAACATCCTTCTTTCTTTTTCTTCATTCTACAAAAAATGGACGTCTATGCAAGCAGAAGACAAAGCGATGTTCATAGCTCTGCAGTTATGCCAACAAGATAATATTGATCTCTTTCAGGTGGAGATTGAATCTAAGATTATCCATGACTCCATGCATCTAAATGTACTCATTACGTGGTCGATTGTTTACATCATCAGAAAAGGTAAATCCTTTCTCGGAAACAACACTTCAGTGGTGCACACTTTGAGGGAAGAGAACAAGGTTATAGACCATCTCACATCCATGGCTATTACAGATCAAGGCCCTAGTATCATTTTCTTGCATAGCTATCTCTTTTTGAAACCTTAAGGGGTGAATTTCATTATAGGTGATGACCTTGGTATTCATTACTTTAGACCCCCTAGATCTTTCTTGGGTCTTCTGGACCTTTTGATCATTTTGGTATTTTGTCTGGTAGAACTTTTTTACTTTTAATAAAAATATATCTTTGATGATGATAAAATAGACAAAATAATATCATATTAAAATAAAATTAATTCATTTAAGTGAACCTATTTGATTCCAAAATCTGAAAAAATTAAAACTAAAAAAATTAAATATAATAAAATTTAAAATATAACAATTAAATATGAATAAGTAAAAAAATTAATTACATAAACTAAACTAATAATTTATAAGAAAAAATATATATATAACACAATGCCATTAGTGTACCTAAACTGAAAAAACTAGTTATATAAAAAAATATACAAAACATTCATAGTCAATATTATACATTAACTCCCTCCATTGTATCGTTAATATTCAGAAAAATAAAAACATCATAATCATTCTAAGATGGTGAAAATGATCTATACACTTTATTTTAAATAATTTGAAATGTATAAAATTACTTGAAAATGAGACACACAACATTAACAGTAACTGATAGTAGGGGAAATTCAAGAATGAGAATAGAAAGATCTTATAATCATAATAAAGAAAATAATAACCTACTAAAAGTCCAAATGGATAAATTGAAAGAAATTATTCAAACATGTGAGAACATTTAAATTTTATTTAATTTTTGGTATGGAATCCCAAGTCACATTTAATTCTCAAAAAACCAAAGTATTTCATGTTATAACAATTCAATGAACTAATAATGAATTAAAATATTATTAGATGATTTTGTAGTGAATTTTAGTATTTATAATTGACCATAACATAAACAAAGAACACCATTTAATAAAAATGAATAAATTTTTTATTTCCAAATGATTTTCAAAGACAACCAAATAAATGTGAACAATATCCATAAAAGAAACCCTAAAAATACGCAATGAACAATATAAGAGTTTTTTTAATAGGTTTTCTCTTTTTTTTAAAGCGTAGGTTAATTGTTTTAAAAAAATATACCTTAAAGGCGGCATCAACGATGCCTCCTTCCATCCCCCATGATGCCTTTGGTATCGATCAATGACATGGAAAAGTAGGCGGGGGGGATGCCGCCTTTACCTCAGCTCCATATAAATGGGAACCCCCGTATTATCCTCACTTCAATTTCCCCCATCTCTCCTAAATCCATTTCTTCTCTCTCAAAAAAAAAATACTTTTCCTTACAGTGGAGTCGGTGGTCCAAAATAAGGTGGTTTTTTGGGAAGCATCATTTATAGGTATTTTTTATTTAATTTAATGTTTTTTTTCTATGTAATTGAATTACTTTTAGTTCTAAATATTTCATTTTTCATGTAGTTTAGTTAGTAATAAATATTTCGTTTATTAGTTTGTTTAATAATTTATATACAGTTTGGAATAATAATTATTATTAGTAATGATTAAATATATATTAAGTTTAGATTAAGTATAGAATAACTTATGATAAAGTATTGTGAAATTTTGGCAGTATAATGATTATGTGGTTATCTAATAAATCAAATCCTTGTCTTGATACAATCAAGTTGATGTGGCTCTTGCAAAGATGTACCTAGGGGTAAAACCCAAAAACACATCTTTGAGCGAGACTCGAACGACAACTAGTGCACGACAACGGGCCTTACTGCACTCTTGGTTTGACACTCTCGGAAGATATACTTAAGATGATTCATATTTTATTTATAAACTACTAAAATACCTAAGAAAATAATAATTCAATTATTATATTTATCAATGATAAAATGATAATTATGATGATATAGAATGAAATGGACAAGGATAAAGGCATCAAATAATGAAATTTATTATTAACAATTGAATTATATTTAGTCTATTTTAAATATGTTGTTTATTAAGTAGTCTCATTAATTATATATAGTTTAGAAATAATTATTATTATTAGTAATGATTAATTGTAGATTAATTAATAATAACTTGCGATTAAAAATGAATAAATATGAATATTTAATTATAATTAACTTATGACTATCATATGATTAATGATTATAGAATAAATAAATAAATAAATAATAACTTATTAATGATTTTATACTGATGAAAGAATTATTGATTAGTTAAAGATGTACTAAAAATCATTAGTATATTTTGTTGGATATAACAAGATGTTATATAATTTTAGTATCATAAATATTATATAGTTTAGAAATAATAGTTTTTATTAGTAATGATTAATTATAGATTAATTAATGAATAACTTAGGATTAAAATATGAATACATGTAATGATTAACTAATAATACTTATCATTGATAAAATGACAATTATGATTATATAAAATGAAATGGAGAAGAAAAAACACATTAAATTACACATTTATGTTTTAAAACATATAAGAAATACCTTGACATTTTTCATTTAAACATTTTTGGATGAAATGAGTGTGACTTCAGAAGTGAGGTAAAATCTAGTTTATTTTTAGTTGGAAGATTAATGACATCATCTAAAGAAATTTAATTAATATGTTAAGTAAATACTTGTAGAAGATGTTATTAAGCTATCAACTAAAAATTAGTTGGGTTTTTCCTCATTTCTGAAGTTAGGCTCATATCATCCAAATCATGTTTTCTTGAAAATTTTCTGTCTTTCTTGTATGTTGTAAAACATTCATATGTTATTTTATGTGCTTGTTATTCTATATTATAGATTTATTGAAGAATTGTTAATTAATTATTAACTACTGATTAACTTAGTAGTGATTAACTAGTGATTACTAAATGATTAACTTAGTAAAAAATATACTATGCACCATTAGTGTCATGGTTTAGGATATATGAAAATGTTTTAAAATTTTAGTATCGTAAAGATTATATAGTTTAGAAATAATAGTTATTATTAGAAATGATTAATTATAGATTAGTTAATAAATAACATAGGATTAAAAAATGAATCTATATAATTATTAGCTAACGATACTTATGATTATATAAAGTGAAATTAATAAGAACAAACACGTTAAATAACAATTGAATTCTTTATAACATAAAATAAATTCATTGGCATTTTCCAGTAGAATGTGGTTTGTATGATATGAGTCTCACTTCGTACATGAGGCAAAATATAACTTATTTTTAATTGGAATCCTAATAAAATCTTTGAAGGATATTCACTTCACTTTGGATGTTTAAAAAAAATTGGACTTCTAATGACATCTAATATGACATATAATAAATTTCATTAGAAGGTTAGAAGGTTTTGAGAGTTCAAAATTGAAGTACATGTTTTTAGAAGATGCTATTAAGCTATCAATGAAAAATAAGTTGGATTTTACCTCATCTTATGTGAGACTCATCTCTTTCAAACTACATTTTATTAAAAAATATCAACGAATTTACTGTATGTTATAAAGAATTCATGTGTTATTTAATGTCTTTGTTTTTCTTCATTTCACTTTATATGATAATAAATGTCATTTTATCAATGATAAATAAACTAATTTGATGTTTCCTTTTCTTTTTACCTTGGTTTCCAAAACATTTTGTGACTTATATTATAGTAAAATTTTATATAACGAAACATTAATAGCATATTTTAGGTTATAAAAAGGAATCATAAAATTACATTCTAATAAATATCATATGGTAAGTCGTCATTGTTAAATTTTGTTACACTTTCATATTTTTTATCAAAGAAACATTTTTGATGTAGAGAGTCATGTTTACCTATTTGTACTGCTATAGGGAGGTTATTCAAACTGAACAAGGAGATTCTTACAATACAAAAACAATAATAGTGGTTGGTACAGCTGATTGTGTAACCCTAAGTGACCTTCAAGACAAAATTTGTGGTTTCTTATATCTGGGACCTGATCAAGAGATCAAGTCTACGAGCTATAGAAATTTTCAATTCCCGGCAACATTATATCATCTAGCTTGTCCATTGGTTGCTAATTTGAAGTGGGTCTAAGAAATTAATTTATTTTATCATTGATCATATGGTACCATAATGGAGTTATATGTTGATATATCTATTGTACAAAAATAAAGTCCAGTTGTACAAAGACGTAGACTTACAAGAGTGGTAGAAGATAGTCTGCCCCATGAAATTGAGCCTATTTAAAATGTTTCAGAAGAGGAAGACCTTGAGGATTTCTTGGATATACATGTCAATCAGACTATTGATGAGGAGTTTCATAATGTTGGAAAAATTGGTGACAACCGTGCTGATGAGGAGGGACTAACAGAAGTCAGGGGGGAGGTTTTGAGAAATCCATTAGTTGTACAACAACCTCGACCTACAATAAATCATCTACCACTCTTTTCATCTTGGTAAAAAGAAATGACATGTGTTCCTGAATTATGAAATAATGTTCTCACACTGGAAACTGAGTTTCTCAGAGTTATACCTGATAGGTTTCGTGAGATAGACAAAACCTTATATGTTGGTTGGAATTTTCCAAGTAGTTATGCATTAAAAATCATGCTAAAGAGATTTCACATTGAGAGGAATTGAAAATATATAATTCAAGAATCAGGATGTAGTAAATATCTCATATTGTGTGAGAAGTATGGGTATGATTGTAGATTTATTTTGAGGGCGATTATAAACATTACATTTGGAGGTAGGATAATCTTGAGGATCGAGGCAACTCATACTTGTGTTCAGCCAAGCCTGACACAAGTCACACCTCATTGGATGAAGAATTTGTGTTATACATTGTTTTTGAGATGATTAGGACACGAGAAGATATTCTGATATCCCTTGTGCAAGAACAGATACAACAAAAATTCAGTTATAATATTTCCTATAATAAGGCATGGATGGAGAAACAGAAGGCAATTGTGAAGTTCTATGGTGATTGAGATGACTCATATTGGGTGTTGACACAATTTCTACCCATACTGAGGCATCATAACCATGTCTTCTTCCATCTTGATACAAATGAACATGTGTCTCATGATAACTGACTTGATCCAATTTCATCGATTATTTTGGGCATTCCTCCCTTGTATCTCAACATTTTGTTTTAGCAAATAGTTCATTCAGATTTATGAAATTTTTCCATATAGAAAATAAAAGGGTGTATTTTTTATTGCAGAAACCCAAGATGAAAGCCATTCACCTCTTCCACTTTCCTCTTCCATTGTAGTGAAAGAAAACTATGAATCATATAGTTGGTTCTTGGCATGTATCAGAAACCATCTAACCAACATTCGTGGTGTTTGTTTGATATCTAATCGACATCATGAAATTAATGAGGCAATCAATAAAGATCATGATATATGAAGATACCCAAATTCACATCATCAGTTTTGCATTAGACACATTACTAGCAACGTGCATAAAAAATCCAACAATGAACTGATGAAGAAGGCAATCACGAGGCTTGGTACGCATTTTATTTGTTATTTTGTACTATTTCAACATAACTATAAAATGAAATTATGTGAAATATCATCTATTCTATGTATCATATGAGTTGGATCAATGGTGGTTTGAAGAATGTTTTGAAAAAAATACTCCAGGCTAATCCAGAAGTTTATGAATATATGATGGGGATTCCAAAATAAAAATGGACATTGGCATATGAAGAGGGGAAGAGGTATGAATACATGACCACAAACAATATTGAGTGAATCAATGGTGTCTTTAAAGGGATTCTCAAGCTACCTATAACCTTCCTAGTTCAGAATTCATTATATAGTTGCATGAAGTATTTTGTTGATAGACAAATACTAGCATCATATGGAATACAACAGGGGATAAGGTACAAAAGAAACTATCAATGAGAGATTGAAAAGAATATTGAAAAATCTTATTGTTATCATTTCTTCATTTTTCGATGAGAATAATATCGATTTAAAGTTCAAGACCATTTAAACCCCATCACAAATAGCATCAGTGAAAAAATCATGGTACTACTGGAAATAAGGCATCATCAATGTGAAAACTATTAGTTCATACAGTTTCCATGCACACACACCATCACAACATGTTCCTCTATGAACATATCATGGGAAGCATATGTTTATCTAGTATATAATATGAACACAATTTCTAACTATTATTCTGCACCATGGACATCTATGAGGAGTTTTATTATTTCCCAGTTCCTGAAGGCTAGATGATAGTGATACCTAACATCAATTGGTTGCGTCCCCATGGGAGACAGAAGGCCAGCAGATTATGGAGTGAGATGGAATGACCTCAAGAAAAAGGGAATAGTTTGAGATGCACCATATGTCATCATGAAGGTAATAACCAGAAATGATGCCAAAGAATTGTTGGGTTGGGTTCAGACTCTCAGCCACAATGATGTACTATTTTCATTGTGAGATTATCATATTGTAAATTATATGTCGTTATATCTTCCCTTTACCTCGATTTTCTAAACCCAAAAACACGAAAGCATAACACTAAACTCAAAAACATCTTCCCTATATCGTAATATCAAAATTCTAAACCCTAAACCTTAAAACTGAAACCCTAACCCTAAAATCATAAACCCAAATCCTAAAACCTTACAAAAAATCCAAAAACCTAAACCCAAAACTCAATATATGAAACCCTAATCTCTAAATCCTAAAACCTAAAAGATGAACAGTAAACCCGAAAGCATAATCCATTTACCTCGGTTTTCAAAACATTATGTGACTGATATTCTAATAAACTTTTATATAACTAAATAATTGTATCATATATTACTGTACAAGAAGATGTTATAAAATTTCAGTATAATAAAGATTATATGATCAACCATATTTGTCAATATTAGTTACACTATTAGAATCATGATCAGAAAACATTTTTGACGTATAGAGTCAGGTTTTACCTATGTGTACTCCAATACAGAGAGGTTATACAAACTGCTAAAGGATCTTATTATTGTACACAACCAACAATAAAGGTTAGTAAAACTAATTTTGTAGTAATAACTGAACTTCAAGAAAGATTTCATGGGAAATGAACCACGACCTAGGAGGAATAGTGACAACGATGGCAGTGATGGAATGAGTTTACGTCATCACCATCATCATTGTCACTATTCCTTCTACGTTGTTGTTCATTTACCAAAAATTCTTTCTTGAAGTTCAGTTAGAGTTACAGAATCACCTTTACATGTGACAAAGTAATCATGAAACATACCATCATGTGGACAGTCAAACATAAATTACAAAGCACACAATTTTCTAATAAACATCTACATAACAATGAAAAATTGTTTTTATATATAAATATATAAAACTATATCTTACAAAACACCCTTTTCTAGGTTAAAGTATATCTTAACAACTCATTACTAACATGATTTGAAAAACATTGAGACATTCCCCTTTCTTATGGTAAAAATAACTTCATAAAACAATGTGAATAAACATGGAATGTCTTGCATTCTACAAGTCATAACATTCTTCCGACCATAACGTTATATTTACATTTTACACTTACGACTCATTTCATTTGTTTATGTACAGATGGATGATACTATACTACACACTCGGTAGGATACCCATATTTCCCAGGTCGTTTTAGAGGATTGTGAGGATCGATGGATCAGGGTGCGTCGAGCGCACCATTTTCATCACATGGAGCCTTCACAAGTCATTAGACCATACTTGCATCGTGTTGGATTCTATGGTGTTGTTGTATCAGATTTCACAATCTTGACCATCACCTACTTTATACCCTTGCAGAGAGGTGGAGACCAGAGACACACACATTCCACATGCCTGAGGGTGAGATGACCATCACCCTCCAGGATGTGTTTGTGCTTCTTGGTCTTCCTATCTAGGGGAGGGATGTTATTGGACCAACTCATGAATCTTGGCCCAACCTTTCCCAGTGCTTATTAGGCATCAACATTTTGTCTGAACGTAGGGCTACAGATGAAACATCAATATCTATGCCTTGGTTAGAGGTGCAGATTCCACATTTACCCGATGATGCTGACGAGCAGACTTTCATTCATATTCCCATGCATATATATTATTTCTCATTGGAGAGACCATGTGCAATGATCACTCGGGGATGCACGTGTACATGATGTATCAACCCCTACTAGATAAATATGATTTGGTCGGGACAAATAACTGTGGATTAGCCTTCTTGGAATACACGTACAAAGCATTATGCAGTTACCACCAGTTTCCCCGCACAGGTCTTGGGGGATGCACCATCCTTATTCAGATGTGGGAATGGGAGTGAATCCCCTCATTCTACCCGAAGCTTTCTAGTCCACCGATTGAGATGATGGTGTTTCATGACACGCCACGTGGATGTTGGTATGATCACTCATTTATATTGGTTTCTGATGTTTCTAAGAGTTATTGACATTAATTTCTCATTATTTTTCACTATCGATGTTTTATTTTACAGGTGGTGTCAACGGCGCAATTTACATGTGGTTCTGAGACATCATTTGGGCGTATATCGACTCCAGTTGGACTGTATCTTACTTGAACAAGTATTTATATATAATCTATCACTATCTAAAAAATTTAATAATAGAATCAATTTTGGTTTTTAGTTAGGAGATTTTTTGATAATGTTCACATGTCATTTCAGATTTCATAGCATCCATACTGTACTATTATAGACCAGTTGTAAAAACTGGGTCCTAGTGACAACACAGACACCCCGCCTTAACATGGATGTCAGGTCCTAGCCTACCAGGTACCACCAGTTGCCTCGTAGACATGTGGTCCCCACCCAAGGGTCCACCAACATGCCCGAATGGGTCATCTGACTAATGAAGGTCCCCAGAGTCCAACACATATCCTTTCCAGTGTGTTTTGTCCTCACTCACACACACCATGTCAGGTCCTGGCCTGCCAGGTACCACCAGTTGCCTCGTAGACACGTGGTCCCCACCCAAGGGTCCACTAATATGCCTGAATGGGTCATCTGACTAATGAATGCCCCCACAGTCCAACACATGTCCTTTACAGTGTGTTGTGTCCTCACTCACACACACCCTGAGAAACATCCCAAAAGGCCACTCATCCTGATCACTACTCCCGGCCATGCATTCTTAACTATGGAGTTCTAACCAGGTAGGATCCCGAAAATGAAGGTGAACCTTATTGACATCAATCATATTTTTTAGTCATTTAACCCTTTATCATTTGGGGGTGTTACAATCACCCCCCCCCCCCCCATTTAGATCACAACGTCCTCATTGTGGGCCCTACATCTTAAACCAGGAAGTGCGCTGCACTTAAGGCTAGGTACCACCTCTGATACCAAATGTAACAACTGGGTCCCAGTGACAGCACAATCACCCCGCCTTAACATGGCTATCGGGTCACGGCCCTCAAGGTACCCCAGTTTCCCCACAAGGTACCCCAGTTTCCCCAGATACAGGTGGTCCCCACCATGGGGCCCACCCACGTGCCCGAACAGGTCATCTAACTAATGACTATCCCCACATGCCAACACTTGTCCTTTCTAGTGTGCTTTGTCCTCACTCACACACACCCTGAAAATTTTCCTAGGAGGTCACCCATCCTATTATTACTCTCTCACAAGCATGGTTAACTGGTTCATCGGGTCCTGGCCTACCAGGTACCACCAGTTGCCCCGAAGACACGTGGTCTACACCAAAGGGTCCACCCACTTGCCTGAATGGGTCATCTGACTAATGACAGTCCCCACCGGACAACACATGTCCTTTCTAGTGTGTTTGGTCCTCACTCACACACACCCTGAGAAAATTCCCAGAAGGTCACTCATCCTGATCACTACTCCAGGCTAAGCATGCTTAACTATAAAGTTATAATCAGACATTCTCTCGAAAAGGAATGTGCACCATGTTGACATGAGTCCTATCATTTAGTCATTTAACCCTTTATCATTTTGGGGGTGTTATAATCACCCCCCCCCCCTTAGAGCACAACGACCTCATTGTGGGCCCTACATCTCAACCCAGGCAATACACCACACTTAACTATGGGTTCCACCTCTGATACCAAATGTAACAACTGGGCCCCGGTGACAGCATAGACACCCCACCTTAACAAGGTCGTTGGGTCCTAGCCGTCCAGGTACCACCAGTTGCCCCGAAGACACATGGTCCCCACCATGGGGCCCACCCACGTGCTCGAACAGGTAATATGACTAATGATTGTCCCCACAGGCCTACACTTGTCCTTTCCAGTGTGTTTTGTCCTCACTCACACACACCCTGAAAAACTTCCCAAGAGGTCACCCATCCTAGTACTACTCTCTCACAAGCACACTTAACTGGGACATCGGGTCCTGCCCTACCAGGTACCACCAATATCCCTGAAGACATGTGGTCCCCACCATGGGGCCCAACCACTTGCTCGAACAGGTCATCTGACTAATGATTTTTCCCACAGGCCAATACTTGTCCTTTCTAGTGTGCTTCGTCCTCACTCACACACACCCTGAGAAACTACCCAAGGAGGTCACCCATCCTAGTACTACTCTCTCACAAGCATGCTTAACTGGGTTGTCGAGTTCTGGCCTACCAGGTACCACCAGTTGCCCCAAAGACACGTGGTCCCCACCCAAGGGTTCACCCACATGCTTGAATGGGTCATCTGACTAATGACAGTCCCCACAGGACAACACATGTCCTTTCCAGTGTGCTTTGTCCTCACTCACACACACCCTGGGAAACTTCCCAGAAGGTCACCCATCCTGATCACTACTCCAGGATAATCACGCTTAACTATGGTTCATCTGACCAATGACAGTCCCCACAGGCCAACACTTGTCCTTTCTAGTGTGTTTTTCCCTCACTCACACACACCCTGAGAAACTTCCTAGAAGGTCACCCATCCTAGTACTACTCTCTCACAAGCACGCTTAATTGGTTCGTCGGGTCCTGGCCTACTAGGTACCACCAGTTTCTCCGAAGACACGTGGTCCCCACACAAGGGTCCACCCACATGCCTGAATGAGTCATCTGACTAATGATAGTCCCCACAGGCCAACACATGTCCTTTCCAGTGTGATTTTTCCTCACTCACACACACCCTGAGAAACTTCCTAGATGGTCACCCATCCAGATCACTACTTCAGGCTAAGTATGCTTAACTATGGAGTTCTAATCAGACAGACTCCCAAAAGAGAAGGTGAACCTTGTTGACATGATTCATATCATTTAGTCATTAATCCTTTATCATTTTGGAGGTTTTACAATCCCCCCCCCCCCCCTTTAGAGCACAATTTCCTCGTTGTGGGCCCTACATCTCAACACACAATCAAGGAAACTTCCTAGAAGGTCACCCATTGTGATCACTACTCCAGGCTAAGCACACTTAACTATGGGTCATCTGACTAATGACAGTCCCCATATGACAACACTTGTCCTTTCCAGTGTGCTTTTTCCTCACTCACACACACCCCTAGAGACTTCCGAGGAGGTCACCCATCCTATTACTACTCTCTCACAATCACACTTAACTGGGTCGTCAGGTACTGGCCTACCAGGTACCACCAGTTGCCCTGAAGACACATGGTCCCCACCCAAGGGCCCACCAACATGCCTGAATGGGTCACTTGACTAATGACAGTTCCCACAGGACAACACTTGTCCCTTCCAGTGTTCTTTGTCCTCACTCGCACACACCCTAAGAGACTTCCGAGGAGGTCACCCATCCTAGTACTACTCTCTCACAAGCAAGCTTAACTAGGCCATCGGGTCCTGGCCTACCAGGTACCCCCAGTTTCCCCAAAGACACCTGGTCCCCACCTAAGGGTCCACCAACATGCCTGAATGGGTCACCTAACTAATGAAAGTCCTCACAGTCCAATACATGTCCTTTATAGTGTGCTTTGTCCTCACTCACACACCCCCTGGGAAACTTCCCATAAGGTCACCCATCCTGATCACTACTCCATGCTAAGAACGCTTAACTATGGAGTTCGAATCAGACAGACTTCCGAAAAGGAATGTCCACCTTGTTGACATGAGTCATATCATTCACTCTTTTAATCCTTTATGATTTTGGGGTTGTTATAATCACCCCCACTTTAGAGCACAACATCCTTGTTGTGGACCCTACATCTCAACCCAGGCAGTGCACCACACATAAGGCTAGGTTCCACCTCTAATAACAAATGTAACAACTGGGTCCACCCACACGCTTGAATGGGTCATCTGACTAATGACAGTCTCCATAGGCCAACACATGTCCTTTACAGTGTGTTTTGTCATCACTCACACACACCCTAGGAAACTTTTCAGAAGGTCACCCATCCAGATCACTAAATCATGCTAATCACGCTTAATTATGGATTTCTAATCAGACAGACTCTAGAAAAGGATGGTGCACCTTGTTGACATGAGTCGTATCATTTAGTCATTTAATCATTTATCATTTTTGGGGTGTTACAATCACCCCCCCCCTTTAGATCACATTGCCCTCGTTGTGGTCCCTACATCTCAACCCAGGCAGTGCACCGCACTTAAGGCTGATTTCCACCTCTGATACCAAATGTAACAACTGGATCCCGGTGATAGCACAGACACCCTTCCTTAACATGGTCATCAGGTCCTGGCCCGCCAGGTACCACGAGTTGCCTAGAAGACACGTGGTCCCCACCCAAGGGTCCACCCACATGCCCAAATGGGTCATCTGACTAATGAATTTCCCTACAGTCTAACACATGTCATTTCTAGAGTGTTTGTTCCTCACTCACACGCACCTTGGGAATCCTTTATAATTTTTGGTGTGTTACAATCACCCCCCCCCCTTTAGAGCACAACATCCTCGTTGTGGGAGCTACATCTCAACCCAGACAGTGCACCACACTTAAGGTTGGGTTCCACCTCTAAAAATGAATGTAACAACTGGGTCCCGATGACAGCACAAACACCCCGCTTTAACATGGTCTTCAGGTCCTACCCCGCCAGGTACCACGAGTTTCCCCGTAGACATGTGGTCCCCACCCAAGGGTCCACCCACATACCCGAACAGGTCATCTGACTAATGATTGTCCCCACAGTCTAACACATGTCCTTTCAAGTGTGATTTGTCCTAACTCACACACACCTTGGGAATCTTTTATCATTTTTAGGGTATTACAATCACCCCCCCCCCCCATAGAGCACAATGTCCTCATTGTGGGCCCTACATCTCAACCCAAGCAGTGCACCACACATAAGGCTGAGTTCCACCTCTGATACCAAATGTAACAACTGGTTCCACCCATATGCATGAATGGGTCATCTGGCTAATGATAGTCCCCACAAGCTAACACATGTCATTTCCAGTGTGCTTTGTCCTCACTCACAAACACCCTGAGAAACTTCTCATAAGGTCACCCATCATGATCACTACTCCTGTCTAAGCACTCTTAACTATGAATTTCTCCCAAAAAGGATGGTTCACCTTTTTGACATGGTCGTATCATTTAGTCATTTAGTCCATTATCATTTTTCGGGTGTTACAATCACCCCCCCCCCCCCCCAGAGCACAACTTCCTTATTGTGGGACCTACAACTCGACCCAGGCAGTGCACCAAACTTAAGGCTGGGTTACACCTCTGATACCAAATGTAACAACTGGGTCCTGGTGACAACACAAACACCCCGCCTTAACATGGTCGTCGGGTCCTGGCCTTCAAGGTACCACGAGTTGCCCCGCAAACACGTGGTCCCCACCCAAGGTTCCACCCACATGCCCAAACAGGTCATCTAACTAGTGACTTCCCCCACATTCAAACACATGTCCTTTCCAGTGTGTTTTTTCCTCACTCACACACACCTTGGGAAAATTCCCAGAAGGCCACCCATCCTGATCACTACTCCAGGCCAAGAATGCTTAACTGTGGAGTTCTATCTAGGTAGGCTACTGAAAAGGAAGGTGTACCTTGTTGACATGAGACATATCATTTAGTCATTTAACCCTTTATCATTTGTGGGTGTTACAATAACCCCTTCCCCTTTAGATCACAACGACACAACATCCTCGTTGTGGGCCCTACATCTCAACTCAGGCAGTGCGTTTCACTTAAGTCCGGGTACCACCTCTGATACCAAATGTAACAATTGGGTCCCAGTGACAGCACAATCACCCCACCTTAACATGGACGTCGGGTCCCGGCCCACCAGTTACCACAGTTTCCCCACAGACATGTGGTCCCCACCATGGGGCCCACCCACGTGCTCGAACGGGTTATCTGACTAATTACTATCCCCACAGTCCAACACATGTCTTTTCCAGTGTGTTTCATCCTCACTCACATACTCCCTGGGAAACTTTCTAGAAGGTCACACATCCTGATCACTACTCCAGGCCAAACATGCTTAACTGTGGAGTTCTAACCAGGTAGGCTTCCGGAAAGGAAGGTGCACCATGTTGACATGAGTGATATCATTTAGTCATTTTACCCTTTATCATTTGGGGGTGCTACACCAGTTGCCACTATAATGAATTGTTGGGCATGAGGATGCTATGACAGTAGTTTCCCTCATTCACTTCTATATTATTGAGTGGAAGGAACCTCACAGAGTCATGCACAAGTTTTGTTATGCTTATCGGATTCCATTGTTGCCAAGACAGACAGAACAACTTCATGGGATGAAGCTGATAGGGAGGCAGGATGAGGACTGGTGCTGAGTACATGCCCGCTTTCTGGACTGATGGCGTAGATGTGCAGAGTTTTATATCCTTGGTGTATCTATGAATTGATTCTTTTTTTCAGAGTAGGTTGAGAATGTTCCATGGTATAGACTAAAGTATATACTATATCTTACCCGAAACTATAGATAGATTCCTAGGATTGTAAGTCCATAAATTTTCATTAGTTTGTTTATTGAATTATTTTCTAATTCATTTTGAATCTCTTTGTTAGTCAGAGTTGTTTAATCAATAGGGGAGGGGTGAATTGAGTAACTATAAAAAATTTATTTTAAAAGAATATTATTTTCAAAAGAAATGGTTTCCCCAAAAATAGATACATCTCAGTTAATCAAGGTTATACTATTATAATAGTTTGACTTTTTTTAAACAGATTCTTAGAAGATTGATTAATTATCAGTAATCTTAATTTGTATTATTAATATTACTTTTTAAGTTATCCTAAAAATACAAACTAGTTATAACTTTTTTCCAAGACTAACTATCAAAGTGAAATTGGTGATTTCTGGATTATTCAATAGAGCAGTAAAACAGAGAAGAATAAATTTAAATATCACAACAGATATGAATCAAGTGGTTCGGTCTCAAGACAAGACCAAATCCACTTCACTTGGTGATGACCTGTCACCAAGCAGTTTATTTAAATAAACTTTGATCCACACCCTGGATCAGGGTTAACAACAGTATAAAGACTATCCAATTCACAAAGGGACCTCTTCCACAGTTTTCGTGGGTAAACAAAAATAATAACCAGACCACACAGGGACCTCTTCCATAGTTTTTTTGGGTAAACAAAAGTATAAAGAGTTTGGTGTAAGGATTTTAGTATCCTCCAGTTCATCTCAGGAGTCAGTATGTGTCAAAACAGATAGGGGCACACACTGCTCATAATGTAAATAAAAATATGATCTCCATCGATCAAAAATATAGAGATGAGGTTCAAATGCTCTTATGTGATGTCAATGCAACTTTGGACTTCTTTGGATTGATTCAGATGAAGCTTTGAGTCCTTCTTTGGATGTTGTGTGAAAAATATAGTTTCGTGATTCAACTTGTGTTCTTCATGAGTTTTGATACTACAAATATGTTCTCTGGATTCAAGTGTACTTTGTATGTTCTTCAGCAGAGTCAGATTGCATTCATGTGACAATGCTTCCTTTTGAAAATCTTTCAATATGTTCTTCGAAGTCGTGCTCATAGGCTTTTTTTTGTTCAGTATCGCTCTCCATTGTTCTTGGGCACACTTCGCTCTTTATATTCGAATGCATGATTTTTAGCTGATAGGTTCCATGTGTTCTGCACATAGTACCCCGTACTGTCTGATGATATGTCTACAAAGAAACATTAATTTTTTCAGTGCATTAAAGGCATCAAATATGACCGTTATAAATTAAATTGAAAGATGAAAAAATAGTTTAAGAAATAGTGTCGCAGTAAGTTATGAAAATGGTGTCTCTTTTACACGGTGTCTAGACTAATCACGGTGTCAGAGTGTCATGGTGTCTTGTTCACGGTTTCTTTTTCACAGTGTCTTGTTCTTGATGTCTTGCTTCACAGTGTCTTGTTTACGGTGTCTTGATTTATGGTGTCTTGCTTCACGATGTCCTGTTTACGGTGTCTTGCTTCACGGTGTCTTGTTTACGGTGTCTGGTTTACAGTGTCTTGCTTCATAGTGTCTTGCTTACGGTGTCTGGTTTACGGTGTTTGGCTTCACGGTGTCTTGCTTCACAGTGTCTTGTACATAGGAAAATAATTGTATTCAGACTTAAACAGTGATATGCATGAAATGGATTGATCTTAACCATTATAAAGCATGAGAGAACTTGAAACATAAATACACATGATTGGATATAATTTATAGGAGTTAACAAGGTTGAATAATATTTTTGATCATTAAAACATGATTAATACATGAATTTTCCAACAATATCCCAATTTTTTGTGATCACAAATAATGTACAGTTAAAGTGTAAATTGGATGCAACTATAGAGAAAATAACATATAGAAACATTATGTAGAAACTTCTCCCCCTTTTGGGATTATCAAAAAGTTTAAATAAGAGAGGGAAAAAAGTTTACATTCCATTAAGAGTAAACATATTTTAGTACAAAATAAATGAGAAATACAAAAACAACAACATTCCCATAAAAAAGGAGTAAGCACTGGTCTTCTTCAGGGACTGGCGTTCTCTTTTCCTTTATCAGTAGCAGAAGAGGAATCCATAGGGACAGTGGTTAATGTAGAAGAATTCATAGACGTGGTAGATAAAGAGGGTAAAGGGAGACCTTCAAAGACTAAGGGAGACAAGGTAGGAGAAATAGAAGATCTAGGCTGATGCTGATCAAGAATCATAGGCCTGGTCTGACTGAGAGCTTGGCCAACAGACATGGTAGTTGAGGCTAAGGCAGAGGTGAAGGTAGGCAGCCCAGGTCTGAGAGGTGCAGCCGCTGGAGAAAAAATTGTTGTACTCTAAACATGACGATAAGGTCTCAGGAGTTTGATGAAGTCTACAATAATCTCTCCACCAAACTGCATGGATTTTTCAAAGTCATCTTTGTTTTCCATAAACTTTTCCAACAATTAGGTAAACTCAGTTAGCTTCTGTACTTGGGTTTTGAAGGCTTGAGTCATAGGAGGAATTATAAGATTCTCTACAAGGTATTTGAAGTGGTTGGTCATATCAGTCTTGGAGAAAATTCAGTTGAAATAGAAATCTACTTTCTTATAAATCTCCTGCTGGGCATCATTTGCAATCTTGGAGTGAATTTTTACAAGGTAAAGAACTCTATCACTGTTCTTGACAACTTCAGTTAAAGAAGCCACATTAAAGCCACTAAAAACATTCTAAAGCTCTTCTTTGACTATATATCTGAGAAAAGTACTGTCCAAGGAAGGTGTAGAGGATTTACCAGAGGTATTAGAAGCTTTGACGGCTATTGTTATAGATTTGAGCTGATTTAGTACGTTTGAAGACAACCAGTATACTCATATCTGAGTTTATTAAGGTTCACCACAAGCTCTCTCATCTCCTTCAACATCTGTTTGTGCCTTTCCGCAACCTTTTCATCGAAGGATGCCAGATAAAGCTGAATATGAGACACAAAATCTCGAGGGATTTGAAAAACAGTGGGTGCTAGAGGAGCAGTAACAGGCTTTGATCTCGAATGCAGCTCTTTCTGCATGTCTTCAACCATGCTTCTCAGGGTTGTGAATTCATTACTAAGTAGATTAGTTTCAACTTGGACTTCTTGATTCTCATGAAGCATCTTAGGTTGTATTTTTCTAAATAACCATTTCTAATAATAGTGAGGCATCTCTCTCACTTAAATTTGTCACAGGATGAGGTTGGGAGTTCATAAGTTTCTCAATGAAAGATAAGAGAGTATCTGCAAATTCCTTCAGATCATCCTTACTGACAAAGGACGGCTGTTCAGATAATGGTTCGGGAGTAAGAATTGGTACAGGGTCAAGTTCAGGTTCAGGTTTCTTCTTAGGTGCAAAGTTTGTGAATGATTTCAACTGAAATAGGGAAGAAAGATCAGGCCCGGTTGTAGTAACCTGCTGAGACTCATTCATATCATAGAAACTAGGAAATTTAAACTGAGATTCTACAGGACTTGACTTAGTTGGGTGTAAATCTTTAGTAGACTCAAGATTTGTGGATTTCTCCCCCTCAATAGGTTCTTCTTTATCAGGACTAAGAGGCTTAAGATCTTGGTCTAAATCCACAGAATCAACTCTAAGTTCCTCATTTATTTCATGTCTAGCCAGCTGAAAGGATAGCTCCATACTTTCTTCAGCAGAGGGTATGATTTCATAAATAGATTTTTCCACAGGGAGTTCCTCCAGATTCGCTTCTTGCACAACAGGGAGTTCTTCTACAGTAGGCTCTTCCATGGCTTGCTTCTCAGATTTTGGGATAACTGATTCTTTTTCAGCCTCGGGTTGGATTTCTAGATTAATATCGTCTCAAGGGGCAGGAACTTCTTCTTCAAGAACAACATGAGGTACAATAGTCTTGTCTTCCTCAATAATAATTGCTTCCCAATGAGGTACTTCAGCCTCTTCTTCCTCTTCTTCTGAATAATCAACACATTCATCTGGTTCCAAACCAGGATCAGAAATGCCTTTCGGTTTTGATGGATAGTCCATAGGATTAAACTTCTCATAAACCTTATCATTGTCTTTCACCCATTCCTTTTTCCAAGGATTCTAGTTTATCTTCATTCTCTTGATGGTGGATTTAGAGAGATAGTACTCACAGTCCATAAAAACTTCTTCATTAGGTCCAACCACACCTTTTGAAAAAAGCATGGTTGATATTAGCTGAGTGTAGAACAGAGAAGTGGACTTGGATGTAACTTTGATCAACTCACACATATGGTGAATGATGTACTCGAACAGGTTGATCTTATGTCCATTCTTCATAAGGTGAATCAAAAACACATCTTGATATTTTAACATAGCAAAATCACCTTTTCTTGGACTAACCAGATTTTGAACAACCTTAAACAGAAGCCTTGTTTCTCCATCTAGTTCAGTAGCTATGGACCTTCTCTTGGTGCCATTTCCGGTTAGGGTTTTCAGATCATCATTTAGATCAAATAAATTGGTTGAAGGTGGAGGTCCTATCTGATAATCCTCACATATACCTTCATGAGTTATCCTAAGGCATGAAGACCAAAACCTCGAAGAGAAGGAGAATCTTTGGCCATTAACCCAGCTCCTCACAACATAACTTTCACCAGAATCAAAAGAGAACTGTATGTACTGGTAGAACTGAGCCACTAACCAAGGATAGATGGGTCTATTATCCCTTGAGAACCCCTCTAACTGGCCTTGTTCTTCTAACACTTTCAAGACAAGAGATTTTCTAGAGAGAATCCATTCGAGGAATATTTCTTTCTCAGGTATAACACTACGATTTACCAGATTCGGATTTAAAGGTCCTTCCGGTGTCAGCTTAGGTGAAATCTTCTTCTTCTTCGGGTTGTGCTTCTCAGGTGTGGATGATGACAGATGTTTCATTCTTGGAATCCCTTGAAAGTTCAAGAGAGAGATAGAGAGGGTAGTAAGGTTGAAAGGGTTTGAAATGATTTAATAGGAGAAAGACCGAGTTAAAAAACGAGTGAAACTTTTTGTTTTATCATTTAGGAATGCCAAACATCGCAAAAATAAAAACGCCAGAAAATAAAAGAGGTGAAATAATAATTACCGCGATATGGGTTTAAAGAAAAACGTAAAGAATTTTGATGGTGAGATCGTGAGTGGTCGTTACGGTGAGGTAGTGAGTGGTCATCAGGATAAGACAGTGAGTGGTCATCACGGTGAGACAGTGAGTGAACTTTTTAGTGCGCATTACAGTAAGACAGTAAATGTCAGACTGTAAGTACAAAGTTCTAATGGTGAGACCATAAACATAAGTTACAGTAACCGAGAAACTGTAATCATGAAAAAGTAAAGTATAACATAGTAAAATGTCAAACAGTAAGACAAGTAAGATATCTATTTGAGATTTATCATGCCAAGATCGTGTATGATGTAGTCTATTCTCTCATAATTTAAGGGTTTAGTGAATATATCATCATTTTGATATTCAGTACCAATGAATTCCAAGGTGATATCATCTTTTTGATAATGATCTCTCAAAAAGTGATGTATTACATCAATATGTTTTGTCCTAGAATGTGAAACATGATTTTTTGAGATGTTAATAGCACTTGTGTTGTCAGAATTTATTGGTACATGTCTAAATTGATATCCATAATCTAGTAATGTGTGTTTCATTCATAAAATTTGTGCACAAAAACTTCCAGCAGCTATGTATTCAGCTTCTGGAGTAGATAATGCAACAAAATTTTGTTTCTTACTACACTATAATACTAGTGACTTGCCTAAAAGGTGACATGTTCCAGAGGTTCTCTTTCTATCTAACTTACAACCACCGAAGTCATCATCAGAATAACTCACTAGTTCAAATGATTGTCCTTTAGGATAGAACAATCTTAGATTGGGTGTATGCTTGAGGTATTTGAAAATTATCTTTATAGCTTTTAAATGAGATTCTTTAGGATTTTCTTGAAAACGAGCACACACACATGGCTAGCAGTTAGATAGAGTAAACTTTCAATCATTCCTCTATAAGTGGTTTGATCAACAGATTTTCCATCTTAATCAAGATCCAACTTACAGGTGGTACTCATGGGAGTGTCACTACTTTTAGTTTTATCTAATCCAAAACGTTTTAGAATATCTCTTGTGTATTTAATTTTAGTTAAAACAATTCCATCATTATTTTGAAAGATTTGAAATCAAAGAAAGAATTTTAGTTCACCCATTAAACTCATTTCAAATTCATTTTTCATTATTTTTGAAAAATCAATACATAATGACTATTTTGAAGATCCAAAAATAATATCATCTACATAGATTTGAACAACTGAAACATCATTAGAAATTCGGTTTATAAAGAGGGTAGGATCAGCTATTCCTTTTGTAATAATTTTGGAAATGAGAAAAGTACTCAATCTGTCATACTAAGCTCTTGGAGCTTTCTTTAATCCATATAAATCATTTTATAGTTTGAAAATATGATTGGGAAAATGAGGATTTGTAAATCCATGGGGTTGTTCAACAAAGACATCCTCAGCTATATACCCATTTAAAAATGCACTTTTAGCATCCATTTGATATAGTTTGAAATTCAGATGTGCAGCATAAGCAAGTAGAATTCTGATGGCTTCCAGTCTGGCTACTGGAGCAAAGGTCTCCTCATAGTCAATTCCTTCTTCTTGACTATATCCTTGTGCAACTAATCTATCCTTGTTCCTAACTATATTTCTAGCGTCATCCACCTTATTTCTAAACACCCATTTAGTGCCTATGATGAATGTGTCCTTGGGTCTTTCAACAAGTTTCCAAACTTTGCTTCTTTCAAACTGATTAAGTTCTTCTTGCATAGCCATTACCCAAAATTCATCATTTATGGCATCATCAATGTTTTTAGGTTCATGTTGTGACAAGAAGGATTGATGTTCAACCTAATTTCTAAGAGAAACTCTAGTTTGAGTTCCTTTCTCTATGTCTCCTACAATAGCATCTAAGGGACGGTTTTTAAGGGTTCTAAACTTTCTATAAAAATAGGGACTAGTGATTTCAGGTTCATCAACAGATTCAGGTTCATTATGACTTGATTGTAGGGAATTTCCAGAATTGTAATTTTTCACAGATTCTTTCACAGAGGATTTTGAGGATTTTGAGCTGATGTTTATATTTGATACATCATCCTCTAGATTTTTTAGGATGGTTCTAGACTCATGTGGATCTGTTTAATCAAACTTTATATGAACAGATTCTTCTACGCATTTAGTTCTCTTATTGAATACTCTATAAGATTTTCTTAATATCGAGTAACCTAGGAAAATTCCTTCATCACTTTTGGATGCAAATTTTTCAAGATTATCCTTAGTGTTGAGAATATAGACTTTGTAACCAAAAACTCTAAAGTAATTAACCTTAGGCTTCTTATTGTTCCAGATTTCATACGAGGTCTTTTTGAGAATTGGTCTAATCAAGACTCTATTGATTATTTAGCATGTTGTATTAATAGATTCATCCCAAAAGTAAATAGGTAATTCATATTCACTAAGCATTGTTCTAGAAATTCCCTGCAGGGTTCTATTTCTTCTTTCTACAACACCATTCTGCTAAGGTGTTCTAGGGGTAGAGAAATTGTGACTATAACCATTTTGTGAGCAAAAGGATTAAAACTCTTGATTTTCAAACTCATGACCATGATCACTTCTTAAAGATTTAACTTTAAGGCCATTATGATTTTCTACTGACTTGGCATATTTAGTAAAATAAGAGCAGGCTTCACTTTTGTGAGCCATGAAGAAGGTCCAGGTATATCTAAAAAAATCATCTACCAGAACATAAACATAGTGCTTACCATTTAATCTAGAAACTCTAGATGGTCCAAACAAATCCATGTGAACCAATTCGAGGGGTTGAGAAGTAGAAACATATTTCTTTGTTTTGAAATAGATTTTGTGTTGTTTTCCCTTTTGACAAGGGTTACATACTTTGTCATGTGGAAACTCATGTTTGGGTAAGTCTTTAACTAGGCCTTTTCTAGTTAGCTTTATAAGGGAGTGAACATTACAGTGTCCTAGTCTCCTATTCCAGAGCCAATATTCTTTATGAAATACACTTAAGCATGAAGCATTTTGAGAAGATAAAGAATGTAAATTAACAGAATAAAATTTTTCATTCTTTGATGCAGAAAATACTAATTCATATTTCGAATTAAAGACATTACATGCATCATTTTTAAATTTAACATGATATCCATCATCACATAATTGTGAGATACTAAGAAGATTATATTTTAAGCCATTAAAAAATAGTCCTTTTGAAATTAAAATCGAATCAGTGTTACCAATCTGGCCTAAGCCAATGATTTTCCATTTGTCATTGTCACCAAATGTGATATGTCCTCCATCTACTTTTATCTGGTTCTTGAAGCATGAGTAGTCTCCTATCATGTGCCTTGAACATCCACTATCCAAGTACCATAGATTTGTTCAGGAGATCTTTAAGCATCATTCCTATAACATGATCAAGCAAAGACAGATTTTGGTACCCATACTCATTTGGGTCCAGTAACATTAGTAATAAGTGCTTTAGGAACCCATATTTGTCTCATAGGTTTCCTATAAGAATTATGTAAAGTATTTGAAAAATAAACTGTATTTGGTCCACAAAAACATGAAACAATAGAATATGTATCATGACTTGAGAAAGTTGAGTTGTGTCCTGAAATAGGAACAAAACTATATGTCCTAGACTTTGAAACAAGATTCATTCTACCAAGGTTTCTTTTACCAGGTTGATAACGAATGCTAGTATTGTATTTAGGGGAAATTTTTTTTCCTAACATTTGGGTAAGGGTATTTTTCTCATTAGGAATCTTTTCTAAGTCAATTTTTAATTTCTCATTAGACATTTTTAATTCATTGTTTTCTTTGAGTAGTTGAGCATTTTTCTCCTTTTTAGTAGTAAGTTCATATTTAACATTTACAGTGAGAGCATGTTGTTTCTTCAATGATTTATATTTATCTTTTAATTCATTGCATGTCTCTTCAAGCATGTTAAAATATTCAAATATTTCTTTATTAGTCATATTTTCAGAGTCACTTTCCTCTTCAGAATAGTATGAATTATGTACATAAGAGTTCAGTGTTACCTCAGATGTGTTTGTCATAAAACACATATTTTCTTTGTTATCCTGTTCATCATGTGATGTCTTTGAGTCACTTGAACTATCCTCAGAGGAACTCCAGGTTTCTTTCACTACCTTTTTTTACTTCTTGTCCTTGTCCTCATATTTCATCTTGTACTTGAGATTTGGACAGTCAGCCTTTATATGTCCTCTGTGCTTACATTCATAGCATACAATTTCATCAGTTTTGTCACTTCTTTTCCAGTCCCTTTTCCAGTTTCTTTTAAGATCATACTAGCCCTTAAAGTTAGGATTTCTGAAAAAATATGATTTTTGTAAAATCATTTGAATCTTCGTGTCCAATTGAGCCATCTCCTCATCTCTGTCAGGTGATGATTGTTCAGTGGTGGACCTTTCTACAGAAGCATCAAGTTTCCCTTTGTCTTTGTGCTTCGAGGAGGTGGTCTTGAATGCTACAGATTTCCTCTTTGGTTCATCCTCCTCTTCTTTGTTAAATTTTAGCTCTTCCTCATACATCATCGGTTTCCCAATGAGTTCTTTTATATGTAGCTTGATGATGTCGCACGATTCTCTAATAGAGACAGAGGTTCGCCTCCATCTGTCGGGTAGACATCTAAGGATTCTCATGATCTGTTCTTTGGCAGTGACTTCTCTTCCAAGAGAAATCATTGTGTTGACAATCTCATTGAACCTAAGATACATGTCAGAAATAGGCTTATTAGGTTTCATTTTAAAATTATCATATTTTATAGTATAAGTATTAAGTCTCATTTCCTTTACACTAGATGTGCCTTCATGGGAGACATACAAGGTATCCCAAATTTTAGGGGCAGATTTACAAGCAGAAGTCCTATTAAATTCCTCATCTTCTAAGGAATAGTAAAAAGCATTCATGGCTTTGCAATTGTTATTGTAGGCAAGTTTGGTAGGTTCATCCCATGTAATTCTATCAGTCACAGGAAGTTTTTATTCATCTATAATGGATGACCAAATTTCCAAACTCATACTCTCTAGATGCATTTTCATTTTAATTTTTCATTGAGCATAGTTGGTGCCATTAAAGAATGGTGGTCTATTGGTTGCAGCACCTTCGAATCTATTATCAATACTAACATATTACTTTAAAAGTTCTAGAAATTTAGAATTAACAGAAATTTAAATATCTTTAAATTACAACTACAATCACAGTTGAGTAAGATTACAAAGAGTCCTAATAAAGAAACCTCTGATACCAAATGTTGGTCGGAGTAGTTTACATAAGAGGGGAGGGGTGAATTGAGTAAATATAAAAAATTTCTATTAAAAGAATATTATTTTCAAAAGAAATGGTTTCCCCAAAAATAGATATAGCCTAGTTAATCAAGGTTATACTGTTATAAGAGTTTGAATTTTTTAAACAGCTTCTTAGAAGATTGATTAATTCTCAGTAATCTTAATTTGTATTATTAATATTACTTTTGAAGTTATCCTACTAAGAAAAACCAGTTATAACTTCTTTCCAAGACTAACTATCAAATTGAAATTGGTGATTTCTGGATTATGCAATAGAGCAGTAAAACAGAGAAGACAAAATTTAAATAGCACAACAGATATGAAACAAGTGGTTCAGTCTTAAGCTGAGACCTAATCCACTCCACTTGGTGCTCAACTGCAACCAAGAAGTTTATCTAAATAAACGTTGATCCACACCTTGGATCAGGGTTAACAACAGTACACAGACTGTCCAGGTCACACAGGGACCTCTTCCACAGTTTTTGTGGGAAAACAATAATAATAACCAGGCAACATAGGGACCTCTTCCACAGTTTTTGTGGGTAAAAAGTATAAAGATTTTGGTGTGAGGATTTCAGTATTCTCCAGTTCAGCTCAGGAGTCAGTGTGTGTCAAAATAGACAGGGGCACACACTGCTCATAATGTAAATAAAAATATGATCGCAGTCAAGCAAGAATATAGAGATGAGGTTAGAATGCTATTATGTGACGTCAATGCAGCTCTGGACTTCTTTGGATTGAAGCAGATGAAGCTTTGAGTCCTTCTTTGGAAGTTGTGTGAAAAAAAAGAATGTTGTGATTCAAATTGTGTTCTTCATGAGTTTTGATACTACGAATATGTTCTCTAGATTTCAGTGTACTTCGTATGTTCTTCAGCAGAGTCGGATTGCATGCATGTGACAATGCTTCCTTTTGAAAATCTTGCAATATGTTCTTCGCGGTCATGCTCACAGGCTTGTTTTTCATTCAGTATTGCTCTCCATTGTTCTCGGTCACACTTCTCTCTTTATCTTCGAATGCATGAGTTTTAGCCGACGGGTTCTATGTGTTGTTCACCTCGTACCTCATACTGTCCGATGATATGTCTACAAAGAAACATTAATTTTTTCAGTGCATTAAAGGCATCAAATATGACCGTTAGAAATTAAATTGAGAGATGAAAAAATAGTTTAAGAAACGGTGTCACAGTAAGTTATGAAAACAGTGTCTTTTTCACACGGTGTCTAGACTGATCACGGTGTATGAGTGTCACGGTGTCTTGTTCACGGTGTCTTGTTCACGGTGTCTTGCTTCACGGTGTCTTGTTTACGGTGTCTTACTTCACAGTATCTTGCTTCACGGTGTCTTGTTTACAGTGTCTTGCTTCACGGTGTCTTGTTTATGGTGTCTGGTTTACGGTGTCTGTCTTCATGGTGTCTTGTTTACGGTGTCTGCTTTACGGTGTCTGGCTTCACGGTGTCTTGCTTCACGGTGTCTTGTATAGAGGAAAATAATTGTATTCAGACTTAAATAGTGATATGCATGAAATGGATTGAGCTTAACCATTATAAAGCATGAGAGAACTTGAAACATAAATACACATGATTGGATATAATTCATAGGGGTTAACTAGGTTGAATAAGATTTGGGCTCATTAAAACATGATTAATACATGAGGAGTCCAACACTCTTTATCGGGTCGTCACTCAGAGCATCTTGTCTGCATGAGTGATGAAGAGGAGGAGTGGGTATTTAGCCGGGAAGCCATCCTTGCTGAAGCGCTGGAACTGAGGTCATCTTATCGTGTCATTTATGAGAGCATCTTCGAGCGTCTAACTCGGATAGAGGAGGTTCCTGCCCCAGAAGAACATCCTACAATAGCTGCTAATGCTTAGGAGCCACGAACACGATGATGCAGACAGCGTCGTGCTGAACGTGAGGTTTTACCTGTTCCATAGGTAGAGGTCGGCCCTCTAGTAGTCTAGCCTCAACCGATTCTGGATGCACCTCAAGTGGCATGAGACCCGTCTTTCTTGATAGGATATATGTAGTTCTCCCCATATTGGGGTGCAGATCAATCGCAACATTGGTTTCCAGATCTATCACAACCTTGGGGTCCAGATCCATCACATCCTTGGGGTCCAAATCCACCGCAGCCTTGGAATATATCTCTATCACAGGCTTGGTTTCCCACTACAATGATGGCAGGTCCTTCTACCACCCTAGTGGGAGAAGGATCAAGAGGGTCGTATGAGATGCAGTTGACAGCTCCTCTTACTGACACACATGTGGAGGATGTGACAGTCGATGTTCCAGTGCCTGAGGATCAGCCCTCTCCAGGTCATCAGACTCCACAGTGAACTCGACACGAACGTCCTATTCACAGACCACCATGTGGGGCGGAATCTCCTCGACATAAAAATAGAAATTGATTGTACACGTTCATTTATATGTTTTATGTCTCTTGAAATGAAGATACTATTATTACTATCACCCCTTATTATATGTTTATCTTGTGTTTCAGTTTTCATTAATATTTTTGGTACAATTTATATTTGACAGCATTCAAAGTCAACGACATGAAACATTGGAATAATTATTAATTTTTTTGTAAATAACTTTAAAAGCTTATAAAATATGCAGTACAAAAACAATGTAAATAAAATTTAATAGATATCCTAAACATCTAAAAAATATTTGAAAATAAAGTGTTTCATAAATAAAATAAATAAATGAAAATGAAATGAATGTAAGAAAAGTTACTCTGAAGTGAGAGAGAAAAAGAAGGAATGTCGAGGAGGATCTAATGCCACCTACTTGACTTTGAAAACCTATAAAATATAATCTATAAGACCCATATAAATAGAAATTAAAACATCGAATACTTATTATATATTTAATCAATGTTTAAATTTTCATTTATATTGGTCATATAGTTTATATTTTATAGGCTAGTAAAGTCACGTACTTGACACATTTTTATGTTTCAAGTTGGTGGATTAGAAAGCTTATAAATTATTTTTCCTCAACATTTTTTAAGAAATTATTTTTTAGTTTCAACTACTTCTTATATGTTTAATCAATGTTTAAATTTTCATTTATATTTGTTTTATAGTTTATATTTTATAGGTTAGCAAAGTCATGTACATGAAACATTTTTTAGTTTCAAGTGGGTGTATTAGAAAGCTTATAAATTATTTTTCATCAACATTTTTTAGAATTTTTTTTATTTTCGACTATTTATTATATGTTTAATCAATGTTTATAATGTCATTTACATTGGTCTTATAATTTATATTTTATAAGTTAGAAAAGTCACATACTTGAAACATTTTTATGTTTCAAGTTTGTGGATTAGAAATCTTATAAATTATTTTTCATCAATTTTTTTTAAGAAATTCTTTTTTATTTTCAACTACTTCTTATATGTTTAATCCGTGTTTTAATTTTTATTGATATTGGTCTTCCACTTTATATTTTATAGGCTAACAAAGCCACGTATTTGAATAAGAGATAAATTATGCTGAAACATTTTGTTATATATATATATATAAACAAAACAAAATAATAATAAAACATTAAAATTTTAAATATATAAAAAAGAATAATTAAAATTGAAAAAAATATTGTTTTAGATCAAAGGTGGCATCGGCGATGCCGCCTTTAAGGCATATTTTTTTTAAAAAACTTTAACCTATGCTTTTTTTTTCAAAAAACATATTAAAAAAACTCACAATTTAACCAGTTTTGGAAACAAGACTAACACTTCTTATATTGAAAAATATATTATATTAAGTTATAAGTTGCATAATCCATTTTTCAAACAAAACCATAAAAACCACTTGTTTTATGAATTTCATGTCATATTTAATGAGTAGAAAAAACAATTATTTATAATAAAATAGGCAAACAACAACTGTTTTTATAAATTTCGCTTAAAAACAATTGAGGTAATTTTCCAAACAAAATAGACAAACACTACTTATTTTTGAAAACTAGTTATCATAAGTAAGGATTGGTATAACCATTTTTTAAGAAAAAAACAAAAAAACAGTTATATCTACAGTATGGTTATCATAAGTAATGTGGGGTAGCAGAAATTTTTTAGGAAAAATAGTAAAAAACCAGTTATTTTTATAAATTTCTAATCATAAGTGATGAGTAGGATAATCAGTTTTCAAGTGTTGGGAAGGGAAAAAACATTTAAATATGTTGCAACCAAATTTTTATTCAATAATCAATCTAAAAACATCTGACGGTCAATATTATCAATCATAACAAAGAATCAAGTGGGATACAATGGAACCTCAAAATTGGAGATGATGGATCATGCACCTTAAGAAGTATTCCTAAAATCATAGATCTGTTTATATTGTCGCTCCATCAAGTGCAATTATTCCACCACAAATGCAGTGATAACATCTTGTAAAAAATGCAGGAAACGAGATAGGAAATGGGGTACTAGCTGTGTGATGGGTGTGTGGTGTAGTGGGAAGGGGATATTAAGTAAGGGTGGTTTTGTCTTCTTACTTTAGTGTTGTGTTGGAAGGGTAGCTGGGAAGTAATAAATGTGGGTTAGGGCAGCTGGTAGGGGAAGGAGTAATAAATACGGGGGGCTGTGAGAGTAGGTGGTATGTCTAGGATTTCATATTGTGTTCTGTTCGGAATAATCTTGAGGCTACGGCTCTGGCCCTCAAGTAACAGCCGGGGAGTCCTCTCTTCTTCCCTACTTATTCTTCTTCTCCAGTAATCATCTTTTGTTATTCCTACAATACATTCATTGATAATAGATATTTTTCTCTTTATTCACTCTAGAACCAACATTTCGTAATAATTGGTGATTTCATTTAGAGGCAAAAAAATAATAGAATGAGGATCCATGGTTTATTCTTATAGTATGATATTGCAAGCACATGTGCCATATATAGAATCCAACGTGAGGGAAGATGTGGAGTTCATGCAGAAGCATGGTACACCGATGAAACTGCTACAGGAATGGTGAGGTGAAACTGCTACAGGGTGGAGTTTGGTTTGGTCATGCTTCGATAAATAGAGAATGAGAAATGAGTTGCAAACTTTGGTGGAGATCATGTGGCAGATTGAACGGGTATGACCGCTCATTTTACCATTGTTGGATTGTGTGGAAGAGGAGAAGAAATCATCCAATATTCCAAAACATCTATCTCCAGAGGTTCCTCTAGAGAAAATGAATCCAATAAAGGAAGAGGAAGCATTTCCTTGTTCATGTATCTGGTCAGCAATGGGGATCGTGAGTGCCTATTTGAAGCCGATGAAGTTGATGAAAGGTGCTCACACCTTACTATGATAGGAAAAAATTAGAACACACTATGATGGTATGAAATAATGTGAAATTTTAAGGAATTATTCATGGATGTGTTCTCAATAGATGACATTCTTTTCAGAGGGAAGGTGGAACTCTAGGGGCTGTAATGGTCACTATATATGGCAATGCGGAAATAAATAAAGGCATCTGCTGAGTTGGGATTCAGACTGAAATGGGCAGAAATAATTTTGTTTGACTCCAGTCAAGGATAAAAAATAGAGAAAATCGAGGGAGTTGGTGAAATGTGGAGAAAATTTGGAACTCTTTCAAGGCGATATGAGATTCTGAAATATGCTATTGGGACTACTTTGGAAGTTGAGCAATTGGAACAGCTGAGATACATAGGGATGACTGGAAAAGTGGAAGAAGCAGTGGTGGGTTTGAAGAGTTACCAGACTAGAATAGTATAAGAATATAACATCCTACAAAATAGATTTGATAGTGAGGAAATTTAGGTATAAACCCTCCTTCAAGTATTAGTGATTGTGATTGTACCCGAGCACGATGCTGCTAGTGCACAACACTCCCCGCTAGAGAAGGGGGCTACTAGCAGTTCAATGCAGCTGCTACAAATGATCGGGTCCATATTCATGAACCACTGCATGGTAAAGTTTATCATCTAGTTCCTAATTCTAAATCAAAGGAATGTGTGGAAGATGCTTCAGTTAATGGAGGGGTGTCTCCTGGATAGGTTGTTGCAGCAACAGACTCAACCACTTGGTGTTGGATATTAGTTGAAAAGTCATGGATTATGGCTTCTAAAGTGGTGAATGTACAATATTATCTTGACTAGTCTACTATGCTTGAGGTAACAGTGAAGGACAGTGCTGACATCCTTAGAGAGTATGATCATCACTTGTCCCAACAACCTAGATGCGGTCCAAAATAAATTTTTCACATCCTGCATGACAATCTCCCTGCTAATCAGATTAGGGTAATATTTTACAAGTTAGTAGCCTAGAAATAGAATTCTAATTCCCTTGTAATTAATGAACAACGTCTAGTAAATAGTGGTACAGTTATCTAACTTGGTTTGGTGAAGATTCCTAATACAAGAAGTAGCGTGGAAGAGAAATCAGTGGACCAAGGTTCGGCCTAGGAATGTAGGGTTATGACTATAGTAGATGCACAACCTCATACTCCTTTTACAAATCATCATAGTGATCTTTGGGGCCCACTATCCAATGAAATGTTTTCTTTTCACTACTACAAAAACCGGTGAGGGAAGCGCTACCCCTTTATCAACGCTAACAAAAAGCGCTGATAAAGGCGGCCCTTATCAGCGCTAGAAAAAAGAGCTGATAAAGCGCGACCTTTATCAACGTTCAAAAAAAGCGCTGATAAAGGCCCCCCCTTTATCAGGGTTTTTTTGTAGCGCTGATAAAGGCCCCCCCTTTATCAACGCTTTTTTGGAGGGCTGATAAAGGGGGGCTTTATCAGTGCTTAAAAAAATTATATTTCAAAAAAAATTCATGAAAAATAAATTATTGTTATATAAGTATATTTATTCGTATATAAATACAACATATATTTTTTAAATATGTTTTATATACGTATAAATAGACTATTACATTTAATATATAAGAAATTTAGTGTAAATAGATTTAAAATATTTTAAAAAAATATTATTAATTAATAATTTGCTTATTATTTTCGATTTAAAATCATTCAATAACAATTTAAAGACCCAATAAATCAAAAAAAATTAATAAAAGATATAAAATAAGTTGAAAATGTAACTAAAACTTCAAACGGCCATAAATTTTGATCCAGATGTCCGTTTGAACTTTACAGCATATCAAATCAAAACCTGCGATGAGCTCTACGCGCTACTAATTGAGACAAAGCCTCTGTCACATTTTTCAAGCCCAAAAAATGTCCATAAGGCCTCCAAAACTGAGTTTTTAGTCAGGATACCCCGATTTGTTAACATTCAAACACGTATAACTTCTGACCGGATGTCTGTTAAGCATGTACCACATATCATATCGAAGATTGTTTCATTTTCTTTGATTTGACTAGTTGTGGAGTTGAAATAGGCTTCTTGATTATAAGTTATGGTCTTTTTAACATTCTATGGCTTTTCAAATACACATATATGTGTATTTATTCGTAAATATATATGTATGTGTGTGTGTGTGTGTCTGTGTGTGTTTCTATGTGATGTATATATATATGTATGTAGGAATCTATTTATTTATTTATAAACACACATAAAAAACATATTTTTTCATAAATGTATTTAAAACTAATCTTAAAAGTATATATTAATATACAAATAAATATACCTATAAAAGTTATAACTAAAAATATATATATATATAAATAAATAAAAATATATATTAATATACGAATGAATATATATATACTAATATATGAATAAATATATTTATATTAATATGAATCTATATCAATACACGAATATATATAACTATATATATATATACATATAAAGAGATATATCATTAAATATAGAAAATAACAAAATAGCTTAGTGGTAAAGGTGCAGCCGCGAAAGGGGGAGCTTGCGGGTTTGAGTACGGGTAGAGGCAAAGGTGATGCGTGTGTGGGAGGATGTGCGGGAAGGGCAGCGCACGGGAGACCTCCTAGCGCTGATAAAGGTGTGGTCAAGCACTGATAAAAGCTCTCCCCATGCATTTTTTAATTTTTTTTATTTTTTTTTGACGTTTATCAGCGCTAAAATAAAGCGCTGATAAAGGGGTCTTTTATCAGCACTTTTTTTAGCGCTGATAAAAAGGGCCTTTATCCGGGCTTTTTGGAGCGCTAATGAAAGGGACCCCCTATATTAGTTATGGGCTTTACAGCGCTTTTTTAGCGCTGTTAATGCCCGTTTTGAGCGCTCATATAGGCTGTTTTTACAGTAGTGTTTCCCCCAACAGAGATCATTATCTAGGCCACCATTGAAGCTTCCATAAGTTTTGAGTGGTGTAAGGTTGCTTATTCATCATGGTCTATAGACCACACCTACAAAGGTGGATGTGATACAACTTGAGGAAAAGGTTATTTCTTAAAGTAGAAGGGAATGATAGGAAATGGGGGGGTTATCAATGTGAGGGTTTTGTTATATTTATTTTCATATTAAAACCGTCTCCGCCCCATTTTTCATTTTATATTAGCGTTTTTTCTTTTAACTGCTCTTGTACACCGTGGCAATCCTTTTGTTTCACTCAAACTGTTGCTGGCCATTCATCTGGGCACCGCCCCTTTTATCGTGGTCGTCTGATCAGCTATGCGGTTACACCACTACCGTTAGGGTTTGTGGTGCGTTGCCTCTTCTTTCCTCTTATAGGAAGTGTCGTTGGACATAATGACAGCAAAGAAATCTTTTGAGAGATCTTCAACCCTACTATGTGAAGAGTTTCCAATACTCATCGAAGAACCGCCCGCCATGCCGCATCGATCAACTGGACTGGGCGACGCAGATCTAGCATTGTATTCTGAAGACCTCCAACGGATCGAGACCTGCTGCTTGACATCATTTCGTTGAGAGACGAAGAGTTGTTGCGCATCAAGAAGAGTTGTTCCACGCATCAAGCTGTTGCACTACATGGGGATTCAGACAAGGTGAACATGTTGAAGGGATCTGGACAGCTGAACAGTTGTTCGGTGTTGTGAGTATATCTCACCTCTTGCTGCAGATTTGTGTTTTTTATTGCAGTTTGAATCCGTATAGATTGATTGCTGCTAGTGGAATCTGTTGGTATTATCATCCCCCTCGTAATGTGTTTTTTGAGAATTAATAGTAAAACAATGTAAGGTCGTGTTCTTTCAATGGAGTAGGTCCCAAAAGAGTTCCGAACCACGTAAATTTGGGTGTTGTTGCTTGCTGTTTTACTTTCTACTGCCTTGTTGTCTGCCATTTTGGCTTTGTCGCTACTGCCCTTTTCTGTTCGTATTAACTGCAGCGTTTTGAACATAAAATTTTCATTGTAAAAATTATTTTTCACCTGTCCGTTCATTCGGTAATCCTCAACTCATTGGTTGGGGCTGTTTTCCACGATTTCCACCTCCACAAGTGGTATCAGAGGCTCTGAATAAACCATGGCATCTGTAAAATACGAAATAGAAAAATTTGATGGAAATAATGACTTTAATTTGTGGTGGTTAAAAATTTGAGCCTTGTTAGTCCAGAAAGGGCTTCAAGACGCCCTCTACAGACCTAAGAAACCCCATGTGATTCTATCTTCTAATGGACAGACTATGATGACCTAATCAGACGTCCTGCCTGACGTTTTGATGAAAGCCCATAGCTCTTTGACCTTGTCTTTAAATGATAAAGTTCTGCGGGAAGTCGCGTATGAGACTTCCGCAGCTGGTATTTGGTCCAAGGATGAAATACATTATATGACAACTTCTTTAATTGGACGTTTACATAAGAAGCACAAGTTGTATACTTTCAAGATGCATCTTGGAATGGCCATCTAGACACACCTCGATGAATTCAATAAAATCTTATTAGAACTGGCTAATATTAATGTCAATATTGAAGACGAGGACCAATCCATTATACTTTTAATTTCCCTAGATAGATCGTATAAACACCTTGTTGATGATATGATGTATGGAAGAGACTCCTTGACCTTAGAGGAAGTCAAGTCTGCCTTGCTTTCACATGAGTTGCGTAGCAAGGCTAAGGTTAAGCCTGAAGTCGAGGGTCTGAATGTGAGGGTTCGTTCATAGTTTCGAGGGAAGAAGAAAGGTAATGGTAGGAAAGGTAGCAAAAGTTGTAGCCAATCGCAGGAACACCGGTTTAAATCCAAAACAAAGGGGGTTATTTGTTTCCACTGTGGGAAACCTGGGAATATAAAACATAGATTCCCTGAATTGAAATCTGGTAAGCCTTCTAATGAATCTATTGATTATTCGATCTTTGCTGACCAAGGCTATGAAAGTGCTGAGGTGTTGGGTGTTTCCCGTGATACTCTTGATGTCGAGTGGGTGTTAGACTTGGGATGTTCTTTTCATATGCGCCCAGATAGGAGTTCTTTTTATAGTTTGACCGAGGGAGTTGAAGGAGAGGTTGTTGTAGGCAACAATAAGAGATATTGCATCATGGGTAGAGGCTCTATTATGTTAGAGCTCTCAGAACATTCTCTTGTAACCTCATTGGATGTGAGATGGGTTCTGGATTTGCACCAGAATCTCATCTCATTAGGTGGGATAGATCAGAGAGGTTTTTCCTTTAATTTTGATTCTGGTTGTCTTGGAATCTCCAAGGGAGCTCGTACAGTGCTTAGAGGTTCCTAGTTGAATGGGCTATATGTGTTGGATGGAAGAAGACACATCAAGCAGTTGGGCAACACCTATGTCACTAATAATGACAATATTATGCTTTGGCATAAGCGACTAGGACATGTGAGCGCTAAAGGCTTAGAGGAATTGAGCAAGCTAGGGCTACTCACTCAAGTTACACCGAGTAACTTACCCTTTCGTGAAGATTGTGTAATGGGTAAGTCAAAAAGAGTCAGTTTTCATAGAGCCGGCTTTAAAGCTGGTCGCCCACTTGAGTATATTCACTCTGATTTTTGGGGACCTTCTAGGACAACATCCCACGGCGGAGGCTCCTACTTTGTCACTTTTATAGATGACTTTTCTCAGAAATTCTGGGTCTATATTTTGAAAAATAAATCTGACACCTTCGAGGTGTTTAAAACTTGTAAATCCTCTGTTGAAGTCAATCTGGGAGAAAGTTGAAAGATTTAAGAATCGACAATGGTCTTGAATACATGTCTACTGAGTTTATCAAATTTTTTGAAAATGAGGGAATTTTGAGACACTGAACCATGAGTCATACTCCACAGTAGAATGGTTCAGCTGAGCGTATGAACCATACCATTCTTGAGCGGGTTCGTAGCATGCTTGCATGCTCGGGCCTACAAAACTCCTTTTGTGCAGAAGCTGTCACTACGGTAGTTTACTTAATAAATAGGTGTCCCTCTCCAGCCAATGATTTTAAGAGTCCGATTGAATTGTGGAGAAATCACCCCCCGTCCTATGAACATCTTATAGTGTTTGGGTGCACTGCCTATGCTCATGTCAAGGATGATAAACTTGAGCCCTGAGCCATTAAGTGAATCTTCATAGGATATCCTTTCGGGATGAAGGGCTATAAACATTGGGTAGATAAACACATCTTTCAAAAGTTTATCATTAGTCGGGATGTGGTATTTCAAGAGTCTGTTCCTTCTAGAGTCCAGCCTCCCACTGATGATAGTGAGGGTCCTTCTCAGAAGAGGTATCTTGAGGTTGATCCTCCCAGTTTTAGTGAATCTCCGGTTGAGACTCCATCTACCTCTTAGGCACCCCTTTCTCAGCCTGAACCGGAATATGGGTCTAATTCTGATGATGCTTTTGATGGGGGAGCTCCTAGTGACCTTAGGGGTTATCATCTCTCTAGGGATAGGCATAGGAGAGTCATTGGACCTCCTCCTAGGTACATCCATGCTGACATGGATTCCTTTGACTTCAATGTGGTGGCGGATCTTGGTGGAGAAGATCCCCAAAGCTATAATCATGCTACCAATGACAGCAACTCTAAGCATTGGATTTCGGCTATGGAAGATGAGATGAAATCCCTATGAAAGAACCATACTTGGTCCATAGTCAATAAACCACCTATCTCCAAGGTGATTGGCTATAAATGGATTTACAAAACAAAAGAAAACAATACTGCAGGGAATATAATTAAATTTAAAGCTAGGCTTGTAGCCAGAGGTTTACTTTAAAGAGAAGGAACTGATTATTCCGAAAACTTTTCTCCTGTAGTGAAACATTCTTATATAAGAATTCTTCTTGCATTTCTTGCCCATTTATATTTTCATATAGAACAACTAGATGTCAAAACTGCTTTCTTGCATGGTGATTTAGATGAAAATTTATACATGAATCCTCCTTCTAGTTTTGAACATGAATTTAAAGCTAACCAAGTTTTTTTGCTTAATAAATCATTATATGGATTGAAACAAGCTTCTAGACAATGGTACAAGTAGTTTGATTGTTTTATGCTTGAAAATAGTTTCAGCAGGAGTTAGTTTGATGCATGTGTATATTTTAAATTTGTTAAAAAATGCATGATTTATTTACTGCTTTATGTAGATGACATGTTGCTCATGTGTAGTGACATGAAATTAATCACCCATGTGAACATGCAATTGAATCCGTCTTTTGAAATGAAATATCTAGGCTGTGATAAGCATATTCTAGGCATAAAAATAATTAGGGATAGAAAGCATATACTTTTGTATATATATCAACTTTCCTATATCCTTAAAGTGCTTAAGAGATACTTGTTTGATAGTTTGAAGCCTGTTAGTGTTCCTTTAAGTCAACATTTTGAATTTTCTTTATACCAGTCACCTGCCACAGCTTATAATATTGAATACATGAGTATAATCCCTTATGCTAATGTGGTGGGTAGTATTATGTATGCTATGATTTGTACTCAACCAGATGTTGCTTTTTCTATCTGTACTTTGACCAGGTTTATGGAAAATCTGGGCAAGCCTCATTGGAATACTCAAAAATGGTTGTTGAGGTACATTTCTTCTACTTCGTCTCTTTCAATTTGTTATGGTAAGAATGTCAATTCATCTGAATTAGTGACTGGTTATGTTGATTTTGACTATGCTGGAAATATTGATACTAGGAAATCACTAACTGGTTATGTATTTACTACTTTTGGAGGACCTATATCATGAAAGTGAAATATACAGTTGATGGTGTCCCTCTCGACCACTGAAGTTGAGTACATTGCACTAACAGAAGCCATTAAAGAATCCATGTGACTTAAGGGTTTGATTTCTGAACTTATTATTATTAAGGATATTATTACTATGAATTGTGATTCTCAATCTTCCCTTAATCTATCTAAAAACTTAGTATGACATGGTAGGTCCAAGCACATAGACATTAGGCTTCATTTCATTATAGATGTTATTGAAAGTGGAGTAGTCTGTTCCACTAAGATACACACGGAGGAAAATACAGCCAATAGTTTGACTAAGGCTGTGACTTTATCCAAGTTCAAACATTGTTTAGATATCTTGAACTTGGATCCTCTTGAATAACAATAGGTTCAAGAACATCCCCAATTTTATCTGAAAATGGTTGATATTTTTAATTTTTATTTTCATATTAAAACTGTCTCTGCCCCGTTTTTCATTTTATATTAGAGTTTTTTCTTTTAAATGCTCTTGTACACCATGTAAATCATTTTGTTTCACTCAAACTATTACGGGTCGTTCATTTGGTCACCACCCCTTTTATCGTGGTCGTCTGATCTGCTATGCGGTTTCACCGCTATCGTTAGGGTTTGTGGTGTGTTGCCTCTTCTTTCCTCTTGCTGGAAGTGCCGTTGGACAGAAAAAAAAAGCAATGAAATATTTTGAGATATATTCAACCATGCTGCGCGAAGTGTTTCCAATACTCATCAAAGAACCTCCCACCTTTCCGCATCGATCTACTAGACTGGGCAACGCAGATCTAGCGTTGTGTGCTAAGGACCTCCTACGGATCGAGACCTACTGCGTGACATCATTTTGTTGAGCGATGAAGAGCTTTTTCGCGTCAAGAAGAGTTGTTCCACACATCAAGCTACTGCACTACGTGGGGATTCAGATAAGGAGAACCTGTTGAAGTGATCTGGATAGCCGAACAGTTGTTCGGCATTGTGAGTTTCTCTCACCTCTTGTTGCAGATTTGTGTTTTTTTATTTCAGTTTGAATCTGTATGGATTGATTGCTGCTTGGGGAATCTGTTGGTATTGTCAGCCCCCTTGTAATGTGATTTTTGAGCATTAATAATAAAACAATGTAGGGTGGTGTTCTTGTCGTGGAGTATGGCCCAAAAGGGTTCTGAACCACATAAATTCTGATGTTGTTGCTTGTTGTTTTACTTTCTACTGCCTTACTGTCTGCCGTTTTGGCTTTGTCGCTGCTGCCCGTTTCTATTTGTATTAACTGCCACATTTTGAACATCAAATTTTAATTTGAAAAATTATTTTGCACCTATCCGTTCATTCGGTGATCCTCAGCTCATTGGTTGGGGCTGTTTTCCGCGATTTCCCACTCCACAGTTTTTCAATGCAGTGATGGGTAAGGGATATTAAGTAAGGGTGGTTTTGTCTTCTTAATTTAGTGTTGTGTTTAAGGGATAGCTGGGATGTAATTAATGTGGTTTAGGGATGTTGTTAGGGGAAGGAGTAATAAATATAGGGGGCCATGAGAGTGGTTGGGATGTCCAAGATTTCAGAATTTATTCTATCGGGTAGAATCTGGAGGCTATGGAGTTGGCCCCGAAGTACTGGCCCTAGGGGTCCTCTCTTCTTCTCTAATTTTCTTCTTCTTTATCAATCCAATGATGTAATTCCTATAATAACTTCATGGATAATAGATATTTCTATCTTTTTTTTCACTGTATCACCAACCTTTTCAAACAACACCTCATCAAAATCCAAATGAAAAGATCACTATAATTAGTTAAAACAAGAAACACCACCATTTTCGTTTGAAATTTTAATATATCCCCAATTCGATGTCCATTTTTTTTCCCAGATCGATATTGTTCCACAAGTATTGATGATACATAAAGAAAAAATTACTAAAAGGATTGTATATTTATCTTTACCATGAAACTATTTTCCATTCCCCTATTTCAATACCAAAAATTAATTCAAAATGACTTGACACCATATGGCCTAAATAAATTACAAAAGGAAATATAATACGTTTTATTTCTTTGAATTGTATAACACTAACTCAAAAAAATTCATATTCAAACACACAAAAACACACAAGAATAATACAACTCATTTATTCAATGATTAATTATCATAACCTTCGAAGTGGCATAATGATGGTAGATATTGATGTTCCAACTATACCAAATATTATAATGATCATGATGTTTCACATAAAAATGCATCCTTTTCACCTAGAATTTCGTGAGTTTTAAAAGTGAAGGGTTAAATTAAAATTTACATTTGGGATAAAAATCATTTAATAGAATATTATTCATCCTACTGTTGAAAAGTTAAAAATGTTAATATTTTTTTAATTCAAGCTAATAAGAATACCAATTCTATTCTTATGCAATCTCAAATGAATGAAAAGATTATAAATTTTCAAATTCTAATAGAAAAAGGTAATCATAAATTACGGGGGCATGGAAGCATATTCATACCAAAATTTGTCCCCATTCATACCGAATATAATTTTTAGCCATCATATATACTAGGAGTTAAAAAGTAAACTCTTGAGTATCAAAAAAGGCAACAAAAGAAAAAATCATACTCACCAAGCGTGGAAGGAAACATTTATTATAGCACTAACCAAAATGGAAAGAATGAATCCATTGATGGCGTGTAAGGAAATTTTTTTAGTAATTCAGAAATGGATAAAACATTATGGATTTAAATATCATAGAAAATAACTTTTTAAAGAGAAATGACGACTTTTTGTAATAATATATCTTAAATATAAACTGCCACCACTATCATTCTTATGATAAAGTGAAAACATCACCCTAATAACCCTCCTTTTGATACCAATTATTGTTTTCTTATCAAAGATATTTCGCTAGTGTGGGGGTGAATATGAGTTATATAGATTTAAAAATTTGGTCCCTTGAATTTGATCATTTTATCTTACTGTGAGGTACACTTCTTTCTATCCCTAACATTCACTCCATGAGCAATGAAACAGATAAAGCAAAAAAGATATTTTTAATCAGTTCACCCAATCCAAGCTAGTCCAAGGAGTATGTAAAGGGGATGTTCTTATACACCTACAACACTAAAGCACACTAATTCTGTTTGGTTTATACATTTGAGAAAACAAAATAGCCCATTGAACTCATTGATTTTACATCTGAGAGAAACACACCTCCTTTTTCATGAAGAGGAACTCATTGATCCTTCCATGCACCCTTCATCTTCATGAAATGATTGTGTAAAAGTACACATGGAATGGTGTGTCTCTTTTATATAACTCAATGATGTTTCGGTGGGATAAATCTCCTAGATTCTCCTCCTTTATCTCCACTTTCCAAAGTTTCGGTAAGTCTAGAAATCCTTTTTAAATTCTCTTATTTAGCCTCTCTTCCTACCTTCTTAAATATTGTCTCTATTTCTCACTATACAACTTTTTTGTGCAGTTGAGGAGTAATAAAATACTTTTATTTAGAGGGTTAGTAACAAAAAACTTTTCCTCTCCCCTCTTAAGATCATTCAATGTGCCATTCCCACTTAAAGGTAGTGAAAAAATGGACATTGAGTTCACATTAACGACCTCAAATATAGATTATAAATTCCCTATAAAACATTCAGGCTTTGACAATAAATTCTAAACTATGGCGTGACATCAGTTTCTGTGGCGTAGGATCCTCTGTCCAAAGAAACACAATTGTGTTTTTGGTCACCTATTCTACGATGCGGCTTCCTATGCTGAGGTCCATTTTTCTCATGTGTAAGGCTCCTCCATGGACTATCCAAGATCACATTACAATATCCCATGACCTCATAACTCATCATACTAATTATGGCGTGTAACTCTCCTGTGACGTGAGATCCTGTAAGATTAAAATAAATTTATGCAATCATGCTACCTAATCAACACTCACTATTGGATTTTTTATATATGTGGGTTTTATAATTTTTCTTATGGAAATGGGATAGGGTTTGAAATATTTTTACAAATGGGTATTTAGATGCATGAACCTCGTTCATGCATCCTCGGCACAGAGAGATGCGTGAACGGGGTTCACGCATCCTACGCAGTCGGGATAAAAGATTTATGAGGCCCGTCCACGCATCTACCCTCACCAGGAAGCGTGAATGGGGTTCACACATCCTTTGTAAACTTTATGAAGGATGCGTAAACCCCGTTCACGCATCCTACAGAAAGTTTTTTTTTTCATTTTTAATTTTATTTTTTTGTTTTGTTTATATATATATATATAACAACAATTTTCCACAGAATCTATCTTTTAATTAATATTCTGCAGTACTGCCACTACAGTATTCTGGATTCTGACAGACACCCCCACCCATGGCTCTCTTTTATAAGAGAGCTAGCCTGAGTAATTCTTCTGCATTTTTGATGTGGGATTCAGGTTCCCTCTTTCCTGCGCAAAACATTATGCATTTCTGATGTAGGATTTTGTTTCAAGTACGTCACTTTGAAAGACTATAAAATACAAACTATAAGACCGATATAAATGAAACTTAAAACATGGATTAAACATATAAGAAATTGTTGAAAATAAAAAGAATTTCATAAAAAATGTTCATGAATAATAATTTATAAGCTTTCAAAGCCACCAACTTGAAGCATAAAAAATGGTTCAAATACGTATCTTTGAATGACTATAAAATAAAAACTATATGACCAATATGAATAAAACTTAAAACATGAATTAAACATATATGAAATAGTTGAAAATAAAAATAATTTCATAAGAAATATTGATGAAAAATAATTTATCAGCTTTCAAAACCACCAACTTGAAACTTAGAAATGTTTCATGTACGTGGCTTTGAAATCCTATAAAATAAAAACTATAAGACCAATATAAATGAAAATTAAAACATAGATTAAACATATAAGAAATAGTTAATGATTAATTAGTCAATTAGTAATATAATTATTAATTAGTTAATAATTAGTTAATTAGTAATATCATTATTAATTAAATAATAATTAATTAGTTAATTTGTAATATAAATATTAATTAAATATTAATTTATTATTTAATTAGTACTATAATTATTAATTATAAAATAATTAAGTATTTAGTAAGTAATATAATTATTAATTATAAAATAATTCATTAGTTAATTAGTAAATTAGTAATATAATAAATAATTATAATTATTCATTACAATTGTTAGTTATTAATTATTGATAATTATTTATATAATAAATAATTATTTAATTAGTAATATAATTATTAATTACATTATAATTAACTAATTAATTATTATATAATTATTTTTTAATAATTAGTAATTATATTGGTAATTAACAAATTAATTATTATATAATTAATAATTTCTAATTATAATTAATAATTATATTACAAAATATAATTTATAATTATATTACTAATTATAATTAATAATTACATTACACATTAACTAATTATTTATTATAGAATTAATAATTATATTACTAATTAAAAAATTAATTATTATATAATTAATAATTAAAAAATTAGAAATTATAATGAATAATTATATTACTAATTAACTGTTAATTAATATATAATTAACAACTACAAATTATAATTAGTAATTATATTACTAATTATAATTAATAATCACATTACTAATTAACTAATTAATTAGTATATAATTATTAATTAATAATTATAATTATTAATTATAATTAATAATTATATTATTAGTTAATTATTGTATAATTAATACTTTTATTACTAATTAACTAATTAATTATTATTTAATTAATAATTAATAATTAATAAATAATAATTATAATGAATAATTATAATACATAATTATAATTACTAATTATTTTAAAAATTATTTATTTATCTATTTTATAATTAAAAATTATATAACAAAATAACTAATTAATTATTATATAAAAAATAATTAATAGTTATAATTAATAATTATATTACAAATTAACTAATTAATTATTATATAATTAATAATTAATAATTAATAATTAATAATTATAATGAATAATTATAATTAATAGTTATATTACTAATTAACTAATTAATTATCAATTAATAATTATATTACTAAATAACTAATTAATTATTATATAATTATATTACTTATTAACTAATTAATTATTGTATATTTGTAAATAATAATTAATAATTAATAATAAGTAAGTAATAATTAATAATTAATAATTATATTAATTATTACCTAATTAATAATTATATTACTAATTAACTAATTAATCATTAAATATTTCTTATATGTTTAATCCATGTTTTAATTTTCATTTATATTTGTCTAATAGTTTTTATTTTATAAGTTTTCTAAGACACGAACTTGAAACATTTTTATGTTTTATGTTGGTGGTTTTGAAAGCTTATAAATTATTTTTCATCAACATTTTTTACGAAATTATTTTTGTTTTCAACTATTTATTAAATATTTAATCCATGTTTTATGTTTCATTCAAATTTGTCTTGTAGTTTTTATTTTATAGTCTTTCAAAGACATGCATTTGAAACATTTTTATGTTTCATGTTGATGTCTTTGGAAGCTTATTAATTATTATTTATCAACATTTTTTGCGAAATTCTTTTTTATTTTCAACAATTTATTATATATTTAATCCATGTTATAAGAATCATTTATATTGGTCTTATATTTTGTATTTTATAGTCTTTCAATGCGACGTACTTGAAACAGAATCCCACATCGGAAATGCAGAATGTTCTGCGCTGGAAAGAGAGAACCTGAATTTCAAATCGAAAATGTAGAAGGATTTCTCGGGCTATCTCTCTTATAAAAGAGAGTCATGGGTGAGGGTGTCTGTCAGAATCTAGACTGCTGTAATGGCAATACTGCTGGATATTAAATAGCAGATAAATTATGCTAAATTTTTTTGTTATATATATATATATATAACAAAAAATATAAAAAAAAATTAAAGAAAAATTAAAAAAAAATTGTAGGATGCGTGAACGGGGTTCACACATCCTTCATAAAGTTTATAAAGGATGCGTGAACCCCGTTCACGCTTCATGGTGAGGGTAGATGCGTGAGAGGGATTCACACATCTTTTATCCCGACTACGTAGGATTCGTGAACCATGTTCACGCATCTCTCCATGCCGAAGATGCGTGAACGGGGTTCATGCATCTAAAGACCCATTTTAAAAAAAAATTCACACCCTATCGATTTTCAATAATTTTTTCTTATAAAACCCATATATATAAATAAAACCCTCTTTATTCCATATGGTTTAATTATAGCATGGTGGTCTTCTGCTCTTCAAACCTCTATAGAGAATCCTACTCCCACAACCTCAGCACAAGATAAAAAATTGGTTTTTCAAATCATTTTTTTTTGTTTTTAACATTTTTTACCTAATTTTGTTATTGTAAGAGAAATTGTAAATAGATTTCTCACCTCAGTTATTGGTAACTAATGTGGAGAATTTATTTCACATTGGTTATTAAATAAATCATCATAGAAATTAGTCAAAAATTTCAGAATGGGAAGGGTTTTTGACATTGATTATTTTATAACTGACATGGTAAACTATATTTCACATCTGTTATACAATAACCGTTGTGAAAAATAGATTTTTTTTAAATATTTCACATCAGTCAAATAATAACAGATGAAAATAATTATTTTTAATAAAATAAAAATAAAAAACAATATCCCAATAGTACGACAACATAAAAAATCAGAAAATGGTATCACAAATAGAAATAAAAAACAACAACAAAAATTTAAATCATTTCAACTTTGCAATTTTAAATTCAAACTTTTAACTACATTTTATAAATAAACAAAAACTCAATCATACTTATGAAATAATCCGCTCATGCTCTATCTATATGATTTAGCATGTTTTCTGAATAAGGGTGAAGGTCCTCAAAAAGCTAAAAATTTAATGGAAACCATTTTACATGTATTCTTGATATAATTATTAGAACAATAAAATGAAAGTTTGTGATAAAATTTTACAATATGTAATTTTTTAACTGTCAAGGTTGAAATTATTTCGAATAGAAATCGTAGAACATAATATCCATATTCCTTTACTTCTTATTGATAATGATAATCCTATTTTAAAAGAAGTTTTCAATTCAAAATAGCATTTTAATTACTTCTAACCAAAATACTATAATTATAAATGAGAAGTCACATTTGTGAAATTATATATGATATTTTTCAATACTCTTTCCTATTTTATCTCTAAAGTAATCTCTTCCTTGGTTTGAAAATGATATGTATGAAATAAAATTTAAATTCATTGTATTACACAAGTATTCAAATAATCTAATGTATAAGTCCAATATGTTGCCAAAATTTACCCACACATCACAATTTTTATAGAATAACATGTAAAATGTCTTCTCTTTTGGAAAAACTCACAGAGCATCCAATGTTCCTCAATATCAATAAAATAAAATTTGAATGGTTATTCAGTTATAAGAAATAACACTATAATAAATAAGTGTCTTATACCCTTTAAAAAAAGGATTTATCCAACACCGAATTTCACTATTTTGAGATCTTTTATAAATATATATAATTATTTATATATCTTTTATTGACCTCATTATTGGTGAAATCAATTATGGGTCAAAAAAATCATATAGTAATGTCATATCATAATGAATACAAAGGGTAAAAAGTTATATAATAAAAAATGAAAATAACTAATTATTTTCATTAAATTAAAATAAATGAAAAAAATATGATAATCAAGTTACATAAAAAAACATGCATCATGTTGATTCCAAACTAATCACCAATTATAGGCTCCATGATATCTCCCTTTAAAATCATTATATTCATTTCACACACATGAATTTTATAATTCATTAGAATCAAATAAACTCTAAATAACAAAGATGAATATGTTGATAATTTATAAAGTCTAGAAGAAATAATTTTTGATGGCATAGTGTCCTGCAAATGTTGTTGTCTAACCAGTATTCCATTACCTCTAATTTATTCCTATAAAAAAATATAGTTAAATATATAAATATTATAATGTTAAAAATTTAACACCAAAATGAAATAAAGGATATATTGTTTACATAGATCTATGGAAAACTTTTAGACAAGTCTAGATGGCCTAAGCAAAAAATGGTTGATACTTTTTCCAATTGTAGTGACGCCATCAATAAGAAATCGTACTCTGGTTGATATATCTATTATATCATGCACTATAGCCCTATGTTGATACATATCTATCTAATGATGATGAATTTTATCCCCAATATAATATATAATCCCATATCAAATAATATAATGTGGGGGATCCTCAACATATAAATCATAACAGATGGGAAATTTTTGAGGAGGAGGTGTAGGAGTTGGATATGTAGCTGGAGGTGGAGGAGTGGGATATACAACTAAAGGTAGAGAAGTAGGATCTGCAGCCTAAAAGAGTGTTTTCTCATCTGAAAACATCGACAATATAGAACCTCAAATACTCTCCTCTATCATCTCACCGATATCTTGAACTTTAGCTTTTAAAGATTCTATTTTTCATTTATATGTATCTTCCATTGAATAATCTCTATAACAATCAAACACTTTTTTGAATGATAGAATCTCCTTGTATCCTCGTACATGGCCTGAGTGTTCGGTTATCCAAAAAAAATACCTAAAATAACCTTCCCACTCTTAGGTATGAAGGTCCCTAGTGTGATCTTCTCTTCAAGGGATTACTATATAGAATATTTGAAAAGTTCATTAGTGAATCACAATATATAAATAGTTAAAATAACTTAAATACCATAAATAACTTAAACAAATCCTTATATTCCTATCAACTATATCTCTCAAATCTTTTGTAAGATATCTTTCTTTCTTCTCATTCTTACCCTCTTCCATTTTTCAGGTCTAGTTTGGGGGGGGGGGTAACCTATGTAGATCCTAAAGACTCAGCTTTCATTTTTTGAAATATTTCTTCCATTATTTGATCTTCCAGTAACATATACTCTCCATGATATAAATTACGAGGTTATAAGTTTGTGTATTGGATCTTCTAATGATATATCCTCATTTTCTATAAATTAAGGATAAAAAATTATTCATGTGATCGTTATTATAAAAAAAATACTTCTAAAACCTAATAATTCAGTTACCAAAAAGAAATCATGTTATGTACTATCAAAAAACCACTTTTATGTATTTTAATATATAAACAGATACATATCATAAGAATTTTTATTTTTTATTCCCCAAAAATTAAATTTGAGGTGACGGTTGATTTAAAATCCCTCCATCTCCTAGCAGCTAAAAATAAAAATTTATTCTGAACTCCATTACTATCTTGTATATTATTTTTTTGGAACCAAGGCTTCTTGTTGCTAATAATGGAGGTTGGTTTGTGTTTGTTATCAATCTGCAATTGATGACTTGGGAGTTTTCAAAGAATAGGGTCATACGTTTGAGGCTGAAAGCAGTATTGAAGGTGGAATTGTTTTCTAGTATTTGCCAAATTTTTGGGTCTTAAATATTGGGAGTTTGGTAATGGCTCGTAGAAATGTAAGCGGTGAAGGCACACGGTATGTAATAAAGGCGCACGGTACACAGTGAAGGCACGTGGCACATGGTGAAGGTGCGTGGTACACGATGAAGACGCAAGGTACAAGGTGATGGCGTGAAATACATAGTGAAGGCGTGCAGTATTTAGTGAAGGCATGCAGTACACGGAACGATGTGCAGAAGTGAAAACAGCTCATAGTGACGGTATACGGTGAAGGCGTGCGGGATGTGAAATGTTGCTGAAAATGGTTCGCAATGACAGTACGTAGGGAAGAGATGCAGTACACGGACCGACAGACATACGGTACACATAAGGTTAATAGTACATGATAAAGGTTTACAATTCAGAGGATTTCAGTACGCAGTGGAGGATAACAATAGGCGGATGGAGTTCAGTTTACAATGAAGATTACCCCACATTGAAAATTCAGGTAAATCAGATTACTAAAATTTGAGAAGTTATGTTCCTATTCAAGGAGTAGTAATCCCCTTTGTTATGAAATGGGATTGGAGATTGAAATTTTGGAAAGAAATTCGGTGAAGTCCAAAGTGGTGTGTAGTGGGGAAGATGGTACACAGAGAGAATCATCCGTGTAAGAAAAACAATTCGTAGAAGAGAGCGTGGTTCATGCAGGGAGCTCTCGCAGTATGTGGTCGAGCAAGGCATTACGTGGAGCAGGACGGTACGCAGAGGATCGGAATAGTACATGGAAGAGAAAGGCAATACACGGAGTAGGATGATATGTGGAGGAGTGAAGAATTACGCGGCAGAGAAAGGAAGTACACAAAGTAGGATGGTACGCAGAGGAGTGGAGAAGTATGCGGAGAAGGAGTGTGCGGATTAGGGAAGTACATGGTGGAGTATCATGATACACAGAAACAACAATAGTATGCATAAAAAGATGAACGGTACATGGAAAAATATTTAGAATATGCGGAAATAGCAGCAATACGAAGAAATAGCAGCAGTATGTGGTAACAACAAGCAATACACAGAACACCCAAGGAAGCCTGAAAATTGACCAAATCAGTTTGTGAAATTCATTTTCATCACATATCATTGTACAAGAAAATAAATTTCATATGTGGGTGATTATGGGACTTTAAAAGAGTATCTATTTATAGTTAACAGTGAATGATCTAATGCTAAAACATTGAAGTAACCTTTATGTCGATAAACTAAGAGAAGACTCTTCCAACACAATGAGCAAGGGGGAGTCATCAGAAGTGGTTTGAGGGACACAATGTGTTATCCCTAAAACCATGAAATGGTAGTGTGCCTGGAACTGAGTGACTGTGCTAAACTCTTTTAATCCACAAACTGTGAAGATTAGTAGTTTTTGGTATGACCGACACATTGTCGGCATATTCTCCTTGGACATAGACCTTAGTGGTGAACCATATAAAATTGTGGTGTCATTTCTTTGCATGTGATTTTTTATTTTATTAATTTCCTCTTCTGACGGGTTTAATAGGTTCCTAACAATGTGGGAACATGATCCATCAGTTTAAAAGAGAATGTTGACACCCTAATTCACCCCTACCATCTTAGGGTGTTCTGGGGTTTGTCATGTGGTATCAGTGCCTAAAGGTTGCTTGTGTTAAATGTATCCTATTTTTATGACATGTAGAATACAGTTAATGTCAGAGGAGTTGCTTTGTTTGATGGAAGTAACTTTCAGATATGGAATAATAGGATAATATCTCATTTAATATCTCTTGTAATTGATGTTCTACTTTCCACTGCACAGAAAATATAGGTCACTAATCCAACCAGTCTATCTATGACAAATACAGATGGGAAAATGCTGGATGATGATGCTAAAGAACATAATTCTCTAACTACAGATCTTTCTAATCAAATATAACTAAAGGTGATGAAATCTAAATCAGAAAATTCTATGTGGGAAAAACTGGAAAATATTTATAAAGGTGACAGCAAAGTGAAGGAGGTGAAGCTCCATGTTTTTCACAATAGGTTTGATGATCTGAAGATGCACCCTAATGAAAATGTAGATTCTTTCTTCAATAGAATTACTGATGTTATAGGAGAAATTCTAGGTCTTGGAGAAGAGATCAAATACATTGATATTGTAAAGAAAATCATGAGAATATGTACACCCATTTATAATGTAAAGGTTTCATCTCTTGAAGAAAAATATCTTTCCAAACTTTCCCTTCATAATCTGTTGAGCAACCTAGTGGAATATGAGATGATAATAAACCTAGATGATTCAATGAATCGTGTAAGCAAGGAAATGGCATTCAAATCCATATAAAAACTAGAAATCTCAAGAGATTGTTTTGATGAAGATGATGAGGAAAAAAATTCTTTCTCTCGTTGCTAAGAAACTCAAGAAGGGAACATGGAAATTTGAAGGAATGCTACCTCTTGATTGTTTCTGCTAAGGAAGAGTTAGCCACATTTCCTCTCATTTTCCAAGAAAGGTCAATAATGAAGAAAGTGAATATTGAGACATTAAAAATCCACAGAAAAGGTTTTTCAAAAAGGGAGAATTTAAATCTGCAAATAAATTTCAACTAAATAGTTTTTTTTGTGAAGAAGAAGACGATGACAATGAATTACACAAGGAAAAAGAGGTAGAAATAAAATATGGGAACCATGCTTCCCTGATGGTTGCCATTGAAAAGTAAGAACCATTTATAGATAAATATAGAGATAATTAGTTGACTACTAATGTTGATTCCAATTTTCAACTTAAGGATGACTTTGGTAATCTTGAGAATAAATGTAAGAGATGTAATAAGTGGAAAGAAATGGTGGAGTAATCTTCCGAAAATATTGATCAGTTGGATGAAAAAATTGAATGAGTGGAAGAACTGGTGAAAGTATAAACATAAATCCTTGAAATCACTGATGATGTTGTGGAACTAAACTTCAGAATTGAAGAACATGAAAAGGTTATCAATGAACTTACCTTGAGACTGGTGGAGAAGTCCAAGACCATCATGGGACTCGAAGAAGAAGTGGTTACTCTGATAAGTAAACTTAAAAGTGAATCAATTTCAAAAGAAGAAAAAAAGAAAATACAATTTAGAAGTTTCTCGGATGCTGAGTTGCTAGAGAAAGAAAAACATGGTTCTGATGGAGTTGAAATGATCTTAAGTGATCAAAGATCCACATTCATGGGAAATAGTAGAGTTGGTTGTGATACTAAAATGTCAAATTCTATAAATAAAGTGAACTAGAATAAAGTCACTTTAAAAGTTGATCATGTTGAAAATTCATCATAAGTGTTGAAAAAGAAACTTGTAAAATCAAACAGAAAAAATAACTAAAAATTATCCTCATGTTTATAGAAATGATAGGGAGTCAAACTATTTTCCCAAGGAAGAAGGCATGAGGAGAAATATAAGTGAGAAGACATTTCCTTTCATGAAGTGTCATTTTTGTGGCTATCTGGGCCATACCATGTCATATTGTGAAGAGGCAAGAAGTTATATGAGTGGGTAAGAGTTAGGACTTCAAAAAAGGAGAAAATATTCATATAATACTTATTATAGAAGAAATAATTTCTATTGATATTGTTTTCACTATTATAACTTTGGCCATAAAGCTGTGTATTGCAGGAAGAGGTATGACAAGAAAAATTGTTTCAATGCTCAGAGATGAGTCAATATTCATCAACCTGATGGTATTGCTATATAAAATAGGTTTTCTGATTTGGAAAAATAATTTGAATATGAAGAACCCATGTTCACGTAAGAGAGAATTGAAAGAACAATATTGTCTTACACTCAATTCAATATCTCATGGAAATAAAATAAGAAAATTGAGAAATCAAATTTTGTAGAAGTAGTCCTCAAAGATACAAAGAACAAAAACACATGGATTCATGATAGAGAATGTTCATACCACGTGACGGGTCATGCAGAACTATTAACGAATGTCAAGAAAAAGGTTGATGGAATAATGAGGTTTGGTAATGATGGTGCTTTGAAGATAAAAGGTAGTGGAAGTACTGAGCTAGCTAATGGAGAGCTGACTAAAACTGAAGTCCTTTTTTAGGATGGTCTACATCACAATATTATTAGTGTGAGTTAACTCTACGACTGAGGTATTATTATGATAATCAATTAGAATGGCTGTACTATAAGAGAAAATTCTAGGAATTCTCTCATTAAAGTCTACAGAACAGATGTAAACTTATATCAGGTTGATAGAAAAAAGAACATTTTATACCTAACAGTTTAAGAGGAGAATAACTTACGGCATCGAAGATTGGGGTACATCAATAAGAAAGACATGGAAAATATATCTAAGATGATGATAGTCATGAATATCCATAATCTGAAGCGTGAACAAGAAAAGACCTGTGATTCTTGCATGCGAGGGAATCTGGTTTTCAGTTCATACTGGACAAAGAATAAAATAGCAACAGACCTCCTTGACCTCATCCATAAAGATGTATGTGGCCCGATAAATGTTTCTAGAACACAGGGATAAAGGTACTTTTTTCTTTTCATAGATGATTACAGTAGAATGGCATGTGTGATCGTTATACACAGAAAGCAACAAGTTATTGATTACATGAAAACCTATCGTCTAATTGATGAGAATGATACTGGGGAGAAGATCAATGTCCTTCGGTCTGACAATGGAGGGGAATACACATCCATCAAATTTGAAAATTACCTAGAGAAGCATGGGATACAATATGAGGTGGAAGCTGGGTGAACACCACAACAAAATGGAGTTGTTGAGTGCATGAATGGATAGGTAAACAACATGTCTAGAACTATGTTGATTGCGAGTCATATTTCTCAAAATTACTGGAAAGAGGTAGTACAATCTGAATTTTATATTCAAAATCAAACATGGCTATATATGGGTGAGACAAAGACACCATATGAATTTTGGCATCGAAGGAAACCCTCTATGAAATATTTTCATGTGTTCAGAAGAAACTGTTTTATCCAAAATAAAGAAGGGAATCAAGGGAAGTATGGAGACAATGCATATGAAGGAGTATTTTTTGGATACTCAATGAACAACACAACCTACAAGTGTTTCAATAAGCACTTGGAATGAATTGTGGAAAGTAGTGGTGTTAAGATCTTTGAAGAGAAAAACCCGAATGCTTTGAGTAATTATTATACATATGTGATAGAAGATGATGAATAATGTGAACATGGATAAAATGATAATATAGAGGTAGTGGAAGGTGTACAAAACTCTCAAGATTAATGTCATGATGTTGACTCAGAAGAAGAATCAGAAGAGGAATCAATATCTGTAGATAATTCAGCGGGACCCCATAAGAGAAATCAAAGAGCATAGATTGACCATTTCGACATTATTAGGGATCAGAATGCACCTATGATGACAAAGAGAATGAGGAATAATGCACAATCTGCATTTTTATCAGTTGTAGAACTATCCCCTTTTGAAGAGGCTGCAAGGGATGAGTCATGGGTGAAAGCAATGACTGAAGAGTTAGATCAGATTGATAAAAATCAATCATGGGATCTTGTTAAAAGTCCCTAAGATCATAATGTGATTTGTATGAAGTGGATATTCAAGAAAAAATTTGACGAAAATAGAAATGTGATCATAAATAAGGCACGCTTGGTTTTTAAGGGATATTCAAAAATCGATGGCGTTGATGTTGAAGAGACATTTGCTCTTGTAGTGAGACTGGAGTCAATCTGACTATTTCATTCCATAGAAATTCAAAGAGGTTATAAAGTGTATCAAATGGATATCAAGATAGCATTCTTAAATGGAGTATTGGAATAAGAAGTTGATATTGAACAACCCGTGGGGTTCTTGCTTGGAAATGATGAATTGAAGGTTTGAAAATTAAAGAAAGCTCTATATGGCCTGAAAAAAGAACCACGAGCATGGTACTCTCAGTTAGACTCTTATCTGAGAAAGCTTGAGTTTAAAAGAGGAGGATTGGATCAGAATCTATATGTGAAGAATTCACAAAAGGATCAATTCATGGTATTGATATATAAGATGATATTATTTTTAGTGGAAGTAGGCATGGATCAGTGGATGAATTTTCCAATCACATGAAATCATAATTTTAAATGTCCATGATTGATGAACTCACATAATTTTTAGGGTTGTAGGGGATTCATAAGAAGGTTTACACATTAATTTCACAAGAAATGTATGCAAGAGAGCTATTGGAGAAATTCAATATAAATGATTCCAAACCAATGTCGACTCTGATTGCGGTTGGAACAAAGCTTAGGAAGCATGAGGATGAGACTTCAGGGGATCCCCCCATGTACAGAAGAATATTTGGAAGCCAACTGTACCTGATGAAGACATAACCAGATATTGTCTTTGCAACTTGCCTTGTGGACCACATTCATATTAATACAAAGGAAGAACATATAATGGAAATGAAAAGAATCATGAGATACATTCATGGTACACATGATTATAGGCTATAATTTGTTGCTAGAATAGATTGTGAAGTATCAACATTTTCTAATACTGACTAGGCTGGATATATAGTGGATAGAAAGTCTACCAGTGGTGGAGATTTCTATATTTAAAATAATTGTGTGGGATGGTTAAGCAAGAAATAGGAAATTACTTCACTTAGTACTAATGAAGTTGAATATATATCTGCTACCATGGTGTGAACTCGGTTACTTTGGATGAACTAGTAACTGAGTGACATAGGTGATGAGGTGAAATATCCAATAGTGATTTATTGTGATAATAAGAGTGTAATTGATCTTACAAATAATCCTATTTAGTATTCTCATACGAAAAATATTGAGATCAGATATCACTTCATAAAGGAAAAAGTTTAACAAAGCGTGATCAAAATGGACCATGTGGGACCTGATGAGAAAGTGGAAGAAATTTTGACCAAGCCATTATTAGCGGATGTGTTTACAAAACATCGGTTGAACCTCAGTGTTCATCCACCTCCTAGAGCATAAGTTGGATACGTTATTCCCCTCTTCCTTGTTGTTTTAACTGTTTTTAATTTGTTTGTGGAAATGATGTAAGTTTATGGGGGAGATACGATCTAGGGGGAGCATGTATTTTTCAACTATACAAGAAAAGATTCAGTTCATTGGGTTTATTGACAATGGGGGAGAATGGATAAATTAAATGGAGAGTTATTTGTTTCTTTTTGGATATAGGAAAGATGTAAAATAGAAACATCTAGAAAAGAAATGCAAATATGGGGGAGAAAGGAAAAGGATAAGAACTCAATTCATGTCCTATCTATTGTTTTCTACACCGAGCAGTGCTCATGTAGACTTAGAGTGATGGTTGAGTAGTTTCTTGAAGGTTCATGTTTTGATCATGGTGGGCGCATCGGTGAATTTATCTGGATATTTCCAACAAATATAGAGGGGGAGACTGTTGGAACCAAGGTTGCTCGTTGATAATAACAGAGGTTAGCTTGTGTTTGTTTTCAATATGAAATGGATGAATAGGGATTTTTCAAAGAATAGGATCATAGGTTTGAGGATTAAATAAGTATTAATGATGGTATAGTTTCCCAGTGTTTGCTAAAATTTTGGACCTTAAAAATTTGGATTTTGGTAATGGTTCACAGCAACGGTACGCGATGAAGGCGCACAGTACACGGTGAAGGTGTACAGTACATGGTGAAGACGTGTGATATGTGGTGAAGGTGCATGGTACATGGTGAAGGCATGGAGTATGCAGTGACGACATGCATGACTTGGAATGGTGTGCAGAACTGAAAACTGTTCGCAGCGACGGTACACGGTGAAGGTGTGCAGTAAACAAAATGCTGCTGAAAATGGTTTTCAGCAACGGTACAAAGTGAAGAGATGTAATACGCAGACCAACAAACATAATTTATATATACGGTTAATGGTACGCGATATAGGTTCATAGTTTAGAGGATTTTAGTACACAGTGGAGGATAACAGTATGAAGATGGAGTTCTGTTTACAGTGAAGATTGTCCCACATTAAAAATTTGGGTAAATCATATTACTAAAATTTGTGGAGTTATGTGCCTATTTAAGGATTAATAATCCCTTTTGGTATGAAATGATATTGGAGATTAACATTTCGAGAAGAAATTTGGTGATGTCTGAAGTGGTACGCAGTGGAGAAGACGGTACACTAAGAGTATCATCTACGTAAGGAAAACAATTCGTGGAAGAGAGTGGTTCATGTAGGATTCTCTCACAGTACGCGGCCGAGAAAGGAAGTACACAGAGCAGAACGTTACATGGACGAATGGAGTAGTACGTGGTGGAGTAAGGAAGTATGCGGAGTAGGACGGTAAACAGGGGAGTGGAGTAGTACGCGGTGGAGAAAGGCAGTACCTAAAGTAGGATGGTACTTAGAGGAATGGAGAAGTATGCAGAGTAGGGTAGTATAAAGATCAGGGAAGTAGGTGGAGGAGCTACACGATATGTAGAAACAATAATAGTATGTGGAAACAACTACATGGTATGTGAAAATAGCTACATGGTATATGGAAACATCAGTATTATGGAGAAACAGAAGCAATACACGGAAACAACAAGCGGTACGAAAAACACCCAAGGAAGCCTGAAAATTGACCAAATCAGTTTGTGAAATTAATTTCCATAACATATCAGTGTATGGGAAAAAATAAATTTAATCTGTGGGTGATTACAGGACTTCAGCAGAGCATCCATTTACAGTTGAGGATACCTGATCTAATGTTAAACCATTGAAGCGACCTTCAAGTCGATAAACTGAGTGAAGATTCTTCCAATGCAGTGAGTAAGGGGGAGTCAGCGGAAGTGGCTCAAGGGATGTAATGTGCTATCCATAAAACATTTTAAAGTTAGTGCGCCTCACATAGAGTGACTGTGCTAAACTCTTGTAATCCACAAATTGTAAAGATTAGTTGTTTTTGGTATGACCAACACCCTATCAGCGTATGCTCCTTGGACGTAGCCCTTAGTGGTGAAACAAGTAAAATTTTTGGGTCATTTATTTTCATATGATTATTTATTTTCTGCACTTCCTCTTCAGATGTGTTTAACAAGTTCCTACCGACTTGGGAACAAGATCCATTAGTTTAAAAGAAAAATTTGACACCCTGATTCACCCCTCCCCTCTTAGGGTGTTCTGGGTTCCTTCAAAATTCCATTTGATAAGATGAGAAAAATAACCTTTATTAGTTAAAAAAATTATTATAAGTAAAATAATAGTAAATTATCTTTCCGAAATTGCCTCCCTTAATTTAGATATTGTCAATTTATCGACACTTTTACAATAACAAATCAAAAATATAAATTTGTTCTATGATTTCACTACAAATAAAAGCATTAATTTTTTTTTTGAATTTTTCCACCTTGGATTATCATTAACATCAAATTTAACATATATCATATGGTCCTAGCTATAAAAAACTGAAATCTTTTTTAAGAAGGTGAGACATCATTTACAAACCCTAGAAGACTTTTCTGCCCCTACGGAAGAATAAGGCTCCTATATAAAAGGATGATGAGGTGTGTTATAAGAAGTATATGTATGTTCCTCCCAAGAAGCTCTGGGTGAAATAGTTGTTTGATATAACATTATCCTACAAATAAAATTAACAAGCAATTAGTACACATATATAAAAATCCATCTATTACATTTAAAATTAAATGGAAAAGGAAAATTAATCCAACAAAATATAAACTAAACTAAAAAAAATTATTCATATTTTTTACAGTGGTTAAAAAATTATAACAATATTAATGAGAGAGAAAATGTTATAAATAAAGGAAAACAAAAATTAAATTAAATATTATTTAAATCCAACAATTTCATATATATTTGAATAAAAAATTTAAAATGATACAAAAAAATACCACTCTTTATCATATTTGTTATAGTAGTAAACAAAAATATTAAAAAAATACTGAAAATATTATTTAACTTAATCATTAGTAGTTAATAATGTTAAAAGAGCAATGAAAATATTAATGAAACATAAAATGATATTGAGAAAAGAAAAAAAATCTTATGTAAAAATTTATTCAAATCCAATGGTAACATATAAAGTTTAATAATTGGAAAATGATACAAACAAAACAATACTAATCTAAACAAAATTAAAATATTTTTTAAAATAAATTTTTTATTTAAAAAAAATTAAATCTAATAAATCTAATATTTTATTAAATTTCAAATGGTAACCAAGAAATAAAAATATGTTACCTATAATATTAATAAATTAATAAATTATTTTTCCATATTCATTCCTCGTTTTCATTATGTAGGTCACAAACCATGTCTATAATGTGGTCATAATATTCACTTATAATCTTTTCATGAATGTATGGATCTCACATAAATCAAAATCATCATCAATTTTTTCATCAAAAAAATACTATTTTTTCATTATAAAATGATAGAACACTGCACATATGATAGATTAATAACATAAAAGGATCAACTTTGTATTCCAATCTATTCAGATTAACTAGTGTCATACCAAATTTATCTTACCTAGAATTTTTTATTGGTAACCCATTTGTAGTTAAACACTGGAACTCAAAATTTAATATAATCAATCTCTTATATTTATTTAATAACTATTCACTATACACTTGATATTGAGTTTGGGATTTTGTCTTCAGCACTTCAAATATTCATTATTTCTATAAAAACCAATATACTCATATTCTAAATATTTCTTCTATTTCCTGATATTTAGTATAAAATGTATATTCACTAATACCATAATTGAACCCTGTTATCAAATTTAATCTTGGGTCATCCACTAACCATCTCAGTGCTTCTGATTCATCTGATTTACCATGAATTATCTCTTTAAACCATGGTAAAATGTTTTTTATACTCATTCAATATCGAAATATCATTTTTCATGGGATAACATCGTTTTAACACATTAATATGAAATGTTATATATGGCCAAGAGTCATCTAAGTTATTCAAGATTTCTAAATTTACCTACTTTATGGGTTCACCTATTAATAGTCTTACTTTCAAGACATAGATCCCCTTTCCCCTAAAATAAATTACCTATAGATATATGCAGGAAAACCAATGTGAACCACTATAGAAATTAGTTTATACAAAACTTTATAATCTCCTCAGAAATATAATTCTCAACAATGGAGGATTCTGGTTGATATGAATTCTTAACACATTCCTTCAATATCATCATATATATTTCAAAAGGATACACCCAACATAGATATATAGGTCCAAAAAACTTTATTTCTCACACCAATTGAGTCATTAAATACACCATGATATTAAAAAATAGAGGAAAGTGCTAATATTTGACAAAGTGTGGAAACAACATTATTATACAAATTGTTTAATGAATTCAAAACAATCACTTTGTTATAAATTGAATTGAAAAAAATAAAACACCTTCATGATATTCATTCAGATTGGATGAGTTGTATTCTACATAATAAAACTAGTAGGATCAGTTTCATCATGATGTGATAGTCATGATATTTTATACCTACTAACTTTAAATATTTTAGTGACACAAAATATATTACTTTTAAAGAATAACAATGTGGCTATTTTATATGATGGAGGTATTGAAAAAAAATATCCCTCTGGGATAATATATGAAAATTCAAAGGAATTTATGTTCATCTTCTATTAAGAGTGGAATCTAATTCCAAATTTATTCTCATTGATAATAAGTCTAATATTGCATTTTACCCATCCAAAGTATTTCCTTTAATAACAAACTATGTTCTAATGAAAGTTTCATATATATTATTATTCACATTCATCAATGTTATGTGTGAACTCATTATATCTCCAATACGGATGCTCAAAATATATTGATCATTTTTTCCAAATATTTCTATCATTACCAGGTTTTTGTTTCTTTCTAAATGTGAAGTCAATGTTTTTCACCCACTCAAAATACTGATCAGTTGAAAAGGGTTTTGGAGAAATATAAAATTTTCATGATCTCTTGAGTTTATTTTTTAATCTTTGATAAGTGTGATCTATAAAATAACCTTTTTTGACCCATATGTACCTTTTTCTCTCAATTTTTAGTTGATAATATGAATTTGGTCCTTCATAAATAGAAATAGATTTATGCCCCTAAACACTGTATCCAAACAAATTTTAATTTTTCAGGAAGTCATTTATAGATAACATAACCATTACATATGGTTGAAAATGTTCCATTTTATAAGAATAATACACCCTGATACCTTCTTCCTATAAAAGTTTCAAATCATCAATTAATGTTGATAACAAATATCCATAACATTTATCGATTTTTTTGGTCTGAAAATCATTAAACACAACATAGTATATCTTCAATTCATAAAAAATTCAAGAGATAAGTTATAAATTATGAATAAAATAGGACATGAACTATGTTTTATAATATAGTTCCAATATGGATTCATTCCATCTAATTAAAAACCATGTCTAATATTTATAACTTCATTTCATAAGGTATAAAATAGTTGATCAATTTTCTTCCACTGTGGACAATTAGCTGGTTGATGTAGTTTTCAATCACATATTTTATCATCTTAATTCCGTCAGAAACTTTTTTAATCAATTAAATTTTCTAATAAATGATTTAAATGAGGAACTATAAGAATATACCAAATTTTCTTTACCAGGAGTCTTTGCAATTTTTAGATCAATATGTGATTGTTTTTTCAACTTATATAACGATGTCCCGTATTTAAGAAACTTTGAAAACATTCATATTCCTTATTATATAGAACATATTCATTCAAGTAGGCATGTATCTTATTGTACATCAAACCCATATGATATAGAATCCATGGATTCAATTCAATAATAATTGGTTGAAAAAGAAGATAAATGAAAGCATGATAGAGTTTGAGAATCCCAAGATGCAGACAACACTCATGTATGTCATTCTCACTCTAACATAGAAGTATCATGCCTGAAAACCCACATTAGTTTCATGAATTTTATTCTGCGTGATTCTAAACGACATTTCACAAAGTCCTCAACGTAAGACTATGAACTGCATGACATAAGTCCCTTATCATAGGACCCTAAACTACATGACATGAGTTATTTAGCACATGATCATAAATTATGTGATGCATGGTCAATTATTTATGACCATAAAATACTTGGAGTGTTTAGTAATAGATAACCTTAAAATGTGTTCCTCTCTTTGAGTAAGGGATCATTCTTCATAGTCCCCTCTTATTTTATTTTAGAGATTTGAAATCCTTATAGAAATATAGTTTCTATCTTGGAAATGATTGGATTTACATAACTAATGTCTGGTATTTCACCATTACATATTGACATGTCTCTTAATTTATTGGGAGCTTTTATTTCCCATCCTCTTACTTTAGATTCTATTCCTTCATCTCAAGTAGCCTACCCAACACATGATGGTGTAACTGTATATTATTCCAAAACATTTTGGACATCTCCACTTTTACCCAACCATTCCCATGATTTTGATGTCTAAATCATCAGTAGAGAAAAAAAATACTCGAATAAAGATTCTTTAATTTGTGATGTCAAAGACCTTGAGTCAAGATTCTTATCTTATAAACCCATGTACTTGAGTCTATATTATCCACTTGGAAATCCAAAACCATAAGTGTATCCCCTTAGTTTCCCCACTCATATAAATTTTTATAGGGTTAATTGATTCATCTAAATAAACCTCCCTAGTAATAAATAGTGAAAACATAGTTTACTTTGAGCTTATAAGTAACCCTTATGGAATATTTTTGGTACTGAAATTGAGTAACCCAAAATACATACACTACTTTCTGATTGTACGGTGGTGGTTTCTACATTACTAATTGCCAGTCTGTTCCAACCATTTAACATTCCATTATCCATGATTCAAAAAATTTAAGACATTATTTTCTTCATTTGAAGCCCTATGTTCAGATGAATCAAAAATATCAGTATGTTTTATAACCTTATGGATTATAAAAACCACTCAGGGGGTTCCAAGTTATATGACTATAAACTACAAGTCACATTGTTCAATGTATTATGACCTTAAACTATAAGCGTGAAAATCCCTACATAACCTTAAATTACTTGGAGTGGTATATTCCATGTGGACTCAAATTTTAAAGTACCCCCTACACAACTTCTCATTCTAGGTGGGATTTGTCTGTCTTATAAGATTTATTGGCTATGAATATATCTTTATGGCCTAATATCATAGTTAAACCAAAACATGATAAAAATTAACCTTTAACAAAAATACATGTGGACTTATCCCCATTACCATGGGATATGTAGTGATGTGTGGATATCACATCCCATTCCTAGTCATAGATTCCATAACCATGCTTAATTCTACATTGGTGATGAAACCATTTATGATTCAAGACAGGTTTCATCCTTTACTATCTAATCAGTGCACCCATGCATTTCCCTCATTCCCTCCTACATAAGAGAAATATTTGTGTATAGGCTTCCTTCTAAGAACTATTCATGGGTCGATTGATGTTATCACATGATACATAGTTGTGTAACATCTCTCATTCTAGGCCTAGACATAAATTTCATCATCACGCCCCCACGGATTGTACTCTCCTCATTCATACCTGGTTAAAACTGACCTTACTGCCAAACATGTAACCTTAGTACTAGTATATGTTATTTGACTTTAAGAATTGTCCCCCCATCAGTCTTAATAATATGACCCTAACCTATATGAAATTTTCTTCCACTTTGAGTCCACACACACTGGAATGAGATATATCATTAATACCAGGTTATCTCTTACCCTTTATCTGTGTTTCCTATCTAACATTTGGTTCCTCATTCACATTAGGTAAAACTTTACCCTATTATTAGATATGTCACCTCATGTTTGATCAGAGATATATTACATTAAACTTTATCCACTTTTTGTAAAAACTATAAAACCTTGACCTTTTGTTACCTAATTTTTCACCAAATTATAAGAGCTTAAAATGAAAATGAAAGAGACAAAAAACATTTTCACGATGAAAATACATAAAGGGATTCTCAGGATAAATTCAATTTTCTACTCAGTAACACTTCTCCTTTTTATGGTTTAAGGGAATATTTGAGTGTTATAAATATCAAAATAGGAAAGTAATTTTCAAGTTGAAAACCTATAAAGGGAGGTAGAGATAAATTCATTTTTGGATCATAGAGACTCCCCCTTTCATGGATAAGGTAAAAGTTATAAAAATGAATGAAAGAGGGAGAAATACTTTTTCAGTGGAAAGACCATTATGTAAAGACTAATAAAAAGTCATGTCTTCACTTTCTAATTCTTCCCCTTTCATGGAATAGGAAAAAGATAGAGATAAAAATGGAAAACGAATAAATATATTAGGAACCAACACTTATCCCATGAAAAACTTGTGTAGTGATATATAAACCCAATAATATAGAAAAAAGTTAGATTGGTCTTTTCCCCCTTAAAGTGAGCTTAAAATAATCCATGGGTACATTTTCATTCAGGATAAGGAGACTTATTTACATTGATCATGACCTTTATTTCATATGATCATGTACTTAAGAAATTTATTATTATATACTTTCACCCTAATAATGTTCTCAATAAATATGTTGGAATAGTGTAGCCCGATCAATTTTGAAATAATTTGGGTTGAATTCTAATGGCATCAACAATAGTGTTTTTGTGCGGATTTGGGTGGTTGTGACACTATAGCACATTGGACTTATTGTGTGGTTGGTGGAATAGTGCATCATTTTATTTATTATTTTATTTAAGAAAGATTTTTTGTATGTGTCACTCTAATTATCTCCCTATATTTGAGTTTGTTATTAATATGTTTTCTGATATTTTTAAAAAGTGTGGGTTTAATTATTTTAAAAAAAATATGTCTAAAAGGAGGAATCGATGATGCCTTTTTCCCTCCCCCGTGTTGTAGTTCACCCATATTGATGACATTGAAAAGACAGGGGGGATGCCACCTTTCCCCCATCTCCCTATAAAAGGGAACACCCTTTCTCCTCACTTGAATTTTCCCCCATCTCTCCTCAATCCACTACATTTCTCTCTATAAAACTCCTTTTCTGTGTGGTGGAGTCGGTGGTCCAAAAGAAGGCCAGGTTTTTTTATATGCATCATTTTGATGTATTTTTTATTTAATTTAATATTCTTTTATTTAATTATATTTTTTTATTTCTATGTATTTCAATTTTTAAATAGTTTAGTTAGTTCTAAATATTTTGTTTATTAGGTTGTTTAATTTGTTATATAAAGTTTGGAATAATAATTTTTATTAGTAATGATTCGGTATAGATTAAGTATAGATAAAGTATAGAATAAGTATATATTAAGTAAAGAGTATTGTAGGATTAAGTATTGTGAAATTTTGGTATCATAAAGATTATGTGGTTATCTAAGCAACCAAATCCTTGCCTAGATATAAACAAGTGGATTTGGATCGATCATAGATGTACCTATGGGTAAAACCCAAAAACACTGCTTTGAGCTAGACTCAAACATGAACTTGTGCATGACAATGGGCCTTGCTGCACAACTGGTTTGACACTCCTGGGGGATATTCATAAGATGATTCATATTTTCTTTATAAACTACTAAAATACCTAAGAAAAGAAAAATAAAATCAGTATACTTATCAATGATAAAATGATAATTGTGAGGATATATAATGAAATTGACAAGGAAAAAGGTATTAAATAATGAATTTTATTACTAGTAATTCAATTCTTTTTAGTCAGTTTTAATGATGTAATTTATTATGTAGTTTAATTAGTTATATATAATATAGAAATAATAATTATTATTAGTAATGATTAATTATAGATTAATTAAGGATAACATAGGATTAAAAACTAATATGCATGATTAGTTAATTATAATTAACTAATGAATATCATATGATTAATGATTAAAGAATAAATAATCAAAGAATAACTTAATAACGATTTACTAGTGAGTAATGAATGATTGATTAGTTAAAAACTGTACTAAGGCAAATTAATATCATTATTTTGGATATAACAAGATTTTCGAAAATTTTAGTATCATAAATATTATATAGTTTAAAATTAATATTTTTTATTGGTAATGATTAATTATAGATTAATTACTGAATAACATTGGATTAAAAGATGAATACATGTAATTATTAGTTAATAATACTTATCATTGATAAAATGAAAATTATGATTACATAAAATGAAATGGAGAAGAAGAAACAAATTAAATTACACATGAATGTTTTACAACATACAATAAATTCCTGAAATTTTTCAATTAAACATGGTTTGGATGAGATGAGTGTGACAACAGAAGTGAGGTAAAATCCAGTTCATATTTATTTAGTATCTTAATGACAACATATAAAGTTATGTACTTAAAAAGTTAAGTATATACTTTTAGAATGTGTTATTAATCTATCAAATAAATATTAGTTGGGATTTACCTCACTTCTGAAGTTAGGTTCATATCATCCAAACCACGTTTTGTTGAAAAATGTTAGTATTTCATGTGTGCTATAAAACATTCATGTGTTATTTTATGTGTTTATTATTATCTATTATAGGGTGATTCAAGAATGATTAACTCATGATTAAATAATTATTAACTGTGTAATGATTAACTAGTGATTAAATAATGATTAACTTATTAAAAATTGTACTAAGAAACGTTAGTATCATATTTTAGGATATAAGAAAATGTTTTAAAATTTTAGTATCATAAGGATTATAAAGTATAAAAATAATAGATACTATTAGGAATGATTAAATAATGATTAATTAATTAATAACATAATATTAAAAAATGAATCCATATAATTATTAGCTAATGATATTTATGATCATATAATGTGAAATGAAGATGAACAAGCACATTAAATAACACATGAATTCTTTATAATATACAAAAAATTCATTGACATTTTTCAATAGAATGTGGTTTGGATGAGGTGATTCTCACTTCGTACATGAGTTAAAATCTAGCTTATTTTTAATTTGTATTTTAATAACATCTTTTAAGGATATAGACCTCGCTTTTGAACTTCCAAAAGTTTTTGGCATTCTAATGGCATCTAAGATGAAATCTATCATATGAGGCCAAAAACTTCCATGTTTAAATTTTAATTTATATTGGATTTATAGTTTATATTTTATAGGCTTTCTATGTTAGGTAGGTGGATTTGGATCCTCCTCAACAATCCTTCTTTTTTCTATCACATCTGAGTAACTTTTCTTACATTACTTTCATTTTCATTTTATTATTTTATTTATGGAACTCTTTATTTTTAATTTTTTTTAGATGTTTAGGAAATCTTTTAAATTTTATATACATTGTTTATATACTTTATATTTTACATGATTTTAAAATTATCCACGTAAATTTTAATTATTATTCCTATGATTCAAGTAGTCGACTTTGAAAGCTATAAAATATAAACTATGCCAAAAATATTAATGAAAACAGAAACAATCGATAAAAATACAAGAAGGGATGATACTAATAATAGTATATTCATTTCAATAGCCATAAAACGTATAAATGAACATGTTTAATAAATTTATATGTCTATGGTGATGAGTTTTAGTCCCACTTGGTGGTCTGTGAATAGGATGTCCATGTCGAGTTCACTGCGGAGTCTGATGACTTGGAAATGGATGATCCTTGAGCAATAGAACATCGACTGTCGCATACTCCACCTGTGTGTCTGTGGGAGTAGCTGCCAACTGCATCTCGTACTACCCTCCTAATTGTTTTCCCACTAGGGTGGTATAAGTACTTGCCATCATCGTAGTGGGTAATCAAGCTTGCGGTGGAGATGTACCCCAAGGATGTGATGGATCTGGACCCCAAGGTTGCAATGGATCTAGACCCCAAGGCTGTGATGGATATAGAACCCAAGGCTGCGATGGATCTGGACCCCAAGATGGAGAGAACTACAGATATCCTATCAAGAAAGATGGATCACGTACCACCTGAGGCACATCTTGAATCGGCTGAGGCTTGACTACTAGAGGGCCAACCTCTGACTGTTGAATGGGTGAGGCCTCACTTACAGAACGACGTTGTCTATGTCACCATCATCATGGATCCTTAGCACCAGCAACAATAGCTGGATTTTCCGCTAAGGCAGGAGCCTCCTCTCTTTGGGATGGACACTCGAAGATGCTCTAAGAATGTGCACGATAAGATGACCTCAGCTCCATCATTTCAGCATGGACGACTGCCTGAAAAAATACACCATTCTCTTCTTTATCACTCATGAAAAGAAGATGCTCTGAGTGAATGGACTATAAAGTGATTCAAAATAAATTAGAAAATAGTTCAATAAACATACTAATGGAAATGTATTGACTTACAATCTTATGAATCTCTCTTCCATGTCAGGTAAGATACAGTATAGACTTTAGTATATAACATGACTCATACTCAACCTTATCCAAAAAAAAGAATCAATTCTTAGGTATACCCTGGATCTGAAACTCTCCACGTCTGCTCCAGAAGTCGAGAAACAAGTCATGCACTTAGTGCCAGTCCTCATCCTGCATCCCTATTAGCATCACCTCATGAAGCAGCTCAGTCTGTCTCAGTGGAAATGCAATTGAATGAGCATAACAAAACTGGTGCATGAATTTATCAGGTTGATGCCACTCAATAATATGAAAGTGAATGAGGGTCACTACAACCATTACATCCTCAAGACCAATAGTGTAGTATGGTTGTAACTGGTCAATAATAGTCCAGTATGGAAGCCATGAAATCTGAAATGACATGTATCCTTTGTTAAAAAATATCCTTACTAAAAACCAAAATTGATGCCATTATTAAATTTGTTAGAAAGTGATTGACTGTATATATATACCTGGTCGGGTAAGAGACAATCCAACTAGAGCCGATATATGCCCAAATGGTTTCTCAGACCCATGTGGAAATTGTGTCTCTGACACCACCTATAAAATACAACATCGATAGTGACAAATAATGAGAAATAAAATTCAATAAATCCTCGTAGAATAAGAATTCAATAGAAATGAGTGATCATACCAGCATCCATGTAGAGTATCATACTACACCTCCATATCAATTGGTAGACCAGCAAGCTCGGGATAGAATTTAGAGATGCGCTCCCATGACCACATCTGAAAATGGATGATGCATCCCACGAGATATGTACAGTACTTGTGGGATAGCCTGCATAATGCTATGTACGTGTATTCCAAGAATACTGATCCCCAACTATACATTCCAGCCTAATAAAAGTAATCTAGTAGGGGTATCCACATCAGGTGCACATGCATCCCCAAGTGATCAGTACACATGGTCCCTCTAATAAGCCATAATATATATAAGTATGGGCATAATGCAGGATAATATACTCATCATCATCATTAGGTAATTGTGGAATTTGTACCTCCAACGATGGCATATATATCGACACCCCATATGTATCCCTACAGTCAGAAAAATTCCAACACCTAACAATCATTGATCATGGTTGGTGCAAGATGCACGAGTGGGTGCAATAAAGGATCTCCACTAGATAGGAAGACTGAGAAGCACTACCACATCCTGGAGGGAGATGGTCATCTATCCATCAGGAAGGTGGAATGTGTGTGTCTCTAGTATCTACCTCTCCATGAGGGCAGCAAGTTTGTGATGATTGATAAATGTAAAATCTGATATGGAAATTCCATATAAATTTTCATGGAGCAAGTATGGTCTAATGGAATGTGGAGGCTCCCTGTGATGAAAATGGTGTGCTCGACGCACCCTGATTGATCGATCCTCACCACCGTCTAATACTACCTTATAGATATGGCTATCCTACTGAGTGAGTAGTATGGTATCATCTATCTGTATTTAAACAAATGAAACGGGTCATAAGTTTAAAATGAAAATAAAACATTATAGCCAGCAGAATGATATAACTTATAGAATGCAAGACATTCCATTTTTATTAACATTGTTTTATGAAGTTATTTTTACCAAAATAAAGGGGTATGTATTTAGGTTTTTCAAATATTGTTACTAACGTGTTTTTAATATATGATTTTACCTAGAAAATGTTTTTTTGTAAGATATGTTTTTATATATTTATATATATAAATAGTTTTTATTTGTTATATATATGTTTTTTAGAAAACTGTTTTCTTTGTAATATTTGTATGACTGTCCACAAGATGGTATATTTCATGATTATTTTGTCACATTTAAATGTTATTCTGTAACACTAACTAAACTTCAAGAAATAATTTGTGGGAAATGAACCATGACGTAGGAGGAATGGTGCCAACGACGACAGTGATGATGTAAACTCATTCCATCACCAATTTCATTGTCACTATTCCTCCTACGTCATGGTTCATTCCCCAAAAATTCATTCTTGAAGTTCAGTTAGTGTTACAGAATCAGCAGTACTAATCTTTGTTATTGGTTGTGTATTATACCGAGCTCCTTTATCAGTTTGTATAACCTCCATGTAGTAGTACACACAGTTAAAACCAGACTCTACATGTCAAAAATGTTTTCTGATCATGATTATGATAGTGTAACTGATATTGAAAAATATGGTTGATCATATAATCTTTATTATACATATATTTTATAACATCTTCTTCTAAAGTAATATATAATAATTTTATTTCGTTATACAAAAGTTTAATAAAATATCAGTCACATAATGTTTTGAAAACTGAGGTAATGGGATGATGTTTTTGGGTTTACGGTTCAGCTTTTAGATTTTAGGATTGAGTGATTTGGGTTTCAAATATTTAGTATTAGGTCTAGGTTTTGGATTATTTGTATGGTTTTAGGGTTTAGGTTTATTATTTTAGGGTTAGGGTTTAGGTTTTATGGTCTAGAGTTTAGAATTTTATGATTATAGTGTAGGGAATATGTTTTTGGGTTTAGAATTCTACTTTTCGGTTTTGGGGTTTACCAAACCACAATAACAAAGAAGAGATAATAACATATAATTTACCATATGGGAATCTCCCAATGAAGAAAATACATCATTGTGGCAGAGAGTTTGAACTCGACCCAACAACGTTAGGGAATAATTTACGGTTAAGACCTTCTTGATGACATATGGCACATCTCAAACTTTGACCTTCTTCTTGTGGCCATTCCATCTCATTCTGCATCTTTCTGGCCTTCGGCATCCCATGGGGATGCAACCGATTGATGTTAGGTATCACTATTAGTTGGCATTCAGGCATTGGGAAATAATGAAACTCCTCAATAGGAATCCATGGTATAGCATAACAATCAGAAATGGTGTCCATCTGGTACACTGGATCAACATATGCTTCCCATGATATGTTCATAGAGGCACCTGTTGTGATGAAGTGTGTGCACGGAAACTATAAGTCCTGAATATTTCCACATTGACATTGCCTTTTTTCAAGTAATACCGCCATTTTTTACCAATTCTATTTGTGATGGGGTTCAAATGCTCTTAAACAACAAATCAAGAGTCTTCTTGTCTAAAAAGGCAGATATGATACTAAAATATTCCTCAATATTATTTTCAATATCTTATTGAAAGTGTCCTTCGTACCTTATCCCCTGCTGTATTCCATCTGATGCTATTTTTTGTCTATCAACAATGTAAATCAAGAAACTGTATAATGTCTCCCAAACTGGGGAAGTTATAAGTAACTTGTGAAGCCCTTTGAAGACACCTCTGATTCACTCCACAATGTGTGTGGTCATGTGTCTGTACCTCTTCCCCCCATCGTATGCCAATGTACATTTTTTTGGAATCAGTATCATATAATCATAAACTACCTGATTATCCTGGTGGATTTGTTCAAAACATTCTTCCAAAAACTGTTGATCTGACTCATATGCTACACAAAATAGATTAAATTTCACATAAATTGATTTTATCTTTACATTGAAATAGTAAAAAATTTCCAAGACAATGCGTACCCAGCCTCGCGATTTTTTACTTCATCGGTTCGTTGTAGATTTTTTATGCACGTTACTAGAAATGTGTTTAACGAAGAATTCATGATGGGAATTTGGGTATCTCCATGTATTAGGATCCACGTTGATTTCCTCATTAATTGCTCAGTGCTGATTAGATATTAAATAGACACCATGAATATTGGTGAAATGGTTGTTGATACATGCCAAAACCAACTCCATGATTCATAGTTTTTTTCTCTAAAATGGAAAAGGCAAGAAGAATAGGTGAATAGTTTCCATCTTGGGTTTCCACAATCAATAATACGCCCCTATATTTTACATATCGAAATGTTCAATCAATATAAATGAACTATTTGATAAAAAGAAATGCAGTGATATGGGGGAGGAATGCCCAAAACAACTGATGAAATTAAACACGAGATAGATCATATCAGTTATCATGAGACACATGTTCATTTGTATCAATATGGAATACAACTTGGTTATGATACCTCAGTATGGATAGAAATTACAACAACACCCAATATGAGTCATCCCAATCACTATAGACCTCCACAATTGCCTTTTGTTTTTCAATCCATGCCTTATTATAGAAAATATTATAACCAAATGTATGTTGTATTATATCTTTCACAAGGGCTATCAAAACATATTGGAATGTCCAAATCATATAAAAAACAATGTATGGAACAAATTCTACATCCAATGAGGTATGATCTTGTGTTAGGATTGGATGGGCACAAGTATGAGCTGCCTCAATCCTTGAGATTCTTCAACCTCCAAATGCAATGTTTGGAATTTCCCTCAAGAAAAATCAACAATCATCACCATAATTCTCACACCATATGAGATATTTACGATAGCCTGATTCCATAACTATTATATGCAGTGCCTCTCAATGTGAAATCTATTTATCAGGGTTTTTAATACATCTTTACATGGAAAATTCCTTCCAACATGTAAGATTTTGTCTAGATCACTAAACCTATCTGGTACAACTTTGGAAAACTCAGTAGTCGGTGTGAGAACATTATTGTTGAATTTAGGTACACATTTAATTGATTCTGACCGAGATGCAAAGAGTGGTGGATGATTTATTGTAGTTCGTGGTTGTTGTACAACTAATGAATTTATTGAAACCTCTTCCCTAACTTTCATTAGTCCCTCCTCATCAGCACTGTTGTCACCATCTATTCTGTCATTATGAAACTCCTCATCATAAGTCAAATTAACATGTATATCTAGTAGATAATCTCAGATGTCCTCTTATGCATCCTTTGGAATAGGCTCAATTTCCTAGGGTGGACTATCTTCATCACTCTTGTAAGTATAGGTCTCTGTACAACTGGTTGTTATTGTTTTACAGTAGAAACATCAACATATAACTCCATCATGGTACCATATTAAAGTTGAGAAAATAAATTTATTGCTTGGACCCACTACGCATTAGTAACCAATAGACATGATAGATGCCATAGCGTTTCTAGGAATTGAAAATGTCTATAGCTCATAGACTTTTTCTCTTTATCGGCTCCTGGATTTAAGGAACCCTGATTTCTATCTTGAAGGTCACTTAGGGTAAAACAATAAGTTGTTCTAACCACTATAATTGGTTGTGTACCATAAGAATATCTTTTCTGAGTTTTAATAACCTCCTCATAATAGTATAGACAAGAAAACATGGCTCTCTACATAAAAAATGTTTCTTTAATCAAAATTATGATAGTGTAACAAATATTAACAATGATGGTTGACCATACAATATTTATTAGAATGTAATTTTAGGATGCCTTTTTATACCCTAAAATATGATAGTAATCTTTTATAATATAAATATTTATTAAAATATAAGTCACAGAATGTTTTGGAAACCAAGGTAAAAAAGAAGACGAAACATAAAATAATTTTATTTATCATTGATAAAAGGATAGTTCAACTTATATAATATAAAATGAAGAAGAACAAACACATTAAATAACACATTAATTCTTTATAACATAGAATAAATTCATTTACATTTTTCAATAAAATGTGGTTTGGATGACATGAGTCTCACTTCAGATATGAGGTAAAATCTAGCTTATTTTTAATTGGCAGCATAATAACATCTTTGAAATATATGTAATTCACTTTTGAACTTTCAAAAACTTTTGACCTTATAATGAAATATCTTAGATGTCATCTTATATTTCATTAGAATGAAAAAAACATTTTAAAGTTCAAAAGTGAATTACATATCCTTCGAAGAGGTTATTAAGCTTCCAACTAAAAATAAGCTGGATTTTAACTCATGTACGAAGTGAGACTCCTCTCTTACAAACCACATTCTTTTGAAAAATTTAAATTAATTTATTGTATGTTATAAATCATTAATGTGCTATTTAATGTTTTTATACTTCTTCATTTCACATTATATGATCATAAGTATCATTAGCTAATCATTATATGGATTCTTTTTTTAATCATATTTTTTTCATTAATTAATCTATAATTAATCATTTATAATAATAACTATTATATCTAAACTATATATTATTTATGATACTAAAATTTTAAAACATTTTCTTATATCCTAATCTATGATACAAATGTTTCTTAGTACGATTTTTACTAAGTTAATTATTCTTTAATCACTAGTTAATCATTACTAAGTTAATAATTAGCTAATCATTAGTTAATCATTATTCAATAAATCTATAATAGAAAATAAAAACACATAAAATAACACATGAATGTTTTACAGTATAAAAGAATTACCAATATTTTTCAACAAAACATGGTTTGAATGATGTGAGCCTATCTTCAGAAGTGAGGTAAAACTCAACTGATTTTTATTTCATAGCTTAATAACATCTTCTACAAGTATGTAATTAACTTATTAAGTACATATCTTTAGACAATTTCATTAATCTACCAAATTAAAATAAACTAGATTTCACCTCACTTCCGAAGTCACACTCATCTCATCTAAACCATGTTTAATTGAAAAATTTCAAGGTATTTCTAGTTTGTTGTAAAACATTCATGTGTAATTTAATGGGTTTGTTTTTATCTATTTCATTTTATATAATAATATTTTTTATTTTATCAATTTCAAGTATTATTAGCTAATCATTACATGTATTCATATTTTAATCCAACTTTATTTAGTAATTAATCTATAATTAATCATTACTAATAAAAATTATTATTTCTAAACTATATTATCATTATGATACAAAATTTTTATAACATCTTTTTAAATATGGAAAAATGATATTAATGTTTCTTATTACTATTTTTAACTAATCAATCATTCTTTAATCACTAGTTAATCATTATTAAGGTATTGTTTAATTATTTATTATTTAATCATTAATCATATGATATTTATTAGTTTGTTATAATTAACTAATATTATGTATTAATTTTTAATTATATTTTATCATTAATTAATCTATAATTAATCATTACTACTAATAATTAGTATTTATAAACTATATATAACTAGTTAATCTACTTAATAAATAACATCTTTAAAACTGACTAAAAATAATTCAATTACTAATAATAATATTCATTATTTAATGCCTTTATCCTTGTCGATTTCATTCTATATCTTCATAATTATCATTTTATCATTGATAAGTATACTGATTTGATTTTTCTTTTCATAGGTATTTTAGTAGTTTATAAAGAAAATATGAATCATCTTAAGCATATCCCCTAGGAGTGTCAAACTAAGAGTTTTGCAAGACACATTTTTGTACATGAGTTCTCATTCGAGTCTAGATCAAAGCAGTGTTTTAGAGTTTTACCCATAGGTACATATCCGCCAGAGGCACATCCACTTGTTTGTATCGAGGCAGAGATTTGATTGCTTAGATAACCTCATAATCTTTATGCTTTCATAATTTCACAATACTTAATCTTAAGTTATTCTTTAATTAATATATACATAATCTATACTTAATCTATACTTAATCATTTCTAATAATAATAATTATTCCAAACAATATATAACTAATTAAAGAACCTAATGAATGAAAAATTTATAACAAACTAAACTGTTTAAAAAATAAATACTTCAAAACTAAAAATAATTCAATTAAATAAATAAATTAAATAAATTAAATAAAAACATACCTCTAAATGTTTTTTGTAAAAAATCAAGCCTTCTATTGGACCGTCGACTCCACCGCACGAAAAAAATAGGGTTTTTTAGAGAGAGAAGTACTATATTGAGGAGAGATGGGGGAAAATTGAAGTGAGGAGATGGGGGTTCCCTTTTATATAGAGATGAGGGATAGGTAGTATCCCCCAACTACCTTTTCCATGTCATTGATATAGGCCAAAGGCAACGTGGGGGAGGGAAGGCGGCCTTTCTGATGTCGCCTTTCAGACAAATATTTTTTAAAATAATTGACCTACACTTTAATTTTTTTTTCAATAAACATATTAAAAAACTCCCCTATATTTATAATCTTGATCATAGTTAATTTTACACCTCTCCATGTACTTAGATATCATTATTTGAACCAGGTAAATCTTTATGTCATGACATATTTTTATCATTCCTTTTTTCCTTTTACTTTTATACAAATCATTTGTCATTTTTTCACTCCAGAAATTTATGCAACAACATAGTGGTGTTTCCATTAGGGTTATTGAACCCTTATTAAATATTCTATTCTCCATGAACCTACTTGATTAATTTTATGTATAAGTCACTATTAACCAATATTTCTGAAGTCAATATTCTCCTCTTGTAGTCTCAAAACCTTGATAATATCCTCTTGGTCAACCCTTTCATATCAATTTCTAATGAGTGTATCTGATTCCAAAAAAGAATCCTATTCTTGGTAATGAATCAATTATATGTATCCAACCTTCCAACCAGATCCATGTTTTAATCCTGAGGAGAAGATCCTTTAACCCTATGTGTTATTTACTAAATGTATGGTGGTAATCTCTCCATTATGAATGGTTAACTTATTCCCACTTATCTCCATTTACTATTGAATCAAACATTCTTACGTTATGATTTATAGATTCCATAACCTAGAAAGTCAATTGAATTCAAATACCCTCATTATCAGACATTCACGTGTCATTCCCATTATCAAATAAATATTATGACATACAAATTTGTTAACCCTCCATATTTGGGTATGAATTTTCCATCAATAAAAAAATTTCATTAGTAAAAATACTAATCTTGGAAGAAAAATTTCCTTGAGTTGCAACACCTCTCATGAAATCCCAAATTCATTAATTTATGATACACCTCTTGGAAACCCCAACACATTGATTTGATATTATCCTCTTGGAATATTCTCATTTGATATGTATTCATTATCGTATGACATTAAAATACATGGAATATGGTCCATTCTGTAGTCCCTTAAAAATATTATCATGACCAATTATATGTGACCTAATTCTCTTACATAATATCTTGATATATGTAAGCATACCAACTATATGGGTTTACCAATTCACATTGAGTCCTCTTTAATAACCCTAAAAAAGGATGAGACCATTATATATTCTACTATGAATAATCATCATCTACAAAAATTCCCCCTATTAAGAGATATATGTGTCTTGAAACATGTTTTGATAGGCAGTGTAGTCATATCGAGACTACATGTTCCAAGAGTAGCCAAAATACCTCATTTTCACCTTATCTGTAGTCTTGAGACATTTACCAATATATGTCATGGTTCATTCTTCCCAACCTTACCTATTTATTTATTCATTACATTTCATTTTATTTTACATATGAGTATGTGTTTTTTGTAGGGTCTATTCTAATAACAATGTGTGGCTTGATTCTTAGTATTTCTAAATGTTTAGTGATGTTTAGATCACTTATTTTAGATCCAACAGAAAATTTTACTTTCATTCCCTACCACTACCATCCTTGTATTTGGGCCTACCAATTCATGTTAGGGTTTCCTCTGTTAACCCTACACTAGGATATCAAATTCCATGAGTGTATTATTCTTATTGGTATAAAGAGAAGGCATGATTCCATTATTCCTCTTGGCCGATCAAAATATTTGATTCTATTACTCTTAGTTAAACCAAAATACCTGATTCAATTATTCCTCATTCCAATAAAAACACCTTGATTTGATATTCTCCTATTGGTTACAAAAAAAACTTAGGTTGATATCCGCTTCTAGGAAATACAAAATCGTTGAGTTAAAATTCACTTCAAGGGAATAAAAAAGACTTGTGTTGAGATATGCCTCTTGGTGAACATCCTTTAATAAACCTACTTGAAGGAGTATAAAATTTTTACCTATATTACATTATAATTAGAATTTTTTATCTTGAATGAATCCAATTATAGGTATGGGTGACTTTTTGGAAATAAAATATATGTCATGCACTTTTACATGATAAACATAATACCATCCTCAATCAGATGACATCAGTTGAGATAAATAAGAAGGAATATCACACTCAATAAAGAAGAAACATAGGGGACCTCTTTGTGCCACATGATTTCTCACATACCAAGGGATGGTTTTCCTTAAAAAATTATCAATCAAATTATGTGACGGTGAGAACCTCCCCTTGGTAGTAGACCATGTATTTTATCCATATATAATGAAAAGGTGATATAAAAAATAAATATATGTTTTTAGGGTATTGTTAAAAAAATTATCCATATAAAAGACCATATATGAGTAAACCCAGTATAAATGGGCCTAATAAATTTCACAATATTAAATTTCATTGGTATTAGAGAACAAACGTTCACCCAAATGAAAAGTTATGGTCATTTAAAGATGTAGTATTATGATATATATTTTTAGAGTCCATGCATTTTATTGGTATTATGTTCCCTAGAAAACACACTATGAATTTCATGCCAGTCCACAAAAGCACCCCACCTCACACTTCAATACCCATAACTGAGATATTAAAGAAGTTACATACATTTATAGCTCATGGTTGGGCACCATGGTCGATATTTTCTTATAAAAGGACCCCTTTACCTCACATTTTCAACATGACAGACCAAGTATAGACTTGATAACCAAAGGAACTGATAATTAAAATGAGTCCAAAAAAACCTCCTTCAGGTGATTTTTGGAATTTATACTTAAGGATAAGGGGTATAATATTCTATTCCTAGTCACTTTTATATGGAGCCTCAACCTAGGTGCCAAACCACTTGGGCATTAAATCACTTGGGTGCCTGATCACCAGAGCATCAACCACCCTAGGCGTTGACCAGTTAGGCACCATAAAACTAGGATACCTAATCCCTTGGACTCAAACTACCCTAGGAACTTACCACCAAGGCCATAGAAAAAATATGTTCCCTATCATTTCAGTGTCAAATTCCATAGGCATTGTCCACTTGGGAACCAATCCACATGTGCATATGATTAACTGGATTCCAACAACATTAGACATAAACCACCTGGGAGTTTACCCACCTAGGTACCAAATCATATGGTTTTTTATTACAATAGGAATTGACCACATTGCTATCGATCAATTTGGGTACTGACTAATTTGGGTTTCAACTACCTGATAATCAACCAATTATCCTAGGCCACATACTAGAGCTCCACTTCACCAAGGATACCTACCTGAGCATTACATTCACCCAAACATATTTGATGGGTTTCCCACTTAACCCAAGACTCCTACATGGGCACCCAATTCACCATGGACATCTACCTAGGCACCCCACCCAACCATATTTGTCCATACTTCAGGGGCTCCAACCCCACACCTTTATTCAGGATCAGTAATAGCTTATAGTCAATAGCCTTTGGTATGATCCCTAAAATTACATCATAGACTATCATAAAAATTCAACTATCACACCATGAACTTTTAGTTTCAGGTAAAACATGATTTGGGTTATGATACCTATAACCCCATCCTTACTCCCTGAAAACATATTAAGTCGAGTTTCTTTTCACGGTTTCCTCAAACAGTTTAAGTCAAGACACTTCTCTTTGTTTTTTTATATTCCTTGATTTGATATTATCCTATTTTTATCCACATATAACTTGAGTTTAGATTATCCTCTTGGTTTTCCAAAAGTCATCAAGTTGAGTCCTCTTAGTTTTCCAAAATTTTGGGAGTCAAAATTCTCCTCTTGGTGACCATAATTACTCACACCTGATCTGTATGTTAGGTTAAACCAGAAAAGGATGATCCATTCATAAGTCTGCCACCAAGCCGTTAATTTGTACCTTTAATCAATTAATCCACTACACATGACTTCAACGATATTGGAATTGGTCATTGTTTCATAACTCTAAAAGGAACCAGAAGAGCCCTTATTATATGACCTCAAAAGGTATGAAAGGATCATTAAATAGCATTGAACTAAATGGGTTCTGATTCACTTCAATGGGACACATAGGAAGCCACTCTTGGGGGTCTGATCCTAACTCTCCAACATATCCCACCTCCTTTAATAGGATTCCAACAACTTCCTAAATGGAGATAAATTTTAGTGTGGCCTCTTATATAGATTTATACTATATAATAACTAAATACTTCGTTCAAATGAGAGACAATATAATTATCATGTGAAATTTACTCTTAAATTCTTGTCGTTAGTTAATAAATTTCTCAAAATGTGTCTTCGTCACCACCCAATGTGTTTGATAGGACACCCACTTTTGGAAATTTGTAGATCCATGTGAGACATAAAACAACTATAATAGACTTGCATGGAATGAAATCCAACAGAATCAACAATCCATTCGACATCATGTTTTATACAGTTTATATTTTTCAATTATTGTAGTGCTTATTTTTATTATGAATATATGTTAGTAGAAGTTTATTATTTCTTATATGAAATATAGTTCAATTTACTTGTGTTTTTTTATTATTCATTCTAATGTGGGGGAATGTTTTAATCTTATTTGGAAAAGGAACATAATCTGATGGGGAGTTTTTTTTAAATTGATACAATCTTTGTGTTTGGTGGATTGATTATTACATAGTGTTTGGATTCAATATGTCAGGATTTTTAAAAAAATATTTTATTACTAATGATAATATTATTATAAAATATTTTTAACCTCTAGGATGAAGCTTAGGGGTATCATCCCTATGGGGTTTCAAGAGGTCTCGAGTTCATATCTTTATGACTTCCTATAAGTATGTGTTGTGTGTTTCCTTTTTAGAATTTTAATTTTACCTCTCCAACTATTTGTAATTATTATTATATATGTTATATATATGTTAGAATTATTATTTTTTCTATTTTTATTAAAAATTTAGTAATAATTAATTATAGAAATGAATTGATATTTTGGTACACTAAGTACCCAAACCCAAATAGAATTTTAAACAATAAAACTACATTTGAAGTTACACAAATCTGATTTAATAAAGTTATGTTCTTCTTGATACCCATTTAATTTTTAATAATTATAAAACCAAGTCAAATCATTATTTTTTGTTAATTATTTACAAATAAATATAATTTATATATAATGACGAATTCACTTCCCAATCATTACACCAACACCTTCACAAAAATCAATTTCCATTTATTTCACTAATAATATAATAGAAATTTCATTGAAAAATATTTTTATTAATAATATTAATATAACGGAAATTAATATCTTTTATAAATAAAATAAATATAATTTACTTATAGTGTAGGATAAATTTCTTATAAAAAGTAAATAAAAATTTAAGTTTAGAAAATGACATTATTTATCCATTTATACATCTATTTTACATTGTTATAATAAAATAAAAATGTCTATAATGAATAGATAAACATGGTATGAATAATTATAAAATTTATGATTCTATATTTTCAATCATATTTTATTATACGCAAAATTTATAACACCCACCGAGTAAATGGGTCTTGAAGTTAAAACTAATGAATTTCTCACTTGTGAACTTTTGATATGGATCACATCTATTAATGGTGAAATTTGGTCTTTATGTAAATTTTTTGTAGGTCACTTCATCGTGGAAATTGAATCACCATTTTCAACCATAATGTTATAGTAATGACCCAAATACTTAAACAAAACATGTTCCAAATAGTTATAATAACTTAGACACACATCTATGTCACTCGAGGATAATGTAAATGTTTCCGTTCAATCATGAAATATGTTTGATGTGGTATTAAATCATTAGAAAAATGTAACAAATATCTTAGGTTCATTTCAACATTTGATATGATGTATCTTGTGTCACAAATAGTCAAAGAGTACAACCAACCATCCACAAATTCTACTAAAAGTATATGACCAAGTATAAAAAGGAAATATATCATAAACATGGATCATACATCAAAACAGTAAAAAAGTAAAAAATGGTATGGAAGTAAGAGAAACCATGCTAAAAAATCATGCATAAGTTTGAAACAGTTGTAGAAAACAAGTCTTTCATGATCAATAAAAGTGGATGCCAAAGACCTTTTGGAAGAACATGAGATCACTTTTGATGGTTGTCATTCCTTCATGGAAGGATGGGTCATAAAAATGTATTTTTGAATGCCACCAGTGGTCCCCACCATTCATAACTTCTATAAGAATATGATTATATGGTTTTTATTTTAAAAAATATTTATTAGTGGGTAACCATAAGAAATCATGAATAATTATTTTTAATTTAAAAAATTTATTAAATAAATATAGAATCTCCCTGATGTTTTACAAAAAAAAATCTTTAATAATAACTTATAGAAAAATGATAGATTTAATTTCAAAGATTCATGACATGCTCTTATAATAATTAATTTAGAAAAGAAAATATCCACATAACTTAAAATAATTACACACAAAAAAGTATAACACCGCAAAAAACCAACATTTTCCTCTCCCAAATGGTAATCATAGTTCCCCAAGACCATCACTCCCTATCCTAGTAGACCACTTGTCAAACACTAATGTTTTAATGTGTTCTATGCCAGAAAAAAATATTAAACCCTTAATTTTGAGGTACCAAATCTTCTCTAATTAGGTATAAAGGTATCCGTTCTTGATATGTGAGCCCATTTTATTTAGTGATGATATGATGAAAATTTTTTCTCATAGTGGATGCCTCTCATATTGAGAGAATGAAATAATTTCTAGTTTGTCTTGTGATTTTTTAAAAATGTGCGAACTTATACAAATAAAAAATATGAAAATAACATATAATATAAAAAATTATCTATCATATTTGAAGTTTTATATTTGAAAAAATATTATTTAGGTTAGATTTAATGGTGTGATTACCATTTTTGACTATTTAATGGAACTTTTAGAATTTGAGATTCTATAAATCCATAATGGAATTGGATGGAGATGTTAGTGTGGTGGTATAAAAGTTTGGAAGTTTGGAACCAGGTAAAAAGACAATTGGAAATCAAAAAAATAATCTAGAAGGTGGAGGATATGTAAGAGTAACTAAGTAGATTCAAAGGATGCATATGATTAGTGAGATATTTAAGATTAATCTGGAGTGGGGAATTTGGATCTCGCACTATTCAGAAAGAGATGGATATAGGTCAGTGGTTAAATTTGACTACGTATATTGATCCCCATAAAGATTGGATCAAGTGGGAATGCTCTATATGATGATCAGAAGGTGGTGGGAATTTATTGAATAGATATTTTCTATGGAGTTTTTCTATAAATACTTAGGAACTGACCATTTTTATAGAAATATTTTTTATAGTAATCTTTTGTTTCTCTTAATAAATATTTTCAACATTCCCCCCATGGAGTGAGACTAATTCTAATCCACATAAATCATTTGTGTAGTTCTTTTATTCATTATCATTTCATTGTTTAATGACTATGTATTTTCCTTTTAATGATTTGAGATATCTTAAATATTATTTTTAGAGCTAGGCACTGAGTTAATGCGAGATTCCAGGGCCCTAGGAAGCACAATTTTAAAATAATAAAAATATTAATATATTATATAATGCACACACATTTTTTTTGAAATATTGGGATAACACCCTAATGTATTCTCATGTCAAAAATATTATATAGACAATAAATTTGGAAAGAAATTTTTACCATTGGCACGATATAATCTTTGTTCCTATTGGGTGTTCGACCTAAGCATCATCATGGGAGGAAAAATAATTTAATAAATCATTAAATTTATTTATTTATTATTACATCCTAAAACTAAACCCTCTTCTAAATAAACACACCCTCTTCTACGGAAAGACACAAACCACCTACCTCGATCCGAGGGGATCGATATAAGTGACCCACGATGACAGATTCCCCTTGGAACAATGTATATCTTAGAAAACGCACAAAACACTCAAACTACGATAACTTGGAAACCAGGAGGAATTGAGAAACAAGGCTAAAGCAGAAGGAAGAACTCACCTCTGTGATTCCAACGCAACTGATCGTGCTCGAATCGGAGAACGGACGGCGAGGCGGGAATCCGTCGAAGATCCGGACCTACGGTCGCTCTCGGACAGATGGAAACTAAAGAAGAAGACGAATATGGGGGTTAGACGCGACCCCGGTCCGTTTACTGAAAAAATAAAAAGAAAGTACACGACGTTTACTTCTTGAGTACACTGCGTGTACTTCAATTTTCCATACTCCGAATTATCCGGCCTCCACCTCAGCCTTACACACCGTGTGTGTGGGCTGGACATGGCCAGCACACGGCTTCGAGCCGGGGAAGAGTACACGGCATGTACTCAGAAAGTACATGGTGTGTACTTCTGAAATTTCCAGGAAAATCATTTTTTCCCAAAAACTCCAAGAATAGGAAAAATGTACCTGAAAAGAAGATCTAGGTTCTTACAAAATTTCCCCCTTAAAGATATTCGTCCTCAAATTTCCCTAACGAGCCAGCGAAGAAGAAACACCGAACAGCTCCGGCCACAGCGATCGTACATTAGTCTCCCTCTCCCAGGTCTCGTCTTGTACTCGCCTGTGCTGTCATAGCACTCGTACTAGAGGAACAGACCGCCCGCAGAGAACCTTCATACTGCGATCAACAATCTAGATAGGATGCTCCTCGAACAATGCATTTGATTCAAGCTCGACTTCCTCAGGTTGAAAGACGTGAGATGGGTCTGAAAAGTAGCGTCGGAGCTGAGAGACGTGGAAGACGTCGTGCATGGTCCAATACCTCTGAGGTAGCTACAACCGATAGGTGACCGACCCCACTCTCTCCAAGACCTCAAATAGCCTGACGTACCACGGTGAAAGATTACGCTGTCTCCAAATCCTTTTTTGTCCCAACCTCGGTGCGACTCGTAAGAAAACCTAATCACCGACCTCGAACTCCAGAGGTATTCTCTGCTGTTCAGCATAAGACTTTTGTCGAGACTGCACTGTAGCCATCCTCTTCCGAATCAGCTCTATCTGCTCTGAAGTCTCCTGAACAAGACGAGGTCCCAACAAAGCTTCCTCTCCTACCTCCAGCCAGAATAAGGGTGATCAGCATGACCTACCGTACAAATCCTCGTATGGTTCCATATGAATGGTCGCCTGGAAAATGTTGTTGTAGGTGAACTCCACCAAAGAAATATGCTTCTCCCAAGAACCACCAAAGTCTAGGATGCAATCTCGAAGCATATCCTCAAGCACCTGGATCGTGCGCTCGGACTGGCCATCAGTCTGGGGATGGTATGTTGTACTCAAAAGTACCTGTGTACCCAATTCCTTCTGAAGTCCCTACCAGAACTGAGAGGTAAAGCGCGCATCTCTGTCTGAAACAATAGAGCGCGGAACTCCATGCAGACGAAATATATCTCTGATGTAAAGTCGTCCCAGATCATCGACACTGAAGGTTTCCTTGATCGGCAAGAAGTGAGCAACCTTCGTAAGTCTATCGACTACAACCCAAATATCATCGTTCCCTCGAGGCGATCTCGGCAACCCAGTCACGAAGTCCATCACAACATCGTTCCACTTCCACTCCGGAATGGGTAACTACTATAAAATCCCCACTAGTCACTGATGCTCTACTTTCACCTGCTGACAAGTAGAATATCTCATGAAAAAACCAGCAACATCCTTCTTCATACCTAGCCACCAGTATTGGAGATGAAGGTCCCAATACATCTTGGTGATGCCAGGATGAACTGCCCAAACTGAGGAATGGAAATCCCGCATCATCTCCTCACCTATGTATACTGGAACCCATATGCGTCCTTGGAAACTCATGATCTCATCCTCACCCACTGTCCATCCAGGAAGAGGGTCCTCTCCTGACACACTCTCCCGCAAGACTAAGCCTTCTGAGTCTGATAGCTACCTCATCCGTACCCGATCAAGTAGCGTGGAGGTAATAGCTACAAAAGATAGAAAAGTCTGTCTCCGTCTATCATGCACCTCCAGATGCATCTCAGAGAACAGAGACCTCAACTGCCACTCACTACTGTCCTCCTGAACTGCCTAAATCTGAGTTCTCCTGGTCAACGCATCAGCCATGGCGTTTCCGTCTCCTGGTGTATAGGCAAGCTCGAAATCAAAAGACTGAAGATACTCGACCCACCTGTGCTGTCTCAGATTCAGATCATGCTGAGTGAAGATACACTTGAGACTCTTGTGGTCAGTGAAAACCACAAAGTGCTATCCCAGAAGATAGTGTCTCCAACAGTGCAAGGCATGAACAAAAGATTCAAACTCCAGATCGTGTGTAGGGTAGTTCCTCTCATGTGGCATCAACTGCCGAGACCCGTACGCAACGACTCCATCTCCCTTCATATGCACAGCTCCCTGCCCGATACCCGAAGCATCACAGTAAACAGTGTAACTCTTTCCTGGCTCTGGAAAGACTAGTATCGGTGCTGACGTCAACCTCCCTTTCATCTCCTTAAAGGCTGACTCACAAGAATATGACCATAAGAACTTCTCCCCCTTCTTGGTTAGACCTATCAAAGGTGCTTCTAGACGAGAAAAGTCTTGAATGAAGCGTCTGTAGTATCCAGCCAGCCCTAGGAAGCTCTGTACCAAAAAAACATTCTTAGGCTGCTCCCAGGAAACTACAGCTCTCACTTTCTCTAGGTCCACAGATACTCTTTCCTCTGAGATGACGTGACCCAATAAGTAAATATGATCCATCCAAAAGTGGCACTTCGAGAGTTTAGCATAAATTCGATGCTCTCTCAGTGTACTCAGAACGATCTCAAGATGTGTGGCATGGTCATGTCGAGTGTGAGAGTACACCAAGATATCATCCACGAAGACCAAAATGAATGAGTCCAAGTAAGGATGGAACACTCAGTTCATTAGTGCCATGAAAACTGCTGGCGCGTTCGTGAGACCGAACGCCATGACTGTATACTCGTATAGACCATACCTACTCCTGAAAGATGTAAGAGGTATATCTGATGGTCTAACATGCAACTGATGATAACCGGCCATCAAGTCGATCTCCGAGAACACCCGGGCTCCTCGAAGATGATCTAAAAGGTCATCGATCCATGAAAAGGGATATCGTTTCTTGATCGTCAACTGGTTCAGCTTCCGATAATCCACACAAAACCGAAGGGTACCGTCTGCCTTCTTCGCAAACAGAATAGGCGAACCCCAAGGAGAAGTACTGGGTCGAATGAAACCCTTATCCTGTAGCTCTTCCAACTGCTCCTTGAGCTCCTGAAACTCAGGTGTGGCCATCCTATATGGAGGAATGGACACCGGTGCCGCTCCTGGAATGAGCTCAATAGAGAAGTCTACCTCATGCTCCGGAGTCAAACCCGAAAAGTCTTATGGAAAGACATCCCTGAAGCGATCCACCACTGGAGGAAAGTCCAACTGTGGAGTCCCTTGATAAACCAGATAAAGACTGGCAATCTGGGTTGTCACCCCTCCAAGCCCAAGATGCTCGAGTACTGCCCGACTCACCCGAACGTACCATTTTCCTTTATAAAGGAAAGATTAACCTTCTGGTGAAATGAAACTGACTATCTGGCGATAACAGTCAATGACTGCCTGGAAGGGAATCAACCAGTCCATGCCGAGAATGACATCATAGCCTGTCATCTCCAGGACATAGAGATCCCATAAGAAGCGATACCCTGCAACCTCAAGAGGGAACTCTCTACACTGGCATACACTAGATTTCCTCGTCCCCAAGGGTGTGTCTAGTGTCAATGAGTCTACAGAAGAAAAGATACAGAGTCCAAGGCTCTCCACAACAGCAACAGAGATAAAGCTATGTGTAGCACCAGTATAAAAAAGGGATGAAGATAAAACTGAGGCTACTAAAATCGTACCTTGGATAGTAGAAGGCCCGGGATCCTGCTCATGATAAGTTTGCTCCACGATGAAAGATTGGCATGTACCGCGACCCTACACCCCTGGCTGACCACTCTGAGCTGAACCGCCCTGCTGGTGTTGAGGAACTGGTGGCTGACCGCCACGGCCTCGCCCTCCACCTCGGCCCGAACGGTTGTAAGAACTCCAGTTCCCCGACTGGTGAGAAACTGGTGGTGCTGCTCCTGAACGAGGAGTCATGGAAGAACACCGGTAACCTACTGCTGGTGAGAAAACCTGGTAGAAACGCTGAAGGTGACCCAACTTGCCGCAAGATCGGCACTCCACGGGGTCCCTCTGGCACTACAGCCTCATGTGCCCTATCTGGACACACTGGTATCATGTCACTTGGCTGCCATAAGATGCGTCTCGCTTCCTCGAATCACCACGTGTAGGCTCCCTACAGTGCTTCTTGCTGTCATCTGAAGGAAAGCTAGCTCTGGAAGCAGAACCGCCCCAGCTCACAGCTCCAGAGTCTCTCATATTGCGCTCCTCAATCAGTGCATGATTGAAAATGGAAGTAACGGAAGTCAGCTAGAAGATGTTCACCTGCGAGCGGATCTCCTGCCTGATTCCATCCTTAAACTTCCTCGCCAAGAACACCCCACTCCCATCCCGAAGGGGTGTAAAATGCTGCAACTTAGTGAAACGATAGGAATACTCCATGACAGATAGAGTACCCTGCTCTAAGCTCATGAACTCCCGGGCTTGATTGGCCCTCAGGGTCTCCGGGTAGAAGTAGTCGTAGAACATGCACTGGAACTCCTCCCAAGTCATAGCCTGATACTGACCCGCCTGTAAGATCACGTCCCACCACCTCTTAGCGGAGTCTCGGAGCATGTAGGTGGAGAGCTTGACCCACCTCTCTGGAGGCATCTCTAGATGCTCGAAGATAGTCAGCATGGCTTCCATCCATGACTCTACAGCCTGAGGTCCTCCCTCCCCTGAGAACGTGGGAGGATGCTGCTGCTGGAAAACCTGCATCAAGTCTTCCATAGACGAGGTAGGAGGTGGTGCTCCCTGGAAGGCCTGCATCATCCTCATGAAACCTTCCCTGAAATGCACATCAGCGCCCGTGACTAGCACAACAACCGGTGCCAAGGCTGGCTCGGCTGGGGGATCGACAAGAAGTCCTTGATCAGCCCTGTCTGGTGTCTGATCACTGCCTGACGACAGACATATGACCAGAGGACGTCTCGGTGGCATAGCTCTGAAAGATCAAAAGCACACCTTAGACCAGGAAAACAAGGACAAAGAACACAAGAGTACAAAACATGAACAGGGGAAGAAAACACACAAGATTGCAAAACACGACTACACGGCGTGTATAAAACTACACGGCGCGTCTTCTTAAACCACTGACATGGGCGTGTACTCTGACCCGACAAGTCGTGTACACTTCAACTACACGGCGTGTTGACCCCCACACATGGTGTGTACTTGAAAACTATTCCCTTGCCCGAGTCTCCTTACATGGTTAACCCACATGGTCCGACTCAACCCGAGACTACACGACGTGTTCGAAACAAACACGGCGTGCACTAGACAAGGCTTCGGCGGGCCGTGTTGTTAAGTACACGGCCGTATACATGGATGAACCTTACACGGCGTGCTCAGAACAAGCACAACGTGCATAGGTGAAGGCGACACTAGCCCGTGTTGTTTGTGACATGGTGGGGTACCTGGGCAAGACTACACGGCGTGTTCCGAACAAACACGATGTGTGGAAAAGAAGGTAACTCCGGCCCGTGTTGTTCGTGACACGGCCGAGTACCTGGATGGACTACACGGCGTGTTCCCTATGGACACGACGTGTTCTACCCGAGCTTCCCTGACCCGTGTTGTTAGTGACACGGCCGGGTACACGGCTCTGAACTCACACAGCGTGTACCAATCGTACACAGCGTGTTCCTGAAGTTACTCCCAAGACACCGTGTTCTGCTCACACGGTTAGTGACACGGCCTGAAAACTACACAGAGTGTATCCAAAAAGTACACGCCATGTATTCTGGGTTTTTTTGGGCAGTAGCTCAGAAACTGCGCAGAATTCTAGAAACACCAAAAACAAGGGAAGAGATGCCAAATTCCAATCCGGGAGGGCCCATAACACCTCAAGAACCAAAATTTGGCGTTCATTTTAAGCAAGAAACAAAACAACAGTTTTCTAACATAGCAGTATAGAATCTATCAAGCAACTATCACAACAACATGCATAATCTACACAAAGTATATCACAACAGCATGCAATCACTAATTAACCCTAGATTGCATGGAAAGAATGCATTACATGTGATTTCTACAAGTGTCTATATGATGAATGAGATGGAATACCCTCATCTCATCGGGTTGCGACAGAAATAGAACCGAAATATCAAAACAATATCTGCACAAGTCATGTGAATCACTCTAGGTGAAATTAGATCAACTATAAAATCTCATAACCAGAAAATTGCAATTAATGAGGTAGTATGGCCTTTCCCTGTACACGGGTTAGCTACTCCTGAGCACAGCTTAATGCCAAGTACCAAATCCTTCCTATCCCTGGCTAAAGTTTCCAAATAGTAAGGCAAGAGAAAAGAACTCCTCTGATACCACTTTGTAATGTCTCGAGTCCGGAGCCCCTCCACTAGTGCCTCGTACCCGGTTCGCCACATGACCTCAAGCACATTTACCCGAATGACAGAGGCTGCCGACTAGCAGCGAGGGCCTTATTGAGTCGGTGGGGAAACTATTCCCCCATTCGGTAAGGTATACAAGGTAAGAAAACAACAATAAACAACAGAAGCAGTAAACAACATGCATAACAACAGAAACCAAATAGCGAAAGCAATGTATATATATATAACTATGATGATAATGATGTAGCAGATACATGTATCTAAGGAAAACAACAAACACAACAACGTGCTGAAATACAACTGAAACCAAGTGCAAAAGAAAAACAAAGTAAGCTCCTCAGCATCGCGAGAAACGGCTCGGTCCCATGCTCCCCAACTCCTGATGCAGTCAAGATCCCTAAGTAGAAGGGCACTTTCCCTTATATATACATGCAGAAACATAGTCGACTTGGGCCCAAAAGTATGGCCCAAACAGGGTGTGAGATATAATCCTAGTAGGCAACCACCCAACGATTTGTGCCTAACAGTCAATGAATACAAGGCAATAATAAAACAAGAAGCAGTAAACAGAAAAGCACAAGCAGCTACAATCCACAGTTCTAACAAGTAAAGCACACAAGTAAGCAGTCAACAATAAGAATAAAACAGGTCCTCTAGGTAGCTCTCATAGTCTAACCCCTATGGTTCAACCTCTAATTACTAGTAACCCTCTGGGAGGCACACACAGTCTCACCCCTCTGGTTCAACTACGTAATTAAGCAGACTCTCTGGGGAAGCACTCACCGTCAATTCCCCCTATAGTCTCGTATCGTGCTAAAGGCTCTCTGGGGAAGCACTCAACATCAATTCCCCCTGTGTCCCGCGTCATAATTAAAAGACACTCTGGAGAGACCCTTCCGTCAATTCTCCCTTTGGTCTCACATCGTGATTAAAAGACACTCTCGAGAAGCCCTTCCGTCAATTCTCCCTTTGGTCTACTACTCCAGGTTCTCACAGTCCTGAGTGAAGGGTAAAACATGCTCAGCGCGTGTGTATCGTCCAAGTAATCCTCAAAAACTACTTGGCTAACAACTAAGGCTCAACAGCAATAGTAAAACAACATATCCAAAATCCAACAAATAGGCATGGCAACTGGCAAAACGAAAAACTGGCAAAACAAGCATGGAAAAGCAACCTGAGCACAAAATAAATTACACTACTCACAATCAATAACCTCTACTAAAGAAATCAAGCAAAGCAGGCAAGCTGCATGGGAAAAACAAAAAACACACAATACCCAGTTCAAGGGTATTGGTGGAATTTGCACATAATATTCATCAACATTCTGCAGAAAGACACAAACCACCTACCTCGATCCAAGGAGATCGATATAAGTGAACCACGATGACTGATTCCCCTTGGAACAGCGTAGATTTGAGAAAATGCACAAAACACTCAAACTATGATAACTTGTAAACCAGGAGGAATCAAGAAACAAGGCTAAAGCAGAATGAAGAACTCACCGCTGCGATTCCAATGCAACTGACCGTGCTCGAATCAGAGAATAGACGGTGAGGCAGGAATCCGTTGAAGATCCGACCGTACGGTCGCTCTCGGACAGACAAAAACTGAAGAAGAAGGCTAATATGGGGGTTAGACGCGACCCCGGTCCGTTTAATGAAAAAAAAGTACATGGTGTGTAATTCTTGAGTACATGGTGTGTACTTTAATTTTCTGTACTCCGAATTATCCGGCCTCCACCTCATCCATACACACCGTGTGTGTGGCCCGGACACGGCCAGCACACGACTTCGAGATGGGGAAGAGTACACGGCATGTACTCAGAAAGTACACGGCGTGTACTTCTGAAATTTCTAGAAAAATCATTTTTCCCAAAAACTCCTTGAAAGGGAAAAATGTACCTGAAAAGAAGTTCTGGGTTCTTACACAAGTACTCGTAATCTTATAAGGAATCTTCTCATTAAGTTCACACTTGGTAATCTCCATGATGAGAGATTATGAGAACATACCGTAAAATATGAATTTTGTATATTTTGGTGTAATTTGATATTTCTATCTATGAATGTGTGTGATGGTCCTTAGGCTATAAGATTATTATTAATGCACGTTAAAATTCAGGTACTAAGATGTATTTCATAAACCATGATAATAACAGGTCATGGAGAAGTTTGATATGTTGGGTGTGTCATGAGTGACATGTCATTAATAAATAAGTCTATGAAGGATTTGTCCCTTCCATATTTATGGAATCTGATTTTTGGATACATTTATTGGAATAGATCAATCACATTAAATTCCATGTCCTTGGTGTAAAGACGTGTTTATTTCATATAGTTAAAGAGATAAATATCAAACATATAGGTTGGTGACACAGATGTGAAACTTTCTTGATGTGATATTGCGACAAAGGAATTATATTTCACACGGAGTGTTCATATGTGGTTATCAATGTTGTAACATTAAGTACTTTCTCTTGTGTTTTTTGACCCATTACTAGACAGTAATTGTGGACTTTAGGCTAGCCCACCTAATTCCATTGAAAAATAATACTTTAGGGTCACACACTATGTGTTTCTATTGATCTTGATTAAATTCTATTTAAATTTAATTAAGCAAATAAATATTATTCTCATGTCTGAGGAATAATTTTATTCAATTTATATTGATCACATAAATTAATTTTTTTTCTGTATTGTGAATAAAATATTTATTTTATTTATTTAATATTTTAATGAATATTTATTTGCCAGATAGTGAATGAAATATTTATTCATTTTTTAAATAATGGTAGAGGAGTTTGAATAAACCAATAACAATTCTTGTGAAAAATATTATTTAACAAGACTGTTACATAATATTTTTTATTGTGAAAGTTGAAGCATGCCACAAAATAATAATAATATAATTATTATTATGTGGAATGTGGTTTATTAAAGGTAATAAATTCTATTTAATGGTCGGTATAAAATTAAATAATATTTTAACTTAAATCCAAAATCTATAAATACATGGCTAGGTCTATTATGTAGAGCATCAAAAATTGAGAATAGAGAATTTTTTCACACAAAGAATTCTCTCACAACTCCTCATTATTTCACCCTATAATGAATGAGAATTACAAGAGATATTTAATCAAGACCAAATAACAAGCAATCAAGAACGAACAATTCAAGACATTCTAATTGTTGCGTTTGCACCTGGATATTGAGCGGTGTTACTTGGAGATCATAGGAGTATCTGTGGATCATCAATAGAGGGATTATATCCTTGGATACTCATAGGGAAGTGAAGGTTAATTAATTTTAAATTTAACTTGAAAGATCACCACTCTTGGTTTTAGGAAATGATTATTAAAATAAATTTTTATATATCACCCACGTCCACACACTTCTGTCATACCCAAAACCATCAAGTGGTATCAGAGAGGCCACATTTAAATTTATAATTATTTATTTGATTGTTGATCTACACACAATTTTGATTAGTTTTTTATTTAATGTTATTATTTAATTAATCTGTTTTAAATTAACATGTTATCAGTATATTCATCATGTTCATTCAATGGTTCATTTTCTTAATGGTTTAAGAATAAATTAAGAATGACCAGAGATTCCATTGAGAAGTGCCAAATATTAGGCCAGTAAAATTAAGTTACATGACGTGCAGCTAGAGAACACATATCATACCCATGCACATTGTATCGAGATGAATTGAGCAAGTAATTAAACATAGTTCTTTTATTATACACCATGTGTTGATCGGGAAACCCTGGAATATGAAAAGAAGATAAAGGTTGTGTAGCTGGCATGTACAGATCATGTAGTCCGGCCGAGTTAACATTACAAATCCCCATGCATGTGACTTGGATATACAAAAACTAAGGTACATGGTTTGTAGATGGATGTACACGTTGTGTTGTCTCCCGTTAAAGAAAAAAATTAAAATTAAAAATAATTTGAAAATTACAGTATTAAAACTTTATTTTATTGATTGACACACCGTTGTGTGTTTGAAAATTTGATAATGGTTCTAAATAATTTAAATACTGAATTAATTAATTATAATTAATATTTCATTATTAGGTGTACTATTTATTTTCCATTAATTTTATTAATTATGGGTATCTACAAATAAGATTGGAAGAACATTAATATGAAGGGGAATTTATTACTTAATTAATTAATGCAAGTGTGTTTATCATAAATACAAATATAATGAATAAATAAATGAATTCTATCCTTTTACTTGATCATATTTGTTGCATGTATTTTCGTTCATGAGCATAACCAAGACCTATGTATGTGTTGGATATTTAATTTAATTTATTTCATGAGCTTTCAATTATTTAATATTAAATTAAATGATGCTCTGTGAGTTGTCCCTCCCTCTATTATTATGTACAACCTACCTACCCAAGTATATTTATGTAATCCTCTTTAACCAATGTTTTGGTTCCCCTCACATACATGTGAGTAATAAATATTTTTAATTAATAGAGCATCCCAAGGTGCACATAGGATGTTAAATAAAGAACCATAGTGATGCCAACTCAGGTGATGCATGGGTGGATAGGTGGAATGTTGTAACTCATGCCAAGACTGGAAATAAGAGTTATTTATCCTTGGTCAAATGTTGATTTAATGTTTGATCATTAAATAAATTGTTAGATAAAGTTCATGAGTGGGTCATTTAATTAATTATTTTTTTCTATCTATAATATTATATATTTTATGGATGCAAGGTTGTAGTCACATAAATAAATGAATTAATATGAAATGATAAAAATTAATAAATGAATTATTTTTAAATATTTTATCCAACATGAAAAATTAATTATGTAAAATCCACTAAATATCAACAAGATATGTAGAGGATAAAACATGATAAAATATATGCATAATACATTATAATCTGACAATTTAATATTAATTTAAACTAAGCCTTCCAATACATGATTGGGAATGAAACTATAGAAGTAAATGTATTACATTTCCAAAATATGGATACTTACTTTTATTAGAGATTTCTCATGAGTGTTTTGGGGTGCCTTAACTGAAACCGTACTGATTTTAATGGCCAAAGTCTATTAAATAAAAATTTGGAGGAAATTTATGAGAAAATACAAGTCAATATTTTAGGATATGGGAATCGACAAAACAGATCAAGGACCTACAAGTCCACAGTTGGAAAGACCACCTACATAATTAATTAATTATGGTTTTCATAGACAAAGTCTGGATCATTAAGAAATGTAATGGGGATCCTTGCCACTATAATGCTAATGAAACTATACATTCTGAGTTCAATGGTGAGGGATATTGAGACTTTACAAACTAGTTGGAGATTAAATAAATTAATTAATAAACACTTATTTTATTATATCTCACTTATTTTGTAATCAATAAAAGTACTAATAATATTACTTGTTTAATTATATAATAAATTGACAAGTTCATTATCCAAACTATCTCTAAGATAAATATTAGATAAAGATAACTTCATAACATTCAATAACCAATTATAGAGGTTTACATTCCTTTGGGTTTTTCTATACCATTAATAGAAATCTTACATGGTAGAATCATAAATTCTTGATATGCCTACTAAAGAGGCAAGTGTTCCTTTTCTATGGAAAACATTTCAGTGACGTATTCTATGTTAAATGTTTGATTTTTTCATTAATGTTTAGTGAACTAATGATGTATCACAAAAACAAGGATGCATATGGCATTCCTGAGAACCTATGTGGTCTTTACCATGAGAGATATAGACAAGAACAATTCATGATTTGAGAGGTGCTCTTTCAATGAAATCATGGAGAGGGTTCCCCAACTGGTCCTCACAAAGTCATGATCATTGGAAATATTAAATGCTTAGAAGATCTAGAATTTAAACTCCCCAAATAACTAGGCATGGATCTAATTCTAGCATCACTCCCTTAGACATTATCCACTTTTTTTAATTTTAAAATGAAAAAAATTGAGAATTTTCTTCCATAACTTCTTACCCTTATTCTCAAAGCAGATAATGATAAGAAGCGTGAAAAATCAATTGTCCTTATTTTCAACAAATAGAAAGGTAATGTGAATATAATTAAAACTAAAGCCTCTTCACTTCCTTCAAATAAGAGCAAGACCAAGTGGAAAGCATGATAATATGATGATGTATGATTGACATATGGAAGGAAGGGAAACTGGAAGAAAAACTACAGCGAACCAAAGAAGCAAGGTGAATCTCCAGGTGTGTTTGTTATCAATTGAAATTTACCTATTTCTACAAATTGGGTGTTAGATATAGATTTTTGTGCTCACATATATATTTAAATACAGGAGACAAGTAGATTCATAAAAATTGACTAAGGAGTGTTAGACCTTCGAGCATCCCACAAAGATAAACTTTCTGTTGTAACTATTGAGGACAACCACCTAACTTTAATAACTAGAATGATATTTTTTTAAAGGTTTTTTATTATGTGCCATCAGTTACCAAAAAAATATTTATATATCTAGAATTGATAAAAATGGATTAATCTTCAAATTTTGGAATAAATGCTTCTTATTTTATAAGGATAGTATTTGTTATGGTAAGGCACATTTAAATAGAAGTATTTATGTGTTGGATTACATGAACCAAATAATGGAAATCAATAATGATGTTACTTCATATGACTCATACCACACCCAACATTGGGATCACTGGCTAGGTCATGTAAATGAAAAGTGATTGACTAAATTACATCATGATGGATATTTATATATTTTTAAAATAAAACCACTTGGTGTATGCCATTCATGATTATAATGAAAAATAACTAAATTCACATTTAACGGGAAAGGATAAAGGGATAAAGTACTTCTTCAATTAGTTCATACTGATGTGTGTGGAACATTTCCTATTGAATCAAGGGGAGAGTATTCTTAATTAAAAATAATATCAGATGATTTTAGTAGATATGGATTTGTCTACTTAATGAGGTATAAGTCATATTTTTAGTTAAATTCAATTAATACAAGAATGAATTTGAGAACCAACTTGGTAAGAAGGTTAAGAAAATTCACTTAGACCATGATGAATAATATCTTAATAAATATTTTGTTGATTATTTGTAGGAGATTAGGAGTTTATCACAAACTCACTCATGCTTATATGCCTCACTAGAATGGTTTAAGTGAGAAGAGGAATCATGCCTTATTATAAATGGTGAGATCAATGATGATTCATGTGAGTCTTCCATTATCCATTTGAGAATATGCATTACAAATAGCATCATACGTACTAAACCGAGTGCTAGATAATGCAACAGACCCTACACCATACCAAGTGTAGAATGGAAGGAAACCTGTTTTGTCTTACTAACATGTATGGGGTTGTGAAGCATTTTAAGGTATCTTCGGGTAACAAGATTTCAAAGTGAGGAACAAAGTGTATCTTTATAGGATATCCCAAAGAAAAAAAGATACTGCCAATAAAATCCTTTAAAAATGGTTTTGGTTGACATATATCCTATATTTATTGAGGAGGATCTTATCTCTAAAATAGATTTTGGGAGCGAGATAGACTTCAATGAATTCAATGATAAAATAGACAACATTTGGAATAGAAAAAAATTCCACAAATCCCTATGGAAGAATAAGTTTTTCTAGAGACACAATTACTATATATGAGTATTAGAGAGGTTAGAGAACTTTAAGTGCATGGTTTTCTAGTCACTGAGGATGGTGACTTATTATTAATATATAATAATAATCATATAACCTACAAGGAAGCTGTAAGTTGAACATGTGTCTCTAAGTGTCTAGAAGACATGAATTCATAAATGAATTCCATGTACCAAAATCATATATGTGTTTTTGCAGATCCTACAATAGATGAAAATCACGTTGGTTGAAAATGGGTATTAAAGATAAAATTGGACATGGAAGTAAAATTCAGTACCTATAAGATTGGACTTGTTTCAAAAGGGTTTAAACAACATCAAGGTAGTGAATAAGATGAATCCTTTTCACCCTTTTCAATTTTGAAAACCATCAGAACTCTACTTTCCATTGTAGATTTCTAGGATTATGTGATTTGGAAAATGGCTTTCAAAATATCCTTTCATAACAGAAACCTTTAGGGAAATTTCTATATGATGTATCCCAAAGGGTTTGTGACTCTAATGGATTCCAACAAGGTCTGAATGTTGCAAAGAACCATTTATATATTAAAGAAATCATCCAAGTCATGGAATATTAATTTTTTTGAGGCCATAACATAATTTTGTTTCATAAAGAATTAATGTGATCTGTGTGTCTATAAAAGGTTTATTGGGAGTGAATTTATTTTCATAAGAGTATATGTTGATGACATATTACTAATTGGAAAATAAATACCATTCTTACAGTCTATTAAGGCATGGTTGAATAAATAATTCTCTATGAAGGACTTGGGTGAGGCGTCATATATTCTTGGGATCAAGATCTATTGTGATAGACCCAAGAGGTTTTTCAACCTAAATAGAAGTACATACATTCCCTAGATATTAAAGAGATTCAGTATGGAACAATCCAAGAGTGGATTATTTCCAGTGTCACATGGCATTCATCTTTCTAAGAAAATGTGTCATCGAACACATGTGGAAGGAAACAAAATTACAAGGATTCATTAGGCATTAGTGATTGGGTTAGTCATTTATGTGATGCACTGTACTAGGTTAGATTTCACCAACACATTATGTGTGGTGGAAAGATATCAACTAGATCCAAGTGATCGCCATTAGATGGAATTCAATAATATCCTTAAGTATCTGAAACATATTAAGGATATGTTCCTGGTTTATGGAGGAGATCACTACTAGAATTTGATGTATTTTCAACGGGCTATTTGCGATGAGATCCCTTTGCAAATGAGCTTTTGCGATGGGGTCCCGTCACAAATATACCGTCGCAGAAAATGGCATCGCAAATAGTATTTTTTGCAATGGGCCTGTCTCAAAAAGATCTCTGATTATATACATTATATATATAAAAGCTTATTGTGATGGGCCCGTTGCAAAAATTATTTGCAATGGGCCCATCATCCCATTGTAAATAGTTCTCTGTTTATATGTGTTATATATACCAAAACCTTTTGCGATGTGCCCATCAGAAAAAAGTATTTGTGATGAGTCCTTTTACCATCACAAATATCTTTTTAAAATATATATATATATATATATATATATATATATATATAAACTATTTGCGACAGGACCCCATCACAAAAGGTCGATTCACAAATAAAAAATAAAATAAAAAAATACTTAATAAAATTATGATTTATGAAAAAATAATATTAATATTATTAAAATAATAAAAAAAATATTAAAAATCTCAATATTCACAAAAAAAAATTATAAAAAATCATAAAATATTATTATTAGTAAAATAAAAAAACATTAAAAATATAATTATAATAATAAATAATAAAATAATAAAAGATTAAAAATAATAATATAAAAAAAAATTAAAAAAATTAAATTATGAAATATTTTTACCAATATAAAAGACAAAAACTATAAATAGTTTATATTACAACAAATTTTCAATTAAAATGTTTTTAACACAACCAAAAAATCACTCGGGGATAGTCTTTTGGAGGAGGTGGATGAGCTGGAGGAGATGGTGGAGGAAACACTTTCCCTAAACTACGAGTCAAACAACGCATGTACTCAATCTGCTCGTGCTGCTGCTACTGCCATCGATGCATTTTCTTCTCATACTGCTACTTCTTCTACCATTGACACATATTCTCCTCATACCACTGCTACTACTACTACTAACTCATCTTTTCTTTCTTCTTCTGCAAACTCTCTATATGCTCATTCTGAGCTTGCAACTGCTCCTGATACTGTGAGCTAGAAGATGAAACCTATCCATGAGATCCACTTGAGCTGGACACCGACATTGTAGTAGTACCATAATAAGTACAATGAGTCAAATGAGAGTCGATACCAACTACTCATACCTTCTCAAAGGCATATTGGGTCGCCTTTATCCATGTTGCCTCATCAAAATGGTGGGCACTAGTCTGATCAGCCGTCTCGGCCTGACTCTCAGCCTATGTCTCAGAGGTCGCGGCCTAATATGACTCCTTCAGTTCTGATTTGAAATTAAAATAGTGAAAATATTATACGCATTTAATTTTAAAACTGAAAAAAATAACAATGACCTCAATCTGACAATAGTGATCACCTCAAATCTCTCCAGTGGCTGGATCACTGTACATCCTCTAATAAACATCGTACTTAGTAATATTGAGTTTCTCAATTGCCTATATGAATATAAAATAAATTGTTAATAGTTAAAGATATATAAAATATATAAAAAAGATACTTACCAGATGCTCTCTATGTGTACTGAATGTACGACTACTAGCACGATGTGTCACCTCCTATCTCCACCAGTTCAACCAGCCCAATGAAGATCTCCTCTGAAATCCACCACTCAACCAATGTGAAAATAATCCGTCCCAAAAAGAGATGAAATGTACTCTTGTTGGTGGTCTCTACATGACTCATCAAATATTGTCACTCTTGCTTTCTTAATGGTCGTCCTTCTCAAATTGTTCAAAAACTGATAGAAACAGTCACGCATAGACACCTCTGATGCCGCGTTGATAGCATCACGCATGCTATCATAGATGGAATACCATAAAACCTACAAATAATTTATAATATCAATGACATAAATTTTGAAATAAATATTATTTATTTATGTACAACCCAGTGATTGAACATATCGAGCTGCACATCAATGAGAATCTGTTTCCATGTGATCCATGGTTGAGAAAAATAATTTTGCAAGATAGCACTCCTCTGTCCAACATTTACATGTGAAAAACTATTAAACAAAATAATAAGTAGTCAAACAATTAGTATATAAATAATTTAATTAAAGCTAACTTAAATACACAGCTTACCATACCTCTGTGTGCATGAATCGAAGCCAAGACATGGACGTCGCTCGGAGATAGGGTCAGGAATCATCAGTTGCACAAGACCGCACCCCCTCTGCATACCCCCTGAACCACCAATAGGTTGAGGGTCAGATGATCCCAAATCCTCCTCATCCAAAGGTAGATCGGCCTCTTGTAACTCAAAAAGTATATTAGGGTCCATATGAAACACAAAATTATTGTTGTTAGAAGATAGTTGAAAATAACTACTACATATATATATTTATTAGTTATGATTATAACAGGAATTTAAATGTGTCATTGTTTACCTTCATCATCATCTTCATATTTGAAGATTTCAATGTTTTCATTTTAATCCTCAACATCATCAATATTCATATGGGTTTCAGTTTCATCATCTCTTTCCATTTAAAATTCATTTGTAATATCATTAACATCATCGTTACCATCGACCCTTAATTATGGGGTTTCATCATCGATATTGATGTATCTTTGTGAAAAATATGGATTTTGAGTATTCTCTTGAAACATCTCAATTCCTTGCCATTTAGAGAAACCACATTCAGTTTGAGTAAATCGATTTTCTCAAGATTTCATTTTTATAATGCTCCACCAATTACTTAGGTTTCTTGAATTAGCAGAGTAATTTGTGTAATATATTTTATGTACCTATTGAGTGAGTAAAAATGTTTCATTTACTAAAAGAAGACTTTTATAATTAATATCGATGATTCCATGAATTAGAAGGACATGAAAGACTCTCTTAGTATCCAAACACCAACATTTAAACATCATTATATAATTTTTCCCTAGATAACACAATTCAATAATTTCATCCAGCATATCGTAAAAGTCAACTTTAATTTCTCTTTGATGTGATTCTCTCAAGAAAACTCCATTGTTCATTGTTTTTTTGATTCCCCATATGCATGTGTGTGAAATAGAAAATCATTCACCATATAAGCATTATAATATTTAACCATTTTGGATGGTGGGTTACTCAATATACACAGTCGATTATCAATTTTACAGCATGTTGATACACTTGAAAATTTGTAAAACAATTATCAATATAATAAGTAATAAACTAATATGATATAATAAATCGTCAATAATTTATGTTACCATTTTTTGAAACCATTGAGAAATTTTTTTTTCAGCGTTCTTCAAGAGCAGCTGCTGTAATTTGTGGAAGCTGTTTCTTGATATGATTATCATATAACCAAAAAATAAAATAACTTTACTTACACTAACATAAATTATAGAATAAGGGATAGAATCACTCACAATACAAATTATTTCATTTCATCACTGTTGAATAGAACATATGTATTAGCTCTGTGATGTTCATCATCTGAAATCCATTGTTCATGAACTCCACCAAATCCAAACTCAAGATGATTAAAAAATGGTAATTGATTGTTCATTTCATCATCAACATTCCCTACCTTACATCCCATACAGTTGTGTTTTGAGGGACATTCATATTCAAAATAATAATAGCAGAAAAAGCAATTTCCTCTTGAAAACAAGCTTTAGAAATTGAGCCTTCAACTAATGTTTTGTTACATACTTGTTTCTTCAATTTCTGTATGCATCTCTTGAATGGGTACATACATTGAAACTTTACCAGACCACCACATTTAGCTTCATGTGAAAAATGTAATATCATATGTTCCATTGAGTCAAAGAAATCTGGTGGGATGATTTTTTCCAGTTTGCATATTATTAAAACAACATATTCTTCCAAATTTATTAGTGAATCTTAGACTATTGTCACCACAAAAATGTCTTAAAAAATATGATATGTCTGTTATTGAATCTAAAATCATATAATTCAACAAACCTATGAATTCAATAAGCATAATTCTTTCCTTTATAACATGAAAGTCATGACTTTTTAATCCGGTAATATGACTATTCTTAACACTTCTTCCCAAATAATAATCATAGCCATCTGGAAGTCTCAAATCTGTAATCCAATGAAAAAATAATAAGAGAATCTCTTTGGAGAGTGTATAAGTTTCTTTTGGCTTCATTAAATTTTGTGATTTGACATTTTGAAACAGTTCATGTTCTGGTCGCCATCAAATTTCAGCAAGATCTAATCATGTCTTTAAATTATCTTTGGTCTTACCTGGTGTATCCAAAACTGTATGAAATAATTTATCAAAATATTTCTTCTCAACATGCATAAAATCTAGCATGTGGTAGACCAACAAATCAGACCAATATGGAATATCCCCAAAAAATGTTTCGTTTTATCCAATTGTGTTCTTTCCCAAAGCCATAAATTTTTTGTTGGTTTACTGTTGGCCCAAATGTGATTGGAGGCAATGAAAATACAACTGATCATAACTCTGTACCTGATATCATTTTTGGAGGTTCATCCCTTTCAATTGTGTCTTTTTTGAAATGAGATTTGTTCCTCCAAAAAGGATGATCGGGTGGAAGAAATATGCAATTACAGTCAAAATAGAAAGGTTTTTTTTTCATTGATAAGCATAAATGATTTGTTTTCTTTCATATATTAATGACATGATTTCGAGCCATGTGTAATCCATCTTGATAACATGTCATATTCTAGTAAGTCACTAATTGTTCACACCAATGGCACTTTTAATATGAAATTTTGTTTTGTATCAACATCATATGTACTAACACCATTACTTCACAATTAATTTAACTCATCAATCAATGGTTTCAAATAAATATCAATATTTTTTTTGGATTTCCTAGGATTAATAAGGTCAAAAATATATAGGGATACTTCATCAACATCCATGGAGGTAATTTTTACCTAGTTATAAAGACAACCCAACATGAATACTGACTTCCATAAGAACCAAACATATAGAAACCGTCAGTAGAAAGACCCAATCGCACATTCTGGGCTTCTAAAGAAAAATACAAATGCAGTTGGTCAAGATGTCTCCATGAATCACCATCATATGGATAATTCAAGATTTTACTGGTTGAAATCTTGGTTTGGTACCATGAAATCATAGACGTTGTGTTTTGAGACATTAATAAATACTGTAACCTGGGTTTAAGTGGGAAATATCTAAACTATTTTACAAGAATCGATCTAGACTTCCTCGGTTGAGCTTCTTTGTAACTCGGTTGTCCACTTGTGGGACAACTATCCAACGAATTATTTTCAATAGAATATTAGATGCAATTATTTTCACATGCATGAATATTCTGATAACTAAGGTCCAAATTTTGAACCATCCTCTTTCCCTCATAGTAATTTGTAGGTAAAACATTTCCTTCAGGTAAGAGTGTTTTAACCAAAGAAAATATCTGATCAAAATAGTGGTTTGACATTGCATTATCTGATTTAATAGCCATAAATTTTCAACTGCTTCTAATTTTCTTATCTGGAAACTAGGATATAATGAACCCTCAACAGACCACAATGACTCATAAAATTTGGATGGTGTCACATTAGGAGTTAAATCAATATCATACTGAGTTTGAGTTTGTTTAACGGATGGAACTGCAACATCATGTACTAAATTTTTAAATCATTATGGATCCAGAATCAAGTTATTAGTATCTTCTTTAGAACTACGTTCACCATTTTGATGCAAAAAAACATAACCTGGTTGAAAACCAAAATGCTAGAGATGTCCCCCAACCATGTCAAATTTGTGAAACATTCTCAGAGAACATTTTTTACAAGGACACTTAATTGTGCCTTCTGAAACAAATACTGGTTTTAATGATGCAAATGATAAGAAAGATTCAAAAAGCTCAATATATATAGGATTTAAACCCAAACCATTTGGATTTCTGTGCTGATTTATCCAAGCACGATAATCTAATAATTACTTTTGTCAACTTCTTTGTTACATATTTTTCTACAAAATATTAAATCATTACTGTTTTTGAATAATTTGAAATTATAAAACCACTATCCAAAAAAATAAGATAAATAATTACAACTTCTTAATAGTTACCATTAATTATAGGCGATACAATTTCTAGTAGATTAATGGATACTCTTTTTCCCGACGGATCATTTACTTGTAACTTTCTCACACTGAAATCATAATGAAGAATCTGCTCGGAGGTACAGATATCCATTCTCATGCATACGAGAATGTATAAGCGTGCCTCTGAGTAGATTCTTTATTGTAATTTCAGTGTGAGAAAGATGCATGTAAATGAGTCGTCTGACAAAAGAGCACCCTTTTCATCGATGAATCATCTTCTTGCAACTATCACCACCTGAAAACATTATGAAAAATGTGGTTCTATGAATGCATATCCAAACACATGCATATGAGATTAGATATGCATATGTAGAAGCATATTTTTCATAATTTTTTGAGTCGTTTAGAGTTGAAAGGAGAAGATTCCTCGAGAAAAAGGAGTGCCACCCATCCACTAGAAAAATGTGCCAATTTATTAGAGTTGATTTAATTCCAAATTATTCCTCATTATGCATAATTATTCCAAATTATTCTTTATTGTTCCCAATTATTCCATATTATTCCTCATTATTCTTAATTATTCCTAATTATTACTAATTATTCTTAATTATTCCTAATTATTACTAATTATTCCAAATTATTCCTAATTATTACTAATTATTATTAATTATTCTTAATTATTACTAATTATTATCAATTATTGATAATTATTACTAATTATTGCCAATTATTACTAATTATTGCTAATTATTTCTAATTATTGCTAATTAGTACTAATGATTCTTTATTATTACTAACTCTTACTCATTATTACTAATTATTACTAATTTTTACTAATTTTTACTAATTATTACTATTTATTACAAATTATTACAATTTATTAAAATTTATTACAATTTAGTACTATTTCTAACTATTTATTACTATTTACTACTAATTATTACTAATTATTACGAATTATTACTACTTATTACTAATTATTACTAATTATTACTAATTATTACTAATTAATACTAATTATTACTAATTAATACTAATTATTACTTATTATTACTATTTATTACTATTTATTACTATTTATTACTATTTATTACTATTTATTACTATTTATTATTATTTATTACTATTTATTATACTTATAACTATTTTTTTACAATTTATTACAATTTATTACCATTTATTACCATTTATTACCATTTATTACTATTTATTACTATTCATTACTAATTATTACGAATTATTACTATTTATTACCAATTATTACTAATTATAACTATTTATTACTATTTATTACTATTTATTACAATTTATTACAATTTATTACTAATTATTACTGTTTATTACTTTTTGTGACTATTTATTTCTATTTATTACTATTTATTACTATTTATACCTAATTATTACCATTTATTACCATTTATTACTCTTTCTTCCTATTTATTACTAATTATTACTAATTATTACTAATTATTACTGGGTATTTCTAATTATTAGTATTTATTACTAATTATTTGTATTTATTACTAATTGTAAATATTTATTAAATTTTTACACTAATTATTACTATTTTCCCAATTATTACTATTTTTTCATTATTCTTACTAATTAGCTTTAATTATTATTAATTACTGTAAATTAGAGCTACTAGTTACTAATTACGTCTAATTATTTATATACATTATAATTATCATTAATAATTAATAATTATTACTAATTACTAAGAATTAGAACTAATATTTTCAATTAATTATCACAAATAAATACCGATGACAAAACAATTTAAATCTAATTTAATTACAACTAATCAACAATAATTAAAATTAATATAAAAAATGAAATAAATACTAAATTAAATAAAATATAAATACCTTTAAACTTCATCTCTTATAATTGTAGATGGGTTCACAACTTCTTCGTAAAAAAAACTAACTCATAAATTTTTTCACTCTAAAATTAGAGTGTTAAGAGACAGAGAAAGTAGGAATTGAGGGGAAGGAAGGAAAAAACGGGTGGGGGTATATTTAGGTTACATTAGTTGCGACAGGAATATTTGCGATGGGACCTGTCGCAAAAACCTTCGGCCGCATTAATTACTGTCAGTGGTTAAAAGGGTATTTGCAAAGGGACCTGTCACAAATAGTTGACTACCAACACACTTTTTGTGATATGACAACAACCCATTGCAAATAGTATTTACCTCCATCGGGTATTTACGTCAGGTCCCGTCCCAAACACCCTCCGAAAGATGCACTATTTGTGATGGAAGAATTCCCCCGTCACAAATAGTATTTACCGCCTCCTGGTATTTGTGATGGGAGGTGCCTCCCCGTTGCAAATACAGTTCCATGTGGTTTGGCCTGCAAACCATGCCAAACCGCACATAACTTTTTGTGACGGGTTCATTTTCCCATCACAAATAACCCATCACAAAAATTAGTTTTCCCCATTGTGGATTAAGAACTAGTCATCATAGGATATGCAGATGCTATTTCCCAAACTGATCAATATGATATGAAGTCACAAATGGGATGCACATTTACATTAAATGAAGGTTTTTTGAGATAGAAGAGCTCAAAGTAGGTTGTGGTTTCAGATTCTATAGTAGAGTCCAAGTATATTGAGGCCTCTGAGGCATCTAAAGAAGTAGTATAGATGTGTATATTCATACAAGATCTTGATGTGGTATGTATCAGTAAAGATTCTATCAGACTCTTTTGTGATAATACTGCATCAGTGGCCCTTTCAAAAGAGCCATGGTCACATCAACAGATGAATCACTTACTTCATAAGTGTCATCTTTTGAGGGATTTTTTCAGAGAGGTGAAGATACAGTGAACAGTATTTCCATGGAAGACAACATGGCATACCCCTTGACTAAATACTTGACTCGGAAGAAACATAAATATCATGTGATGTCTAGCAGACTGAAGGTCGTAGGTAGTTGGATCTAGTCCAAGTGAGAGTTTTTTGGAGTCATTGTCTTAAGACCAATTTTATGTACATTGATTACATGTATATTCAATGTGTTTTATATTAATGAAACATCATATTCTATATTCTTTTCTATTTTACATGGATATAATGTAAAAAATTCCCTAATTATATGTCGTATTGATATGGTCATAGCAGTTCCCCACTAAGATGAGAACCTTAATGTTCTATGAGGATATTTTGAAATGATGTTCTGTGGTTAGATTACATACAATGATGGGAAACCTAGTTCATAGACTGTCAGGTGCAAGTACTCATATGCAGATAAGGCTTCTTCTCATGAAGCCATCGTTTGGTAATCTCCAAGATGGGAGATTATGAGAACAGACCCTCCCGTAGGAATTCCTCCTATTTTTGTGTCATCAAATATTCCTATATATGAGCATGTGTGATGGTTCTTATACTTTAAGATTATTTTTAATGCACATCACAACTCACATACTTAAATGTATTTCATAAACCACGATGATAACTGTTCATAGAGATGTACGACACATTGGGTGTATCATGAGTGACATTTCATTAACGAGTAGGTCTAGGAAGGATTTTCCCATCCCTCATTATAGAAGCGGATATCTCGGCACATTGATTGGAATATAACTGTTGCATTAAATTCAATGGTCAGGGTGTAATGATGTGTTTATTTGAGATAGTTAAAGGATTATCGAGCATATAGGTCGGTGACATGGATTTGAATCATACTTGATGAGATATAGTGACAAATAGATTATGTTATACAGTGAGTGTTCGTATGTGGTTATTAATGTTGTGAGATTATGTTCTTTCTCTTCGATTCCATAACACATTTCTAGACAGTAATCTTGGACTTTAGGAAATCACTCCTAATACAAATGAGAAATAATCCTAGAGGGTCATACACTAGGTTTTTTCCTTGATATCAATTAAATTATATTTTAATTTAGTTAAAGGAAAAAATATTATTCTCAATTTTGTGGAAAAGTTTTATTCAAGTTATAATGACCGCATAAATTAAATAAATATTTATTATCCGTCTTGTGAATAAAATATTTATTTATTGAATATTTTAATAAATATTTATTCTTGAGATTGTGAATAAAATATTTATTTGTCAATAAAATATTTATTTAGTTGTTTAATAAATGTTAGGGTTATTTTAATGATCCAAGGATGAGTTTGATGACATTATTAATTAATAAGACTATTCCAAATATTAATTATTACAAAAGTTGGCGCATACCACAAAATAATAATAATATAATTATTATTAATTAGCATGGAGTTTATTAATGGTGATAAATGTGATTTAATGTCTGGTATGCAATTAAATAATATTTTAAATTAAATACTAACTCTACAAATTGACGGCTATGTGTATTGTGTAGAGTATCCAGAAATTGAGAATAGAGAATTGTTGCGTATAAATAATTCTCTATGTACTCCTTCTTCTTTCTCCCTTTCAATAATGAGAAGAACAAGAGTGATTTCTTTGAGACCCAAGAATGAGCGATCAAGAATGAACAACGGAAGACATTTGACTCACCGTTCTAGCACCCAGAGATCAATTTATATTGCTCAAAGATCATAAGAGAACACATGGATCACTGAAGAGTGATTCTATCCTTGGATCCTGATAGTGAAACTAAGCTAATCCAAAAGGGTCTTTTTGGATGATCAACATTCACCAATAAAGAAATCTCATAATTCCATGTGTTTATTTCTTCAAATATTAAATAAATAAATTTGAAATTTGAAGTAAAAGATCCTCACAATCAGTTTTGAGTAATGACTATTAAAATAAATTGTAATATATCACCCACCTATGAAGACTTTCGCAGTGCCTGGAACCATTATTTTGTTTCAGAGGGAGGTTATGTTTAAATTTATAACAATTTATTTGATTCTTGATGTATGTAGAGTTTTGGTTAGATATCTATTTCATGTTATTCATTCTTTAATCTGATTTGAAATAACATGTTTTTGACATATTAATCATGTTCGTTCAATGTTTCATTTTCATAAAGGTTTTAGAAAAAATTAATACAATCCAATGATACCATTGGGAAGTGCCAAATATTTGGCCGATAAAACTATGTTATGCGGTATGCAGTTGGAGCACATTTCATATACCCATACACATTGTATCTAGATGTGCCAACCAATTAATTACACATAGTGCTTTCATTTCCCACTGCATGTTGACTGAGAAAACATAAAACTTGAAAAACATATGTATGGTGTGTAGTTGGAATGTACACTCTATGTTGTCCGACCAAATTAACATGCCGAATCCCTATACATGTGACTTGGATATATGGAAACCAAAGTTTATAAGGTGTAGCTGGATGTACACACCACATAGTCTCCCATTAATGAAAAAAAATTAAAATTACATTAAATTTTAAGATTTTTGCATTAAAAATTTTTTTATTGATTGACACAATGTTGTGTGTTTTAGAATTTAATAATGGATTTAAATAATTTTAAATGCTCAGTTAATTTATTGTAATTAATATGTCATTATTTGTTTTGTTGTTTATTTTTCCATGAATATCATTTATGATGGGTATCTCTAAATAAGATCAGATTATCATTAAGATGAAATGGAATTAATTAATTAGTTAATTAATTAATACAAGTTCATTTATTTCAAATAATAAAATATCAAATAAATAAATAAATGTAAGCCATTTTATTTTGTGTATTCATTTCATATATTATCATTTATGAGCTTGACTAAGACACGTGTATGTGTTGGATGTTTAAATATAATTTATTGCATGAGTTTTCAATTATTTAATATTAAATAAAATGATTTCCTACAATTCATCCCTCCCTCCATTATTATGTAGGACCTACATGTACAATGATATTTATGAAATCCCCATTTACCAATCCTTTGGTTTCCCTCACCTACGGGTGAGTAATATATATTTGTAATTAATGAAGCATCCTAAGGTGCAAAAGGTGGTTCTAGATGGAACCATAACAATGCCAACCCATGTGATATATAGGTGGACAGGTGGAATTCAATAACTTTTGATAAGACCAGAAATAAGAGTTATTCCCCTAGGTAAATGGTTTATTTAATTCCCACTCATTAAATCAACTGTTAGTTAAATCTCATAAACGTGTCATTTAATTAATTATTTAATTTTGTTTATGCAATTATTTATTTCATAGATACAAGGCTATAAACACATAAATAAATTATTTAATATGCAATGACATAAATTAAACAAATGAATTATGCGTAAAAGTATTATCCAACATGGATAATTAATTAAGTAGCATCCACTTAATACTAACAATATGTGTAAATGACAAAACTAGATAAAATTTATTCATAATAAATTAGAATCCCTCAATTAAATATAAATTCAGACTAAGCCTTCCATTACTTTATTGGGAATGAAACCGTAGAATTAACTATAGTACAAGGCCATAATATGAACACTTACTTTTATTAGGGTGTTCTCATGAGAGTTTTGGGCTGATTTAACCAAAAATTATTGAGTTTAATATAAAAAGTCTATTAAATAAAAATTTGGAGAAATTAGTTGAGGAAATAGATGTCATGATTTTAGGATAGGGGAATCCACTCAACGGATCAAGAAGATACAAGTCCTCAGTTTTTAATATCACCTACCAAATTATATTATTATTGTTTTCATAGACAAATTAAAGATCATTAAGAAAAGTAATGGGTATCCTTTCCACTATAATGTTAATGTAAATAAAAATTCCAAGTTAAATATTGAGCGCTATTGAGACTTCATAAAATAGTGAGAGATTTAATAAATAAGTAAAAATAACATTTAATTTATTATTTCTCATCTATTTTTTAATCAAGAGAAGTAATAATAATCTTACCTTTTAAATTGTATAATAAATTTACAAGTTCATCATCCAAATTATCCCTAAGATAAATATTGGTGAAATATAACCTCATAACTTTTAGTAACTACTAAGAGGGGTTTAGATGCCTTCGGGTTGTTCAATACCATGAACAGAAATCTTACATGCTAGGATCATCAATGTTTGATCCACCTGTTAAAGAGGCAAGTTATGAATAGTTCATTTTCTATAAAAAAAATTTGGGCAATGTAGTCTACGTTAAATTTTTGATTATTTGATTAATGTATAGTGAACTAATGACGTATCACGAAAAATGGATGCATATGGCATGCTTGAGCACCTATATGGTCTTTACCATGAGAGAGATAGACAAGAACAATTTGAGATTTCCAGGGTGATCTTTTAGAGAAATCCAAGAGAGGGATCCCCAGCTGGTCCTCACATAGTCAAGATCATTGGATACATTGATTGCTAAGAGGTTTTAGGGTTTAAACTCCCCAATGAACCAGGAACCGACCTCATTCGAGCATCCCTCCCTCGGATCTTCTCCAATTTTGTTTTGAATTTTAATATGAACAAAATTGGGAAGTCCCTTCTAGATCTTCTTACTCTTTTACTCTATGTAGATAAGGATACAATGGATGAAAAATATTCTATCCTTATGGTGAACAAATAGAAAGGGAAAGAAAATAGAATTAAGACCAAAGCTTCTTCAAGCCCTTATAAGAAGAGGAAGAACAAGGGGAAAGTATGGGAATAGTATGATGTATGATTCTTATATAGAAAGAAGGTAGTCTGGAAGATAAAAATGCACCCAAAAAAAGAAGCAAGGTAATTATCTAGGTGTGTTTGTTATCAAGTTAAATATACCAGTTTCTACAAATTGTATATTAGATACAGATTTTGGTGCTCACATATATATTCAAATACAGGAACCAAGTAGATTCATAAAGATTGACCAAGGATAGGTAGACCTTAGAGATTCCAACAGAGCTAAACATGATGTTGTAGCTATTAGGGACTACCACCTCACATTACTGACTTGAATGATATTTGTTTTAATGTTTTATTATTATGTTCCATCAATTACCAAAACAATTATTTATATATCCAAAATTGATATAGATGGATTTATTTTCAAATTTTGGAATTAATGTTTCTTCTTTTATAAAGATATTATTAGTTATGGTAAGACACATTTAAATATTAGTCTTTTTTTGTAGTATTAAATGAAACAAATAATGGAAATAGATAACAAAGTTAATTCATATGACTCACACAACACCCAAATTTGGGATCACAGGCTAATTCATTTAAATGAAAAGTGATTAACTAAATTACGTCAAGATGGATATTTAGATTCTATTGAAATAAAACCACTTGGTGTATGTCATGAATGATTACATGGAAAAATGAACAATTCCACAATTACTAGGAAAGGTTAAAGGGATAAATTATTTCTTAAATTAGTTCATACTGATGTGTGTGATGAATTTCTTATTGAATCAAGGGGAGGGTAATCCTACTTCAAAATTTTTACAGATTATTTTAGTAGATATGGATATGTCAACTTAATGAGGTATAAGTCAGATTCCTTAGATAAATTCAAGGAATACAAGAATGAATTTGATACCAATATTGGAAAGAAGATTATGAAACATCACTCACACCATGGTGGATAATATCTTAATCAATAATATGATGATTATTTATGGGATTTCATGAGTTTAACTCCACTCACCCATCCTTATACGCCTCTGTGGAATAGTGTAAGTGAAAGGAGGAATTATGACTTGTTGGAAATAGTGATATCAATGATGAGTCATGCGAGTCTTCCATTATCCTTTCAGGAATTTGCATTACAAAAAGTAGTATATGTACTAAACCGAGTGCCAACTAAAGAAAAATATGGTATACCATACAAATTGTGGAATGAAAAGAAACTTGTGTTGTATTACTAACATGTATAGGGTTGTGAAGCATTTTTTAAGGCCTCTTCGGGTTACAAGATTGCACCCCAAGGAAAAAAGTGTATCTTTATAGGACTTCCCGAAGAAAAAAAGATACCGCCAATACAATCCTTCCAAAAACATTGTATTAGACAGAAATCCTACATTTATTGAGGAGGATGTAATCACTAAAATAGATAGTGGGGATCAGATAGACTTCAATGAAGTCAATGATCAAGATACACATGATTTGGAATAAGAAAAAAATCAACAAATCCCCATGGATGAAGAAATTATTCGCAAGATACAATTACTATATAGGAGTACTAGAGATGTTGGAGAACCATAATTGTATGGTTTTCTCATCACTGGGGATGGGGACTCATTATTAGTTTATAGTAATGATCCTATAACCTATAAGGAATCTATAAGTGGAATATATGTTTCAAAGTGTCAAGAAGGCATGAATTTAGAAATGGATTCCATGTACCAAAATCATGTATGGATTTAGGTAGACCCCTTAATAGGTGAAAATATCATTGGTTTAAAATGGGTATTAAAGAAGAAACTAGACATGGAAGGATAATTTAGTACCTATACATTTTGAATGGTTTCAAAAGGTTTTAAATAATGTTAAGGTATTGAATACAATAAAACCTTTTCACCATTTTCATTTTTGAAAGCCATCAAAACTCTACATCAAATTGTGGATTTCCATGGTTGTGAGATTTGGAAAATGGATTTCAAAATAGTCGTCCTTAAAAGGAACCTTTAGGGAAATTTCTATATAATGAAGCCCGAAGGGTTTGTGACTCTAACAGATTCCAAAAAGGTATGCAAGTTGCAAAGATCCATTTATAGATTATAGAAAGCATCTAGGTCATGGAACATTTATTTTTTTGACTCCATAACATAATTTGGTTTCATAAAGAATTAATGTGATATGTGTTTCAATGAAGAGTTTATTGGGAGTGTAGTCATTTTCATAATTGTATATGTTGATTACATGTTACTAATTGGAAACAAAATACCATTCCTATAGTCTATTAAGGCATGGTTGAATAAATGATTCTCTATGAAGGACTTGTGTGAGGCATCATATATTATTGGGATCAAGATCCATTGTGATAGATCCAAGAGGATATTCAACCTAAGTCAAATTACATACATTGATAAGATATTGAAGAGATTCAGTAAGGAATAATCCAAGAGGGTATTATTTCCAGCATCACATGGCATTCATCTTTCTATGAAAATGTGTCCTCATACACATGGGGAAAGAAATAGAATGACAACGATTCCTTACACATTAGCAATTGGGTCAGTCATTTATGTTATTCTATATAATAGGTTATATTTCACCTACACATTAAGTGTGACGTAAAGATATCAACCTGATCCACGTGACTTATATTGGGTGGAATTCAAGACTATCCTTAAGTATCTGAGGCATACTAAGGATATGTTCCTGGTTTGTGGGGGAGATTATGAACTAGTAATCATAGGATATGAAGATTATAGTTTCAGAACTAACTGAGTTGATATAAAGTCACAAATGGGATAAATATTTTCTTTTAATGGTGGTTTATTGAGATGGAAGAGCTCAAAGTAGGATACAGTTTAAGATTATATAGCAAAGTCCAAGTATATTATGGATTCTGAGGCATCTAAAGAAGTAGTATAGATGCATAGATTCATAAAAGATATTGATGTGATATATACCTATTTTTGATGCTTTCGCTGGGGCACACATCTATCTGGTTAGGATGCACTGATTGTTGCCCTGCATTCCCACTTTCTAAACACAGGTGACATCTATTGCTTATTCAAAGATATTTTCTCCTTGATCGAAATGGGATGATGGGATATCAGTGCCTCCTTCTGTGTATTCCTCTTCGGAGCTCGTTTCCTTTTCTGGGTATCCCTCACTGACATAAGACATTGTTACTGAAACTCTTCCCTGTACCATGTCTTCATGGACACCGGTTAATTACGCTTCTTCTGTTAGGACATTCTAAGGGGTCCATTCAGGGAAGAAACCTTTGGTTGGAGGAGTAATTTCATTTGAAATCATTTCCATATCTGGATGATAAAAAATGATTCATTTGGGTTTATCCCACTTATGAGAGGAATTATTGAGGGAACAGAATCCCGAGGAATCCCACATAGAGTGTGAGGAATTTTATGCCAGAGGCATGTCTCTGAGGTTTTCCTCAGCTTCCCATGTTCAACACAGGGTATGTCGCAATTTTAACGTCTAGAGGAGATGGATCAGATTGACCAGAACACTAATAAGAGTGGATCCGATGGGTACAAACCCTATAGAGAATGTTGATGATGGGGCTAACGTGTTGTTAGTTACCCGATTGCTACTAGAAGCAGCGAGGAAGTGGGTTACATGATCTCACTGGGATGTGACTGCCTGGGTAAGAATTAGGATGGATACAGAATGTTGATAGAAGTGAATGGAGAATGAAATGGAACTAATGTGAGGATGATGGTGATTTTGATCTTGAGCCTCAAAGAGACATCCTACATATCAACATGGTAGGGAATCAATGTCAACGTAGTTCGGTGGTGTGATGGGCACTAGAGGAGGTGACCCAAGAGAATGGACACATGTATGGGATCCATAGGAATTGAAACCTATGGGTTGGGGCATGACCTTACTAAAACACATAGGATTGAGGGAGAGAGGCCATGATGGGACATGAGTGATGGGATTGAACCTCAGGGAGGCTTCCTATGTACACCCATGGTGGTGAATCAAAGTTCATGTATTTCAGTATGGGGTATGAAATCAGGGTGTATGCAGAGGACGGCGACTCAAATACATATTGTGGCTTACACAGGGTTAGTAGCTCGGGTTGGTCTGATGCCACAGGGGTGGAGTGAAGATGTGGGTCCCAAAAAAGGGGACTACAACAACTTACCGTCGATTGTGAACAACAATGTCTTACCATTGGATGGGGATCACAATGGCTTACCGTATATTGGGGATCACAATATATTATCACTGATTGGGGAACACAACTGCTTACCATCGATTAGGGATCATAATGGATTACTGATGGATGGGGTTGAAAATCATGGATTCTTCCAATATACCCTATCTAGGAGACAAGGATAAAAGTCCACATAGTTTGATTGGGTACAGTTTAACTTCTTGTGGGACAAAAATGGGGCGTACAGTTCAATTCCATACAGGATGATGGTGGATCGGTGTATAGAGTTTAGGACTGATGTGAGTTGGGCTTCATCCTCAGGGAGGATTCTTAAATACCTTGCCTATGATACAAGTATCCTAGTACACATAGTTAGGAATCATATAGTTTAACATCACATGGGATGATGGTGAATTGATGTGAAAGGGTTCGGGACAAGTTGGTGTTGGGATTGAACCTCAGGGACACTTCCTACGTACCTTTCTTAGGAGACAAGTATCAAACACCATGTAGTTAGGGATCATATAGTATAATGTCATGCAGGATGGAGGTGAACCAATGTGAAAGGAGTCTGGACAAGTAGGTGTTGATATTGAACCTCAGGGATGATTCTTACATACCTTTCCTAGGATACAACGATCAAAGTCCACGTAGTTTGGGATCATACAGTTTAACGACATGCATGATGAAGGTGAACTTATGTGAAAGGGGTCAGGACAAGTAAGTGTTGGGCTTGAACATCAAGGAGGCTTCCTATGTACACTTCCTAGGAGAGAGGGATCAAAGTCCACATAGTTCAGGATCATAGAATTTAACATCATGCGGGACAAAGGTGAACCATCGTAAATGGGGTCATGACAAGTAAGTGCTGGGATTGATCCTTAGGGAGGATTCCTATGTACCTTTCCAAGGAGACAAGGATCAAATTCCACGTAGTTTGGGATAATATAGTTTAACGTCATGAGGAATGAAGGTGAACCGATGTGATAGGGGTCGGGAAAAGTAGGTGTCATGCTTGAACATTTGGGTGGCTTTCTATGTACCTTGCCTAGGAGATAAGAATCAATGTCCACATAGTTTGGGATGATTTGGGGCTTACACGCTAAGTCTTCCCATGAAAGAAGTGATGGTAACTGTTTTCTCTAAGCTCACGTGAGTTATTCTCGGTGTGATAAATAAGAGGTAGAAAAGACCTGGTGATCATGTTGCGAAAGGTTAATCTGCAGGAAGTGGAGTGGGGATTACACGTGGTTAGTGGCCCAATGAGGAAACAGGGTCTTATGCATAGTTAGCAGCCTAGGGAGATGGAGATTGGGACTTACTCCAGGATGGAGGCCCAATAGAGACAAAGCCTATAGGGAGAAGGACATGGTAAATAAGGTCCCTATACTCATCTCCCCTCTTGTATTTGGAATTGAATAAGAGAGGAGAAGTGGGGGTGATACCTCCCACAAGAAAGGATCTGGGCTTACACTAGGATGGTTGCCCTTCCCTGTGGATAGATGTCACTCTAGAAAAGAGGATCTCGTTCCATGTGAGGAATATATAACTACCGTGAAGATGAGTGGGCGTAGAGAATGCCCGAGACTGGGCACCCTGCATATGATGCACGGGGAAATGCTATAGTTTAATGTCATATGTTGAGGATGATGGTGCTTGGTATTTTAACTTCCTACAGCTCAGATGAGGTAGGTCCACTCCGCACCCATAGCACTTACATAACCGACACACATTGAACAATGGTGTAGGGAAGGAACTGATAATGTCATAGTGAGGGGGTGTTGTGGATTGATCCATTGAGCATACCACGTTATCATGGAAATGTGAAGAATCAATATCCATTAGCGTGTCTATGTGAAGAAGAAAATGGCTAAGAAATTCTACGTGAAACACTGCCCAAAGGACCTTAAATTCACTTTGTATGATCTTGGAGGGTCATATGGGAGAAGGGTGTGTAACATAGGTTTTGTTTTCATAAGAATCACCTGAATATGATTTACGAGAAAGCAATAATGAAGACATTCTCTAGGGCATTCACAAGGAGAGGGGATTGCATGTAAAAGAAGGGGTTTGCACGCAATAGGCATGAAAATGGTAATTGTTGCGCGTAATAAGACGGGTTGCGCAGATAAAGGAGGCATGCACGCAATTGGAGGAGGTTTTCATGCAATTGGTGGAGCTTTGCGTGCAAGTATAGGGATTTTCGTGCAGCTGTAAAATCAATAAAGGAATTGGGAAAGGGTCAATCCATAAGGGTTTCACGCGGAAGCAGACCCCTTAGAGACCTGTCGTGGAAACTCATGTACCTAATAGCCATATTTTGCACACAAAGGAGTGTTTTTCACACTGGGAAGATGGTTTAAATTCTTCAGCCACTAGAGGTGAGGGGGGTTCCCTTCAATTTATGGGTGATTAGGGGCCACAGGTGCCCACAGAATTCGGCCTGTGCGGAAAACCCAACCCATCAGTCGGCCATTTGGGAATTTTCGTCCGGCGTGCAAAAATTATCCAAGGTACATAAATTTTCACGTCTTTTGGGTGGCCTTACATGCACTCCTCAGATTTTCTATGCATCCTTTCATACTCTCCTAGACCAGTTCACTTAGTCGAAATATGCCTTCGGTTTTCCCAAAATGTTGACCTGAGGCCTTTGGCTGATTTCGGTGTATACAAATTTCCCCCCTATGAATCAGATCTCTTAGGGCCACGGAGGTTGGATTCTAATGGAATAGATGAGACACATGTCCCCCATAAGGGTGGTGTGAAAAAAATAGATCATGTGCCACACAATCCTTTTCACACGCGTGAAAAACTCCATTCGCACCTATAAATACCACCGGGGCCTCATGGTCTATACATGATTTCTCGTGTGATATGATTCAGAGCTCTCATGTACGTAAATATCATAACCCTTTGTTCTGAATCATTTCTTTTTGGTTTATAAGTCTCCGATATTGGTCATAATTTTTCACACAATAGCCGTTTTCTGGGCCCTCTTCTTGGATTTTCACACCACTTTGGTTTTTTTTCACGTAGATATCTTGTTTTTCTTTCATCCACCTATTTTTTTCGTGAAACCGCCTATTTTATTAATAGTTTACCAAAAAATATGGCTTCTAATCAGGGTGATGCTGGGAGAGAATATGTGTATGCCACTCAGAGGGATGAAATGATTGCGAACCATGAGGTTTACAGTGCCATAAAAGTTATATCTGATAACCAAGATCTCTTCAACTTACTGATCAAAGTCCAAAAGGATTATGTTCTATATTAAAACCTTTCAATATGGGATTTCAGTATTTTAGAGGAGGTATCAGTGCTGGGATTTGACTTTGATACACCACGGTCATGGGTGATGCATGAGGATGATCTTCCATGATACAACATCAAAAAAAATGGCCATCCTTCTAGAGAAACCAGGCACATGGCCATCTATGTTTTGAATCCATGGACCATAACCATCTCGAGGAGTGAGCTGGTCACTAAAGATTTGTCTGCACATTACGCAAGTTCCTTCTGACAGAGCATCGCCGATGTGACTAGTGGCTGGATACAGGACTAGGACCTAAGGTTTGGAGGAAAGTTCACAATTGAGTGGGCATGTGCGTATTGGGTAAACCAATCATATGATCCATTTGGATAAAAATTGTAGCACATCATCCTTTTCGAGGTAGTGTGGATGTCGCAGTTCCATTTCTACCGCCAGCAAGAACTCAGGTCGGATCTATTTAGCTGATGGTCCCCTGATACCAACACCTTCCATATTCATCATGGGGAGGTTGGGGTCAGTCTTTGGGACGTTAACCACATCGGGGGTATCCCTTTATATGGGAATCATTACAATGAGTTCCTTCCCACCGAAAATGTCTGGGGGGATTGGTTGTAGACTCCCGACATGACATTTGTTGGAGATGGAAAAGGAGAGGCTGGGGGTCAAGGACTTTATGAAAGACATCACCTATTCGAAGTGGTTCATCCCATTTCATCAGAAAGGCCCCAATATAAAGTTTTCGAGGTAGGGAAGCGATGTTCGACCATAGTGTATAGGTTCAAGAGTAGCTCATATTGGAGTATCTTGGAGGTAGGGTAATATCATTCTTGCGGCCTTAGTGTGGATGAAAGTCGATACCCAAACGTTCAGTTTGTTGGATTTATTGTAAATTTCTTGATTGGGTGGATAATGATAGTAATATAAACAAGTATGGGAGTCTTCACATCAACATTGGTGATGTTTGGCATCATGACAGCCAATTAGAGGTTTAATCTTGGGGTCCTTGTGCTGGCCTGACTGTAGGCCATTCTAGGGAGTATTTTGAGAGGGGCTCACCAAAAAGGATCTATGGCCCTTTCCAAATCCTTCATGGTTGGATCACAACTCACTATAGCGGATACACCCTTCCAAATGTCAATCATCCCCTAAGTAATATCTTGTGACTTTCCTTGATAAAAATTGTCAGGGTCATGCCCCTGATGCTCAATGAAGAGGGGATAAGGATCAGGATCGAAAACCATACCAATTTTACTTTTAGTCCATTCCCCACCCAGCTAGCCAGAAGATTGATGGTGGTAAATGATCACTAGATAAAAGAGAATACTTGCAGAGAATTTGAGGTGGGGTGCTTGTGGCTCAAGTTGATGGGCAGATTCTTTGCAGGCCCTATATGCCATCATGGTTTGCCAGGCAATTTGGATTCCTCCAGCAGATGCCAAAGAAGGTGTATATAGATGCTTGTGGGAGAAACATCATTGTTTTCTTCATCAAATGTGGCATATGCTTACAAATTATGGATTTGGTGAGGTAATTACCTTTCCCTCACAGTGGATTTGATGCTGGCCTCTCAACAAAATATTCCAAACATTGGGTAGCAGCATATCTTGAGGGGGTCCTACAAAAGTGATTCCAACAACTCAAGGTGGCCAGTGTGGATCTTGGGCGGTGAGGGAGCAGACAATGCGCCTCCAGGGAGGAAAGGTCGTGAACAAGTTAGGTGGTAGTATAGACCGGGACATCTGTGGAAGGGATGTGACATTGTGAAACCGTACACCCATCATCCAGAGGGAGAGGGGATAATGAAAAAACTTGCAGAGTGGATAGGGAGATTTCTTGGAAACTGAAAAGGTATCTTCTTCAACCTTATGAGGATGAAATATTCCCTACACTATGGTCAGCTTGGTTGAACCTACTGTATTAAATGATCCCTAAAGCCCTTTGTAAAAAAATGGTGTGAGATGAGATCCATCTTCCAAAAATTGGGTTAATCCAAACTGATGAAAAAGTAAACTTCCATCGTCATCACGTCTGTTTGATGGCCATGGATGTATACACACTTAAAAGAGGGAGGAGTGAGGAACCACATATCTTGGTGAAGGTAATTATCAACTGGGAGCATGATCTAGAATGAATGTCATTTGATGATGACAATGGTGATGAGGAGATAGAGGGTAGTGAATCAGAAAATGAAAAATAAGAAGAAGAAGAAGAATAATAAGAATAAGAAGAAGAAATCAGAGAACCTGAAGAGGATCTTGTAGGTGAAGGTCCTAACTGTATGAACCACCAAAGGATTCCTTGGGAGATTGGTGAGATTGCTGACTCTGATATGGAATTGGCTAAGAAACTCGAGGTATGCCTCAATTCTTATCCCAAAAATTCATCTTTTCATCGTACGTAATCATCAATCTGATTTTTCATCCTGTGTAGATGAATATTGGCACTAGTTAGTAAACTCCATCTGAGGGGGGTGAGGATGCACCAATAGAACAAGGTGGGGAGCTGACACCCATTATTGAACTAACAAGCGCTGGACGATCTCCTACAATGACAGCTCTTGAAATCACTAAAATGTAGGAGGCTGATGTGCTGAGCTCTTATTTGATTCATTACTCAGATGTTTGTACTTGTCATCAGGGATCTCATCTGATCAGGTCATTCATTTTTTATGTAGTAATTACAATATTGGAGTCTTGACAGGCTGCTGAATCTATACCATCTGTAGAGAATGTGATGGTGACCAGAACAACCCAATTAGAACCCTCTTCTCAAACTGAACCGGTCCCGACACCTGGGGAGAAAGGGGTTGTGAACACCGATGATATCATTGTGGGGGAGGGGTCTAATTTTGTAAGGGGTGAAATTTCGGAAATGGAGATGATCGAGGAAGGTCACCCACATATCGAATAGTCTAAACCCTTGGGGAAAATGCCATAGGGAGACCCTGCCTCTGATCTTATGGATGCCTTCCCTAAATATCAGCCTGTAGACCCTGAGGAGATAGATGGTTACAATCCTGAAGCTGCCGAGGAGAGCTGTATGATGAGGATCAAGGGGTGTAAGTATATTGGGCACTTCCTAAAACATAACAAATCTGAATGGGTGCCCCGAATAGGATTACTGTAGACCCTGTTGCGCCATCTCTGCACCAGAGGGGTGGATTCTCATCACCTTCACACAATGATCTAGGATTACATGGCTGAGAAGGTGCGGGAGATAGCCAATGTCTTTCTATCAACTAGTGCTAAAATATATCTATGATCATACCAAAGTTCCTTGAGGCTGAGTGAGAAGTTTGGTGCCTTGAAGAACAAGAAAATGAGCGATCCATATTCATTGCAGACCAATCCAAGATTATCGAGTGGTTGATGTCCCAAAAGGATGAAGCCCAGGAGTAAGCAGCACAAAGAAACCATCAAATTGATGGGTTTTAAACTAAGAGGGATCAAATACAGGTTAGAGATAACAAACTCTACTCTGTATCTTCTAACAAATAGATTGAGCTCAAGGAGCAGGAAGAAGCCCTAGAGGCTACAATCCAGAGGTTGGTAGCACTGGAGAAATCCATAAAATGGGTTGATCCATAAGGGTTGTGTTTTGGCCAAACCTATAAACATTTATCCATTTTTTTCTTTTCCTGAACTACATGCATAGAATTATTATCTAATTTTTTGTTTATTTTGATTATCGCATTTCAATCATAACTGTGGAGTAACAAGCAATCAATCCCTAAGCTCGTGTTGGCATGCCTGATCTAAGATACAAGGGATGGCTGCATCGTTACTTCATCAGAATATGAGAGTGACAACCAATCTTCAGGCATCTAGGGTATAAATGACCAATCTGGGCTTCCAAGAAGAATGAGGGAGGCCTGACTAGAGAATGAAGTTATCAGAATAGTCTAGTTTCTATTTTTCTAATGTTCTCTAGTGCATGAGAAGAGTAATGCCAGGGGAGTTAGAATCAATCCAAACATAGGGTAATGGAATGTGTGAATCATGATACCCAAAATGAGGAATACTATGGGGGTGTTGTGACAATGAAGGATAACTACTGACCATTTTTGAAACACAGTATCCATATTATGTTAGCCTAAAATAGGGAGGACAAATGAGGGCTGACCGCTGACCATGTTTGAAACATAGGGCCTGACTCAAAATGGTATTTGTTAGTATTCCGGAACATTGGACTAGAATAAAAGGTGGGTCATAGGCCGAGCATCCGTACTGTTAGGGGGGTTCCTTTAGACATGAAATAGGATGAGGTATCAAATAAAAGACTTGCAAAGTATAGAGGGTGGAGTGATGGGCTGTTCAAATGAAGACCAACACTCTTGAAAATACACCCCCATGTTGAAAACAATTGAGGTGGGCGCATCAGCATGACTAGGGATCAAACTTACTTCTGAGGAGGACCTATCTAGAGGTACTTAGACGAATTTTGATTTTATATCATGTCAAGGTGGATGATAGACCTTGGGCTGAGCCCGAGGGGAATTTTTTGGGTGTTGCTACATATCCCATAAGGATGATAATCAAGAAAAACATAGTTCTCAAGCACAACATGGTCAGATACCAATGCTGGTACGAGGATTTCTCTCTGGAAGGGAAGATGACACATCTCATAGTTATCACATGGCATTCTAAACTTTCTCAGGGTAGAAACATAGTTTTAAGTCATGCATTGAGAACATAGTTACCTAGATTTGAAACATGAGGTACGATACATATCCCGACAGGGATGAGGATGGTAAAAGTCTATACCACACCACGTCTTCCTGATGGGAAGTTCTTTAGGTCGAGGGACCAAAAGTGAATGTTGGTCTTGACCCAAGTCACAACATTCAGGTGTTCCTATTTACCCCATAAGGATGGGAATCAATCCATACATAGTACTGTAATGTGTAGTTGAACGTTATTCAGGACAAGAGGCATGCATGGTTCAGTTGTGCCAATACATATCCTACCAAAACCACTAAGACCATGTGATTCACCCTCGATGTGGGAAACAAGGAGTAGTGGTTGGATTTTCCTGATACAGGGAGACACACATTTGGGGAATGGAATTTTTGGTGAGTGACGTCCCACTATTACTAATCCACCTACTTTCCGCACATAGATGCACTTAGGTGTAAAATCGAGTTTGTTGAAATTCCACTTGAATATAAGGGAGTGGAAATATGTGAATCATGGTTCCTGAGATCTGGATCACAATGGTGGTGACGTGATGAAAAAGGATAGCTATTGACCTTGTTAAAAATATGGAATTCATTTGGCATTATCCTAGCACGGGGATAGAAAAATGAGGATCGACCATTGACCTTGTTCGAAACACAGGACCTGTCACAAATGTCATCTAAGGTCTTCAGGGGCGTTGGCCCAAGATGGTAGGTGAGCTAATGTGGCCTGAGAAAAGGCCATAAAAGGGGTCACTTTAAACATGGAAGAGGATGGGGATCCAAATAAAGGGTTTATGAAGCTTGGAAATGAAACGAGGGGATGCCTATATGAAAATTCCACACTTTTGGTTCTTTTCCATGACACATTTGAGTACGAAAATAATATGTCTCAAATATAGGGAATCAAATACCTTTCCAAGTAAAATGGTAGTGGGGTCGCACGCTTCTAGGATAAGGCTATAGAGTGGACCATTAAGAGGGGACACGATTTAATGAAATATTCATCAGTTGGCGAAGTTGTAAAACCCTATGTGTAGTTCCCATAGAAAGATCATAGTTTAGGGTTAGAGAACATGGACCAAGTTGGGAAAAGACAAGGAATAAACATGGCGTGGTTGTATCAAAACTTGATGTGAATGAGAAGAGGCACCCGCCACAGCACATGCTTCCAAATGAGTTCGGGACAAGAGGCTGAAAAAGGGGGGCATGATTTAAGATTCTTGGTGCTGGACCTACAGACGTAATGTTTGGGTGTTCCTACATATCCCATGAATATGGGAATCGAGACACAAGTTATTCAAGAAAATGTCTTGCAGTTTGGTGTCCTATGACAAGGATGATCAGATCTTAGTTTCAAGGTCTTAGAGGTTGAACCATATATAGAAAGGTGGCAGGGATACATGTGGTGTTGCAATCTCAAAACCAAACATGAATGAGGATAGTAAGAGTCAATATCACTACATGTGCTCCCTGGGGAGGTTTTACGTTGAGGGACCAAAATTGAAAGTTGGGAGGGGCCCGAGGTCAAGTGCCCAAACATTTATATGTACCCCATTATGATGGAGATCAAGCCATATGTAGTTCTAGAAGTGGATTGGTGGGGTACCAATGCTAGGGACACTACTTCCATGCGAGTCTGAACCACATTCCAAAAGGTGCGACGTTAGATATATCTTGTTTGTTCTTTAGGATTGATGTGTGTGTTTTGTTTAAGCAACAAACCATGGAAGAAGAATCTAGGCGTTGATAAAAAAATAAAGCCATAGATAGGCCATGAAAAATGGTATGGTGGATGACCCTTACCAAACATGATGTCCCCTCGAGTGAGGACATCACAATGAGGTTCGGTTTTTCATCATGCGGCCAAGATGATAATGTCATTGTTTAGGGTTTTATGATAGGACCAACCCCTGCATTTTAACTTCTTGTCGTAAAGACGCGGTAGTTAAAAGTCATTTGGGACTAGGCAGCATAGTTTAAATTCTTATGTCTTTGACACCTACAAAATAAATGAGGTTTTAGGGGTGAATGTGTATGGTGTGATAAAGTATACCCAACGTGAATAAGGGCCAAATCCTGCCCCACGCGCAACCCTGGGAAGGAAACCTTGAGCCAAGGGGCTAGAAAAGGTCAATGAATATGGGGATAAACCCAAAGATGAGACGTTTGGATGTTCCTACGTATCCCATGAGGATGGAAATAAAGCCATACATAGTTATGAAGGTGTAGTTTAACATCATGAGGACAAGCGGTAGGAAAGTGTAGCTCCTAGAAGGGGAGTACATGATAAGACTATTGCAAACCCAACATGAATGAGGATATAAGCCCACACCACACCACACCACACCACGCAATATATTGAATGTCAGGTCCAAAAAGTCTAAATGGAAGAGGAAATTAGTGGAACCTAATATGGACACGAAGATTGGATGCTCGGGTGTTCCTATGTATCCCATTGAAGATGGGGATCAAGCTATACGTAGTTCTGGAAGTGGAATTCTTATGTATTGTTGAAAGGAAGAAAAGAGATCTTAGTTTATGGTATTAGAGCTCAGATCATTGAGAATCAAGACTCTTCTAAAGGGGAACAAACCTTGACCGAATCCTTAAGCCCATGTGAGCTACACTCGATGTGGTAAATAAGGGAGGAGAAGGTCTTTGCCACACATGGAATACACGCAAAGGGGAAATCAGTGCGGAGCCCCAAATGATGACTCACCATGTATTTTCATCCTAATGTGCAAATGAGAACTGAGGGATAGTACCAAGAGTGTTAAAATTACACTTGGTTATGATGGAGTGGAAAATTATGTGAATCATGCAACCAACATTTAGGGATTTATGGGGTTGGCATGATGATAGAGGATAACTACTAACTGTGTTCAAAACATAGTATCCATATCGTGTGAACTGAAATGGGAACAACCAATGAGCATTGACTGCTGACCACATTCAAAATGTAGGATTTGTATCAATTTTTTGTTAGAGATCCTTGAGAACATTGTCTTGAAGTGGTTGGAGATCCCAAGGGCCCAACATCCATATTGTTCGGGGGTCCTTTTGGGCATGAAAGATGATGAAAGCCAAAATGAAAGGTAACATGAAGCCCGAGTATGGGTGATAGCATGTCTATGTAGAATCCAACACTCTAGGTGTTGAACCAGAGTGCTCATGGGAACATTGGTGAACTGCCAAAAATGGACGAGGGGCCCATTTCAAGAGATGCTGGCTTGAAAAGAAGACTGTAGAACAGGGGGATGAAGAGCTCTCAAGAGAAAGAGGTATGAGGTGTGGTTTTTAAAAAGTCGGCATGAATGAGGAAACCATCCCATATTACACTACATACCCCTATTATGGAATAACTCAGGCCAGGGTGCCATGAAGATAAGGAGATTTCATAGAAATGGGTATGGACCTGAAGTCTAAATGTTCAGGCGGACTTACATATCCAATTAGGTTGGGAATTAAGCCACACATACTTTTGGAGGATTTTATGCAGTTTTAGTTCATGTGTAAAGGATGAAGATAGGGGCAAGGTATCTCCATGAGGGATGTGTATGGCATGACGAGTAACCTGATGTGAATAAGGACTCAAGCCCATACCACACCATACAATCCTGAATGAGAACATTGGACAGGGGGGATAAAAAGGTTGAGGGATCTAAGATGGGAAGTCCCAGCCAGTTCGCAGTTTAACATCTTGTGGTGAGGATGGTGGCGATCTTAGTTTTTGGTCATAGGGCTTAGACCATAGCACATGACCCTTTATGCTGGTATCACCTTTCCAAATCTACTATGCCAGTGTGAGAAATGATCGGTGTGGGAAACAAGGAAGAGGATCACTCCCCCCCCCACATATGAGGGTAAAAAAATGAGGGAAGAAGATCAGTAAAGGTCGATACTGAACAAATCAACACTCCTACCTAAGTAAAATAGATGTTTGAAGGGATAATAGGACAAAATGAACCATTGCAACCAATATTTGGGACACACGAGGGTGGTGCTAATGGTGGGGAATAACTTTTAACTGCATTCTAAACACAACATCCACATTGTGTGACCTGAAATGAGAACAAAAAATGAGTGTCGATAGCTATCCATATTCACAACGCGGGACTTGTATAAATTTTTCATTTGAGATCCTCAAGGATGTTGGACCAAAATGGTAGGAGAGCCCTGGATCCAAGCATCCATGCCATTCGGTGGTCCTTTTGGATGTGAAATATGATGAAGAACCAAATAAAGGGATTTTGTGAAGCATGAATGTGCCTATTTAGTTTAACATTATGTAGGATGATGAAAGTGGTGGAGATCTCTAAGGAGAGGGATACATGGTGCAATCACGATGAACTCAACGTGAATGCGGGAAAAAGCCTGCACCACTCCATGTGTTTCTACCCACAGGGAGATCCTAATGTTTGGGGCTAGTCCATCCGAAAAAATTTATAGGCGTTCCTACATATCCAATGAGGATGGGAATTAAGCCATACGTAGTTCTGAAAGGGCCATCCAGTTCAACATCATGTGGTGAGGACATGGGAGGATAAAATAATGATGAGAGGCACATGGTGAGATTATCGTAATTTCGACATGAGTGGGAGATAAGGAAGCGTACACTACACCGTTCGGGATCCTCCAAGAGAACTACACTCTAGGGGTAGTCATAGAGAAGAGTTTGGGGGCTGGAATGAAGATGAGGTGTCCAAGCATTCCTACGTATCCCATGAGGATGGGAATCAAACCATATATAGTTCTTGAAGGTGCCATGTATTTTAACATCGTATGGGGAGGACATTGATACAGAGAGATTTTAGTCTAAGGTCATAGAGCTCAGAACATAACGGTATATCTGCCGCTCACAATGTAACATCATGGAGGGTGAATTCTGATTAGTTTTATGTCCTTTATTTTAGATGAATCACACATTTTACAGCCACGTGGAAAATACAGAATAGTATAAGGTCATGTGGGACCGTATAGATCATAGTTTATGGTCGTAGAACTCCGACTGTTTTGTAGTTTTTCATCATGTGGGAGGACTAAGAAGTTTAATTTCATGCATGACTTATCAGTTTAAGGTCATGTAGAACCATAGATTACTTAGGAAAAGTATTTCTTTAGGAATTTGGAATTGGTGGGAGGAGTTATACACTCACCATCCATCGTAACCAGGGAATACACACCATTGGGGTAAACCTTGTGAATGATGCAAGATCCATCCCATTTGGACTTCATCTTGGGTTGTTTCCTACCAAGTATCATTAGTGTTCTCAAGGCCAACACTATATCACATTTCAATAAAGATCAGAGGTGAAATTTCTTGTTAAAATCTCTAGCTATCTTGTTCTGAGGCCTTTCCAGATTGTGCAGGGCATGAAGCCGATTCTTGTAAAGCGCTTCCAATTCTACCAGAAGGACCTCATCTACCTTATCTGGTGCTTCCAGATCATAGAAAACTATGCATAATAAAGGAAATTAAATCTCAATGGACATGACGTCCTCCATTCCATACACCGGGGAGAATGGCTTCACTTGGGTTGAATTGTGAGTCATCGTCCAATAAGCCCAGAGGGTGTTGGGAAGTTTTTCCAGCCAATTTTCTTTTTCTAACCAACCATATACAAAATAATTTTGGATAAGATTTTGTTGAATGCCTTGATATTCCCATTTTCCAGTGTGTGATAGCGAGAGGTATGGTTAGAATGGATGTCGTAATTGGCATACAATTTCTTCAACTCAATAGCCTAGAAGTTGGGGTCGTTATCAGCGAGGACGGTGTGAGGGACTACAAATCAGTAGATAATATTGGATATAAAAAATTCAACAATAGAACAGGCCTTGAATTCCTTGAGTGGAACTTCCTCTTTCCACTTGGAAAAGAAATCCGTAGTGATTAGGATGAACCTACACTGGCAAGTTGTCGCCAGTGGATATGGTCCCATGATGTCGAGTCCCCAAACCGCAAAGGGACAAGAGGACTTGGTAGTGTGGAAGGGCTATGGAAGCCGATTCACAAAGGTAGAATGCATTTTTCACGCATGACACTTCTTGGAAAACTCAATATATTCATAGATCATGGTGGACTAAAAATATCCCAATCTTCGGATCTGGTGGGATAGTTTCAGACCTATTTGACGATCCCCATAGGAATCGGCTTGAACCTCCTACATGACACGATAAATTACACCTCATTGAATGCAACGAAGGATAACCCCATAAAACCCAAACTTGTAGAGGATCTGCTCAATATAGGGCCTACTCTAGAGGGTAAACATCAATGCCCGGTGTCAAATTTTCTCACGCTTGTATCGATATGCCGGGAGACTGCCATGCTGGTGGTACTCGATAAAGGGGGTCATCTAGTAGGGAGTCACTTCCATCACTATGACAAGGGGACCTGAGGGTCTTGACATGGGGGCACCGACGGTAAGGTGGCTTACGTGCAGGATATCATCACCGTCCAGAGTGATGGGGGAAATGAATATGCAATGTTCCACATAGATAATCAAATCATACAAATCATGATTTGAAAGAGATGAAGCTAGGTTGGCTAAGGCATCGGCTCAACCATTCTAGGATCTAGGGACATGGGTAACCTCTGGCCGAGACAGGAACTGGGCCATCAGTTGGTGGGTACATTCCAATAGTGGTACGAGCTCTGGATTCCTAGAAACATAGTCACCATTGATCTACTTGATGACTAGTTTGGAGTCCCCTTTCACATGAAAGTGGGGAATGTTAATCTTAAGGTCCATCTTGAGGCCAGTAATGAGGGCCTGATTGTCTGCCTCACTATTGGTGTATCATTCTGACAATAGGAATGAATATGGAAGAATAGCTACTGCTGGAGTGATGATGATGATACCCATGCCCACTCTGTTGAGTGTGGGGTCATTGAGTCTTCTGCTGGTAGGGCTTCAAGAATCTCCATCAAATTGAATTTTCCAACACGAAATGTCTTGGTCTACCAAGAGGATTTCCTCATCAAGAAAATAAATATCCAAGGATTAGTCCATGGGAGCTGGATGGGAATTTAGGGAGTCTACAAATTCATGCCTTTAAATATCCTTATGGGGGAAGAAATTGATGTCGAAATGCAAGAGGATTACTACCCACTGAGCTAGATGACCTGTCAACATGGGGTAGTTTAGTGTGTACTTCAGTGGATCTACTAGGGACACTAGTTGTATCTCATGGTGTTGCAAGTAATGTCACAATTGTTTCACTGAGAATACCAGCTTAAGGTACCTCTACTCGATAGGGAATTATCTGGTCTCTGTATCAAGGAGCATGTGGATGAGATAGTATAGAATGTTCTCAGTTCCCTCATTGTTCTTCTGGTCGATAAGGGAATTGAGAGATCATTCTAGGGTGGTCACATAAAGGACCAATGACTTTCTGTAAAAGGCGGCATCATGACTGGTGGCTACAATAAGTAATGCATGATTTCCATGAAATTAGTCTGACATTCCTCGTTTCACTGATAGACAGTGCATTTTTTCATGATCCTAGAAAAGGGCTTACACTTGTCAGACAAATTCATGATGAATCAGTGTATGTAGGCCGAGTGGAATTTAAAGCCTATAATATACCAGATGTTTCATGGAGGCTAAATTTTATTGATGGCCTTAATCTTCTCGGGATTGATCTTGATGCCTCCATATCTGACAACGAATTTGAGAAACTTTTTGAAGGTGACCCCAATGGAACACTTTAATGGGTCCTTCTTACGATGGAGAGAATGAAGGAATAAAAAACATTCTAAAGGTCTTTGAGATGGTCCTCACACTGATGAGATTTAACCACCAGATCATCCACATAAAATTCTACCAATGTTCTGAGGATTGGCTTAAATATGCGATTCATGGCATGATGATAGGTGGAACCTGCATTCTTTTTACGAAAAGGAATTACCTGGTTGAAAAAATTACCTTGTGGTGCCATGATGTTTGTATACTCTTCATACTCATGGGACATTTGAATTTGGTTATACCTGGAATACCCATCCATGAATGAGAGAGCCTAAAACCTAGAGGTGGCGTCAATCAACAATTTCATCACAGGAAGGGGAAAATCATCCTTTGGATAGTGATAGTTATGATCCATAAAATCGATGAAGACGCTGATCTATCCATTCTTCTTCCTTAAGGGAACAATTTTAGCTAAACATAGAGGGTTCAGAACCTTGGATCTGATGATCTTATCAACTTCAGCCTCGACCATGATAACGTGAGAATGGGTGCATCTTTCTGGGAGGCTGTTTGAACCCACGATGATTTGCTGGGAGACCGAGGTAGTGGACGATGACATGAAGATCTAGTCCTGAAATCTCTTCATAACTCTAAGAAAATAAATCACGATGTTGCTTTAATAAATCCATGTACTGTTGTTCCTCTTCGACAGGCATAGTGGCACTGATCAATGTAGGTTTTCAATCCGTCCCACTACCGAGGTTCACCTGCACCAATTCATCAACTATGGCTGATATTCCCTCTTCAAAGGCTGGAGGAGAATCTTCCAAATATTCATCTTTACTTATGGAGGATGGATCCTCATCTAAAAGATATTCCTATAAATCAACAGATCTTGATGGGAAGCTAGTGCCAGCCTGAGCGGCGGTAGACGCCACATCAGGGGACTCTTATGCTGTCAAAACCATAGAGATGAAGTTTTTCAACCCAATCCCATATTGTCTTTGTCCCAAGGGGAAACTCTTGATGATATCAAAGTATTAGTGGCACACTGAATTGGGCCAGTTTATGCCAGCCCGATGAAATAATCAATTAACATGTACTGTTGTTGCCATGGGGTGGACATCTGATACCTTATGGGGGCAGGGGATCTAGGATCACTTGAGCCTGATTCATATAAGAATATGAGGTGATATTTCAGCATCCCTTAGACTTGTGAATGTGCCTACACCTCATTACAGAAACAACAAATAATTTTCCCAGATTTGAGTTCGTAGCCTCCAATCGGTGCATCAGAAAAATGTAGGCATCATCAAGGTATGTCCATGGGCCGGTCACAACCGTAGCATGTTAAAACTCGTTAGCCTGAATCTTCTTGTCCTTGCTCTTATAATAATCATCATCCATATATCAGGATTCATAAGAGGCAAAGGGAGATTTTTCACCTTTGAGTATACCCACTTGACTATTAAGGGAATATTTAGGACACTGGTGATACGATGAAGGAACCACCACATACAGGTGAAGCCATGGACTACCCATCAATGCATTGTAGGCAGTGTCCTAGGATACAACAATAAACTCGGTGTTGGAAAACAGACCACTTAACTGGGTCTTCAGGCTGATCTGTCCAACCATTTCTGGTCTGAGGGACTGAATTCATCCTCAGATAGCCGCATCTCTCAGAGTGTCTAGGTCGGAATTAGGTTGATCCTAGAGTATGTGTCAACAATACATAGATGAATCTCCACACCATTTAAGTGGATGGTTATGTACAATGGTTGAATGTGACCTTGTATGGGAGAGCCTTCATCTTATCCAAAGGAAGAGATGAGGACCTGACATTCTACATGCTCGACTACCTCAAAATGGAAGGCTTCTATAGCTTCTACCTCTGTCTCAAACTAGAGGGGGATTCTTAAATCCTCAGTGAGCGCTTCATGCATATCAGCTGATAGGTGAAGAGACTCAACGATAGAGAGATTTGTAGGAATGATGGAAATATTCTTAAGGATATCATACTTCCATGCCAAGCATAAGATTTTACTTATATGAGGTAGTTCTACTGTAGGAGGCATGATGGGAACTTTCTATTGAATTTATGGTTGCCTAGTGCTGGGATTATCCCACTTCTCGCAAGTTGAAGCTCATGGAGTGACTACCAGATGTGGGTTAGATGATTGAGGCTGATCTGCAACAGGGAGTTGTTGATCATAGCATGGTTAGGGCAAATCTGCCTAATTGAGTAACACAAATGGCGGTGAAGGTGGACCTGATGACATCAGATGGGAAGGTTTCACATGTTAAGATCTGAACTGGGACTTTTTTATGGTTTTAGTGGCATGAACAACCTAGCTAGAAGTACTAACCGAGGCACTCTGACGACCCATATAGCCACGACTCCATCGATGCTAGCGACGACTGGGGATGTTCAGAGGATCCGTATGACACTCCTCACCATCAAAAATCATGTAGGGGTTAACAAGAACCATGGTGCTAATCATAGAATACCCTTCATCATCAGTCAAAGAATCCACCACTACTGGATTGATTCTGGGGTGGATTACCATCTCCTGGGGTATGAAATTTCTGAGAGTACAGGATGACGATGACATCGGTAGTGGAATTTTTATTCTCGTGTGTCGCTGAAGCATTCTATTCTAGGAAGAGGAACACTGAGCTATTGATGTAGAAGTAATAGATGCAAGTAATGAGGCATATTCTGAAGGCTCAGGTTGACTCATACATGCATGGATAATACCATGGGCATGAGAGACTGTCTTATGATCCATCCAGTCATCATACTTCTAGGACATGTGGTTAGGAACTAGATGCCACTCATCTTCACTATCACTGTCGCTGTATGGATTCATGAATACACATGCCACTTGGCCCAGAGCCACTCCCAACCTAAATATGTTGTTATAAAATTGGTCTTGAATCCGGTCTTTAAACACATAGAATTGTTTGATGGTGTTCCCAAGGATCCAATGAAAGGGGTAGTAATTGGAGTGATCAGTGAGATCTGCCTCTTCTGTCCTCCTACATTTGGGAAACAACATAATTTTTTATTCCATGTAACTTCAGAAATAACCAGGGTCTTGAGCTTTTTTTAATGTTTAGGTCTAGTTTCTCCTATGTGGTAAGGGAGCTCTGGGAGCCTGGCCCTAATGAGGGGCTGGTGGAGCCTGTTGAGGAGGTGCAACATGGTTATCTCGCCTGAGTAGTGGTGGTGTGTTAAGTGGGGGTGCCTGCCGATTCTGAAGTGGGTGCTGCTAGGATGGAGTCTATTCCTGAGGTGGTGGGACTTTGAGAGGTTGTAGAGGTGTATCCAATCATAATAACTCCAATTGCCTAGGGGCCTCAATTTGGGCAACCGCAGTAGGATCTACTTTAGCAGCCCTTCTTGTGGGAATTTCTGGAGGTAACAAACGTGCCTGCTTTGCGTTCCGTAAGGCTTCCTCTAGATGTTGGGCCTTATCAGAGAAGTCTCAGAATTACCTAGGGTAATTATTAGTACTGAGAGAGGGGACCAATTTAGTTTTGACATTCCCCACACACATTTTCAGTAGTTGTTCCTGAGTCAGCGACATGTCTAGGGAATAGGTAAGGGATTTCCACTAGAGGATGAAGTCCGCGGCGTGCTTGTTGTGCCCCTTCTAGCACCTGAAGAGGTTTGTAATACTCGTCTTCTAGGTGGTAGATATGAACTAGTAAAGGAACTATATATAGAGGTATTCCTAGCCAGCGACTGACCCGATGGGTAGCTTGTTGTACCAGACAACGTAGGCCCTTCTAATGCCTGTATGAAACAACGGTGTTTGGAGGCCTCTTGATGCACTAGAGTTCCCAGCATGGGTCTGCCCCTTGAGATGAAGTGGGATAGATGCTATAATGGGTCACCTATCCCAATAAAATGGGAAAAGGTGGGATTTTCAAAACCTTGGGGTGCTACCATATAATCGAACCATGCCGGATATGACTTGACATAAAGAGGTATTTCCACCTGTCAAGTTTCTAACACCTCGAGGCGAGTAATGAGTACCCCAATAGGGTAATCTGGGTGGGTGTTTCTATTTTAACAAGGATCCCTGAACACTAGTTCATTTGCAAGTTCCTCAACATGATAAGCAGGCCCAATGTATCGTGGAGAGGCTGGTGGGATCACATGTGGAGCAGATGGGGGAACCTGAGCTGGGTCCCAAGGATTATCACGCCACTCAGGTGGATTTGCTAACACATATTTCACCCTCTTTCCATAAGCTTCGGCTTCTTTCATGTTTACATGTGTTGGATGGTTTGGGTCACCTGTGGACAACTCACCGGTGGAAATTTGTATCTACCCCTACTTCCCCATCCAAGGATTACCATAGTCAGGTCGCCACTCCATGGAACATTCAACAAGGAGTTCATCGACCATATTTTTGTGCTTCATGAGCTGTTGGCACAAAAAAGGCTTTTTAGGGGTCATCTTCCATATTCTAAACTGATCTAGAAGGATCAGAGGGTTTGACAGCCTCAAGGTGATCCTTTACCTTATTGGGATTCTAGCTAATGACTAATTCCTCGATGGGGATGGGAAGACACAGAAGATTTCTCTACTTGCGATTAACTCTTCCCAATGGATCCAATAGGTGTGGAACTCCCTCGGGGGGTATGTTCTCTCCAAGGAGTTTTGTCTCGGTCTCTTCCTTTGATAGATCGACCATGTTAACTATGACTCTACCTGGAGGAATATCCTCAATATCGCCTGGAAAGTCAAACTTGCACCGAATTGAATTGAAATGGAGGGAAAAATACTGCCTCCAACTATAGACCTGAACGTTGAGGGAAGCCTTCTTAATAATTTTTCATAACACTTTAAAGCTATGAACACATCATTGCTGGAGGGTCCGGTGAAGACCGGGTGACTCAGGGTCCTGGGTGACTGGGAGTGCAACCAAGTCAACCATACGGCATTGCTGGTCAATATCTTCAAAGTGTGTCTGACTCTTGGGGTAAGTCAATTGATGATAACAGATATGAAAGTGCATCACCCAGAGGGTTTGGCGAAAACACGAGACTTCATCCCAGGTAAATGATTCTGACACACTGAATTTTGCAGTCACAATTGGCCAGAACATCTCTGGAAAATGATCCGTTGCAAGGATGTCCCAAAAACTCTTTTCTTCTGAATCGGGATCTAGACCTTGGTTTCCCCACTAATCAATTGGGGTTGGCTGCAGGACCGATAATGGAACTAAAGAAGATTGCTGAGCTGGTAGATTGGCCGGTGGATAATATAGAAAATGGGATGAGAAGCCACCAAATCTCAGGATTTCTTATGATGAATGAAATAACTAAGCCACCACATCATTGTAAGATGGACTGGAAACCACGACTTCTAGCGTAGGGGCTACGGTTACTGGTGGTGGGTCATGTTGTTGCTTATCCTATATCCGTCCCCAAAATAAATCTATGTGATCTCTAATTGATGTAGAGAATGACCTCGTTGATGATATGGAGGATTTCATGGCTAGGCCCTGGGAAGTGGCCAAATATTCATCCTCCTGGATGTACCTATGGAGGGAGGTAGGAATCTGGTGAACCTCAAATTTCATAAGGATTAGTCTGATATGTCTCATTCCTTCCCTGACCCACGACATAGAGGATCGAGGTGAGGGTTTCATTACCAAATCACATTCTACCTCGGAATATGAGAAGCAGACGAGATTAATTACAGTCTAAATCATCTCAGCATTCCTTTTATGGCGTCAGTGACCCGACCTCCTTCCCCCAGGATGGAACTTCAGAATAGGGTAGATTTTTGGCTTGGGGAGGACCTTCGGCCGAACCGATGCTGGGGCGGAGAGGACTTTCACCTGGGTTAGTCGGGGTGAAAGGACCACCTGGAAAAATGTAAAAGGGAACATGGGGAGGACCTATGTGTCGACTGGATGATGTGCATAGGGAGTCTCTATGGGAAGTGCTAGAGTAGGTAGGACCTCCGCTGGTGTTGGTAGGAGAATGGGTAGAGCCACCATGCTTATTTCCTTTGACAACGTCAGTACAAGGTGGACCCTCATACTAGGCGAGTAGAATACAAGTAGGACCTCTGTGTTGGTTGCCCATGAAGCAAGGAAAACCTCTGATTATATGATCTTCTAGATGAATATGACCTTCATTAGTTTCTGCAAGGATACGGGGAAGACCCCCATGCTGACAGTTGACCGGACGAGTAGTGTCTTTACATCGGTAACCTATAACGGGAGGAACAGATCCATACCTTAGGTAATGGGTGAGGAAGAGGCTTTGGAACTTTGTGTCAATGCAGTGAGGAAGACCTTCATTTGGATTGAAGGTGGAATAGGGAGGACCCCCACACTAATCAGGGGAGTAGGGAGGGCCCACACACTCATTGGTGATGGTATGAGGAAGACCTCCATACAATATTTCATTACCGCAGGTCAGCCTGCGATGGATGTCACCTGTATTGATGACTAGGAGAGTTGACCCAGCCAGCCCATGGGGTGGTTGGGGCCTTGACCTGGGATGGGCGTATGAGAGCCCCCACTTGGAATAAATAAGGGACTAATAGTATGTGTCAGCGGTGGCACAGGCCATGGTAGTCATTGACGTTGACGCCACTCGGCGAGCGTCCTCATCATCCTATGCCCCATGCTGGCATCGGGTTAACCGGATTGGGGCAAGTGGTGCAGGCGCATAGCTCACCTTCTCCTTAGCTTGCGGGGCCAGGTGGCGGTGCTGACATGCCCTGGTGAGAGCCCTCCTTGGGAGCCCCTTGAGTAGGATTCTAGTAGGGCTAGCTCAGAAATCCATCACCTCATTGGCATAGGGTAGGATTCTAGTGGGGAGCAGTGGTTCCCTGTGTGGCCCTTGGGGACGGTGGTGGTGACGGGGTGCAGAAGTCTCTAAATCTTTTTGGGCCATATCCCAGGTTGGGAAAGTCCCCTCCTCCTCATATCGTCAAATGAGGTCGTTAATTACCCTTATCTGAATGAATTTAGATGGGGAGATGGGGTGTGGGAGCCCAATAGCCATGGATTTGGAGGCTTCCATGGGGGAGATGAGGCCACATGAGATTGCAACGTTGACATTGCCCCTGGCCCTGTGTTAGTGGGTGGGTGGTGATTGGTTTCCTGTCATGGCAGCAAGGGTCTTCAGGAGCTGGGAGATTTTACCATTAGTGATGAAAGAAGGAAAGCGATGTCTAGTGCCCTAGTGTCATTCCATATTCCATGGTTGGTAAGAAGGGTCCACTCTTAAAACATCACATACCAGGATGTCCAATGTTCAACTACCCCAATTTATGGTGAGTTTCATGCGAGGCCCACTATTTTCATGGCAAGACCTGGCACCAGATGCATGAATCCGATGACACGATAATCCACTGATGTCTCGAGCACTACTAATATTCACATTGAGGAGAAGAACTTCACATAAGGCTCACCACTTCTATTTCTGACACTTTCATCGGGGCGTGCATCCGTCTACTGAGGACGTGCTGATTGTTTCCATCCATTCCCACTTTCTAAAGGTGGGTGGCATCTGTTGATTATTCAGGGTTGTTTTCTCCTTGATCAAAATGGGTTGATGGGATATTGGTTCCTCCTTCCGTGGAATCATCCTCGGAGCACATTTCATAGTCCGGGTCTCCCTCATAGATTTAGGATGTTGTTTGTGAAACTCTTACCAGCACCATGTCTTCATGGTGAACCAGTTAATTACGAAACTTCTATTAGGACATTCCAAGGGGTTCAGTTAGTGAAGCAACCATGGGTCGGGGGAGTAGTCTCTTTGGACATCATTGGCATGTCTGGACCCTGGAACACTGATGCGTCTGGGTTTTTTCCCCTCATGATAGGGCTTCTCAAGGGCACGGAAGCTCGAGGAATCCCACATAGTGTGTGGAGAATTTTATTCTAGAGGCATGTCTCAGAGTTTTTTCTCAGATTCCCATGTTCAACACATGGTATGCCATGAATTTAATCCCTAGAGTAGATGGATAAGACTGATTGGAACACTTATAAGATTGGATCAGATGGCTGAAACCCTTGGAGGGAATACTAATACTGGGGAAAACACATGGTTAGTTATCGGATTGCTGATATGAGCTGTGAGAAAGTGGGTGATGTGATCTCAACGGGATGTGGCGGCCTGGGTAAGAATTAGGATGGATATAGATGGATGATAGAACTATATGGAGCTTACATGTGGTTAGCAGACCAAAGAGGAAACAGGGTCTTATACGTGGTTAGTGTCCTAGGGATATGGAGATTGGGACTTACTCTAGGATGGAGGATTGATGGCAACAAAGCCCAAAGGGAGAGGGATAGTGCTATGATGGTCCCTATGCTCATCTCTTCTCTAGTCTTTGGTGCCGGAGAAGAGAGGAGGAGAGGGGGTGCTACCTCCTGCAAAAAGGATAGGGGCTTAACCTAGGATGATTTTCCTTCCCCACGGACAGATACTACTCTAGAAAAGAGGATCTCATTCTATGCGAGGAAGATCTCACTCCTATGAGAAAAGTGGGCGTATAGAATTTCTAAAATGGGGAACCCTGCATATGATGAATGGAGAAAGGATATAGTTTAACATCATTTTCTGAGGACAATTGTGCTTGGCAGTTTAACATCCTACAGCTCAGATTAGGCAGGTTTACTCCACACCCCTACTATTAACATAACCGGCACAATTTGACCCATGGTGGAGGGAAGGCACCAGAGATGATGTAATGAGGGGGTGTTGTGGAGTGATCCATTGATGGGACCACATTAACATGACTATACATAAAATCAATAGTCATTAGCATGCCTATGTGAAGAATCATTGGGCTAAGAAATGCAACGTGAAACACTGCACAAGAGACCTTGAAGTCACTTTTTACAATCCTGGAGGGTCGTTGGGAGAAGGGTGTGTAACATAGGTGTTTTGCACATAAGAATAATCTAAAAATGATGTCTGGGAAATCGATATTTAAGAAATTCTCAAGGACGAGCACAAGGAGAGGGGATTGAATGGAAAAAAAGGGGTTTGCGCACAATAGGTACGTAAATGGGAACTGTTGCGTGAAATAAACTAGGTTGGGAGGATAAAGGAGGAAAGCGCACAATTGTAGGAGGTTTTCATGCATTTGGAGGTGATTTGTGCTCAAGTACAAGGATTTTTATGCAATTGTCCAATCAAAAAAGGAACTGGGAGATGCCCAATCCCTAGGTGTTTCGCACAAAGGCAGACCCCTAGGAGACTTGTTGTAGAAAATAATGTACCTGAAAGTCATATTTTGTGTGAGAAAGAGTGTTTTGAGCACCAGGGATATGGTTTTCATTATTTAGCTGCCAGAGGTGAGGGGGGTTTCCATCTATTTATAGCTGATATGGGGCCGTAGGTGCAAACAAAATTCGGCCCGTGTGGAAATCCTGACCCATCAATCGGTCATGCAGAACTTTCTGCGCGGTGTGCAAAAATTATCCTAGGCACACAAATTTTCACACTATTGGGTCAGATTTATGTGCACTCCTCCAATTTTCTGCACAGTCTTTCATCCCGTCCTGGACCAGCTCTCTCAGTCAAAATATGCATTCATTTTTCCTAAAATGTCATCCTGAGGCATTCAGTGGATTTTGGCATCTACAATAGTAGTAAAGATCTTATCACACTCATTTTTTATAATACTATAGTGGTGGATCTTGTAAAAGATCCATGTTTCCATCAATAGATTAATCACATACTTTGGAAGTATCATCTAGTGGGGGATTTTTTCAGAGAGGTTAAGTTGTATTGAGCAGTATTTCCATGGAATAAAACTTTGGAGACCCCTTTACTAAATCCTTGACTTAGAAGAAACATGAATATCATGTGAAGTCTAGCAGACTGAAGGTCGTAGTTAGTTGGGTCAAGTCCAAGTGGGAGTTTTTTGGAGTCAGTGTCCTATGAACAACTATTTGTACATTGATTACATGTTTTTTTGATGTAATTGATATTAATGAAACTTTTTATTCCATATTGTTTGTTATTATTCATGGATATAATGTAATAATTTCCTATATTATATGTCATATTGATATGGTCATAGAAGTTCCCCACTAAGATGAGAACCTTGATGTGCTATGACTATACTATCAAATGAAGTTATGTGGTTGGATAACATACTATGATGTGACACACAGTACATATACTGTCAGGTGTGAGTACTCATTTGAAGATAAGGCTTCTTCTCATGAAGTTATCACATGGTAATCTCTAATATGGGAGACTATAAGAACAGACCCTCCTGTATAAATTCCTCTTGTTTTGGTGTCATGGGATATTCCAATCTACGAGCATGTGTGATGGTTCTTAGACTTTACGATTATTATTATTGCACATTACAACTGACATAATTAGATATATTTCATAAACCATGATGATAATAGTTCATAGAGAAGTATGATATATTGGGTGTATCACAAGTGGAATGTCATTAACGAGTAAGTCTAGGGAGGATTTTTCCCTTCCATCTTTATAAAAGCTGATATCTTTTCTCATTGATTGGAATAAAACTATCGCATTAAATTCAATTGTCATGGTGTAATGATGTGTTTATTGAAGATAGTCAAAGAATGACATATCGAGAATATATGTTGGTGACATTGGTGTGAAACCTACTTTATGAGATGTTATTACAAAGGGATTATATTAAATAGTGACTTTTTGTAAGTGGTCAATGTTTTGGCATTATGTTCTTTCTCTTGGGTTACTTAACCCATTTCTAGGTAGTAATCTTGGGCTTTAAGAAATATCACCTAATAAAAATGAGAAAGAATCCTAGAGAGTCACACTATAAGTTTTTTTATTGATATTAGTTATGTTATATTTGAATTTTATTAAAGGAATAAATATTATTCTCAAGTTCAAGGAATAATTTTATTCATGTTAAATGATCACATACATAAATTAAATATTTATTCTATGTCTTGTGAATAAAATATTTATTTTATTTATTGATAATTTTTATAAATATTTATTATATATACTATGAATAAAATATTTATTTGGTTTTTCAATAAATTCTAGAGAAGTATGAATGAACCAAGGTTGAGTCCGATGACAAATATTAATTAATAGGATTGTTATATAATATTTATTATCACACAAGTTGGCTCACACCACAATATAATAATAATATAATTTTTATTAATTGGCAGGGAGTTTATTAAAGGTGATAAATGTTATTTAATGTCTGGTATGAAATTAAATAATATTTTAACATAAATACTATCTCTATAAATTTTTGGCTATGACTATTTTGTAGGGAATCCAAAAATTAAGAATTGTGAATTTCTATGCATAAATAATTCTCTATGAATTCCTTCTTCTCTCTCCCTTTCAAGAACAAGAAGTGCAAGAGATATTCCTTCAAGACACAAGAATGATTGTTCAAGAATGAAAAACTCTAGACATTCAAATCATTGTACTAACACCCAGAGATCAATTTGTGTTGATTAGATATCATAGGAGTACGTGTGGATCACTACTAGAGGGATTTTATGCTTGGATCCTCACAACACAAAAAAGGTAATACAAAAGGGTCTTTTTGGATGATCAACATTCACCAAATAGGAAATCTCATAAGCCCAGGTATTTATTTATTCAAATATTAAATAAATAAATTATAAATATAAAGTGTAATATCCTCACTCTTGGTTTCGGTTAATGATTAATAAAATAAATTTTAATATATCACCAACATATGCACACTTCTGATACACCTAAAACCATTTTGTGGTATTATAGGGAGGTTATGCTTAAATTTATAATTTTTTATTTGATTTTAGATTTATGAACAATTTTTGTTAGATTTCCATTTCATGTTATTCATTTTTTAGTCCAATTTGAAATAACATGTTGTCGACATATTTATCATGTTTGTTTAGTGTTTCATTTTCTTAAAGGATTGAGAAAAAATAAAGATTTTCCGAATATACCATTAGGAAGTTCCAAATATATGGCCGATAAAACTATGTTATGCGGCATGCAGACAGAGCACAAATCATATACCCATGCACATTGTATCTAGATGTGATGAGTAATTAATTACAAAAAGTGCTTTCATTTATCACTGTATGTTGACCGGGACAACCAAGAACCTGGAAATAAAATATAAGGTGCGTAGTTGGAATGTAAACTCCATCTAGTCCGACCATGTTAACACACCGAAGCCCCAATCTTGTGACTTGGCAATATGGAAACTGAGGTATAGAGAATGTATCTGTATGTACATGCTGTGTAGTCTCCCATTAATAGAAAAAAATTAAATTAAATTAAATTTTAAAATTGCAGAATTAAAACCTTATTTTATTTATTGACACAACATTGTGTGTTTAATAATTTAATAATGGTTTTAAAGGATTTTAAATGATCAATTAATTTATTGTAATTAATATTTAATTATTTTTTCTGTTTATTTTAAATGAATGTCATTAATGATGGGTATCTCCAAATAAGATGGGATGATCATTAAGAAGAAAGGAAATTAATTAATTAATTAGTTAATTAATGGAAGTGCATTTATTTTAAATAATTAAAATCAAATAAATAAATTAAGTCTAGCCATTTAATTTTTTGTATTCAATACATATATTATCACTCATGAGCTTGAGCAAGAGATGTGTATGTTTTGGATGTTTAAATTTAATTTATTTCATGACTTTTCAATTATTTAATATTAAATTAAATGATATCTTACAATTCATCCCTCTCTCAATTATTATATAGGACCTAAATATCCAAGGATATTTATGTAACCCCCTTTAACCAATACATTGGTTCCACTCACCTACGTGTGAGTAATATATATTTGTAATTAATATAGTATCCTATGGTGCATGGATGTGGTTATAGAGAGAAAATTAATAATGACAACCCATTTGATACATAGGTGGACATGTGGAATGAAATAAATCATGAAAAAACCAGAAATAGGTTTTATTTCTACTATGTAAAAGGTTTATTTAATGCCCACTCATTAAATCAACTGTTAGTTAAATCTCATGAATGAGTAATTTAATCAATTAATTAATTATGTCTATGAAATTATTTATTTTATATATGTAAGGCCACAATCACCTAAATAAACCAACTAATTTTCAACGACATAAATTAAATAAATGAATAATGTGTAAATTTTTTTCTAATATGGATAATTAATTAAGTAACATCCAATTAATGTTTATAATATGTGTAAAGGAAATAACAAGATAAAATTTATGCATAATAAATTAAAATCCCTCAATTAAAAATCAAGACAGACTAAGCATTCCATTACTTGATTGGGAATGAAACCATAGAACTAGTGGTAGTAGAATGCCAAAGTATAGAAACATACTTTTTTTAGGGAGTTCTCATGAGATTTTTGGGTTGTTTTGACCAAAATAGTGTCAAGTTTAATGTCCAAAGTCAATTAAATAAAAATTTGGAGGTAATTTTTGAGGAAATCATTATCATGATTTAGGATAGGGGAATCCACTCAACGAATCAAGGAGATACACATCCTAATTTGTAAAGACCGCCTACCTAATTAATTTATTATTATTTTCATAGACAAATTCATGATCATTAAAAAAAGTAATGGGTATCCTCTCCACTATAATGTTAAAGCAACTAAATATTCCAATTTAAACAGTGAGGGATATTGAGACTTTATAAAATTGTGTAATATTTAATAAAAAAGAACATTTAATTTATAATTTCTCACAAATTTTTTAATCAAGAAAAGTACTAATAATATTATATTTTAATTTTATAATGACATTAAAAGTTCATAATCCAAAATATCCCTACGATCAATATTAGAGAAATATAACCTCCTAGATGAACAACCATGTGAACGTAGAGAGCTGGCATCATGATTTAGAAGTAGGGGAGGAGTAGTTCCATGTAGTTATAGTCTAGATATTTCCTCTAAAGACCTATGGTTCATGTAATCTCTAAGCCTACAGTCCTTTTAAAGGTTCCCCCTCATCCTTGAAAGAGGATTATCAAATAAATAAATAAATAAAGGCCTTCGGGCCATTCAGGGTGATCTATCTGCTAAAGAGGAAACTGATGAAGAGTTCCTTTTCTATGAAAAACATTTGAGAGATGTGTCAGATGTTAAATATTTGATGCTTTCATAGACATATTTTAAACTAATGAAGCCTCATGAAAACATGGATGCATATAGAATTATTGATCACCTTGTTGGTCATTATTGGGAGATACCTAGACAAGAACAATTTGATATTTCTAAGGTTCTCTTTTACAGCAAGCTTGGAGAGGGTTTCCCCTCTATTCCACACATATTAAATATCATTGGCTACATTGAGAGATTAGAGGTTTTAGGGTTTAAACTCCATGAAGAATAGGGCACTGACCTTGCATAACTCCCTCATAGCTTCTCTAGTTGTTTGGGAATTTTAATATGAACAACATTGACAAATATCTTCAAGATCATATTACTCTTCTTATCCATGTAGATAAGGATAAAAAGTGTGAAAAACCTTCCATCCTTATAGGAAAAAATCGAAAGGGAAAGAAAATAGATTTATTCCAAAAGTTTATTCAAACCCTTCCAATAAGAGGAAGATCGTTGGTCAATCAAGGGAACGATATATTGTCAATTTATCATGTGGAAAGAAGGTCCACTGGAAGAAAAAATACACCCATCCAATGAAGAAAGTGGGAAATTTTGGTGAATTTGTTACCGAGTAAAATTTATATATTTCTACAAATTGGGTAATAGATACATCTTGTGGTTCTCACATATGTATTCAAATATACGAACCAAGTATATTCAGAAATATTGAACTAGGAGAGGTAGATATTTGAGCATCTAAAAAAGTGAAACTTGTTGTTGTAGCTATTTTGGACTACAACCTCACATTGCTGACCGATATGATATTGGTTTTAAAGAGTTTATATTATGTGTATTCAGTTACCGAAACCATTATTTATGTATCAATGTATGATACATATGGATTTATTTAAATATTACTTATCATAAAAATGACATCTTTATAAATGAAGCAACATTTATTCCCAAATTTGAAAATAAATCCATATATATCAAGTATGGATATAGAAATAAAGTTTTTGGTAACTAAAGGAATATAATAAAACCCCTTAAAAACCAAGATCATATTGGTTGACAATGTGAGGTGGTAATACCCAATAGCTATAATAAAAAGTTTATCTCTATTGGCTGTTCAATGATCTACCTCTCCTTGGTCATTTTTTTAATCTACTTGGTTTCTGTATTTTAACAAATATGTGTGTACAAAAATTTTTATCTAATACAAAATTTTTATAAATATAAAAAATTTACATCATAACAAATTCACCTAAAGTTCCACCATGATTTTTTGGTTGGGTGCATTTTTTTTCAATGGACCTTCTTTCCACTTGTGAAACAAACAACATCTGGTTTCCATGTTTGTCCTTTGATATTCATCTTCTTGGAAGGGTGTGAATGATCTTTGGTCTTAAATCCCATTGATTTCCCTTTCCATTTTTTCACCATAAGTGTGGAAGGTTTTTTCTTGCTTCATATCCTTATCTACTTGATGAAGAATTGTAATAATATCTAGTAGATACTTATCAATGTTGTTCATATTAAAATTGACCAAAAAACTATAGAATCTTCGAGGGAGTTATTCCAAAATGAGGTCAGTGCCTAATTATTTGGGTATTTTAAACCATATAACCTCTAAGTTCTTAACTTAGCCAATAAACATGACTATATGAGGCCTAGTTGGGGTACCCTCTCCAAGATTTATCGAAAAGAGTGCCTCAAAAATATCAAACCACTCCTATCTACCTCTCTTCCGGTAAAGACCATAGAGTTGTTCATGATTTCTATATGAATCCATGTTTTCATGAGACTTTTTTAGTTTTTTGGATATCAATGAAAGCATCAAAAATTGAACATTGACCACATCGCTCAAATGTTTTTTCATAGAAAAGGAACTCTTCATCACTCACCTCTTTAACAAGAGGATCATACATTGAGGATTCTATCACCTAAGAAATCCGTTCATAGCATAGCATGACTTGAATGTGTCTAAACCACTCATAGAAGTTATTGCTAGTTTGAAGGTTATCTTTCTATAATATTGATCATAGGTGTAGTGTGAATGACGAACATGAATTTTTTTCAAAATTTAAAAAGATCATATTATTGCACGTCAAATTTATAAATAATTTATTAAATATATGAGGAAAAAAATACATGAGCTTATAAACTTTTTTCATTGGTGAATTTTGATCATCTAAAAGTACCATTTCTGATAAACTTTGTTTCACTGTGATTATCCAAGGATATAATTCCTCTAGTGTTGATCCACACATGCTCCTATGATGTCTGAGAAACACCACAAAATATCTAAGTTCTAGCATGACAAGTCGAAGGTCTTACATTACTTTTTCATGATTTCTTGTTATTTGTTCTTGAATAAATATCTATTTTACTTATTTTTATTCCATGGGAAATAGAATAAGGAGTTTAGGGAGAATTATTTGTGTTCAAAAAATCACTATTCTCATTTGTTGGATGCTCTAAAAAATAGACATAGCTATCTATTTATATAGTTAGGATTAAAGAAAAAATATTATTTAATTGTATACTGGCCATTAAATAACATTTATTACCTTTAATAAACCCTATGAAACATAATAATAATTCTATTATTATTATTTTTTGGCATTCTCCAATGTGCTCAAAAACAAATATAATGTAATGGCCTTGTTAACTAATATTTTCACTTGACTTAGTCTTGGTCTATTCGAACTCCTCTAGATTTTATTGAACAACCAAAAAAATATTTATTTATTCAAAATATAGTGAATAAATATTAAATAAAATATTTATTAAATAAATTAAATATTTTATTCACAAGCTGGTAAATTAATATTTATTTAATATATGTGATCAAGATAACTTGAATAAAATTATTCCTCAGACTTAAGAATAACATTTATTCATACATTAAATTCAAAAAAAATCAATCAAGACCAACAAAAACAAATAGTGTGTGACCCCCTAGGATTCTTTTTTGTTGGAATTAGGAAGTCATGCCTAAAGTCCATGATTATAATCTATAAATGGGTCAAGTCACCCATGATAAAGAACATAATGTCTCAATTTCCACAACCACATATGAATGCTCATTATATAATATAATTCGTTGGTCAAAATATCTCTTCAATCTAGTTGCACATCCATGTCACCAGCCTATATGCTTGATATGTATTTCTTTGACTATTTGAAATAAACATGTCATTACACTATGGACATGGAATTTAATGTGATTTTTCTATTCTAGGGAAAGGTTTGATATATTAGATTCCATAAATATGGAAGGGATAAATCCTTTCTCAACTTATTCATTAATGACATGACACTCACGATGCACCCAATGTATCCAACTTCACCAAGAAATGTTATCATCATGGTTTACAAAATAAATCTAAGTACGTGTGTAGAAACATGCCAAAATAATAATCATAAATTCTATGTACCATCACATACACTCGTAGATAAGAATATTTGATTACACAAAAATATACATAATTTCTACTAGTAGGTATGTTCTCATAATCTACAGTCTTGTATATTACCAAGTGAAGAATTCATGAGAAGAAGCCTCATTTATGTATGAGTACTCACACCTAATAGTATATATATTATGTGTCCCATCATTGTATGTTATCCAAATATAGAAAATTATTTTAAAATATTGTCATATCACATCATGGTTCTCATCATAGTAGGGAACTTCTATAACCTTATCAATGCGACGTATAATCTAGGAAATTATTACATTAGAGTCATGTATAACAAAAAATATATATGTAATAATAAGTATTATTAATAGTCAATACATCCAATATACTTGTAATCAAAGTCTAAACAATTGGTCCTAGGACACCAACTCTAAAAAACACTCATTTTGACTAGAGACAATTTCCTATGAGCTTTAGTTTTCTATAACTCACATGATAGTCATGTTTTTGATGAATCAAGGATTTAGTCAACGGTTTGCCATGTTGTCTTCTGTGGAAATATAGCTCACTTCCACTTCACAACTCTAATAAAAATACCTCAAGAGATGATAATTCTAAAGCATGTGCTTTATCTATTGGCGTGACCTTGGATATTTTGCAAAATCCACTATAGTAGTATTATCACAATAGGGTGTGATATGATATTTACTTCTAGATACCACATCAATATCTTTTACAAATTTAAACATCCATGATACTTATTTAGTTTCCTCAAAATATATAATAAACTCAAAATCTACTATAGAATCTACAACCACATCCTTATTTGAGATCTTCAAGCTCAAAAAACCTCAATTAAAAGTGTATATGTATATCAATTGTTACTTCATGTCATCTTGATCAGTTTGAAAACTAGATTTTGAATATCCTTTGATGAATATTTCTTTAACTCCTCCATAAACTAGTTAAATTTACCTAGTATACCTTAGATACTTAATTATTGTCTTGACTACCATCCAATGGTGGTTACCTAGATTATCTAGATATCTTCTTGCATCCCTTAATACTTAGGTGTCATCTAGCCTAGTACATATCATAACATAAATAGATAACCTAATTGCTGATGTGTATTTAAAACTTTTCATTCTGTTTCTTTCCTCATGTATCTGAGGGAAAATTTTCATAGAATGATTAATTCCATGTTATGTGGGGAACAATCCCATGTTGGATTATTCTGAAATGAATCTATTTAGTATCTTGTCAATGTATGTACTTTGACTTAGGACGAGAAACCTCTTGGATCAATCATGATGGATCTTGATCCCCTTTATATATGCTACCTCACACAAGTCCTTAATAGAGAAACATTTATTCAACCATACCTTAATAGACTATAATACTGGTATTAATGAGTAATATGTAATCAAAATATACAATTAAGAAAATGACTACACTACAAAAAATAGTTTATATACACATGGATCACTTTTATTCTTTATGAAATCAAATTCCATTATGGCCTCTTCAAAACAAATTTTCCATGACCTATATTTTTTCTTTAATTTATAAATGGATCCTTGCAACATGTATACCTTGTTGGCATCCTTTGGAGACACAAACCCTTTGGGTTGTGTCATATAGATATCTTCTTAAAGGTTCTAATTATGTAAGGCTATTTTGACATCTATTTTTCAAATATCATAATCATGGAATGTCACAATGGGAAGTAGAATTCTTATGGATTTAAACATTGCAACTGGTGAAAGTGTTTCTTCATAGTTAATGACTTGATTCTATTTAAACCCTTTTGTAACTAGTCACACCATATAGACATTGACTTGTCCTTCCATGCCCAGTTTCTTCTTGAATAACCATTTTTAACCAACGAGATTTCATATATTAGAGGGTTTGACAATATCATGACTTGGTTTGGGTATATGAAATCCATTTAAAAATTCTTGGGTTCTTTCCACCAATAAACCTCTATTCCACTCAATGATTCCTTATAGGTTAGAGGATAATTATTAGTAGATAATAATGAGTTACCATCCATGGTGACTAGAAAACCATACCATTATGGTTATCTAACCTCTCTAGTACTCCTATAAATTAATTATGTCTCTAGAAATTTTTTTTATTCCATGGGGATTTCTGTAATTTGTTTCTATTCAACTCTTCTGTATCTTATTCATAGAAGTCATCAAAGTCTATCTTGCTCCCACTATCTCTTTTAGAGATAATATCCTCCTCAATAAATATGGGACATCTTTCAACCATAACCATTTTGTCTAATGAATTATATAGCTAGTATCCATTTGTTTCATTGGGATATTATATAAAGATACACTTTGTGCATCATGGTTTAAAATTGCTACATGAATAGGCCTTAACAAATGCTTCACAACCCAACACATGTATGTAAAAAAACATAGGTTTAATTCCATTCCATAATTGGTATAGTATACTGTTTGTTTCTTTAGTTCGAACTCAGTTTATTATGTATGTTGCTATTTATAGTGTGTATTGCCAAAAGGATAATGGAAGACTCACATGACTAATTATTGATCTCACCATGTCCAACAACGTGCAGTTCCTCCTTACACATACACCAATTCACTTAGGCGTATAAAGGGGAGTGAGTTGATAAAAAATCCAAAACTCTAGTAAATAATTAATGAATTCTTGATTAATATATTCTCTATCATAGTCTGATCAAAGTTTGTAAATATTATTACTAATCCGGTTCTCAACATTATTCTTGTATTTTATGAAGTTATTAAAAAAATAATACTTATACCTCATTAAATACACATATCCATATCTACTAAAATAATCAATAAAAGTTATGAAGTATGAGTACCCTCCACTTTATTTAACCAGAAATAGTCCACACACATTAGTATGAACTAATTCAAGAATCTCTTTAGCTCTTTCACATTTCTCACTAAATGGGGATTTTTTCATTTTTCCATGTTAACATGTGTGACATACACCAATTTTTTTTAGTTCAAAAGAGTATACATATCCATCTTGATGTTATTTAGTTAAGTGATTTTAATTTACATAACCTTGTCGGTGATGTCAAAGTTGAGTGTGGTATGAGTATGGTGATGTTACTTCATTATAAATTTCCATTATTTGGTTCCTGTAATCCAACACATAAAGAAATTTATTTAAATGTCCATTGCCAAAAAGTTTCTATCATTTTAAAATAATAAAAATTTATTCCAAATTTTGAATATAAATCCATCTATATCATGTTTGGATATGGAAATAATTTTTTTTAACTAAAGGAACATAATAAAAACCCTTGATAACCAAGATCATATAGTCGAAAACATGACGTGGTAGTCTCTGATAGCTATATTATCATGTTTAGATCCATGGGATGCTCCAATATCTACCTCTCCTCGATCAATATTTTTTAATCTACATGGTTCTTGTATATGAATACATATGTTATCACTATAAGTTGTATATCTTAAAAAATTTGTAGAATTAGATAAATTTAACTCAATAATAAATGAAACTAAAGCTTCCTCTTACTTATTTGAATGGGTAAATTTGTTATTCCAATGGAACTTTTTTCTACATGTGGAATAGAAAACATGTTGTTCCCTTGCTTTCTCTATGATGTTCCTCTTCTTGTAAGGGAGTAACGAAGATTTGGGATTAAATCTCTTTGTTTTAACTTTCCATTTGTTCACTATAAGGATGTAAGTTTATTCACACTTCATATCCTTATCAACTTAGTGAAGAATAGTAAGAAGATCTGGCATAGACTTCTCATTGTTTTTCATTTTAAAATTTACAATAAAAATAGAGATACTATAAGGGAGTGATACCATAATGAGGTTGGTTCCCAGTTCTTTGGGGTGTTTAAACCCCAGAACCTCTAAGTGCTCAATGTAGCCAATGAGATTAACTAAGTGAGACCTAGATGGGGCACCATATATAAGGTTACTCTGAAAGAGAACCTTGGAAATCTCAAACCACTCATGTCTATCTCTCTCCTGGTAAAAACCACTGAGGTTCTCAATCATGCTATGCAAATCCATGTTTTCATGAGACATCATTAGTTCACTACACATCGATGAAAGAATTTTTTTTAACATAGGTCATATCACTCAATATTATTCATAGACAATGGTCTCTTCGTCTGTCACCTCTTTAACAGGTGGATCTAAAAAAATGACCCTTTCATATAGGATTTATGTTCATGGTGTAACACAACCTGATGGAATCTAAACCACTACACTACTAAAAAATTGGGCATTAGCGACCGCCATTGGCGGTCGCTATAGGCCTATAAGGACCGCCCAGTGACCGCCATTGGTGGTCGCTTCAGCTTCGTCGCTGTAGGCCAATAGCGACCGCCAATGGGGGTCGCTATAGGTGGCTGAAATTCCGGCCTTAAGCGACCTCTTGGCGGTCGCTACCCTGGGAAATTTTTTTTAAAAAAATTCCTACTGAAAGAAATATATATATATATATATATATATATTAAATAAAAAATATATATATATTAAAGAAAATATTTATATATATAATATTAAATAAAATATTTTAAATATATATATATATATATAATATGTTTTAAATATTTTAATATATATATATATTAAATAAATAAATATATATAATATTAAATAAAATATTTTTCATTTTTTTAATGAAATGTACGAATTGTGTTTTTTTTCTTCACGGTGCAAAATCAGAGATAAAACAAGGTAAAATCATAAAAAATGGGAAACAATTTCAAACAGCATGAACATCAAGATTTTCATAAACAATAAATGATAAACGTGCTAAAATGATCCGAGAAGGTCCATCCATTTCAATCTCCTGCTTCAATAAACCTACAATAAGACAAAAAAACAACAAAACAAAACAAACGTTAATTGGACATAATTATTCAGTTATTATATACATATAATAAAATGAAATTTGACATCAAATCATGGTGCTATAATAATTTAAAACCCCCAATTTAAGAAATGCTATCATTTCAAGTCAATCGGAGCACGTTTGCTCCGTATTCGACCGTCTCACGCCGTTTTTGGTGTTTTATGACACCAGAAATGTGTTTCTGGTCACCGCGGTCAAAAGACACCTCCGATTGACATTCCGTCGGCAGGAACATTTCACAAATCACACAGCGGCTGATGTCGTACAGTTTCATGGAATTCTGAGGTCGTTCGGGTGGTTTTGACCCCCCCAACGCGCAATTTTAGCGCGCGCCGAGCTGCTGAAAACGACACAATCGGCCGTACCGTGCGCACCGCAAGTCCGATGGGTGCGTTGTCTCCTCCTACATGTCACAAATAATATTTCTAATGTTTTCGTGTGGTTTCATGTCATTTGGAGCACGTTTTCTCTGAATTTGACCATCTCACGCCATTTTTTGGTGTTTTATGACACCAGAAACGCGTTTCTGGTCACCGCTGTCAAACGACACCTTCGATTGACATGCTGTTGACACAAACATTTCAAAAATCACACAACCGCTATTTTTGTACGGTTTCATGGCATTCTTAGGTCATTCGAGAGGTTTTGACCCCCACCCCCACCCCCAACGCGCCAATTTTAGCGCGCGCCGAGCTGCTGAAAACAACACAATCGGTCGTATTGTGCGCACCACACGTCCGATGGGTGCACCATCTCCTCCTAAACTTCACAAATAATATTCCTAATGTTTTCGTGTGGTTTCAGGTCATTCCGGGCACGTTTGCTCCGAATTCGACCATCTCACGCCATTTTTGGTGTTTTATGATACCAGAAACGCGTTTCCGGTAACCGCCGTCAACAGACACCTCCGATTGATGTTCCGTCGGCACAAAAACTTCAAAAATCACACAGAAGCTATTTTCGTATGGTTTCATGGCATTCCGAGGTCGTTCGGGTAGTTTTGACCCCCCAACACGACAATTTTAGCGCGCGCGGAGCTGATGAAAATGACACATTCGGCCGTACCGCGCGCACCTCACGTCCGATGGGCGCGCCTCCTCCTACACGTCACGAATAATATTTCTAATGTTTTTGTGTGGTTTTAGGTCATTCGGAGCACGTTTGCTCCGAATTCGACCGTCTCACGCCGTTTTTGGTGTTTTATGACACCAGAAATGCGTTTCCGGTCACCGTGGTCAAAAGACACCTCCGATTGACGTGCCGTTGGCACGAAAATTTCAAAAATCACACAACGTCTGCTGTCGTACGATTTCATGGAATTCCGAGGTCGTTCGGGTGGTTTTGACCCCCCAACGCGCAATTTTAGCACGCACCGAGCTGCAGAAAATGACACAATCGGTCGTACCGTGCGCACCACACATCCGATGGACGCGTCGTCTCCTCCTACATGTCACGAATAATATTCATAATTTTTTCGTGTGGTTTCAGGTCATTCGGATCTCGTTTTCTCCGAATTCGACCGTCTCACGCCGTTTTTGGTGTTTTATGACACCGGAAACGCTTTTCCGGTCACCGCCGTCAGACGACACCTCCGATTGACATGTCGTCGGCACTACCATTTTAAAAATCACACAACAGCTGTTGTCATACTGTTTCATGGCATTCTGAGGTCGTTCGGGTAGTTTTGACCCCCCAACGCGCCAATTTTAGCGCGCGCCGAGCTTTTAAAAATGACACAATCGGTCGTATCGCGCGCACCGCACGTCTGATGGGTGCTCCGTCTTCTACTACACATCACGAATAATATTAATAATGTTTTCGTGTGGTTTTAGGTCATTCGGAGCACGTTTGCTCTGAATTCGACAGTCTCACGCCGTTTATGGTGTTTTATGACACCGGAAACGCGTTTCCAGTCACTGCCGTCAAACGACACCTCTGATTGAGGTACCGTAGGCACGAACATTTCACAAATCACACAAAAGCTATTTTCATATGGTTTCATGGAATTCTGAGGTCATTCGGGTGGTTTTGATCCCCCAACGCGCCAATTTTAGTGCACATCGGGCTACTGAAAACGACACAATCTTCCGTACCGCACGCACCTCAAGTCCGATGGGTGCGCCGTCTCCTCCTACACGTCACGAATAATATTCCTAATGTTTTAGTGTGGTTTCAGCTCATTCGGAGCAAGTTTGCTCCGAATTCGACCGTCTCACGCCGTTTTTGGTGTTTTATGACACCAGAAATGCGTTTCCGGTCACCGCCGTCAAACGACACCTCCGATTGTCATGCTGTCGGCACGACCATTTCAAAAATCACACAACGGCTATTGTCATACCGTTTCATGGAATTCCGAGGTCGTTTGGGTGATTTTGACCCCCCAACGCGTCATTTTAGCGCGCGCCGAGCTGCTGAAAACAACACAATCGGCCGTACCACACGCACCTCATGTCCGATGGGCGCTTCGTCTTCTCCTACATGTCACGAATAATATTCCTAATGTTTTCGTGTGGTTTCAGGTCATTCAGAGCACGTTTGCTCCAAATTCCACCATCTCACGCCGTTTTTGGTGTTTTTTGACAACGGAAACGTGTTTCTGGTCACCGCTGTCAAACGACACCTACGATTGACGTACCGTCATCACGACCATTTCAAAAATCACACAACGGATGTCTTTGTACGGTTTCATTGCCTTCCGAGGTCGTTCGGGTGGTTTTGACCCCCCAACGCGCCAATTTTAGCGCACGCCGAGCTGCTGAAAACGACACAATCGGTCGTACGGCACGCCCCTCACGTCCTATGGGCACTCCGTCTCCTCCTACACATCACAAATAATATTCATAATTTTTTCGTGTGATTTCAGGTCATTCGGAGCACGTTTTCTCCGAATTTGACCGTCTCACGCCGTTTTTGGTGTTTTATGACACCAGAAATGCATTTCCAGTCACCGCCGTCAAACGACAACTTCGATTGATGTGACGTCGGCACGAACATTTCAAAAATCACATAACGGCTGTTTTCGTACGGTTTCATGGCATTCCGAGGTCGTTCGAGTGGTTTTGACTCCCCCAACGAGCTAATTTTAGCGCGCGCCAAGCTGTTAAAAACGACACAATCGGCCGTACCACACGCACCGAACGTTTTATGGGCGCTCCGTCTCCTCCTACAGGTCGCGAATGATATTACTAATGTTTTTGTGTGGTTTCAGGTCATTCGGAGCACGTTTTCTCCGAATTTGAACATCTCACACCGTTTTTGGTGTTTTATGACACCGAAAATGCATTTTCGGTCACCGCCGTCAAACGACTCCTCCGATTGATGTACAATTGGCACAAAAATTTTAAAAATAACACAAAGGCTATTGTCATACGGTTTTATGGCATTCCGAGGTCGTTCAGGTGGTTTTGACCCCGCAACGCGCCAATTTTATCGCACATCGAGCTGCTGAAAACGACACAATCGGCCGTACCGCGCTCACCTCACGTCCGATGGGCACGCTGTCTCCTCCTAAATGTCACGAATAATATTACTAATGTTTTTTTGTGGTTTCAGGTCATTCGGAGTACGTTTGCTCAGAATTTGACCGTCTCACGCCATTTTTGGTGTTTTATGACACCAGAAACGCATTTCCAGTCACCGCTATCAAACAACACCTCTGATTGACGTGCCGTCAGCACGACCATTTCAAAAATCACAAAACGTATGTTTTCGTACGGTTTCATGGAATTATGAGGTCGTTTGGGTGGTTTTGACCCCCCCAACGCGCCATTTTAGCGCGCGCCGAGCTGCTGAAAATGACACAATTGGCCGTACCGTGTGCACCTCACGTCCGATGGGCGCGTCGTTTCCTCCTACACGTCACGAATAATAGTCCTAATGTTTTCGTGTGGTTTCAAGTCATTTGGAGCATGTTTTCTCCGAATTTGACCATCTCACGCCGTTTTTGGTGTTTTATGACACCACAAATGTGTTTCTGGTCACCGCCGTCAAATGACACCTCCGATTGATGTGCCGTCGGCACGACCATTTCAAAAATCACACAACGGCTGTTTTCGTACGGTTTCATGGAATTTCGAGGTCATTCGGGTGGTTTTAACCCCCCAACGCGCCAATTTTAGCGCGCGCAGAGCTGCTGAAAACGACACAATCTGTCGTACCGCACGCACCGCACACCCAATGGGCATACCATCTCCTCCTACATGTCACGAATAATATTTCTAATATTTTCGTGTGGTTTCAGGTTATTCGGAGCACGTTTTCTTTGAATTCGACCGTCTCACGCCGTTTTTGGTGTTTTATGACACCAGAAACGCGTTTCCGGTCACCCCCGTCAAACGACACCTCTGATTGACATGCTGTCGGTACGACCATTTCACAAATCACACAACGGATGTTTTCGTATGGTTTCATGGCATTCCGAGGTCATTCGGGTGGTTTTGACCCCCCAATGCGCCAATTTTAGCGTGTGCCGAGCTGCTGAAAACGTCACAATCGGCCGTACCGCGCGGACCTCACATCCAATGGGTGCACCGTCTCCTCCTACAGGTCATGAATAATATTACTAATGTTTTCGTGTGGTTTTAGGTCATTCGGAGCACGTGTGCTTCGAATTCGACCGTCTCACGCCGTTTGTGGTGTTTTATGACACCAGAAACACGTTTCCGGTCACCGCGGTCAAACAACACCTCCGATTGACGTTCCGTCAGCATGAACATTTCAAAAATCACACAGCGGCTGTTGTCGTACGGTTTCATTGAATTCCGAGGTCGTTCGAGTGGTTTTGACCCCCCAACGCGCAATTTTAGCGCGCGCCGAGCTGCTGAAAACGACACAATTGGCCATACTGCGCGCACCACACGTCCGATGGGTGCGCCGTCTCTTCCTACATGTCACGAATAATATTCCTAATGTTTTCATGTGGTTTCAGTTCATTCGGAGCACGTTTGCTCCGAATTCTACCGTCTCACGCCGTTTTTGGTGTTTTAGGACACCGAAAACGCATTTCCGGTCACCGCCGTCAAACAAAACCTACGATTGATGTGCCGTCAGCATGAACATTTCAAAAATCACACAACGACTGTTTTCGTATGGTTTCATGGAATTCCGAGGTCGTTCGTGTGGTTTTGACCCCCCAACGTGCCAATTTTAGCGCGCTCCGAGCTGTTGAAAACGACACAATCGGCCGCACCGCGCGCACCGCACGTCCGATGGGCACTCCGTCTCCTCCGACATGTCACGAATAATATTCCTAATGTTTTCGTGTGGTTTCAGGTCATTTGGAGCACGTTTACTCGGAATTCGACTGTCTCACGCCGTTTTTGGTGTTTTATGACACCGGAAATGTGTTTCCGGTCACCGACGTCAAACGACACCTCCGATTAACGTGATGTCAGAATGAACATTTCACAAATCACAGAACGACTGTTGTAGTGCGATTTCATGGAATTATAAGGTCGTTCGTGTGGTTTGGACCCCCCCAACGCACCAATTTTAGCGTGCGCCGAACTGCTGAAAACGACACAATCGGTCGTACCGCACGCACCACACGTCCGATGTGCGCGCCGTCTCCTCGTACACATCTCAAATAATATAACTAATGTTTTCGTGTGGTTTCAGGTCATTCGGAGCATGTTTGCTCCGAATTCGACTATCTCACGCCGTTTTTGGTGTTTTATGACAGCTGAAACGCGTTTCCAGTCACCGCCGTCAAACCACACCTCCTATTGGCGTGCCGTCAGCGCGAACATTTAAAAAAGCAAACAACAGCTGTTGTCGTACGGTTTCAGGGCATTACGAGGTCGTTTGGGTGGTTTTGACCCCCCAACGCGCCAATTTTAGCGCGCGTCGAGCTGCTGAAAATGATACAATCAGTCGTACCGCGTGCATCTCATGTCTGATGGGCACTCCGTCTTCTCCTACACATCAGGAATAATATTCCTAATGTTTTTGTGTGGTTTCAAGTCATTCGGAGCACGTTTGCTCCGAATTCGATCGTCTCACGCCGTTTTTGGTGTTTTATGACACTAGAAATGCGGTTCCAGTTACCGCCATCAAACGACACCTCCGATTGACGTACCGTCAGCACGAACATTTCACAAATCACACAACGGCTATTTTCGTACGGTTTCATGGTATTCTGAGGTCGTTCGGGTGGTTTTGACCCCCCAACGCGCCATTTTAGCGCGCGCCGAGCTGCTGAAAACGACACAATCCGCCGTACCGTGCGCACATCATGTCTGATGGGTGCGCCGTCTTCTCCTACATGGAAAGAACAATATTCCTAATGTTTTCGTGTGTTTTCAAGTCATTCGGATCACGTTTGCTCTGAATTCGACCGTCTCATGCCGTTTTTGGTGTTTTGTGACACTGGAAACGCGTTTCCGGTCACCGCCGTCAAACGACACCTCCGATTGATGTGCTGTCGGCACGACCATTTCAAAAATCACACAACAGCTGTTTTCGTACAGTTTCATGGAATTCCGAGGTCGTTTAGGTGGTTTTGACCCCTCAATGCGCCAATTTTAGCGCGCGCCGAGCTGCTGAAAATGACACAATCGGCCATACCGCGCGCACCGCACGTCTGATGGGAGCGTTGTCTCCTACTACACATCACGAATAATATTCCCAATGTTTTCTTGTGGTTTTAGGTCATTCGGAGCACGTTTGCTCTGAATTCGACCATCTCATGCCGTTTTTGGTGTTATATGACACCAGAAACGCGTTTCCGGTCACCGCCGTCAAACGACACCTCCGATTGACGTGCCGTTAGAACTACCATTTCACAAATCACACAACGGCTATTGTCATATGGTTTAATGTCATTCTGAGATCGTTTGGGTGGTTTTGGCCCCCCAATGCCCCATTTTAGCACGCGTCGAGCTGCTGAAAATGACACAATCGACCGTACCGCGTGCACCGCACGTCCGATGGGTGCGCCGTCTCATCCTACATGTCGAAAATAATATTTCGAATGTTTTCGTGTGGTTTCAGGTCATTCGGAGCATGTTTGCTCCGAATTCGACCGTCTCATACCGTTTTTGGTGTTTTGTGACACCGGAAACGTGTTTCCGTTCACCGCCATCAAACGACACCTCAGATTGACATGCCGTCAGCACGACCATTTCAAAAATCACACAGCAGTTGTTGTCGTACATTTTCACGACATTCTGTTGTCGTTCGGGTGGTTTTGACCCCCCAACGCGCCAATTTTAGCGCGCGCCGAGCTGCGGAAAACGACACAATTGACCGTACCACGTGCACCTCATGTCAGATGGGCGCTCCGTCTCCTCTTACACATCACAAATAATATTAATAATGTTTTTGTGTGGTTTCAGGTCATTCAGAGCACGTTTGATCTGAATTCAACCATCTCACGCCGTTTTTGGTGTTTTATGACACCGGAAACGCGTTTCCGGTCACCGAAGTCAAACGACACCACCAATTGACGTTTCGTCAGCACAAACATTTCAAAAATCACACAACGGCTGTTGTCCTACGGTTTCATGGCATTCTGAGGTCGTTCGGGAAGTTTTGACCCCCCAACGCGCAATTTTAGCGCTCGCCGAGCTGCAGAAAACGACACAATCGGCCGTACCGCGCGCACCGCACATCCGATGGGCGCTCTGTCTGCTCCTACATGTCACGAATAATATTCCTAATGTTTTCGTGTGGTTTCAGGTCATTCGGAGCACGTTTTCTCCGAATTCGACAGTCTCACGCCGTTTTTGGTGTTTTAGGACACCGGAAACGCGTTTCCGGTCACCTCCGTCAAACGAAACCTCCAATTGATGTGCTGTTGGCACAAACATTTCAAAAATCAAACAACGACTGTTGTCATACGGTTTCACGGCATTCCGAGGTCGTTCAGGTGGTTTTGACCCCCCCAACGCGCCAATTCTAGCGCACGTCGAGTTGCTGAAAACGACACAATCAGACGTACCGCGCGCCCCGCACGTCCGATGGGCACGTCGTCTCAACCTACACGTCACGAATAATATTCCTAAAGTTTTTTTGTTGTTTCAGGTCATTCGGAGCACGTTTGCTCCGAATTTGACCGTCTCACGCCGTTTTTGGTGTTTTATGACACCAGGAACGCGTTTCCAGTCACCGCTGTCAAATGAAACCTTTTATTGACGTGCCGTCAGCATGACCATTTCAAAAATTACACAACGGCTATTGTTGTACGGTTTCATGGCATTCCGAGGTCGTTCGGGTGGTTTTGACCCCCCAACGCGCCAATTTTAGCGCGCGCCGAGCTGCTGAAAACGACACAATCGGTCGTACCATGCGCATCTCACGTCTGATGGGTGCTTCGTCTTCTCCTAAACATCACGAATAATATTAGTAATGTTTTCGTGTGGTTTCAGGTCATTCGGAGCACGTTTTCTCCGAATTAGACCATCTCACATTGTTTTTGGTGTTTTATGACACCAGAAATGCGTTTCCAGTCACCCCCGTCAAACGACACCTCCGATTGACATTCCGTCAGCACGACCATTTAAAAAATCACACAACGGCTGTTGTCGTACGGTTTCATGGATTTCCGAGGTCGTTCGGGTGGTTTTGACTCCCCAAGGTGCCATTTTAGCTCGCGCTGAGCTGCTGAAAATGACACAATCAGCCGTACCGCGTGCATCTCACATCCAATGGGCGCGCCGTCTCCTCCTACATGTCAAGAATAATATTCCTAATGTTTTCGTGTGGTTTTAGATCATTTGCAGCACGTTTGCTCCGAATTCGACCGTCTCACGCCGTTTTTGGTGTTTTATGACACCGGAAACACATTTCCGGTCACCGTCATCAAACGACACCTCCGATTGACGTGCCGTCAGCATGAACATTTCACAAATCTCACAACGGCTGTTTTCGTACGGTTTCATGTCATTCCGAGGTCGTTCGGGTGGTTTTGACCCCCCAACACGCCAATTTTAGTGTGCGCCGAGCTGCTGAAAACGACACAAGTGGTCGTACCGCCCGCAACGCACATCCGATGGGCGTGCTGTCTCCTCCTACGCGTCACGAATAATATTACAAATGTTTTCATGTGGTTTCATGTCATTCGGAGCACGTTTTCTCCGAATTCGACCATCTCAAGCCGTTTTTTGTGTTTTATGACACAGGAAACGCGTTTCCGGCCACCACCATCAAACTACACCTCCGATTGATGTGCCATTGACACAACCATTTCACAAATCACAAAACGGATGTTGTTGTACGGTTTCATGGCATTCTGAGGTCGTTCGGGTGGTTTTGACCCCCCAACGCGCCAATTTTAGCAAGCGCCGAGCTGCTGAAAACGACACAATCAGCCGTACCACGCGCACCTCATGTCTGATGGGAACACCATCTCCTCCTACACGTCACAAATAATATTCCTAATGTTTTCGTGTGGTTTCAGGTCATTCGGAGCACGTTTTCTCTGAATTCGACCGTCTCACGCCGTTTTTGGTGTTTTATGAAAACCAGAAACGTGTTTCCGATCACTGCGGTCAAACGACACCTCCGATTGATGTGCTGTCAGCACAACAATTTCACAAATCACACTATGGCTGTTTTCGTACGATTTCATGGAATTTTGAGGTCGTTCGGGTGGTTTTGACCCCCCAACGCCCAATTTTAGCGCGCGCCGAGCTGCTGAAAACGACACAATCGGCCGTACCACGCGCACCGCATGTCCAATTGGCGCGCTGTCTCCTATTACACGTCACGAATAATATTTCTAATGTTTTTGTGTGGGTTCAGGTCATTCAGAGTACGTTTACTCTGAATTCGACCGTCTCACGCCGTTTTTGGTGTTTTATGACACCAGAAGCGCGTTTCCGGTCACTACCATAAAAAAAACCTTCGATTGACATGCCGTCGGCACAAACATTTCAAAAATCACACAAAGGCTGTTGTCGTACAGTTTCATGGCATTCCGAGGTCGTTTGGGTGGTTTTGACCCCCCAACGCCCCAATTTTAGCGCGCGTCGAGCTGCTGGAAACGACACAATCGGCCGTACAACGTGCACCGCACGTCCGATGGGAGCGCCGTCTCCTCCTACACGTCACGAATAATATTCCTAATGTTTTCGTGTGGTTTCAGGTTATTCGGAGCACGTTTGTTCCTAATTCAACCGTCTCACACCGTTTTTTGTGTTTTATGACACCGAAAACGTGTTTCTGGTCACTTCCGTCAAACAACACCTCCGATTGACGTACCGTTGGCACGACCATTTAACAAATTACACAACAGCTGTTGTTGTATGGTTTCATGGCATTCTGAGGTCGTTCGGGTGGTTTTGACCCCCCAAAGCGCCAATTTTAGCGCGCGCCGAGCTGCTGAAAACGACACAATCGGCCGTACGGCGCGCACCTCACGTCCGATGGGCACGTCGTCTCCTCCTACATGTAACAAATAATTTTCATAATGTTTTTGTGTGGTTTCAGGTCATTCGGAGCACGTTTGCTTCGAATTCGACCGTCTCACGCCGTTTTTTGTGTTTTTTGACACCGGAAACACGCTTCCTGTCACCGCCGTCAAACGACACCTCCGATTGACATGACGTCAGCACGACCATTTCCAAAATCACACTATGGCTGTTTTTGAATGGTTTCATGGCATTCCGAGGTCGTTCGGGTGGGTTTGACCCCCCAACGCGCCATTTTAGCGCGCGTCGAGCTGCTGAAAATGACACAATCGGCCGTACCGCGCGCACCTCACGTCCAATAGGCACACCGTCTCCTCCTACACGTCACGAATAAAATTCCTAATGTTTTCGCGTGGTTTCAGGTGATTCGGAGCACGTTTGCTCCGAATTCGACCGTCTCACGCCGTTTTTGGTGTTTTATGACACCGAAAACGCGTTTCCGGTCACCGCGGTCAAACAATACCTCCGATTGACATGTCGTCATCACGACCATTCCAAAAATCACACAACGGCTGTTTTTGTACGGTTTCATGGAATTCCGAGGTCGTTCAGGTGGTTTTGACCACCCGACGCGCCAATTTTAGCGCGCGCCGAGCTGCTGAAAACGACACAATCGGCCGTACCCCGCGCACCGCATTTCCAATGGGCACGCCGTCTTCTCCAACATGTCACAAATAATATTAATAATGTTTTCGTGTGGTTTCAGGTCATTCGAAGAACGTTTTCTCTGAATTCGACTGTCTCATGCCGTTTTTGGTGTTTTATGACACCGGAAACGCGTTTCCGGTCACAGACGTCAAACGACACCTCCGATTGATGTGCTGTCAGAACGACCATTTCAAAAATCACATAACAGCTGTTTTTGTACGGCTTCATGGCATTACAAGGTCTTTCGGGTGGTTTTGACCCCCCAACGCGTGAATTTTAGCACGCGCCAACCTGCTGAAAACGACACAATCGGTCGTACCGCGCACACCACACATCTGATGGGCACAACGTCTCCTCCTACACATCGAGAATAATATTTCTAATGTTTTCATGTGGTTTCAGGTCATTCGGAGCACGTTTGATCCGAATTCGACTGTCTCACGCCGTTTTTGGTGTTTTATGACACCTGAAACGCATTTCTGGTCACCTCCGTCAAACGACATCTCCGATTGACATACCTTCAGCACGAACATTTCAACAATCATAAAACAGATGTTGTCGTACGTTTTCATGACATTCTGAGGTCATTCGAGAGGTTTTTGACCCCCCAACGCGCCAATTTTAGCGCGCGTCGAGCTGCTGAAAACGACACAATCGACCGTACCGTGCGCACCTCACGTTCGATGGGTGCGCTGTCTCCTCCTACATGTCACGAATAATATTCCTAATGTTTTTGGTGGTTTCAGGTCAGTCGGAGCACGTTTGCTCTGAATTTGACCGTCTCATGCCGTTTTTGGTGTTTTATGACACCAGAAACGCCTTTCCAGTCACCGCCATCAAATGAAACCTCCAATTGATGTGCCGTTGACACGACCATTTTAAAAATCATAGAACGGGTGTTGTCGTATGGTTTCATGGCATTCCAAGGACATTCGAGTGGTTTTGACCCCCAACGCGCTATTTTAGCTTGCGCCGAGCTGCTTAAAATGACACAATCGGCCGTACCGCACGCACCTCACGTCATATGGGCACGTTGTCTCCTACTACAAGTCATGAATAGTATTACTAATCTTTTCGTGTGGTTTCCGGTCATTCGGAGCACGTTTACTCCGAATTCGACCGTCTCACGCCGTTTTTGGTGTTTTATGACACTGGAAACACGTTTCCAGTTACCGCCATCAAACAAAACCTCCGATTGACTTGACGTCGGAACGACCATTTCAAAAATCACACAACGACTGTTTTCGTACGGTTTCATGGCATTCCGAGGTCGTACAGGTGGTTTTGACCCCCAACGCGCCAATTTTAGCGCACGTCGAGCTGCTGAAAACGACACAATCGGCCGTACCGCGCGCACCGCATGTCCGATGGGCACGCATTAACCTCTTACACATCATGAATAATATTTCTAATGTTTTCGTGTGGTTTCAGGTCATTCAAAGCACGTTTTCTCCAAATTCGACCGTCTCACGCCGTTTTTGGTGTTTTATGACACCAGAAACCTGTTTCCGGTCACCGCCGTCAAATGACACCTCCGATTGACGTGTTGTTGGCACGAACATTTCAAAAATCACACAACGGCTGTTGTCGTACGGTTTCATGGAATTTCGAGGTCGTTCGGGTGGTTTGACCCCACAACGCGCCAATTTTAGCGCGCGCCGAGCTGCTGAAAACGACACAATCGGCCGTACCGCACGCACCTCACGTCTGATGGGCGCGCCGTCTCCTCCTACACGTCACGAATAATATTCCTAATGTTTTTGTGTGGTTTCAGGTCATTCGGAGCACGTTTTTCCGAATTCGACCGTCTCACACCGTTTTTGGTGTTTTATGACACCAGAAACGCGTTTCCGGTCACCGTGGTCAAACGACACCTTTGATTGGATTTCCGTCTACACGAAAATTTCAAAAATCACACAACGGCTGTTTTCGTACGATTTCATGGCATTCCAAGGTCGTTCGGGTGGTTTTGACCCCCCAACGCCCAATTTTAGCGCGCGCCGAGCTGCTGAAAACGACACAATCGGCTGTACCGCATGCAACGCACGTTTGATGGGCACGCCGTCTTCTCCTACACATCACGAATAATATTCCTAATGTTTTCTTGTGGTTTCAGGTCATTCGGAGCACGTTTGCTCCGAATTTGACCGTCTCACGCCGTTTTTGGTGTTTTAGGACACTGGAAATGCGTTTCTGGTCACCGCCGTCAAACGACACCTCCGATTGACATGCCTTCGGCACGAACATTTCAAAAAACACACAAAGGCTGTTGTCGTACAGTTTAATGGCATTCCGAGGTCGTTATGGTGGGTTTGACCCCCGAACGCGCCAATTTTAGCGCGCACTGAGCTGCTGAAAACGACACAATCGTCTGTACCGCGCATACCGTATGTCCGATGGGCGCGCCGTCTCCTTCTACAGGTCACGAATAATATTACTAATGTTTTCGTGTGGTTTCAGGTAATTTGGAGCACGTTTTCTCCGAATTTTACTGTCTCACGCCGTTTTTGGTGTTTTATGACACCGGAAACGCGTTTCTGGTCACCGACATCAAACGACACCTCCGATTGACGTGCCGTCAGCACGACCATTTCAAAAATCACATAACGACTGTTTTTGTACGGTTTCATGGAATTTGGAGGTCGTTCGGGTGGTTTTGACCCCCCAACACGCCAATTTTAGCGCGCGCCGAGTTGCTGAAAATTACACAATCGGCCGTACCGCGCGCTACGCACGTTCGATGGGCGCTCTGTCTCCTCCTACATGTCGCGAATAATATTCCAAATGTTTTCGTGTGGTTTCAGGTAATTTGGAGCACGTTTTCTCCAAATTCGACCATCTCACGCCGTTTTTGGTGTTCTATGACACCTGAAACGCGTTTCCGGTCACCGCCGTCAAACAACACCTCCGATTGGCATGCCGTCAACACGACCATTTCACAAATCACACAACGGATATTGTCGTATGGTTTCATGGCATTCCGAGGTCATTCGGGTAGTTTTGACCCCCCCAACGCGCCAATTTTAGCGCACGCCGAGCTGCTGAAAACGACACAATCGGCCGTACCGCGCGCACCTCATGTTCTATGGGCGCACCCTCTCCTCCTAAACGTCACGAATAATATTCCTATTGTTTTCCTGTGGTTTCAGGTCATTCGAAGCACGTTTGCTCCGAATTCGACCGTCTCACACCGTTTTTGGTGTTTTATGACACCGGAAACGCGTTTCTAGTCACCGCCATCAAACGACACCTCCGATTGATGTGATGTTGGCACGAACATTTCAAAAATCACACAACTTCTGTTTTTGTATGGTTTCATGGCATTCTAAGGACGTTCGGGTGGTTTTGACCCCCCAACGCGCCATTTTAGCACGCGCCGAGCTGCTGAAAATGACAGAATCAGCCATACCGCGTGCACCTCTCTTCCGATGGGCACTCCGTCTCTTCCTACATGTCACAAATAATATTAATAATGTTTTTGTGTGGTTTCAAGTCATTCAGAGCATGTTTTCTCTGAATTCGACCGTCTCACGCCATTTTTGGTGTTTTATGACACCAGAAACGCGTTTCTGGTCACCGCTGTCAAACGAAACCTCCGATTGACGTGATGTCAGCACGAACATTTCAAAAATCACACAACGGATGTTTTTGTACGGTTTCATGGCATTATGAGTTCGTTCGGGTGGTCTTGACCCCCGAACGCACCAATTTTAGCGCGCACTGAGCTGCTGAAAACGACACAATTGGTCGTACCGCACGTGCCGCATGTCCGATGGGTGCTCTGTCTCCTCTTACACATCACGAATAATATTCCTAATGTTTTAGTGTGGTTTCAGGTCATTTGGAGCACGTTTGCTTCGAAATCGACCGTCTCACGCTGTTTTTGGTGTTTTATGACACCAGAAACGCGTTTCTGGTCACCGCCGTCAAACGACACCTCCGATTGATGTGATTTCGGCACAAACATTTCAAAAATCACACAACGGCTCTTTTCGTACGGTTTCATGTCATTCCTAGATCGTTCGGGCAGTTTTGACCCCCCAACGCGCCATTTTAGCACGCACCGAGCTGCTGAAAACGACACAATCAGTCGTACCGCGTGCACCGCACGTCCGATGGGTGTGTCGTCTCCTCCTACACATCACGAATAATATTCCTAATGTTTACGTGTGGTTTCAGGTCATATGGAGCATGTTTTCTCCGAATTCGGCCGTCTCACACCGTTTTTGGTGTTTTATGACACCAGAAACGCGTTTCCGGTCACCGCCGTCAAACGACACCTCCGATTAACGTGCCGTTGGAACGACCATTTCAAAAATCACACAAAGGATGTTGTCGTACGGTTTCATGGAATTCCAAGATCGTTCGTGCAGTTTTGACCACCCAACGCGCCATTTTAGCGCGCGTCGAGCTGCTGAAAATGACACAATCGGCCGTACCGCGCGCACCGCACGTCCGATGGGCGCGCCGTCTCCTCCTACATGTCACGAATAATATTCCTAATGTTTTCGTGTGGTTTCAGGTCATTTGGAGCATGTGTGATCCGAATTCAACCATCTCACGCCGTTTTTTGTGTTTTATGACACCGAAAATGCGTTTCCGGTCACCGTCATCAAACGACACCTCCGATTGACGTGTCGTCTGCCCGAACATTTCACAAATCACACAACAGCTATTATCGTACGGTTTCTTGGCATTACGAGGTCGTTCGGGTGGTGTTGACCCCCAACGTGCAATTTTAGTGTGCGTCGAGCTGCTGAAAACGACACAATCGGGCAGGGGAGTGCTGTCCGGGGTGCAGGGGGCATGTCTGGGGTGCGGGGAGGGCTGTCCGCAGTGCGGGCGGCCTGTCCCGGGTGCGGGGAGGGCTGTCTGGGGTGCGGGGAGGGCTGTCTGGGGTGTGGGGGGGGGGGGGGGGGGGGGGCTGCCCGGGGTGCGGGGAGGGGCTGCCCGGGGTGCGGTGCGCCTTTTCTTGGTGCGGAGAGGGTTGTCCGGGGTGCAGGGAGGCTGTACGGGGTGCGAGGGGGCTGTCCGGGGTGTGGGGAGGGCTGTTCGGGGTGCCGGAGGGTTGTCCGTGGTGTGGGGAGGGATGTCCGAGGTGCAGGGGGGGGGGGGGGCTGTCCGGGGTGCGGGGAGGGCTGTCCGGGGTGCGGGGGGGGGGGGGGGGGGGGGCTGTCCGGGGTGCGGGGGCCTATTCGGGGTGCGGGGGGGCTGTTCGAGGTGCGGGGAGGGCTGTCCGGAGTGCAGGGGCCTGTCCGGGGTGCGAGGAGGACTGTCTGGTGTGCGGGGGGCCTGTCCGGGGTGCGAGAGGTCTCTTCGGGATGCGAGGAGGGCTGTTCGGAGTGCGGGGACGGCTGTCCGGGGTGCGGGAGGGCTGCCCGGGGTGCGGGGAGGGATGTTCGGAGTGCGGGGACGGCTGTCCGGGTTGTGGGAGGGCTGTCCGGGGTGCGGGGAGGGCTGTCCGGAGTGCGGGGAGGGGTGTCCGGGGTGCGGGGGGCTGTCCGGGTTTGGGGGGCATGCCTGGGGTGCAGGGAGGGCTGTCCGGAGTGCGGGGAGGGCTGTCTGGAGTGCGGGGAGGTTGTCCGAGGTGCGGGGGGCCTATCCGGGGTGCAGGGAGGGCTCTCCGAAGTGCGGGGAAGGCTGTCCGGGGTGCGGGAGGGCTGTCCGGGGTTCGGGGAGGGCTGTCTGGAGTGCGGGGAGGGCTGTCTGGGGTAGGCCGGGGACTACAAATAGTGAACTCAGCTCATTCATCAAAAACAAGTTTAATGGTTTATATTAGGAATCACATGTTTTTTTTCAAAAATATTACAGAACATGCAATTCTAAACATTGAAAATTAAATGAACAAAAAATATCCAAATCAATAATCAGTTTCATGGTAACTTTTCAATTCGTGCACACAAACATTGCATGAGGCCAAAACACACATGATACCCCCAAATCACAAAAAAAACTCACTAGAAACCCAACATAAATATCAATAACAACCCCACCATTAAAAGCAGAAACACACCTCGTGAATATGATGTGTCATGCGTGTTCATCACTGACCTCCATCCGGTCGGCCAGGGGCCTACAACAAATAAACATTATGAATATTTTCATAACAAAAATAATTTAAATTAAACAAGTAAATACAGTATAAACTTGCATCGTAGATCCCCTGCACCATCACTTGGACACACATATTCCCGCAGTGCTCTAACCTTAGAAGCCAATTGCGCATTTGCCTCCTCAGAAGCCTGCAGCCGTGCCTTGAAATCTGACAACTGCTGTGTCATCTGAGCAACAGCAGGACCGACAACCGCATCGCATGACACTACAGAATGAGGAATCCCTAGTCCATAGGTCAAACTATATCCATGCCCGTCCCGACCAATGATGCGATGAAAGATCTCATCCCTTCGCATGGGAAGCTGTCACTGGTCCTCTAGCAGATGTTCTAATTCAGCTTCAAATTGAGCATGTGAAATATTTAAATATATATACATATATTAATATACAGATTTTATGTAAGTATTGGTAATTAGTACAAGAAATTGCTATCAATGATGCAGCCTCTGGATCATTGCGATCACAAGTCCTCATCCACACCGATATTTTATCAGTTGGTGCACCTTGCTCCCGAAACTATATATGAATAGAATATAAACACAAATCCGTATTAATTAAAAAAATTAAAAAATGAATAATTAGTACCTCATGTCGGATATGAGACACGTGACGAGTCCCGAGCCTGTGAGGTGGTCCCTGCAACGCTCGATTCTCAGAATGGCGTGTTGACACCTCCTACATTCAATTCATTCAAATTTCAAACAAATCACACATTCTTGAAAATATATATACCAAAATAAATATACAAACCGCAACACCCTCAGTAGAACAATATGCAACTAAATCACGCCACTGAGCCGGGAGGACACCTCTCGGGACTTTTTCTAGAATGTCTGGGGCACCCACATTTGGTACCCAGTGGTCCCTCTTGACTTTGCCTTTATAGTCTTTCCACATCTTACGACATTTTCTCATACACACTGGCTGAAACTCATCGGGACATACTTTCAAATTTTTATATTAAAGAAAAAATCACATATGTTATTGTTGTTTATACATAGGTAATAAAGTAAAATGGTCTTCTTACCTGAACCTCCCTCCAAAGATGATCTAACGTGTCCTGAGGGATAGAATCCCAGTCACGCGTGGTCAATGGAAATCGATGTGGATCACGTATGATATGACCCAGCCGACGAATAAATGTAGGGTCATTCCGTCCCACAGGATGAAATACCTCATCAAATGAAACATCAAAAGTCATGTCAGAATTCCATGATAATATGCCATGACCAGGGCCTCTCCTGCGAGAGGAAGAAGCAGTCGAGTCTGATCCTGTTGAAAACAATTTTATATACAAATTGACAGATGTTATAAATATATATATATATATATATATATATATGTTTATTAATTACATAAAAAATATATACAATGACATTCCAACATACCTCGACCCTGAGACGTAGATGCCTCATATGGATGATGTGGATCTTCTGCCTCTTCCCCTGACATTCCTACAGTCATGGAAAACATTAGTAAGGGGACTATCCAAAGTTTCCAAATGATAAATTGGATTTTTTAAAAAAAAATCAAACTTGTACAGTTGTTAATCAAACAAAAAGGGATTGAATAATTAGTTGTGAATGAATTTTAAAAAATCATAAAGTTCACAAAATAGATATATACAAATTATGTACAAAACCAATCAATGCATAGCCAAATTTCAAATTGAATTAATAAAAATTCAAGCAGCACATGAACCAAATGAAGAATACCTCCATGGGAAGATACACCAACAATAAAATCAACATAACATGAGTTAAATCACCGTAAATATTTATAACTGAATAAACTTCCAAAAGTGAGGATTAAAACTTCCAAGGATTTATAAATTTTTTAGATAATTTATGATATCTTAGGTTGAATAGCGGGAAAACAATTATACCTTTCATTAAGCATGAAAATCGATTGTTTCTCCTTCAACAACTGCTCTGACCCAATAAATATCTTCTTCTCATTGAACTAAGGTATGTTGATCAAGTTGTTGGGAATCAAAAGGAACAGTCTCGGGTTCATCTTTTTCAAATACAAACACTCCTCATCGAGACATTTTGACAACAACTTGCCAACTTGGATTCGAAGGAAAAGTAACGAAGAATAATTGTTCCTCTTATGATGTCAAAATGAAAGGTTCATTATCAACTCGTTCATTTCTGTATAACATATAGTTAAAATTCACCAATGAAAACTGATATTGATCGACTTTACATCAACGCACTGGATCAACCCAATTACACTTTAACAATATGTACTTCAACCCGTGTGTGTATACAACTTCAATGATGTCTATCAATTGACCATAGTAATAACCATAATCGACAAATGGACAACCAATGCCACTGTTTTGTGTTGCTCATTTTTTGTCAACATCTTTAATGCGAAATCGAAAACCATTAGCATCTATAGATTTATAACGACGAGCCGTTATAGATGGACCCTCAGCCAGTTGGATAAATTCTTCAGTTAGCGTGGGGTCCCCTAACTCCCTCATCTTATGAACCTAAAAAATTCATAGAATTCAATAATGATATATGAAGAAATAAATTAGTATAATACTTTACTCATAATGAAAATCAATTTATACGTACATAGTCCTTGAACCAATCATGAAATTACGCATAATGAGACTATTGAATTTGCAACTCAGTCGCACGATACAACTCTAATTTTATCTCATTAACGTGTTTTCTACAAATGATAATGTGATGTTTAAATGATCAACTTATGCAAACAAAACATGTAAAAGTTAAACAATAAAAGCGAGAAGATACTTACTGCATTAATGGTGCAACTGATTGAGTATTGAACAAGATATATCGATGCGCTTGTATCCACTCAATGTTGTCCATATCATATGTGGTTCCTTATCCAACTAGACCATCCTGAATCCGAGAGGTCTTATCTAATTTTGTTTCAACGTCCTTAAGATATTCTGCATAAAAAGTAGTACACTCATCCATCAAATAACCATTGGATATTGATGCCTCCGAACGAGCTCTGTTGCATAAAAATCGTTTCAATGTACTCAAATACAGCTCAATAGAATACATCCACCTAAATTGCACTGGACCAACAACTATTACTTCATCAATTAGGTGCACTGTCAAGTGGACCATAACATCGAAAAATGAGGGAGGAAATAGTTTCTCAAAGTGACAAAGTGTAAGTACAATTCGGTCCTGTAAACTTTTTAAATCACTCATTCGTTGAATTCTTAAACAAAGCTTTCTAAAAAAATTACTCATCTCAATCAACGGCTGAACAACATTGGGGGATAAACAATCACAAATTGCGATTGGAATCAACTGCTGAAGTAGTATGTGATTGTCATGACTTTTCAACCCTTGCAATGTATTTCTCGTCAGATTCACACACTTTGAAATATTATAAGAGTAACCATCAGGAACCTTGAGCATCTTCAAAATGGAAAGAAATGTCTCTTTCTCCTTTGTAGTCATCGTATACTGTGCAGCAGGAATATATGCCTTGTTTCCCTCAGCTAACTATAAATGAAACTGTTTCCTTAAACCCATTTCTTCCAAATCACGACGTGAATTAACATGGTCCTTTGATTTCCCACTAACACCTAAAATGGTCCACAATATGTTATGAAAAACATTTTTTCAATGTGCATGACATCCAAATTATGCCTCAGCATGTTAGTTTTCCAATATGGAAGAATATAAACATACTTTTATTTTTCCAATTGTGACTGCGCTGCCTACCCGCAGCTCGAATTTTATGTACTGGAGGAGCCACCAAATCCTGAATTTCATATACTATGCTGATGTTTTCTTCCTCAATATGCGATAACATTTCCACTCCTATCATGATCTTTGGTGCTGGGATGAACTCTCTAGAACCATCAAATGCCACTCTGTCCTTTTTGAACTTGTGCTGAGGGGGGAGAAAACGTCTGTGACCCATATATGCCCATTTTTTGGAATGCTTAAGCCATACATATTTTTTACTTTTGTTGCAACAAGGGAAAGAAAATTCCCCTTTTGTACTCTAGCCTGATAAATTTGCATAAGCTGGGAAGTCATTGATTGTCCACAATAAAGCAGCCTGCAGTTTGAACATTTCATTTGTTTCATAGTCATAAGTCATCACACCATCGCCCCAAAATTCATTCAACTCATCAATCAATGGCTGAAGGTAAACATCAATCTTATCCCCCGGACTTTTAGGTCCATCAATAAGACTGGAAAGTAATATAAATTATTGCTTCATACAAATCCACAGAGGAAGATTATACAGAACCAACACCATGGGCCATGTGCTATGAGTTGCACCAACCATAGTCTTGAATGGATTGAAACCATCTGCTTCCAATCCCAATCGGACATTACGAACATCTTTGGCAAAGTTGGGATGTCTCTTATCAAAATCCTTTCATGCATGAGAGTCTATCGGGTGGGTTAAAATATCACTTTCATGAACTCTTTATGCATGCCATCTCATTAAATTAGAAACTTTAGATGACATAAAAAATCTTTTCAGCCTTGCTTTAAGGGGAAAGTAACTAATTTGCTTTACGACAATCGGTTTCCCCTGTATCACAATCTGACTTTGATGAGTCTGATTTCCCCTATTCTCTTTCCACCTGGAATCACCAGAAACCGTACAAATATCCAAATGGGCAGTTTCCTTTCTAAAAAACATACAGTTGTTTGCACATGCATCTATGGTATCATATGTAAATCCTAAGTTCTCTGTCAGCTTACGAGAATGGTAATACGACTCGGGAATCATAGCATCGACAGGAAGAAACTTTTTCAATAACACCAACAGTATGTCGAATTATGTGTATGACCAATGATTCAAAGTCTTCAAATGAAAAAACTCCATGATAAATGACAATTTTTTGTAAGAATTACATCCATGATATAATTCTGTTTTTGCATCATCAATTGCTTCATAAAACCTCCTTGAGTCACGATATGCACCAGAGCGAAGATTTATCTCACCGGTCTCAAGATTCTGGATTTCAATGCCTTCAGGATCCAACCCACGTACCATTTCAGTAAGAATTTCATGTATTGGATCATTCATCCTTGAATCAACGTCCATCTGAACTGCATCCGTATTTTGACAACGAACATATTCTTCTCCATGACGAGTCCAACTGTTATAATTTTTCAGAAATCCATTAAAGAATAGGTGCTCCCTCACAGTATCTCGTGTGAATTGATATCTGTTAGCGCATTTTATACATGGACAACTAATATAGTCACTTTCAAATCCTCTGGTGAAGTCAATAAACTACATAATGCCATTGAAATACTCTCTAGAAGTTTGATTTTGAAGATCAATCCAACTCTTATCCATAATAAGATCCCTATAACAAACATTTACACAAGACTTATTACATTTTCATTTTTCATATCAAATATATTTAAAATAAATACTAATTAATTGTTTGTGAATCATTTATAAAATAATAATGTAAGTGAAAGCCCATGTCATACCTGATTGTGCTAAAACACTGGAAGGGAGGGGAGCCGAAGGTCGTGCTATGAGGGAGAGAAGAGGCAGCGGTATGGAGCCGGAGCTGGAGCTGGTGTGGCGAGGGAGGGGATGGGCGGCGGCGGCGACAGGGAGCCAAAGGAGAGGAGGCGGTGAGGTAGCGACGGTGTAGTGAGGGTGGGACGACGAGGGAGGGGACCAAGGACAGGGGGAGCCGGAGTGGATGGGCAGCAGCGGCGAGGAGATGAGTAGCAGTCGTGCGGGGAGGGAGGGGATCGGGTGGTGGCAGTGAGGCAAGGGAGAGAACGGTGAAGGAGGGGACGGGTGGTGGTGGTGCGGCGAGGGAGGGGACGAAGACGGAGGGGACGGGGGTTGGCGGCGTGCGGGGGGGGGGGGGTGTTCGGGGTGCTGGGGGGAGGGACGAAGGGGCGGAGGGCGGAGGGCGGAGGTCGGAGGCCGGAGGGGCTGGAGGCCGAAGGCCAGAGGGCGGGCGAAGGGATGCCGGAGGACATCCGGAGGTGGGTGGCGGGAGGCCCGAGGGTAGAGGGAGGCTGAAGGACGGCCGTAGGGTGGAGGGCGGCCGGCGGAGGGCAGGGAGGCGGAGGGCGGCCGGCGGAGGGCGGAGGGCAGACAGAGGGCAAGGTGGAGGGCGGCTGGAGGGCGAAGGGCGGCCGGAGGGCGGAGGGTGGCCAGAGGGCGGGCCGGTGGAGGGCGGCCGGTGGAGGGTGGGCCGGCGGAGGGCAGAGGGTGGCCGGAGGGCAGGGCGGAGGGCGGGCGGAGGGCGACCGACGTAGGGTGGGGCGGCGGAGGGAGGCCGACAGAGGGCAGAGGGCGGCTGACGGAGGTCGGAAGGGCGACGAGGAGGGCGCGCGGTGACGGGGACGGCGCGCGGCGGCGGGGCAGGGTGCGCGGCGACCGGGGATGGCGGCGACGGGGATGGCGTGTGGCGATGAGGAGGGTGGAAGGGTTCGGGGGGGGGGGGCGCCGAAGCCGGGTTTCTGTTTAGGGAAACCTAGCGACCGCCATTGGTGGTCACTATAGGTAAAGGGGCTCAAAAGCCCATATTTCTAGTAGTGCTACTTGATGTTACTACCATTTATGAGGTTATATTTCTCTAATAATGATTATAGGGATATTGTGGATGATGAACTTTCCATTTTATTCTAAAATTAAAAATATTAGATTATTATTGCTTTTCATGATTGAAAAATAAGTGAGATATAATAAATTAAATGTTTATTTACTTATTTATAAAATATCCCACTATTTAATAAAGTCTCAATAGCCCTCCACATTAAACATAGAATATATAGTTGCTTTAACATTATAGTGGAAAGAATCCCCATTAATTTTTTGTGATGTAGACTTTGACATGAAAACCATAATAAAGTAATTATATATGTTGTCTTTCTAACTTCAGACTTGTACCTCCTTAATCAATTGAGTTGATTCCCTTATCTACAAATCCTGACTTGTATTTATTCAATGCTTGCCTCTAAATTTTTATTTAACGGACATTGGCCATTAAAATCAATAAAATTCTGGTTGAGATAGACCAAAACTCTCATAAAAACTCCATGTTAAAAGTATGTTCTCAAACTTTGGCCATGTACTACACATAGTTCTATGGTTTCATTCCCAATCAAGTAATGTAAGTCTTAGTCATTCTTAATTTTTGATTTAGGGATTTTAATTTATTATTAATAAATTTTATCTTTTTTATGCTTTACACGTCTTTTTAATATTAAGTATATGTTAATTAACCAAGTTGGGTAAAACATTTACACATAATTCATTTATTTAATTTCCATATTTGAACATTAAATAATTTATTTATGTGATCATGACCTTGCATATATAAATATAATAATTACCTAAATAGAAATAATTAATTAATTAAATGGATTTTTCATGAGCTTTATGTAAATGTTTATTTAATCAAAGGACATTAAACCAACCTTTCACGTAGGGTAAATAACTCCTATTGTCGATCCTAGATTGATTTACATCATTCCACATGTCCACTTATGTATCACTTGCACTAGAATATTTATGGTTCTGTTATGAACCACCTCTACATTCCTTGAGATTGTCGATTAATTATAATTACATATTACTCACATGCAGTTGAGGGGAACCAAGGGTTAGTTAAAGGGTTTTACATAAATATCCTTGGACACCTGGTTCATACATATTAATAAATGTATGGATGAATTATAGACCATCATTTAATTTAATATTAAATAATTGAAAACTCATACAATACATTTAATTAAAAAATAAAAATCATACATAGGTCTTGGTAAAGATCATGAATGGTCATACATGAAACAAAGATGAAAAAGTAAATGTCCGGAATCCATTTAGTTATTCATTATTTTATTATTTTAGATAAACGTGCTAGCCTAAATTAATTAACAAATTAATTCCCTTTCATCTTAATGATCATCCTATATTATTTAGATATACCCATCATTAATGGAATTCATGGAAAATAAAGAGTAGAAACAATAAAGGCATATTAATTATAATAAAATAACTGAGCATTATAATTTATTTAAAACCATTATTAAATTGTCAAACACACAATGATGTGCCAATCAATAAAATAAGTTTTTAATGATACAATTTTTAAATTTAATATAAATTTATTTTTTGTTATTCAATGGGATTCTACATTGAGTGTACATCAAGCTACAAGCCATGTACCTCAGCTATCATCTATCCAAGTCACATGCTTGGGGCTTCAACAGGTTAACTCATCCAAACTACATGACATATACATGCTAGTTACACACCCTTTATCTATTTACTATGTGTGAGGTTGGCTCGGTCAACACATTTTGTGCAATAAAATAACTACATGTAATTAATTTCTCAGAACATATAGATACAGTGCACATGGGTATATGGAATGTGCTTTGGCCACATGCTGTGTAACATATTTTTATCGGCCAAAGATTTGGCACTTCCTGATGGAATCTCCAATCATTCTTCATTTGTTCTTAAACCTTTAAGAAAATTAAACACTAGTGAATATGATTAATATGTCGATAACTTGTTAATTAAAATATAATTAAAGAAGGAATATCTGGAAATGAAAATATAAATAAAATTAAGCAGAGATCAACAATAAAAAAAATAATTATAAATTTAAACTTAACCTCCCTTTGATACCACATGATGGTTCCACGTGTTGTGAAAGCTTGCATAGGTGGATGACATATTAAAATTTCATTTAATAATCATTTCTTGAAACCAAGTGCGAGGATATTACATGAAAAATTTATAATTAATTTATTTAATATTTGAAGAAATAAATACCTAGGATTTGGAACATTCATCATTAGTGAATGTTGATCATATGAAAAGACTCATTCAAATTACCTTCATTGTGCTATGAGGATACAAAGATAGAATCCCTCAAGTGGTGATCCACACATTCTTCTACGAGCACTAAGCAACACCAATCTATCTCTAGGTGTAAGCATGGTGATTCTAATATCCTTCATTGTTCATTCTTGACCGCTTATTCTTCAGTCTTGAATAAATCTCTATCGCAGTTGTTGTTATTGAGAGGGTGAGAGAAGGAGTTGTTGAGAGAGAATTTTTTGTGCACAACAATTCTCTATTCTCAATTTTGGGATTCTCTACACAATAGACATACCTATCTATTTATAGAGTTACGATTTAAGATAAAATATTATTTAATTTCATAACGTCCATTAAATAACATATATTACCTTTAGTAAACCCCATACCATGTAATAATAATTATATCGTTATTATTTTGTGGTACATGTCATCTTTCTCAATGAAAAATATTATGCAATGGAATTATTAATTAATATTTTTCAATAGACTCAGTCTTGTTCTGTTCGAACTTCTCTATAATTTATTAAACAGCCAAATAAATATTTTATTCATAAATAAATATTTTATTCACATTCTAGAAAATAAATATTTATTAAAATTTTCATTAAATAAAATAAATATTTTATTCAAAAGAACTTTTGTGTAGTCAGATACAGTGAGGTTAATCAAACATGACCATACTACACGTGAATGAATATTGATCACGGGAAAGGACACATGATGTTCTAGTATTATCATAATATGAATTATACTCCCAATACAGACTATGTTTTTCACCAGGTAATGTTAAGGACCTATATTAGTATAGAAAATTTTCATTTGGGGTCGTTCCTTTTTCTCCATCCTTATGTGGGTACACTGAGGAAATACGTCCTGACCATATCATTGTGATACCCTATATGGGATTAGTCTTAGATAGAGTTTTGGAATCCATCCATGTGACTTGGGGTGTAATCATCAATCATTTCTTATTCTTCCCTGGATGGGGTTTGATGAATCATTGTGACCAACATACACAGGTGTACAATCCCCTATTGAGAATTTTATTCCAGGTAGAGAATAGTATACCCCAGAGGCCCAAGGTGAGGTCCCCTATATGAGCATCATGATATTTGGAGTTATAGAAAGTACTTATTTGTCATTTTCTAATGTAAATAACCTCTCAAATGATCTCCATCAGTGATAGTATGGCTTGTGGAGTGAGTTCTCTCAAAAGTGAATTACCTTGAATCCTCAAGTAGAATAATATGGCTTATAGTTTGGTTTATAACTCTTTTATATTTGGTGTCTATCTTGAGTATATCTATGTTTTCTTATTATTGTGTCTCATATTATGATTTTCATATCTCTTTGGTGATGATTTGAATAATCTCTTGATGATTTATGTGTGGTAATTCTTGGGTGTCCCACTGAGTATTGTTATACTCACCCCTAGATGGGATTTTCCCACACATGTCTTATCTTATGAAGATGAAAGACCATTTAATGGAGTCCTAAGAAGACCAAGAATGGGAAGATCATATTTGAGCGAGATGGACCATGGATCATACCACATGTTTCTTTTTGATATTATCTCCCTCAATATTAGCATGGCTGGACTTTATTGTAGCCTTTTGGTGAATTTTTATTTGTAAATTTATGATTTATATTACTTTTTCATACTCTAATTATAGGATATAAAAAAATCATTTCATTTGGGTATCATTTGTAATTAACATATCAACATTGTGTGGGTATTTGGATATGTTTCTGTGCATACAGGTACCTTAGGATAAGGTCTCTCATGTGTGGGATATATATAATCGGTGTTGGTTGCTAACCCCAATCCTATTGGATGTCATCTTATACTGTCAAACTCTATATACCACCAATATGTTGGGACCCTGTGGGTTAGGTCATGATACATTTCATTTCCAATGTCTGTACCTAGTGTATGGTGGAAGTGTAGTGTGAGTCTATAATTCATTATCTTCTCAACTATAATACATCATATTAACCAATTCATTCAGAATTGTGAGTTCCATAACTTTGTTTGGCATTTTATGTTTTAGGAGGGTGCTTCTAGTTCAGAAAGTTCTAAACCCAAAAAGTGGCATCAGATCTTGTTTATATAATTCTATACAACCAAACCCTAGATATGGTGTCTCAAATATCTATTCATTAGTATCAATTTTACCTCAAAATTTTAAGAGAGCTCCATTATATAGTTCATCATCCGTCCTATGTGTTTTAGATTCAATTGGAGTTCATTGATTTTCAAAGGTTGGAATTGGATGAGAATTTTTTTTGGATTAATATGATTTATGGAAAAAATTTAAGATTTTAAAAAATGGAAATAATGGATTTCATACTATTGTAGTTTTTGGATATTTTATTTATGGGTGTTAAACCATTAGTGGTGAACAAGTAAAAATGGGAAAGGCTTTCCCAGAAAGCACTATAACTTATTCAGATACCAATTCCTCAGAACATAGGATATTATATCTATTAAATGAATATAGATTTAGAACATGTGAATATATTATTTGATTTCTAAAAAAAGGATATAGTAGTGAAAAATTTGTTTCAATTGTGGATGGATATTCAGCATGAGACAGTCAAAGGGAAAGCCAGTGGCTATACATGACAACAATATTTATCATGATTTGAAGTCGGTTAGAATTAGTAAATTTAATGTTTTCAGATCCTATGTGGTTGTTTCTTTTTCTAACATCACTCCTAAAATCTTAGGATACGAAGTTTACCATTAATTTGATAAGATAAGCCTATAAAAATGGTTTGGAACCATTGGTATAGGTCCCAAAATTGTTGGTATGGGCTATACCAATGGTTTGGGTTGATTTTGTCTTATCTGGAATCGGTATAGATCTATCAAATGGTTTTAAAAACCATTGGTATATGTAATTAAAAAAATCCTTAGACTTTTTTATACCTTGAACCACCAATTTATATCTCAATGAACAAATCACTAGGATATAATGTTTTTTCAAACATAATATGATAAATTTGTATATGTGTATTTTTATGTAAATTAATTCTGGGTGTGTTGAATGTTATTTTATAAAATAATCCATTCAAAATCAAAATACCTATACCAACGATTTAGAAAGCTCTTGTTATAGGTATTTTGAATTTTGGGGCCTCTACCAATGGTTTTGGAAAATGTTTTGGCATAGAGACATTAAATAGAGTCTATGCTAATGATTTTAGCCAAACCATTCATATATCCATCACCTATACCAGCGGTTTTGGAAAAACCATTGGAATGGGGTCATTTTATTGAATATATACCAAGTATTTTTCCAAAACCCTTGATATAGGTCATTTTATGGTACCTATACCAAAGGTTTGGCCAAAACTGTTGGTATAGGTATGGTTTCTAGTAGTGTATTGAAACAAACTCTAGCGGTAATTATGCCTTGGTGTTTGTGAGGAGATTTTGAGGATATAGATCTAAGATTCCAACAAAAATACATTATGTGTGGAAGATAGAGGACATCCAGTTATACATCATAATAAATGGAAAGGAATAAGAAGTTTAAATTTATGTAGTTCATCCAAATGACATCCCATATATTTCCATTATGGGTTGAAATTCCAAATGAAGAAATATTATTATGTGTAATGATTCAATTTTGAATGATTTTTCATTTGAATGTGAATTAAAAAAAATTCTATTTTGGAAGATATAGGAAGACTTTTTATAGTGTTTCAAATCTATTTGATTCTTACATCATCGAATCTTGGGTTTTTTAATATAAATCTGATTAGTATGAGGAATTATACATCTTAAAAATTCAACATGGTGCATCTTTTAGAAGATGAATCTCTCAATATAATTGTAAAGGTAGATATTACAATACAGATATAAAATAGGGGCTTACTATAATTTAAATTATTGAACCACTTACCGGGGTTGAGGAAGAATCTTATATTTATATAATAGTTGAATGATAAGTGTTTTTTGTTCCCAACAAATGTTTTTTAAGGATTAATTCATTACATACAAATAAATTCAAGATCCACAATGTTTTGGCATGAACACCCCGGTCACATAACTATGAAAGGGAAGATGTTCCTAGATACTAATGGAATAATTAATCTTGAAAACATGGAATTTGAAAAATTATAACAATGTATTATTGGGAATAAGTGGAAGGAATAACATTTAAGAATCAAAAATTATAGTTTTTTCATACAGACATATGGGGTTCTTCTATAGTTTTTTTCTTATGGAGATTCACATTAATATATTATCTTCATCCAAAATGAGAAAATAAAAGGTGTGGATGTTCTTTCTCAAGTATTAGTAAAAAAATGTAATACCTTAATTCAATGGAGATCTATAATATGAAATCATACCACATGTTAACTAAAATGTTTGTGTTTTGAAAATGATACGGAATATAGATGTAGGTAATTTTGAATGTTCTACTAGAGAAATGGCATACAGTTTGAAAAGATTGTACAAGTAATTTTTGGAAAAAAATAGAGCTAGAAAGAGGATAAATTAGATTTTAATGGAGAAGGTAAGTAAAATAGAAATATTTTTTGGGTATTCTAGGGATTTTTTAGAAAGTGACATTAATTATGACACCTACTTAGTGATTGGATGTCCTTATTTACCATTGGGAGAGAAACATTTATAATCCTATTGGTTTGGAAAGAACATAATTATTTAACATCTCAATGTTTTTCGTTCCATAATCTATGTATATAATGATTCTAGTGAAAGGGATATGTTAGAAGTTAATTCCTATGTGGGTTTCTTTATAGGGCATGAAAATTAAGACATTGAATTTCGACTATGGGACAATAAATTATTTGTAGTCATCAGAAACCAAAATTTTCTCCTTAATAAATATATGTTATGGAAACCAACCTTGAAGATTTTAACATGTGTTTCATGTCACTTCATTGAGTAAATATTTTTAAAAAATAATACACAATAACTGAAGATGTGAATTAAATTCAATAAATTCATTTTAAACCAAAAATAAGTAGTAAACTGGATAGAACAACAAGGATGACAAGAACAAGTACATATATTTCAATATGGCTTAATGAAAAAGTAATATAAAATCAAAAATAGCATGAAAAAACTCTTTACCCAGGTGAAGATTTAAGAAATATCTATATTTGTCAAAATACAGGGTTTTTATTTAGGTCCACTCAACCCTTGGAAATTTTCAGGATCACTCTCTATGAGTTGTAATAGGGAGAGAACTTATGCCTAATTATTTAATAACATAGTTGATCTTTGGGATCTTGGTATAAATACCAAGATACAAATTCAACTTTTCAGTCAGTCTAAAAGCAATGGGGAGTTAATCTTCAGAGTTTTTTACTATAAAATTTGAAAATGGGGGACGAAACTTGGGTAATAACTCAATATTTTACAGGTTAAACTCCCATAACAACTAAACTAGATGATATTTTGGGAGAATGAATGATCTAAATATCCTTGTAATTAGAAAGTGGTGGTTATAGCCACTACCATGAAAATAGAGGAAATAAGGGGATTAAAGAATATTCATGACCATACCTCATCAAAAGAGATATTTTTTAAAAGACCAAATTTTGATAGACCAAGGTCTTAGAGAGATCCCCTTGGATATAGGAGAGGGAGAGATTTATATGGAATTAATAGGTTGATAATGTGGTTGATTTTATAATACCATTCATTTTAGGTGTTATTTTAGATTAAAATTTAATAAAATCTAAATTTTTTTCACTGAAAAAAAACTCAGAAGTCCCCCCCAAAAGCTGTATTAGAAATTCAATGATGCTCCAATAGAAAAATCATTACACTCTTCCAGTCCTATAGTATTTTTATCGACTTAAAATGGTCCATCGATGGGAGTTCTACTACTCGGCATACCTCTCCTCCCCCAACACATTTTCTTGGAATGGTCTATAACCCCTCTGAAATCCTTCAAGGATCTAAAATAATAAAAAATACATCAAGAACTGAATTGAAAATACCAACCTAAAAAAAATGCCTGTCCAGGTTTGAGTCTTTATAACCTACCCACAATTGATATTATCATACCTAAGAAGATTCTGTTAGATTACTAAGAAAATAAGGTTTTATAGATGCTCTTCATCTGATATTCCCTCTTAAAAGTATCACCTTAGATCTTATAACAAACAGACACAAGATACCATATGAACCTACACCCAATATAATCTAACACTAACTCAAGGGGAGTTCCCAATCTCCATAGGTTAAAGTAAAGTTCCATAGAATCAAAATATAAAAAATTGGAACAATTTCACCCATAAATTGTAGTTTAATCATAACATATTTTCTTTTTAAAATATAACATTAATCCTCTATATGTCATACTTTCATGACAATATCACATGTGTAAATAATAAATAAATAGGCAATATATATAAAAAATGTAGAAATAAACTCTCAACTGACACTCTAAACACCATCCCCTATAATAACTCCTCCAATAGGGTATATCCTTGGCCACCACAATATCTCTACACCTCCAACAATAAAAAGTAGTAAAAAGGCCCATGTGTCTAATGTTATTTATCTACTAAAAATAAACACTCACATGCTTGAAAAAAAATATACCACATGACCTGAGGTCACTATCCATCCAAATCTCAATCCTCACAATGAGAATCAAACCCAAACCTGCAAAAGGTCACCCAATCAAAAAAATGAGTTGTTTGATTAGGATGTGATCTTGATGACCCGGTAGGTTATTACTATAGAGACAATTCTTTTCTTTTCAAAAATAAAACCTAAATATGATAGTTTGAAATTAATTTATAAAATAATAGATATTATTATATTTTGGGAACCAAAATCGTAATATTTTCTATTTGAAAACTACCAAATTCATTTTTTAAGTACAATTTTAAAACTAACATTTTATATACTATTACAAGAAAACCATCCCAAGTAAAACATTCCCATTTTAAATTCATATTTTTAGTTTGAATTTATAACAACCCTTATAAGTAAGAACCATAATAATTAAGATATAAAAATATTGAAATCAATATAAAAGTAGGGCTAAATAAAAAATTAAAGTTTATAAAAAAGGTATTCAAGGAGGATAAACAAGGACAATCGATTATAAACACAACATCAACTATAAGAGAAAATATTGGAACTGAATGAAATGAAACATTAAAATAATAATCCAAGGAACATAGAATGAGATCTGATCTATAGGATGAAAAGGTAATATTGAATCACTAAAAAATAATTATACCAACCCACATGTACCTTAAAACCACACCTCAATGTCTCTTGATGAAAAAACTAAAACAAACACTAGCTGGCATCATGTTTAAGAATGGGCATCACCTATAATGGTTTGTTCCATAATGTGTTGGAATTTTCCCATGTAAGTTTGAACCTTTCTTTTTCCCATTGTTCCCTTTTTAGAATCATGAATAGGAATAAGGTTACAAGTTATTTAATGTTTGTAAATGGTATTTTGGGATGTGTTTCTAGGTTTGGGTGATGAATCAAGGGTTTTGGAGGACACCAGAGGAGTGATTGGGGGCCGAGGTTACTAAAATGTCCTACAGTATTCCATTCATCTTGTGAATAGTGTATTCCCAGTGTGAGGATGTTTTATGGGGTGTCATGAGATGGTTTAAGGCATGAAAATGGGTCCATGAATCACTTCTTGAAAAATCACATCATGACACATGTTTTTAGGCCCAGTTGTCCCAAAAATTTCACAATGTAAAACCATATTTCATTTTTCGAACTTATCTTGGATATTTTGATATTGGTTTTAAATAATGAGGATCGCTATTTACCCCATATATACCATTTTTTAAACTCCCTTATTCTTATTTTGACAATAATGAGAGGTTTTTGTTTCCTAGATCTCCTCTGATATCATTCCTCCACTGATTGAAGCATCGTTCGTTGCGATGGATCCATCTTGGTATTTCTCAGCCATAGTGATCCCAAGATGTTTCCAATTCCGTTTGTAATATCCTCTATATATTGGAAATTTATAGATTCTGATCAGAGAAATAAAATCAAATATTCTACTGAATCATGAAGGATTTTTTCAAGGATGAAGAGAATTTGGATCGACATAGAGAGAGGGTGACATGTGTCATTGATGGGAGTTTCAATGAAGGCATGTCACCATTTGTAATCATCTATTTTTTTATAACCCAATTATAGTAATTTTTTGTGTTGTTTCATTACATAATAGGTCTTTTTCCTTGTTTAGTGTTGGAATAACGTGACAGACCTTCCATGGGTGGTTGGTCATGTTTCATGCTAGTTTGTGACATATGGTAAGTCTTTCAGAATGTGTTCCTTTCTCACTCAGTTGTGGGTTCTTCTTGTATTAATTTAAATAATTATAATTTTGTTATAAATACTTATTTTCGAATTCTTGAACTTGAAATTGGATCATGTGGTGATCGATGGATGCTGAATGGACTTCGATGAACTTAGACAAATCCATTGGGCTTTTCTTGGTTTGTAGTTGAATCTATTTGAGGTTGGCGGTCTCATGTACTCTACCCTTGGTATTATTTCACATTTATTTCCATGTGGTATTAGGTTCTTCACATTGGTTGAATGACCATGACTTACATAATGAGTTATCAAAAATAATAATTCTTATTTAATTAATGAGGCCTAGGTCTTAATTAATTAAAGGAACCATGACTAATATAACAGGAAAAATTTCCATGGTCCCCAACGAACCCTTATACAATATCATGATACAGGAAACTAATGGTCGAGGTTTTATCACATGTGTGTGGTGTTTTTAGATCTATGATACCATGTATGTGGATTATGCCATGATTATAGATCGAATTTTATTTTCCTCACACGTGTAGTTTCTACAACTCATGATGATATTTCATGTTCTAATATATGTTCACTATTTGTCATTCATAGTATAACTATATTGGGAAAACATGTTTACAATTCTTAATTGTGATCGCATGTGGGTGTGTGTGTAGCTCATGAGATCTTTTATGATGTTTTATGTCATGAGTATGGTAGTGTAGCTTTTTGGGACATTCTTGAGTATGATCACATGTATTTATATATTGATACTAATACCCATGATGTTATTTCATGTTATTATTTCCTTTTATTCAATCCCTTGTTATATATGTTACCATATTTTCAGAGGCATCATCCTGGGTTCTTGGAACAGGTAGACCATAAAGAAATGTGTGTCCCTTAGATGGGGTGTATGCATGGCTTTCAATGACGATGATGATAGACCTAGGAACAGGGTGGAGATATGATGATGCAATGGAATTTTCCTTTCGAGGATGAACTCAATGGTTAGATGTAAAGTACCACGTTATTCGATGCCTAGTGAACTACCGAGTTGAATGCTTGATGACTAGTGTTATGATAAGTACTCCTTTTTACTTGATAACCATGTTATTTGATTACTAGGGAACTACTGAGTAGCACAATCAATGATTGGATTTATGATGAATATCATCTCATAATTGAGGCCTAGGGAATGAAGAACAACATGTACATGTAGTTCCATTAGGTCATCGAGTGACATATTCACTACCCATGTGGGAAGTTTGGTTACTAATGTCTTTTATTATGTTTTTCCTTCTAGGATGGATCCAAAGCAATTATAGCTAAGTTTTATGGAAGATTTTTAGGTGAATGAATGCTCATCCCATGGTTGTTATTTATTGTGTGTGCTTGGTGATTATCTGCTACGTTGTGTAGATATGTATTTCCAACATTATTTCAATATTAGCTAATCAGATCCACATAGACTTTATATTACTGGTTGTGTAATGAGCCACACTGGTGGTGTGAAAATGATATGTACTTAGACCCTTATCGGGTTCCCATGAAACTTGGGTACCCAAGCATTACTCACAGGTTGTAGGCATTGGTTGGGAAAATACCCATGTTTATCTTCTTGTAGGATGTCTCACTATGAGTCTAGATACCGAAATGAGATGTGACTTGGAGTGGGAGAAAATCCTTTTGTTTCATGTTCTTTTCTTAATTTTATATTTTATCGGTCCCATAGGTGATCCATTCCATGTACTCAAGTTTGAGTGTATTGTTTACGCATGCATTCATACAGTTGGTTTCTACTTACTCTGATTGTATAATGTTTACATGTTGGGATATTTATTGTAATTTTGAACTCTGATAGAGTTTATAGTCTCCCTATTATTCCACTTGATATCCTTGTTTCTATTCAATAGCATGTATCATATGGGGAGGTGCACATAAGTTCATGTGATATTCTTTCTTTGACTAAGTGATCCTGGTTGGGATGTTAAACAATGGTATCAAGGAATATTCGGTTTTGTTTTTCTATTTTTGGTTTTTTATTTACAAGAAAAATAGTAATGTTTTGGAACATGTAATGAAATAGAGACTAGTGTGTTGCGAACACCTTTCCTAACAGATGTTCAGGTTACAAGGGAATGGGCATGATGTTCTTGGATTGCACTGTTATCATATTTTTTCACCTCGTGTGATGCATGGATTTTGAGGTTGTGATCTCATATGGTTTTTGAGACTAGTTCATATTTTCAAGATGGTTCACAAGAATAATATTTAGTATGTAGGTTTTTTCATGGCATGTATGTTGATTATGTGTGATTTTATTGACCCCTATACATGTCTACTTATTATAATACGTAATGAGATACTACAATGTGGTGCACCTGGGAAATGATGGAAATGTAAATGATGAAGGTGATGGTTATGTAGTTCCTCTATGCATATATGGTACCATGCACTTGTTTGGTCATTTTCTAGAATTAAATGCCTTTGTAAGAACCTTGAGTTAGTAGCTAGTAGATCGATCTGACTGATAAAGGTTTCTATTGTAGCCTATGTGTAATTATCTATCTAGAACCTAGTGACATGCTATTTAACTAAACTCAGTATATAAAAATAAAATGATGTGGTTAGTATAAGGGAGAATCCATTTTCCCATTCCCTTGAAGATGTTCCTGGATGAAATTTCATGGCTTCCAACACTTATTGAAACCTTTAGTGGGTTGTGAAATACCTTGAGGCCTTTGAAATGAGGCACTAGTTATTAGAAGGTTGATGTCTCATATTTCTTGTATGTAACCTGAGTGAGAATATTCCTTGTAAGGAAATAAGAAAGGATAATGACAAAGTACAATTCTTATTGATGTAAATTCACTTTCCATGTCAGTAACCTTTCGAAGGCATAGAAGAAGGTATTTGTATGTTTTCTTAAAACACAGTTTTATTAACCACCCCGAGTCTAGTACTTAAGTTACAAGGTTGGGTTTCAGGAGAATGGTGGATTCACAAAATATTGATTTGACACACATAATATGGATGGTTCTAGTGAAACCCAGTAGTAAGGAGTTTCCTTCCTTGGAAATGAGAATTGAGATTAGTTGGGTTTGGTAGAGACAGCACCTTGCAGTGCATGGAAATTTAAAAAGGCGAGTTTTCATGTCTTGGAGGGCCAATAATCATGGTATAATAACTCTGTTTTAATAATGAGTGATGTTTTATTTCCTTAATATAAGAGTCTTAATGTAACAAAATTCATGTAGTGGTTGCAGAAGAATGGTTTAACCACTGGAATAAGGGTGGTGAGAAGACCGATGGGAATGGTTCTGGTTCTATGGATGAGCATGATGACTCAAGTGATGATTGGTCTCTAATGAATTCATTTCACGGTCACCCTTCATGTTTTAGTTGGTGTTTTTGGAGTGAATTTCACATGATATTTCAGTCTAGTGGTTAATTCTTACGAAGTTTTTCTATGACGAAATACACCATCGATAATTAATCGAGGTACCATTGATTGGTCAACCCAAGCTTATTGATACAGGATATGTTGTGGTTCATCTAGAGTATTTAATTAAGATTATAAATCCATTTGGAAAAAGTTAGTGACCTAAAACTAGGTTACTGGAGGATGAAATGAAAATCAGGAATGAATAATTGGATGCAATGGACTATGTTTTGAGCAATACAGTTTTACAGAGAGTTTCATGTTTTCCTCGATAATCAGTTCGATCGGACGATCTTGTTTAGTCATTGTGTTTGGTGATGGACTAGTTGGGGGTAGGTAAGATGATGTGAGTACTGTAACATAACATTAAGGATAATTCTATTGTGGGGATCATCTACCAGTCACATGTGAAATAGTCTCACTTGTGATAATGGTTTTGTTCTATGTAAGACAAAGTATTAGATGATCTTGGGGACTCTAAAAGTTTGATGTGTTGTTGAAGTAAGAGAATCAGGTCTTGTGTTAAATTTCTGATGTTGATTTGGATGTAATAATAGATTGAGACTACATGTGGGATTCAAAAATGGGTGATTTAGTGTATACTGAGAGGGAGTGTGATCATTTATTTGTTGATGCACAATTCATATCCTTGTGGGTGGTACAAGTGTTTGATGAATCAATTGGAGGAATTCCTTTGTAATTAATTAAAACATTAGTAAGGAGATCAGAACAGTTTAGAGATACTTGTGAGGTATAAGATATCATGATTGATGGCTTCATGGGTGTCATTTTCTTAGGTCAAGAATCTTTATAGGTAGATGGCTAGAATAGTACTCACTTTTGTTTATCATGAACCTGAATGTGGTGGGTTTAAACCATGTTGATCTTGTCATACTAGGTACAACTGAGGTGTTTCAAATTTATCAAGATATTTCAGGAAAGTTCATCTTGTTTGGGTTTCTTTATTTGAAAGAGACTTGTTGTCTTGGTTTTGAATTAAGAATGAGGAGAAGGTATTGAGTTCCAACTTGTGTCTTGCATCAATCGAGCATGATGGACTGAACCACATTAGGAATGTTATTGTACTGTAAAGACCCTGAAATTCCATTTATTTTTTTATTAAATAGAAATAATATGAGTTTGTGAAAATTTACGGCACGTGATTATGTGGCCCAGAGTGCTCAGAATGATTCATTGAGAAAGTGTCAAGCTTAAAATTGTGTGTGTGAGTAATTTTAATAAAAAGTGGAATAACTCATTAATGGGTACCAGAATAAAAAATAAAAGTTCACCATTGCATTCAGGATAACCAATTTACCCTAGGAATGACTTATGTTTAGTCGGCACAAGCCTCCAGTGAGGAAACCAAAAAATGGAATAACTATAAATAAAATTATAAAATAAAATAATTTTATTTTTCAAATGCTTATAACACACGAATGGTGACAATGATTAAAAATATGAGATCGCTACTGAACTCGTGAGGGTATTATTTCCTTAGGTAGATCCTAACATTGACCAGTGCGGGCCAAAAGTGGAAGTTTGTTTTTGGCCGCAAATAAAATAATTAAGTAACAATTATTTTATTGTTAAATTATATAAATCCTAAACGGTAACTCAGATTGGAAATATAAGAGTACCATTAATCTTGTGAGGTCATGTTTCCCTTAGATAGATCCTAACCTCGACTAACATGGGTCACGGGTGACTCTTAATAAATTTTTTATTTTCTAAAGGTACGTTCTGTAAACGTGCAGGCCACGATTTCTATCTTCTGAACTGGTTCTCAGATTAAAAATATGAGGGTACCATTGAATTCGCAGTGCCAATATTCACTTAAGGGAAGTATAACTTTGATAGGAAACGGTTGGACGAAAAAGTTAATTTTTGGACTTTACAAAAAATAATGAAATAACTAAGGGTTATTTTATTTTTATTTTAGAAAACGTAGGACAAATGGCGGTGGGACCTCAGTACAACATCATACCATTAATGACTTGAACATTTAGTTCTATAACCACACCGTTGGGAGTTTTTAATTGGTCTTGTAACCGCACCATTTGGAAAAATTAATATTTTCATTAATTGAACTCATTAATGAACATCATTAATTTTGTGGTGTGTTGATCCTCTCTTTTATTCTATTAAATAAGAGCTCGGGCATGATTTTTGGGAGAGCTACGAGAGGAAGCTCCGATGAAGCACCGATGACATTCCGTTCTGACGAAGAACGTGATCAAGAAATGGTCATTGGGGGAAATGATCGGTGATGGTGAATGCCAACAAATACCTTCAGACATGGACACTCTTTCCTCTTCTGCTATGTCTTCCAACAAACTCGAGGTAGGGGGTTATGTTATTAATTCCTCCCTTTTTCCCCATTCTCTAATTACATGAAAAACATGTATCAACCGTCCAACTGGTTGATCTTTGTTTCATTCTTTAATGTGGGAGGATAATGCAGGATTTCATTAAGGATGTTTTAATGATTTAATAATAAATCCCATGTTATAATTCTAATGCAGAGGGAAAGGGGCAAACGAACATGGCCCTGACCCTTCGCTATTCTTATTTTGGTTGTATTTCTTTGTGTGTGATCAAGAAACAACATGGAAAGCCCAAACCTGGAGCCACGCAGTGATATGAGTATTCTGGGAGGCCCTTAGATGCAATCAGAAGGAAACACGGACCACCAGAGCTCACCCTGTGGCCCGTAGAAGTCCCGCCATTAACCAGTGCCGTCTGGCGACGATGGCGGCCAGCTATCATCATCCTCAGAGTTTGGAGGTGCCCGAAGGTTCCATGATGGGAAGTAGGGGTGGCGGTCCCTTGGATGGATTTTTTCGAAATAAGGTAGTGTGTTGTCGTGCGCCATTGAGGGAGGTCGCAGCTTCGAGTTGTGGAGAAGGGGACCCGTGCCTTGCGGGCCCCGCTGATAAGGCGGGGGGGGGGGGGGCTCCATGTGTCACTGTTGTTGCAAACCGAATGGACTCTTTTCTATTTGGGAGCGGGAGTGACCCCCGCATGGGTCACGCCGAGAAGGTGGTCTGGGCTGGCCCGCGAACAATCGGGCCGAGCCCGCCGCGGTCGGCTAGGATGTATTGGGTCGGGCCGGGTCGGACCCAGTTTAGGCTAGGCCATGTCGGACAGGGGACAAACCTAGACCAGTTCAGGTCAACATGAACCGGGGTGGGTCGGGTCGGTCTGAAGAGGTCGGACCGTACCCAAAACCTTTTTGGCCCAGATATTCTTAAAAGGTCGTATCTCACAAACCAGACGTCTGTTTGATGAACCATCTATGACGCTGGAATCATTGGAATGATACGATCCTTTTGAGATAATTCATATGAGTTTTGGAGAATGTTGGAGTGTGGACAATTTGGATTGAACCAAATCCAACCGGGCCCTTGGTACTAAAACACTTACAACTCATAGACCGAGGGTCTGATTGATGTACCGTCTGTCGCATTGGAACCCTTACGACATGAAGTTCCTTTAGGTTACTCATTTTTTTGAATCATTGTGGAATTTGAGGCATGACCAATACCTTGAGAAGATAATTATATGGAACTCAAGAACACCTCATGTGGGGAATCCTGTGGCCAACTATCAATTGCATAGCGACCCTGTGTGGATCAACATCATAGCGACACTATGTGGATCCAAAAAATAGAGACCATATGTAGATTAGTATCATAATTACCATGTGTGGATCAGAATCATAGAGACCTTGTTTGGATCCGCATCATAGCGACCCTGTGTGTATCAGTATCATAGCAACCCTGTGTGGACTAGTAGTGCACAAAAAGATGAAGACCAAACTTAGAGCGGTTCATTGTGGATCATCGACATACAACCATGTGTGGATAGACAAAGGAAAAAATTCTTCATGGTTTATTTATTGAACTTACTAATAGAATAAAATGATATAGCTTAAGACTAATAATATTTATTCTTGATCTTTGATTTGTATACCTGGTTTGAGCTAAGTATTTTTCTTTGTGCTTTGTGATTGAGATATTTCTTTGTGGTTATACCTTTTTGGACTTTTGAGAGACCTTCGGGGGTCGTACGGTCCCTAATGAGTATTGTTATACTCTCCCCTACACGAGATTCACCCACACCTTGTTGTGTCTTGTGTAGATGATGGGAAACTTTGATTAAGACTTAGAGAGCCAGGACTTGATGGTGTATAGAGGTGACTAGTTAACGTGGAGAGCCACAGTGATGATATGTACTTACCCTTCAGAAAGGATCCTTGGTGGACGACTTCATGAGCTTTTTTCCCTTTTTCTATATTTCTATTTCTTTTGGGCTTGTATTCGGGCCCCTTTACTTCAGTAATAACTTTACATTCTTTGGTTGATTTTAGTTGTGGTTGTACCTTTATTCTTATGTTGTGTTGTAATTGTGTGGTGTGTTCCATATTTATGTGTGTACAGGTTTTGAGTCAATGGCTTCCCTTTTTAGGTTTATGCCTTTCTGGTGCTAGTCGCCTACCCCTGGCTTATGGATGGAGGGCTTGGGGTAGTCATGGCATGGGCCCTAGGTGACGAGTTGTGAAAAAGTGGTATCATAGGAGGTCGATTCTACCAAAAGAACTAAGATTCTTTGTTTTTAATGGAGTAATAGTGTTAAGTGTCTTGAGTTCAGATTTCATTCTAGGGTGTACAGTATTGGTGTGACGACCAACGTATCCGTACCATACGACCCTGAATTCTGTTTTCTGACTCGATAAACGAATACATAGATTTCTTTTGTTTTTGAACTATTTTTATTTTGATCTCTTTTGAATCAACTCACCAGGTATAACTTACTGACCGTAGTTCATCTTGATTCTCTTTCAAGATGCCTCCATGCATAAATCCAGCTAGGATTCCAATCTGTGACCATGAGGATGGTTCATAGAGTGATTAGGATTCAGTAGATGGACTATTGCCTGAGATGGTACCTTCGGGTGGTGTCCCAATGATACCATTTCCCATTGGTTATCAGTTAATACCGTGATACCAGTAAGGGACACATGTAGGCTCAGTGCCTTACACAAGTATCAGTAACAGATACCCCTCAGGTTTTGAGGTGAACCAGACTCACAGGCGGATAAGGATTGGCCTAAGGTGGTGACCAAGTTTTCATCTAGCTAGGGCATCATTAGATCAGATGTCAGTCCTAGATGTGAGCATTCTACATGGCTCAGCAAGGCGATGACAGGGTTTAGATTACCCCTATCTTATGATGAGGTGATTTTTTCCGTAAATAGATCTCGAGAACATTCCTCAGAGAAGGGGGTCTCCTTCCATGATAATCTAAGGGGTTTTTGTTCCCAAGAGGTTCTACAATTTTGATAGGACAACATGTCCTTAATTGACTAATTGTCGAGGTAACCGTCTATTCCAAGTACTAGATGAATATGATATGACCAGTGATTATATTCTCAGACCTCCAAGAGATATGTGTTTATGGACATCCAATCCATAATTATTCCTCTATGAATTCCTACTTATGTTAGGGTGATAGATAAAACCTTTATGGTTGAAAATTATTTGGATGGTTAGATGGATCCAGTGAATGTCATCTAGGGGAAAGCAGGAAACGGATGTTAGTTTTAGAGACTTGGATGTGTAAAATGTTTTGAGAAAAGTAAGTGATAGGGACATGTGAATCTGCAGGGTAGCAAACATTGAAGAGGATCTAGTAGATAAGCAAGAGGTGGTATACTTTTCGACATGTTACAACCACCACCCTAATGTGTTCCCACCAGGCTTAGGAAACTAGAGGATAGGGGAGAGGAGTAGCTCCATGCGGTCAAGGAGTGTGACCAAAGGGCTCCAAGAATTATTCGAGGTATGGTATGTTTCTAAAACTAGTTGTCGTATTAATAGACATAGGTTCTAATCATTCCTTGTCACGAATCTTGTTTAAAAACCTAGAGTTTCCGGTTAAATGGTTGACTTGGCCCTTACATATAAAGATACCTATGAGAGGAGACTTGATAATCACACTTATGCCGACAGTGTGATATAAACCTTGAGGTGAGAGTTTTGGTTGGAACCTCTTGGTGGAAATGTCGAGGCCTTACAACATTAGTTTGGGTATGGACTGGTCATTCACAGATCATGATCAGATTTAGTTTTTTAGGAAAAAAGGATGTGGTATATCTATAGAATTGGATTGGAAATTTCTTTGGCTGGTGAAAAAGAAAACCTAGGCAGCACGGGATATATTCATGCATAGTAGGGTGCAACCGATCACTCTTGAGTCGACCAGCCTGACCCTTGTAGCAGCAGGTGTTTTGAGTTTTCAGTTTCTAACAGTAGTGGTTGAGTCCGAGAACATCCTTTCAAAATATGTTTCCAGTATTACCTCCCTATAGGGAGTGGGACTTCTGCATTGGATTGTGCCCAAGGATGACACCAACATCTACAACTTCATATCAGATGGCTCTTGTGGAGCTTCAGGAGCTGAGAGTATGGTTCTAAGTATGGTTTGTTGTTTACTCCAATCACTAGAGTCTCAAGTATATCTTCTCATAGAAGGACCTGAACCTAAGACAACGATGATGGATAGATTTCCTCTTGGAATAAGACTTTGATATAGTCTACACTCATGGGAAGGGGAAACATAGTAGTAGGTACAATCAGTAGGAGGTCGGGTCTACACCTACTGAGTGAGGTGATAGAGCAATTAACTGTGTTACAGTTATCCTTAGTGGATAGTGATGGAGCTGCTTACCTACAGTCTACGACAGTCACTTCCCCACTTCGTCAACAAGTCATGGAGTCACAACTTGGGAAAATTGACTACGAGACCTGACGTGCTCAGATATCCTCAGGATAGGCTCCTAATGGATTTTCTAAAGGTCAAGAGAACATCATCATCTTAGAGGATGTACCATGGTGCCAGTGATGATATGAGGGGAGGTGTTGATGGAGTTCAACACATCCCCTTTGGTGGTACATCCTTGTGTGGTAAATATGTACCAGGACCTCCAGAGTCAGTACTGGTGGCTAGGGATGAAGAAATAAGTGGAAGAGTTTGTTTCATGATGACTCACTTGTTAGAAAGTGAAGGCCAAGCACCATGTCCCAACTTGCTTGACTCAGCCACTTGAGGTACCAGAGTGGAAGTGGGATGGAATTTCTATTGACATTGTGAAAATTCTACCACATACATCGAGGGGCCACGATTCCATCTATATTATCATTGAATTAATCACAAAGTAATCCCACTTCCTACCCATTTGAGAGTAGGAAAAAATAGAGGGCTTGGGATGCCTCTACGTACAGAAGATTTTACAGCTTCATGGGGTGTCATCAATGATTGTTTTAGACCATGGAACTTGTTGTACATCTCTGTTCAGGATGGGATTATAGGAGGTTTTCGAGACTCAGCTACGCTTGAGCAACACCATTCATCCTCAAATAGATGATCAGACAGAGCATACCATAGAGACAATTCAAGAAATGCTTTGTGCTTGCATCCTTGATTTTGGCAGTAATTGGGAGGACCACCTACCTCTGGTGGAGTTTGCATACAATGATAGTTATCACTCCACCATCAGCATGGAACAGTTTGAGGCCTTGTACGGGTGACTGTGCATTTCAACTCTATACTAGACAGACCAATGGGAGTCAACACTTATGGGTCCAGAGTTGGTATGGCCTACTAATGGGAAGGTTTAGATCATCTAGGAGTGGATGAAAACTACACAGATACGAAAAAATTCTTATGCTAACAGGATATGGAGGAACTGGGATTTTGAGGAGGGAGACCATGTCTTCCTTCAGGTCTCACCTCGAATATGGTTACAAGGATTTAGGTGAGGTGGAAAGATATATATGAAGTTCATCAGACCTTTTTCGATTCTCAACAGAGTGGGAGAGGGGGCATACCTTCTATATCATCCTTAATAGATGCATCAGGTGCATATGGTTTTCCATGTGTCATAGTCGAGGAGGAACATGCATGATACATCACACGTTACTAACTGGGGGGAGCTTAACATCAATGATGGGGTGACATTTTTGGAGTTCCCGATGGAGATAGAGGATTGACAGGAGTGAGTCCTTTGTGGGTGGTTGATTCCTCTAGTGCGAGTTTGTTGGTAGCACAAGAATCTATAGGAGATAAAATGGTAGCGAGAGGCTCATATACGTTCTCGGTACCCCCATTTGTTTCCTTAGTTTTGATGTAGTTATCAGGGATGAAAATACATTAGGTTGGGTGAATGTAATGTCCTGGAAACTCCATGTAATTTTTTTGTTAAATGGAATTATTACGAGTCTACAAAAATTGAAGGCACATGATTCCAATACCCGGAGTGCCTAGAATGATCTTTTGAAAAGTTTTAAGCTTAAAATAGCGCGTGTGAGTAGTTTTCCTGGAAAAGTTGAATAAATCTTAAATGGGAGCCTGAATCAGAAATCTGAGGGCACCGTTGTGTTCAGGATTGTAGGTTTACCCTATGTATGACTTAAGTATTGTCGGTGCATGCCTCCAGTGAGAAAACCCAAAAATGGAATAATTTTAAAGAAAATAATTAAATAAAATTATTTTATTTTTCAAATTCTTATAACTGACGAATGATGACTTGGATTAAAAATCTGAGACCACCGCTGAACTCATGAGGGTATGAGTTTTTTATGTAGATGCTAACATTGGCTAGCTCAGGCCAACAATGGAAGTTAGTTTTTGGCCTCAAATAAGATAATTGAGTAAAAATTATTTTATGGTTAAATTCTATAAATCCTAAATGGTAACATAGATTGGAAATCCGAGAGTACCATTGAGCTGTTTAGGGTTTGTTTCCCTTAGGTAGAGCATAAAATTGACCGGTGTAGGTCGAGGGTGACTATTAATAATTTTTGAATTTTTTAAGGTACATTCAGAAAACACGTGGGTGGTGATTTATATCTTTTGAACCGGTGGTCAGATTAAAAATCTGATGGCACCATTGAATTCGCATAGCTTTGATTCACTTAAGTTAATCTTACCTTCAACTATAGAAAGGGTCGGAAAAAAATTTAATTTTTGTGCTTTATAAAAAAATAACTAAAGGTTATTTTTTTTGCAACCATTGGACAAACGACAGTGGGACCGAAGTGCAACGCCAGACCACTAATGGATTGACCCTTAAGTTTTGTAACCACACCATTAGGAGTTTTTAAAATTTTATGTAACTGCACAGTTGGAAAAAATTAATAGATTCATTAATTATAATCTTTAATGAACTTCAATAATTTTGCAGTGTGTTGATCCTATCTTTTTCTCTATTTAATCTGAGCTCGGGCTTGGGTTTTGGTAGAGATACGAGAGGTAGCTCTGATGAAGTGCTGATGAATTTCCACTCTGACGAAGAACGTGTCGAGCAACGGTCATTGGGAGAAATGACAGGCGATGACAAATACTGACAAACACCTTCAGACGTGGACACTCCTTCTTCTTCCACTAAGCCTTCCAATGAACTCGAGGTAGGGGGTTATGTGCTTAATTCCTCCATTTTTCCCTATTCTATAATTTTACGAAAAACAAGGGTCAAACGTCCAACAGGTTTATCCTCATTTAATTCTTTAATGCTGGAGGGTAATGTATGGTTTTTCTATGGAAGTTTTTAAGATTAAATAATCCTTCCCATGTTGTAATGTTAATGCAGATGGTGCGAGCCAAATGAAAAAGGCCTAGAACCTCTGTCGTTCTTGGTTTCATTGTGTTTCTTCGTGGGTGACCGTGCAACAACATGGAAAGGCCAAACCAGGGTCTGAATAGTGACAAAAGCATTCCAGGAGGCCCGTAGACACAATCAGAAGGGAAAACAGACCACTGGAAATCACTCAGTGGCCTACGGAAGTCCTACTGGTGACCAGTGACGGTCAGCTTTCACCAGTCACAAAGTATGGCAGTGCCCAAAGGCACCGCAGTGAGAAGCAGGGGAGGCCGACCCTTGGCCAGCCGCATTGGCAACATGACGGCGTGTCATCGTGCACCACAGAGGGAGGCTGCGGATTTGAGCTGTAGAGGGGTGACTTGCACCCCTCAGGTCCCACTGACAGGGGGACAGTGCCTTGTGGCACCGCCGTTGCAATCCGAACAGACCCTTGTCTGTTCATGAGGGGGAGCAACCCCCATGTGGGTCGTGCCCAGTAGGTGGGCCAGGATGCTCTACAGCCCAGCAGGCCATGGCCACCACGGCCGGCCCATCTGGTTCAGGCCGGGCAAAGTCGGACCTGGACTGGGGCAGGTCAGGTCAATCCGGCCAGGTCAGACCGGACCTAGATCCTTTTCGGCCCTGATATGCTTAAATGGTCTTATCTCACAAACAAGATGTCCATTTGAAAAACCTTCTACATCACTAGAATCCTTGGAATGATATGGTCCTTTTGATATAATCCATCTAAGTTTTAGAGAAATTTAGAGTATGGCCAGGTTGAATCGAACCTGAATCCATCCGGGCCTTCGGTACTAAAACGCTTATAAATCATAGAACGATCTTCTGATTGATGTGCCATCTATCACATTGTAACCCATATGACATGGCTATCTTTCTTGTTACTCCTTTGTGGAACATCATGGAAGTTGCGGCATGACCTATATCTTGAGAGGCAGATTCTATGGAACTCAAGCACACTGAGGGCAGGGAATCTTATGGTTTTCTGTCAATTTCCTAGCATCCCTATGTGGATCAGCATCATAGAAACCTTGTGTGGATCAACATCATATTGACCCTATGTGGATCATAATCATAGAGACCATGTGTGGATCAACATCATAGAGACCGTGTGTGGATGAGCATCATAGAGACCCTATGTGGATCAAAATCATATTGACTCTATGTGGATCAACGTCCTAGAGACCCTGTGTGGATCATCATTATAGCTACCCTGTGTGAATCAACATCATGGAGACCCTATGTGGATCAACATCCTAGTGACCCAATATAGATTAGCATCATTGTGACCCTATTTGGATTAGTAGTGCGCAACCCGATGAGGACTAGCCTTAGAGAGTCCCATCGTGGATCAGTGACATACGACCCTGTATGGATCAACAATGGAAAAAATTCTTCATGGTTAAGTTGTGGAACTTCCAAACAGAATAAAATGATATAGCATAAGAATAATCATCTTTATTCCTGATCTATGAGTTGTATAAATGGTTTGAGCTGAGTCTTTTACTTTGTGCTTTGTGATTGAGATCATGCTTTGTGGTTATTCCTTTGTAAAATTTTGAGACATCTTTGGGGGTCTTGGGTTCCCTAATATGTATTATTATACTCACCCCCTCATGGTATTTTCCTACACCATGTTGTGTCTTGTGCAGACAATGGGCAGCTTTGACTGAGACACAGGGATCCAGGACTTGACAGTGTATGGAGGTGACTGGTTGATGTGGAGAGCCACAGTGATGAGCTATATCTACCCTTTAGGTAGGATCCTTGGCAGAAGACCTCAGGAGCTGTTTTCCTTTTTTTGTATTTCCATTTCAGTTGGTCTTGTATTCTGGCCCCTTTACTTCAGTACTTACTTTTACACTGTGTGGTGGATTTTAGTTGTGGTTCTACCTTTCTTCTTCTGTTGTTTTGTACTTGTTCATAGTGTTCCATGTCTGTGTGTGATTATGTTTTTAGTCAATGTCTTCCCTTTTTAGGGATATTCCTTTCTGGTACTAGTCATCAACCCCTAGCATATGAAATGTGGGCTTTGGGTAGTCAAAACATTGACCCTCGGGGACGAGCCGTGACATGGAATACCAAAAATTTGGAACTATATGATGATTCCTATGGTTGGGAGTATCCTAATTCCATAAGAGGAGTCTATTGAGGACACCATGGTGTGTCAATTTCAGCTAATGTGGTAATAGATATCTCAATGATTGATGACGGTAAGATTTTATCTTGGATTTTTGTGTTCTTATTTGATGTTGTGTAGTGGTGGCTTGATGGGAATTCAGGGTGAGCACATGATTGAGGAATCATTTAGAATTTAGATATGTAACATGATAGAAATCTTCATGGATGATAATCGTGGTATAATGGGAGGTGATTTTTGTATGCTACCACAACTTCTTGAGTATGAGAAGTGTTATGGTGAGGAGATTGTAATGCTCTATGCTATTATGTGTGGGAATTTTCTGGGGGAAGTTTGAAACATTCTTTTGATGAATGTTCTTTTTTAATGACCAATAATTGGAATAATGTTATGAGTGCTTTAGTGTTTCAAGATGGTGTTTTGGGAGTGTTCAAAGTTTGGGTGATGTACCAAGGGTCTGAGAGGCCACTAGTGGAGTGACAGGGGCTCGAGACTACATAAATGGGATGCAGTAGCCCATTCATGCCATGAATAGTTTATTAATGATATGAGGAGATTTCATTGGGTGGATTAAAATGGTTTGAGACCTAAAAATAGGTTCAAGACGAATTTCATGAAAATCATGATGTGGCACATAATATCATGCAGTGACCCATGTTGGCCAAGCCCAGTAATTGCTTTTCCCAAAAAACTCACAACACTAAACTATTTTTCATGGTGTTAACATCTCCTAGGTAGTTTTGTGGATGTTTTAAAGTATGAATATCAATTATTACCCACTTATATATCATTCCATTGAATCTATTATGATTATTTTCATGGTAATGGGAGGTTTTGTCTTCTAAGATCTTCTCCAATATCATTATTCCACAGATTCACGCGTCATAAATTAAAATTGATATCTCTTGGCCAATTTTATCCTTTGAGATACATAGATGTTTCTAATACCTTTCAAAGTCTCCTTTATATTTTTATCATGGATTGATTTTGATTAGAGAAATTGGATTGAAAATTCCACAAAAATTTGAAGCATTTTTCCGAGGATGATGAGTCTTTGGATAGACATAGAAAGAGTATCTCTCATGATGATGAACATGTTCTTTTGATGGTTGTTTCAATGAAGGTATGTCAATGGTTGAAATATTCATGTTTTTTCAGAATAATTATATTAAATTTCTAGTTGTTGAATCACTGTGCGATATGAATTTTGACCAGATTGGTGTCAGAAGATCATAAAGAACCTTCCATGGGTGGTTGGTCTTATTTCTATCTTGGTGGTGACATTTGGTAAGTCTATACACATGTGCTACTTTATCCCTGAGTTGTGGGTTCATTTTGTATTAATTTAATTAATTTTAATTTAGTTGTAATTAACAATTTTTGAATGATTTTCTTTGAGATAGTAACTCATGGAAATCAATGGGGGTCGAATAGAGATAGATAGATTCAAACAAAGTCATTTGGATTTACATGGCATTAATTTGACTTCGTTTTAGTTAAGAATACCTATGTACTACACCCTTGGTATTATTTTTCATTTATTGGCATGTGGTATGAGGTTCTCCACCTTGGGAAAATGACCATGAGTTTCATGATGAGTTATGGAAAATAATAATGCTTAATTAATTAATGAGTCTTTAGTCTTAATTAGTTAAAATAACCATGCTAGATGTAATAGGAAAAAGTTTCAAGGGCCCTGATGGACCCTTATACACTATCTTGATAATGATTTTGATGGCTGCTGTTCGATAACATGTGAAAGTATTAGACTACATAAACACTTGGAGTTGTGTTAATTTTATATATTACACCTAGAGCATGTTTTAGTATCGAAATAATGATGTAGATGCTCAATATACAAGAAGAGGGGTGAATTGTATACTTTAAAAAATTTCATTTGTAACTTTTAAAGATAGTAATGTTTAACAAATCTAAACAAGGTAAATTCACAAGACCTATTAGTTCTACAAACTTGCTTGATTCTGGAAATATGGTTCCATAAATGAAACATAAGAAAAGTTTATAAGGACAAAGATTCTACATTAAAGCGTATAAAATCTTACTAATCCGAGTACAAGTATAAGAAAATATAAGATAGTTATAATTTCCTTAACAAAAAAAATGTAGTGGAAAACTTGAAACAATACAAGTAACAAGTAGTAAATCTTTTAACCCAAAGAGTAGGGTATAGAAAAACCTTGGATAAAGGTCCATTGATTTATAATTTCAAGAAATCCAGTCTTACCCACACCAGGGTAAGCCCTTGATATGAATATCGGAGTGTATCTTTCCATCCCTGCAAGCCCTCAACTTCAAGGTAGTCGACACCTCTTTCTTCCTCACAAAGGAAGTTCTCAAACTTTACAGTTGTCGACCCCTTTGTCTTCATATCCCCGGAAGCCCTCGAATGTACTTAGTAACATTCAGAGTCGCATGAAGCAATTATGAACAAGATGTTCAGTATGCACAAAGCAATAAAGTCTCTCTCTCTAGAAATCACTTCAGCAGCATGTAATCTCTAGATTGATCATCCTCTTTGAGCTCATTCAAATGAGCTCCTATTTATAGGCACATCTTTAACGATCGTCTCCCTCCTCCAACGATCATATTTTTCCTTGAATTTCGGAGGGACATGTACACGTGTCACTCAAATAATGGTTGGTTAGGAACAGAATGCACGATATCATTTTATAACTCAAACAAGAGTAAGTTAAATATGGTTGCTTAGCCAAATTAATTTTTCAAAAATCTAAAGAAAAAATAAAAGTTCGGATTCTAACAAAAAAACCATTAGGTGACTATAATACATGAATATTCAGATTCTATCTTCAAAATAATTTGGAACCTGAATTATATAAAATTCCAGAATCTGAATTTCATGGAAATTCAGAGTCTGAATTCATAAGAATTCAAAGTCTGAATTTAGATGAATTTGGAGTTTGAATTCATAAGAATTCAGAGTCTAAATTCATAAGAATTGGGAGTCTTGATTAATAAAAATTTAGAGTCTGAATTCTTATAAATTTTGAGTATGGATTCAGAATAATTCAAAGTATGAATTCATAAGAATTCAGAGTCTAAATTAATAAGAATTCAGAGTATAAATTCACAATAATTCGGAGTCTGAATTCATAGAATTCAGAACCTTAATTCATATCCTGAAAATAGAATACTCTATATCTAAGAATTTATATGATTATGAGGTTTTAGATATGAAACCAAATTTTATACTTAGAAATAAAATGAGCTAGGTTTATAGAAATTATGACACGAACAATGAAAACATGGTAAGGATAAATTTCCTTTGGGAAGGAATATTTTCCTTATCAAGATGATACTTAGGGAAAAATAAATTTTCCTTAAGATAGAGTGTTTGTGATTTTCAAAACATGAAGGAATGGGAAAGTCATAAGGAAACCTTATTGACTCAACAATCTCCCCCTTTTTGGAAAGCACAAATATACTTATGAAAAAGAATATAAGGACTTAGAAAATAAAACTTATCTCCCTTAACACATAGACAATGAGGAATATGACTAACTCCCCTTAGGCTTTGGAAACTGTAAGGATCATATTCTTGATTTTGTGAATGAGAATTTCCATTTTCTTACATAGGAAAATCTTCATGATGAAAAATCCCCCTTAGATGAACCCCCCTTACATAGGGAAATTTCTACTTCACTAAGTATTATTTTTTGAAATTCCTTTTTCCCCCTTTGTGATTTTCAAAAACAAATATAGGGAATGGAAAAGGAAATAAGGTGCCTGAAATATTAGTACTAGAAAACCAAAAATAAAGAACATCCAAAAATTAATTAAGATTGGAATAATATGTACAATAAGTAAAAAAAGATCAGATTTATAATGAAATTATCCTTATTTATCCACTGGCATCAACTTCTTCACAATAGTCTTCAGTTTTTGTGTTCCTTGTGATCCTCCTCTGCACGTTTGAGAAGCTGATCCTGATCTTCTGTTTTCTTCTCTAAGGCTTTGATATTTTCTTCCTGAGCCTTAAGATATTATTCCCGACCATTTAGAACTTCTTCTTGCTTAACTATCTTCTATTCTATCTCAATCTTGAGATACCTTTCTCTCATCAAACTTTGAGAAACAGAATATAATTTCCCATTCAGATATTTAACTTCTTGCTTCTATGTATTTTCTTCAAGAGATATCTTTTCTTTAAAAGAATTGGTGAGTCCTTTGAACTTACTATATTCAGTTTCAAATGCATCCTTGACATTATGTTGAAAATCATCAAGAATTCTCATGTCCTCCACATTTTTCTTTGACAAGGCTAGTCATCTTCTTCCAAGATATTTTATGGGATTCGTAGTTTACAAAAAAGGTTTTGTAGTCGGTCTCATGTTTGATGCACTTATCCATCACCATGGATACATAATCTGATTTCTAATTTAAGGAATCCAGAAGCATCTCACATCTCGAGTCTATGCTTGTAAATAATGGAATAGTTACAACAATCTTTTTCAAAGACTGGACTAAAAAATCATGTACAAGAGAGAACGATTCAGAATTAGAGATTTTGCTTGGCGAGGATTATTTTTCTATATCAACAGCTATCCTCTTCGATGATGCACCCACTTATTTCTTCATCACCACTTCTTTTCTAGGTGTATCAACATCCACCAGTTTTCCCTTATCAACTTTCCAAATGGATTCTTCTTGATTGGGTGATTCATGTTCACTATTAGATAGTTGCACAATTTTATCTTCATCTACCTCTTCCCTCTCAGCTCCTGCCTCAGCATCCTATGGTTGAATGAAAACATGGTTGGATCTTTCTTCTTCAGAAACATTGCTCACTTCTTCTACACACTTGAAATCTTTCCCTAGGGTAGCAAGTTTTTAAGACTCGACTTCAGAGGTTCAAAATAATAATTTTTCAGAAAGACTTTACATCTCATGAAAATCATCAACATTCTTTATCAAATATTCGGTATCACAACTGCCTTCTTCTTCTTCTCCTTGTACATGTTTTATTGGACTTTTTCCAGGGTAAAAAATTTTCTAACTGGAGTCTCTGATAAAGGTTCTATCAAAAAGGATTTTGGTACCATATTATTCTCAGATGCTTCCTCAGCATCCTTTAGAAGTTATTGGACTATCTCTGGCTCATACAACATTTTATTCTGCTTCTTCCATTTGTATTTCTTCTCAAGATCTTCAGCAGCTTTTCCTTCAAATATTTTACCTTAGCAGGGTCCAAGCCAAACTTAGGCTTCCCTTCTTTCTGATTGTTTTTATCTTCTCTCTACTTTGCTACTACCTCATCAGGATAATATTTTTGTTTCTTTGGCTTTAGGGGTGCTGACTAAATTTCCTTTTCCACTGGAGTTTTTTCCTTCTCTTTTACTTTTTTCAATTCCCCCTTCCATCCCCCCTTTTAAAGGTTTTAGCCACCTTCTATTTCTTTAAAAGAGTTTCAACTTCCTCTTCAAGAAAATCATATAATTCTTTGGATTTTTTGGAAAAACCATTTTTTATCCTTCTCAAAGTATCATCACTCAACAACATGACACTACAATTCCACGACTTTGTACTGAAAAGAATTTTGAATGATTCTAAACACCGAACAATCATCTTTGACGGTATGGATGGATACATAATAATTTGAGATTTTAAATTACCATTCTTGATATTCTCAATCGTAATTAGAATTTACTTAACCAAATTTATCTTCCTTAGATTCACCAAGAAATAAAAAATATAGATGTCACTCTTCATTAGAGTTTCCTTTTCACATTTTCTTGGAATAATGAATCCTTGAACCCAAAATTAAAGAATTCAAAAGTTTGTAGACAGGTGAAGAATCTTTGGAGTCTTTACTTATGAGAGACCAAGGCAAGACATGACCTTCACCTTATTAAAACTTCCTTGAACATCAGGCATCTTGTGAGTACAGAACTCAACTTCCCCTTCTTAAGGAATACCAACCAAGATTGTAGCCTTGGTGTAAGAAAGTGAATATGTCTTTCTATAAAACTTGAAAGAAAACATACTCCTGCATTCTTCCTTAAAGAAATTTATTGACTCATAGAACTCTACTAAAAACTCCAGATATACCAAATCGTGATATTTGGGTTTTGAAATACATACAATCTCTCAGCCATTTAGTTTTATATTCTTCAAAACGATAGAGTCATATTTGGCATAAAACTTTGGATCAAATAACCTTTATCTATATATATGACATTCAAATATTGGCTTCACAATCGACATTTATTTCTAAGAAGAGACTTTTTCAGACATTCAGAAGTAAGGAAGACCTGAGAATTTCGGAACGAGCTTATGTTGGAAGGGCAGAGCTTCAGCATGCAAGAGCTTTGAGATCGATGTGGGACAACCATCAGGGGTTCTTTTATATAGGCAATCAAAGTGATGGTTCAACTTCCCCGATTGATCCAATGGTTGAAAGAATATTGAGAATATCTGATGGTTGAGATGATAGCCTAAGAAGGATTTTGATAGATTCTGATCCTTTGAGGTTTTTAAGAAAAACATTTAGATTTAATGAAAAGTGAATCAGAAACATTTAAAACCAAAATAAAATACCAACAAGTAAAATACGATTACAAAAATTTAAGAACGGAAACATACCTTTTGGATTTCTAGGAAGATTATTCGTAATGAATTTTTTTTCCTGAAGAACATTGTCTATGAAAATTTTTAGACTATGAGAAATTTTAGACTATGAAAAAGTTTAGACTACAAAAAAAATTTAGACTACAATTTTTTTTAAAAACTAACAAAAAATGTACTCCCCCAATGAAAAAGAGTTCCTTACTATAAAGAGATTGGTTTCAACAGGAAGTTAACTTGTAAGATTACCTTATGATTATCATTCCTAACTTCTGTTTAATGTATTCAAATATATCGGATGTTAAAGATTTTATGAAAATATCAGCAAGTTGATATTGTGTTATGATAAATTGAAGATTGATATATCCTTTTTGTGTGTGATCCCTAATAATGTGATGCCTAATATCTATGTGTTTTGAATGAGAGTGATGTACATGGTTTTCACTTAAAGAAATGTCACTAGTATTATCAAACAATATTTGTGTTTTGGTAAAAATCATACCATAATCTGTGAGTGTGTGATGCATCCACAACACTTCAGCACAAAAACTTCTAGCTTCTACATATTCAGCTTCAATAGCGGAAAGTGCAACTGAGTGATTATTTTTGCATGACCAAGAAACTAATGAATCTCTTAAGAAATGAAAAGTTCCAGATTTAATTTTCATGTCCATTCCACTTCCACCAAAGTCAGCATCCAAAAAACTTTTTAAAACAAAATCATTTCCATAAGTATAAAAGAGCCGTAGATCCATTGTTCTTTTTAAGTAGTGAAAAAACCTTTTCACTGCCTTTAAATGTGCTTCCTTATGATTGTATTGATATCTTGAACATAATCATACTGAAAACATTAAGTTTGGATGAATAACTGTCATGTAAAGTAGACTTCCTATCATACCTCTAAAAGATGTTTGATCTACTGGTTTCCCAACTTCATCAAGATCAAGTTAATTTGAGGTACCAATGGGAGTACTTATACTCTTACTATTGTCATATTCATAATTTTTAAGAATATATTTAATATACTTATATTGGGATATATATATTCCTTCTTGTTTTAGAGAATTTTGAAAAACAAGGAAAAATGTTAACTCACCCATCATACTCATTTCAAACTCATATTTCATTAGATCCACAAAGGAATCAGTTAAATATTGCTGAGTTGAACCAAATATAATGTCATCAACATAAATTTGAAAAATCAAAACTTTTTTCTCATCTTTATTTATAAAAAGGGTTGGATCAGCATTCCCTTAACATAATTATTTTGAAGCAAAAATATTGTAAGGTTATCATACCATGCTCGAGGGGCTTTCATAAGTCCATACAATGCTTTTGTAAGTTTGTAAAAATGTTCAGGATTTTTTGTATCTTTAAAACCATGAGGTTGTTCAACAAAAACATCCTATTGAACAAAACTATTAAAGAAAGAACATTTAACATCTATTTGAAAAAGTTTGAAATTGTAGAATGCTACAAAATAAAGTAGAATATGAATATATTCATTTCTAGCTATTGGAGCATAGGTTTCTTCATAGTATATTACTTCTTGTTGATTATAGCCTTTAGTAACCAATCTATCTTTATTTCTTACTATGATTCTATTTTCATCACATTTATTTTTTAAGACCCATTTTACTCCAATAATAGAAGTTTCCTTAGGTCTTTCGACCGAGGTCCAGACTTTATTCCTTTCAAATTCATTTAGCTTATCTTGCATAGATTTTATCCAATAATCATCACATAAAGAATAATTAGGTATTTTTGGTTCTAATTGGTAATGGAATTCTAGATGTTATACTTCATTTCTTAAGTAACTTCTAGTCCTTATAGGTTGATTTACATCGCCAATGATACTATCACTATGATGATTCTTAAGAAAAAATTGATTTGGGTTTTGTAAAACATTTTCATTAACGTAGGGTAGGAAATCTTCTGAGGTAAATGTTTCAGAAATACCTTATGGAATATTTTTTTTTATCAAAAGGATCTTCTAACAAGGGTTAATAATCAGTTTTTCAAAACACATCCAAAGATGTATGTTGAGGTTTTTTAAAAACAAAAGTATCAGATTCATCAAATTTGACATGTACTATTTCTTCAACAGTACATGTATTTTTATTGAAAAATATATAAGAATTAAAATTTCTGGAGCAGCCTAGGAAAATTCCATCATCAGATTTTGGTGTGAATTTGTGTAGATTATCTTCAGTATTCAGAATGAATACCTTGAAACCAAAAACCTTGAAGTAAGAAAGTCTAGGTTTTATACCATTCCATAACTCATAAGGAGTTTTATTAAGAAAAGGTCTAATCAAAACACAATTTAAATTGTAAAAATCATTAATTATAGCTTCAACCCTAAAATTATTGGCTACCGAATATTAACTCAACATGGTTCTTGTTATATCTTGAAGAATTCTATTTATTCTTTCAGTAACACCATTTTGTTGAGGTGTTCTTGGTGATGAGAAGTTATGAGTAATTCTTTTTCTACTACAAAAAAGTTTCAAAATTAGAATTTTGAAATTCATATCTATGATCGCTATGAATATTTATAAAAGGATGGGTTTCTTCATTTTTAACTAGGGATCTAAAAAATTTTAAATAAGAAAAATCTTTAGATTTATTTTCTAGAAAATAGACCCACGTAAATCTAGTGTAATCATCAACTAAAACAAATATATAATATTATCCTCCAATGCTTCCAGTTTTTGTTAGACCAAAAAGATCCATATGAACTAACTATAATGCATCAGTATTTGAGTCTTAAAAGACTAATTTAAAACTTGATTTTTGTTGCTTTCCATATTGGAAAGTATCACAAACTTTTGAAGAATAAAATCCAGGCTCTGGTAGATCCTTAACTAGTCTTTTATTAGAGAGTTTTCATAGGTTCCTAAGATTACAGTGTCCTAACCTTCTATGCCACAACCATGAATTATCTTCCATTGCACTAAGGCAAGGTAGATCTTGGATTTTAAGGTCTTCTAAGTTTAATGTGTAAACATTCTCTTTACTATTGGAAAAAAGAATAAACTCTTCCTTGGAATTGCGTCCTAAGCGCTTGTCATTCCTAAAATTCACAAGGTAACCATCATCACATAATTGACTTATGATAATGAGGTTGTGCTTAAGACCTTTAACAAATAAAACATTTTAAATCAATGTTTTTACATGAATAATGATGTTACCTATACAATTAATTTCTCTCTTGGCATTATCTCTGAAATTTACTTTTCATCCTTTCATCTTGATAATATTTTCAAAGAAGTTTTTGTTACCAGTCCTATACCGGGAAAATTCTCTATCTATGTACCATGTATTACTATTTATAATATCTATATTTTCCTGAAAATAATATAGTTATACTTTCATAACCCAAACATTCTTGGATCCAAAAACTTCAGAAAGAAAAATTTTAGGAATCCACATTCTCTTTGAAAAATAAGCTTTATGAAAACCCAAAGTCTTAGTTTTTTAAGGAACAATTTTTTTCCCAATGACCTAGTGCAGAAATGAGAACTTTGAGGAACAAAATAATTTTTACTAAAAATTGTTTTTGAACTCGTATAACAAAAACCAGAATTATTCCTTAGAGGTTGAATTTGGGAGTACATCTTTTCAAAGTTTTCCTTTCCTAAGGTAATGTTTGACAAACACTTACTCAAGGAAAATATTTCTAACTTTAGTCTAATAACTATGTTATTATCCTAAAAAACATTAGTTTTAGCACTATAGTTACCCTCAAAAACATTTTTCTTAGAAATTACTTTTTCTAGATCCTTAGAAAGTTTATCCTTCCCTGAATTAACGTTTTCAAGGATTTTTGAAATAATTTCAAAATCAAGGGTTTTCTTATCATGATCTTCAAAAAGATATGATATTTACTTAGTAAGAATAGAAATCCAAGAATTTTCTTTATCAATATTTTTCTTGACTTTAGAATTTTCATTCTCAAGGAGCTTAGCAAACCTAGAAACTTCTTCATAGGTAGGTAAAGCATTATCTTCCTTAGAAGAAGATTATTCATATGAGGATTCATAGTATTTACTATCACTATAATTATCATTCAAGGATACTTTGGTTATGGATTCAACATTGTGTACCTTATCCATTAAACAATGATTTTCAATAGGTAACATGGAATGTAAACCAAGATTCTTCTGTCCAGAAGATTCGTAATCTGAGGATTCATCAGAAGTTTCTTTACCACTGGCACTCCGGGTGTCATTATCTTTCAAAACATTATTAGCTTTAGCTTTGTAGTACTTCTTTCTATTCCTCTCAGAATGATTTTCCTTTCTATATTTTCCATTAACCATAGGACAGTCTGTCCTTATATACCCATCTCTTTTGCACTCATAACAAGTGACTTCAGAGTCTTTCTTGTCCTTTATTTCTTTCTTCTTATATCTATAATGAAAGTCTTTCTTCCCAACTATCTTTTCCATACTTATAGCAATATTAGCTAGTTCATTCCCAAGTGTTCACTTCCATGTGATTCAGATAAAACAGAAACTTTCTTAGACTTGGATCTTGTAATTCTCTCAAGAGTCTTGGCTTTCATAAGATTTGAAGTAGTGGTAAAATCAACACTTCCATTATTATTCTTTTTATTAACATTGTCAGCATCTCTATTCATTCTAGTCTCATGTTGAAGAAGAGTTCCAAAAATCTCATTAAGAGTATTCTACGAGACTTTCCTATTCTCATATACAACTATCCTCTTGGATTCCCACTTATTAGGCATGATGTCTATAATATTGTAAACAAGTGCCTCATCATCTAAAACTTTTCACCAATGGATTGTAAGATCTAGAAAATTGTCATAAATATTTGTTGTACCTTACATATAGGTTCTCCATAAGGAAAGAAAAAACCATGGTACTCAGATCTAAGAATAAATCTTCTAGTTTCAACAACTTTGGAAGTTCTAAAATAAGTTAATTCAAGCTTCTTCCAAATACAATTTTCAGCTTCACAAGAAGAAATATGGCTATATATATTCCTGGTCATTGAACACAACAAAGTATTGCAGACGTTGTAGTTTAGTTGATATTTTTACTTCTCTTGATAAGTAAAAGTTCTGACTTTCTTATCAAGAATCTTCTAATCTAGAGTAATTTTATAAAATTTATTCACTCCAGTATTAATGACAAAAGTCTTCATACAATCTCTCCAATATTCATAATCATTTTCATCAAAAACAGGTTTTCTAGTAGGATTAATATTTTCAATCGAAACAACATTCATTCCTGCCATCTCAAAGAATCAATATTTCCAAAAAAACATGTTAGTAATAAAAGTTTGTAAACAAGGATAAAAATATACTAAGAAAGGAAAAAATAGAACAATGAAAAAATTGAGCAAGAAAACTTATATGTGAATATAATTATTTCAAAGACCTCCTATGATAACAATTATCGGATCGAAATAATGATGTATATTCTCAATATACAGGAGGGGTGAATTGTATAATTTAAAAAATTGCATTGGAACTTTTAAAAATAGTAATGTTTAACAAAGTTAAACAAGGTAAATTCAGAAGACCACTTAGTTCTAAAAACATGCTTGATTCCATAAATATGGTTCCATAAATGAAACATAATAAAAGTTTACATGGACAAAGATTCTACCTTAAAGTGTATAGAATCTTACTAATCAGACTACAAGTATAAGAAAGTATAAGATAGTTATAATTTCCTTAATAACCAAAATGTAGTAGAAAACTTGAATCAATACAAGTAACAAGTATTAAATCTTTTAACCCAAAGAGTTGGGTATAAAAAAACCATGGATAACGGTCCTTTGATTTATATTTTCACAAAATTCTCTCTTACCCACACCAGGGTAAGCCCTCGATATGAATATCAGAGTCTGTCTTGTTATCCCCGCAATCCCTCAACTTCAAGGTAGTCGGAACCAATGTCTTCCTCACCAAGGTAGTCCTAAAACATTAAGATAGTCAACACCTTTGTCTTCCTATCCCTATAAGCCCTCGAATGTACTCATCAACATTAAAAGTCAAACAAACCAATTCGAAACAAGATGTTCAGTACAGACAAAGAGATAAAGTCTCCCTCTCTTGAAATCACTTCAGCAGCATGTAATATCTAGATTTATGAACCTCTTTGAGCTCATTAAAATGATCTCTTATTTATAGGCACATCTTCAACGGCCAACTCCCTCCTCCAACGGTCATATTTTTCCTTGAATTTCAGAGGGACATGTACACGTGCCACTCAAATAAGGGTTGGTTAGAAATAGAATTCACAACGTAGTTTTATAACTCAAACAAGAGTAAGTAAAATATGGTTGCTTATCCAAATTCATATTTCAGAGTAGAATGAAAAAATAAAAGTATGGAGTCTAACCAAAAATCCATTCAGTGTCTATAATACATGAATATTCAGATTCTATCTTGAAAATAATTTGGTACTGGAATTCTATTGAATTCCGAAATCTTAATTTCAAGGAAATTCAGAGTGTGAATTCAAAATAATTCAGAGTCTGAATTTAGATTCTAAATTCATAAGAATTTTGAGTCTGAATTCATAATAATTTAGAGGTGAATTCATAAGAATATAGAGTCTGAATTGAAAATAATTAGGAGTCTGAATTCCTAAGAATTCATAGTATGAATTCATAAGAATTATAAGTCTATATTCATAAGAATTCGGAGTCTGAATTCAAAGAATTCGGAGTCTGAATTCAAAGAATTCAGAACCCTAATTTGGATCCTGAAAATAGTACACTCTATATATAACTATTTATAATATTCCAAGGTTTTAGATACAAAACCAAATTTTATACTTAGAAATAAAATGAGTAAGGTTTAGATAAATTATGAAATGAACAATGAAAACATGGTAAGGATAAATTTCCTTGGGGATGGAAAATTTTCCTTATCAAGATGAAACTTATGGAAAATGAAATTTTACTTAAGACAGAGTGTTTGTGATTTTCAAAACATATAGGAAAGGAAAAGTCATAAGGAAAACTTATTGAGTCAACAAATGTGTAACAATGTTTAATGCTAATATCACACATGCTAAAATATATATGTTTTTTAATTTAGGTATTCTATCAAAAGATATGTTTTCTTTTCCCCTTATGGATATCATTATGTAGGTTACCTTTAAAGCTTCATGAAATTATGAGAGGGGTAAGTCTTCTTATTCATTAGGAAACAAAAACCTTGTGGAATAATTACTATTTAGTGGTGATGAATATCATAAAATTGATGCTGAAGTGGGTCAAAAAACTGAATGATATTATTTGAATGTTAGTTAGGTGTTGATTATTTAGAAATATCAATTGTTGTAGGCCACTGGTGGGTTTCCTGCTACTACACAAGTGAATAGGGTCTTTCTCATGTTGGTGGTCCTATATAGATCTTCAATAATTATGCTGAGAGAGCCAAGAATATTCAAGAATGTTGTGGATGAAAACAAAATGATCATTTATTGGTTGATGTTGTAGAAGATGAAGGATTTTGACTCCATGGATGAGGCTCACATGCTTTCTAAGGAGCTAAAAAGTCAACTGAAATGTAGTTTTATCAAGTATATTGTGTTGAAGAAGGTTTTACACATAAATTAAAGTGGTGTGTATATAGAATATTTAAATATCCCCATTAAATTTCACTGTAGATAACACCTAAAAAAGAATATTTTTTACAACTTGGGGAGAAGGTGTTTTTTCAAGAGGGTGGTAATTATAGGAAATGGGGGAGAGGTAGTCATACTAGGGTTTTTTTGTTCACTAATGGAAATGTGATATTATGTAAGGGTAGTTTTGTCAGTTTTCTTTATTTTTCTATTGGAGAGGTAGCTGGGAAGTAATAAATGTGGGTTAGGGGAGTTGGTAGGTGAAATGGTAATAAATAGAGGGGGTTTTGAGAGTGAGTGGGATGTCTGGGATTTTATTTTCATTCATGTTTGGTAGAGCTTGGAGGTTGTTACCTTGGCCCTAGAGTACCAACCTTGGGGATTCCTCTCTTATTCTTGACTTATTCTTCATCTCTATTAATTCTCCAATGTAATTCCAGTAATACCTCCACTGATAATAGATCGTTATCTATTACTTTACTCTGTCACCAATGTTTCCTAAAAAAACCTCATCACAATCCAAATTAAAATATCTCTTAATTAGATAAAATAAAAAATAATACAATTTTTATTTTAAATATTCAAAATATCTCCAATCCTATGTCCATTAATTTTTTCTTGATCAACATTGTGCTTTGAGTATTGATGATGTATAAATAAAAAAATTAGAAATTGTGTTACAAGAAGGCTCAAAAAGATTTTTTATTAATCTATACTAGGAAACTTCATCCATTACAATATAATAATACACACAATTAATTCAAAATAAACTTCATACCATGGCCTAAATAAATTATCAAATGATATATATCAATTTTTGTGCTTTGAATTGTATAAAACTAAGTCAAACAAATGCATATTTATATACACATACAAACCTGAAAGGATAACACAACTCATCTTATTCTAATATTAAATATCAAAACCTACCAAGTGAAATTATAAGGCCCCAGCCTTAAAACTTACTTAATCTTGAGTTATTACAAGATTTCACATTGAGGATCTTTTCGGGTTTAGAGTTTTAGAGAATTAGATCATAAAACTTTCATTACATTTCACATATAAACAAAGTGGTTACATAAAGATAGTATTCTTCATTCCCATCAATGGAAACATATTTAAAATAAACATGGATTATATCTTGACACTTCCTTGACACTATCATCATATCATGTACCTTTCCCTTGACCTGTGAAAAACATTTCAAAAAACTTGGGAGGAGCATAAAAAGCTTAGTAAGGGATATAAAAATATGGAAAGGAAACATGGGTACATATATACATAAGGATGAGATCATACTTTACCCATAAAACATAAGCACTTTAACATACCTCATCAAATCATGAATAAATCATAGAAATCATAAGACATAAAGGTAACTTGAGGCATTCATAACATTCTTACGTAGGGAGTAACCCTCTTGGTTACGTTTGGAATACCCATCACAATATATTCCCTAAATCTCTTCGGAGAAACCTTAACGTTTCACTCCTTCGTGTTACCCAATGCATTGGAGAGCTATATCGGGCTCACCCGCCCTTAGTTTATCACGGAACCACCCGTCTTCATAATAATTCCCAAGAACCTCAACATAATCGTTTCACATAAAACATGCATAAAGGAAACATAACATTTTCACATTTCAATCACAAGATATCAATACAAAACATTGATATAAAAACATTATGAAAACCATTTTCAATACCAAAATAAAATAAAATTAAAACATGGTATTTATTTTTCTTTTAAAAAGAAGGTATGGCTTGTAGAGGAAGCCGGAACTCAAATAACGGTCATGACAGCGGAGAAGTCATTGTCGCCGCATACGTACGACAAAAACATTCCCTTTTGTCGTTTAGTAAACGCTTCGTATAAAAAAGATTCCTTTTGAATAAACATAAAATTCAAAGGTGTTTATACACTGTATAAAAGAAGGTTTTGTATAAAACAAAATATGCCTCAATGAAAGGAGATTGAGACGAAGTCCCATACCTCGTATCTGACTTGACCCGACCGTTCTTTAATCTACTGAATAATAAACTTGAGTTAATCTATACTTGATTAAGAACCTTTTTCAAGTTCATTATTCTTTTTATACCATGTTATTAACATCATGTAATCATTTAAGTTAATAATGTTCATTTTGTCGGTATTTGGTTCTTAAGTCAAAAATAGACTTCTTACACTTACATGTTGTTAATTTGTTCAAAGGTTCGTTATATCCAGAATGATATTAATGATTTTGATAACATATATATCATATATATTCAGAATATACATGTATTTATAATATTACGTCACATTTAGAGGTAAGAAAATGAAATGCACCGTTCATGGAGACGGTAAGCCGTACGTACGCATGAACGCTACTTCCATTTCTATTTTGTATTTTATAGAATGGAATCATAATGATATAAAGGTATATTATAATTCCAGTATAATATCATATATAATATCATATTTCCATCCTTTATATGTCCCACATATGGTATTTAACGAATCAAATCACTTTGAGGGGGCGGTAGTCCGCACTTCCTTAAATGAAGATATCGTGTTTACCCATAATGGAAACCATAAAGGTATACCCAAAATTAAAAATACATAAGCTTAAGGAAAAAATAAACATATTATATATCATATATAAATATAGTGACATCTTAATGGCCACCTTTGAAGGTGTTAAAGGAATGTTGAACAATCATCGTTTCGGGAGGCATAAATTCACCATCCACGGAAACAGTATGTTCGTTAACCATTAGATGTAGGTGTGTGTAAGTGTAGCTAGAATACATATTATAAAAACATCCTAGTATATTGAGGATACTGGATTTGTTACAAAAGAAAATAATAAAAAGAGTTTAGGGGGTTGGAGAAGAAAAATAAAACAAAAGGACTCAAAAGAAGACATTACCTTAAAATCGGGTAACTCCCTTTGGTTTTAGCTCAAAGGCTTCCTTGGGAAGGCCTCTGCCCAAAGTGAGGCTTCAAGGAGTAAGGTAGGGAAGTGGAGAGACAAAATTAGCAGGGGTTTTCCGAGCCAAAGGCTTTGGGAGTGTCGGTAATTAGGTAGAGGTGGGGGCCTTTTATAAGAGGAGAGGAGGGGCACTCTTGGAAAGTAAAGATAAGTTACTTTATTTTAAAAAGAGTTTCGGATCCAAAACGACCCAAATTGATATAATTCAAGGATAAGGTGATAAGGGTTAGAACTCCACTCATCCAATTGGTTTTGTCCCTGTGTAGGTTTTAGATTTTACATTAACTTTCCATTTTATTTAAATCGTTAAATAATGAGGTCATCGCTGCATCATCATGATGTCATAAATAATTTAATTTATTTAAAGTCTAAAAATTATAAAAGAAATACTATTATGTAGGAAATATTTTTAGCTTTCCAATTACTATTTATAATCAAAAATCTGATCTTTATAACCCCATGTAATAATTGTTTTTGTAAAACATATTATGTTTGTGTCATTTTTACTTTTACATTAAATAAAAAGTTATTTATGTCATTTCCCAACCAAAGTGGCTCCATGGGGTCCCCAAGTTGACCCATGGCTTGCCTTGGTCGGTCATTACACAACCAATGAGGGTAGGACATGTGTCAAGCTCATCTCATTTTATTAAAGCATTATTTTTACCTTAAACTACACTAATTACCACTAATCGCGATTAAAAACTTAATAAGTTACTATTCACCAAAAAATTATTTTAATCTCATTGAACCACATTTTAATTATTAATGAAAACCATGTATGTCGGATTTTTTAAAATTCAAAACACAATGATGGCAAAATTTCATTTAAACGGAAAATCAGTTTTTATAAGTACCACTTAGTGGTTTCACTATTCATCAAAAATTGAAGTTTTTCAGAAAATTACCAAAAATTCACCCTAAGCTATATTTGATATTACGAATTCAAAAATGAATTCTATTTTACAAAATTAAAAACATATAAGTCACATTAATTAATTTAATAATTAATTCCCGCTGTCATTACAAATAGCGTGTTTTTATGAAACAATAAGTATCAAAAGATTGACACCAGTTTAAGTCTAATTTCAAAGTGAAATTGATTCCAATGACCACCATTGGATTAAATGGTAAAAATATATTCAGATTACACATTAAGACCAATTAAAAATATAATCTAATCATATAAATAAATTAGATTAAGAAGCAGTTTTGATGTAAAATGTAGTATTTTTCACTATTCATTAAAAAATGAACATTGTCAGAAAAATACAAAAAATTCACACAAAGTAAATTTTGATGTCCCAATCATAAAGAATAAGTTTATTTTGACAAACATAGATTATAAAATTTTCAAAATATAGATTTAAAAATGGTTTTCCATCAAAAGGCAGTAAAACAATCTTTTAAAAATATTAGTGTATTCCATGCTTAAGATTGGATTTATTTTCATTTTAAGCCTCTAAAACACTATCTAATTCATTAATAGACATAGATAAAAATATCTATTATTAATTACTTACTTGGGATGTTACATAAATAATGAAATTATAAATCAATGTTCTAACTACACCAGATATTATAATGTTAAAGAATTTTCAAATAAAACTGCATCTTTTTCACCAAGAATCTACCATGTTTTAAAAGTGATGGGATCAATGAAAATTAACTTTTGGGATAATAATTAGCAAATAGAAAAGTATTCATCCTATAGTTGAAAAGGTAAAAATGAGAATCTTTTCTTTAAACCATGGTAATAAGAATAATAAGTATGTCCTTATTCATGTCCAACTGAATGAAATTATAATAAATTTACAAATTCTAATAGAAAGAGATAATCATTATGTAAGGGTGAATGGAAGGATATTCATACCAAACTTTATCCCCATTCATAACAAATAAAATTTTTAACCATTATATATATTGGGAGTTAAAAAATAAAAACACGAGGGTATAAAAAAAGAAAATAAAAAATAAAAAAAGACTCACCTAGTATTAAAGACAATATTTTAAACAACCCTAATAAAAAAAGCAATCACAAACATAATGAAAAAGTAGAATGGTAAATGTTTAGAAATTCGGAAATGGATAAAACATTAGGGATTTAAATATCCTAGAAAATTAATTTTAAAATATAATTTAATTATTTTTATAATAATGTATCATAAATATAATATTTTAATACAAAAAATTAAAAATTAAAAATTTACTAAATGTAGTGTCAGAAATTAAAAAAATTAAATATAATTTCTTATAAAAGGAGGAACTATAAGTAAGAATTAAATTTAAAACTACATAAATTTAATTTTACAATAGTAAATAAATCTAAAATAATATGTAGATTTATTTAAGGATATCATTATTTTGAATGAAAATTAATTTTTATTAAAAAGAGCAAGAGAAAAAAATAACCAGACAACATGCCCTTCAAGGGGGAGAAAGTGGTGGAGGCCAAGGGTGTATCCTTGAATGATATCCTTCCATTCGTTATGAAGAGAACCCAAATTATCATAAATGATCAAGTCTTCCTCCTGACTTCCCTAGGCTAGAGAGTCAGCCTCAAAGTTCGACTCCCTCTAACGATGATGAAGAAACTGTCCTTTCATGGTCTCCATGGAACTTCTACAAATCATGTAGATCAAATCCCAATGAACCACATGACGTCCCTGGACAACTCTCACTAGAACATTCGAATGTGATTCGACTTCAGCCACCAGAAGCCCATGACCCCTACAAATCAAACTCCCAGTCAGAAGTGCCCATTCCTCCACACCCAGAGAACATTTTGGACTATAGTAGGCACTAAACCCCAATAGAACTGAACCCTGAGAATTCTCGAGAACCCTGCTACCCCTCATCACCCCATCTATGAAGGATCCATACACATTAAGTTTCAGTCCACCAAGAAGAGGTTCCCATCAGGTCCAAAGGCCTTTGGTTCTATCCGACAAGCATGGTTTGCTGAGGAGGTTCGTCAAATTTATAGGATTTAATTTCTTATAATAATGAAAAAATTAAAATGTAAATAAATAATGTAAACAATTATTTTGAGAAAAATAACTAGGTTAAAAAATGAATAGAAAATCAATGGTAAGAGAGGACCAAAAAAATATTATAATCCATGCAATCACTAGTATATGAATCCCAGTGATCTAGTACATAAAAAATATTAATCAATTTTATATAGAGGAAACACAAATATACAAGACATGTGATAGAAAAAATAGTTTGAAATTTATTTCAAAAAAAATTGTTGTTATTTTAGTTTTATAAAATACTAACATTGTGAACTACAAACTATTGTAAACTATAGAGAAAAATAGAACTGTGAAATAAAAAAATTGGAATCAACATGTATCAATGATTCAATCAATCACATAGGGTTAAAATCCATCAAACCAACTCTAAATAAAAACTAACATGCAGTAGAAAAATTCAAATCCAAGGGGATGATTTATTTCAAATCAAATAACCTTAAATATAGTGAAAAAATAATACCTCCAAACCTACATGTGGAATATAATTTCTAGTTTCATGGGTATGTTTCAGTTTGGGTGGTTTTCATGGTTTTCAGTGCGCTGGTAGGGGAAGAACTAGGCGGTAGTGTGTAGGGAAAGACAACATCAAGTAGGGGTTGGTGGTGGACTGTAGGTGTTGGTGGTGACATACCAAGGCTGGTAGTAGTGTGTTTTGGTAGAGGTAATGATGAGGGGATGGTGGTGGGAAGCTATGGTAGAGGTAGTTAATAGGAGAAAGTGGTGGTCAATAGGATCAGTGATGATGGCAAATATTGTGTTTCATAGGTATTACGGTGGTAATGGGAGGAGCTAGGTTTTGGTGAGTATTGATTACAAATAGGGGATTTAGATGGGGTTGAAGATAAGTATTTTTGTTTCTACTTTTTTATTTTATTTTTTTGGAAATTTGTATTCATTTAAAACAACCACTATATAAATTTATTTCTAGTACCATTAGATGTGAACACTTCTCCACTCCTCCAATGCCTCTTTCTCTAATAGTGAAACCAAAGGAGGCCTAAGGACCCTGAGTGGTGCCCCTTGTGTGAATACTCTATAAAAAGAAATAAACTACAACCCATATTCGTATGGAATGTCGATGTAGAAAAAACCCCAAGAACAACCACCCATGATCCATACTCTTTGTGTAAAACTAGATCTCATATGAAAGTGAATTTTCATTACCTATATGAGGAATAAAAGTGTTTGACCTCATCTTTCCAGTGACCTGCGGAACACATGAGTATGCCAAATTTGTAGGTGGTCACCACCCCACCCCTAACAACAAATCTTAAGCTAGATTGTTTTCCAAAAATAATTAAAATCTACAGGAATGGTAGAGGATTAAGAATATAACCCCTATGAATGTAGTTTGTATACTTGTATGCCTACTTCGAGCCTCGACTCTGGATTTGAGATTATAATTTGAAGTTGTTCCCTACATAGATAAAAATTATCACCTATGAATAACTCAAACAGGTAAAAATATTCCCCCACACATATGAGTAGATGATTACAAAGAAGTTAGGGTCTTATAAGCCCATCCAATAGACATATAATTATAATTTTCTAGTCTAAAAAATATTGCATCTTGTCCCATGGGATAGGGTAATGGGTATAATTATTTGGGGTATTGTGAGCCCACCCGAACAACTGACTAGTATATTAAGATAGGGAACATCACACATTCAAAATAACTAAATTATTCCATTAATAATGTACTAACTCATTCTTGAATACCACAATATATGTACACATTCTATGTGTTTGAGTATGAGTTGTAAATAATGTAAAACCCGACTTGAAGAGTTTAAGATGTGTGGAATATAACTATGTTGACTAATAAATTTTAAAAATAATGGATTACAACTGAAACAGTGAATTCACTTATATAAATTCATTATAAACCGAAATAAGAAATAAGAAGGCTAGAAACAAGGAGGTGAAGAATAGGTATTTATATTACAATATAGAATAATGACCAAGTCATATACAATAAAAAAAGGAAATAAATCACTATTTACCCATGTGAAGATTTTGGAAAAATCTATATTAGTCAAAACCCATGGTTTTTATTCAAGTCAACTCAACCCTAGGACATTTATATGATAACTCTCTATGAATGAAAACAGGTAAAGTTTTTATTCCTACTAATTTAATTGCAATGTAGATCTTTGGGATACTGGTATGAAGGATAAGCCACGTCAAATTTTAAGTGAATCTAGAAGTGATGGGGAATTAGATATTGAGAAGTTTTTAATATGGTATATGAAATTTAGGGAGTAAATCTGGGTTGTATCTTGATATTTTTCAATTTAAACACCCACAATAACTAAACGAGATAACAACAGGGGGAAATAATAATATAACCATCCTTATATTTAGAGAGTGGTGGTTAAACCAACTCTCATAACAAAAAAGAGGAAATAAGGAGATTAAAGGAGATTCATGACCTTACTTCATGAGAAGATAGCTTTCGTGACTGATCAAATCTCCACAGTCCAAGGAAGAAGGGAGATCCCATTAGAGAGCTTGGGAGGAGAGGGAGAGAAATAGATAGTGTGAAGCGGGGGAGAATAATGTTGATTTCCAAATCCCCCACATTTTAGGATTAATTTTAGGATAAAAATTAATAAAATTACAAAATTTTCACTTAAAAAAGTATCATAAGGCCCCTCTTAAACTCTATTGGATACCAAATGATAATCTTATGGAAGAATAAACACCCTCTCCCAGCCTTACAATATTATGTATCATCATCCATTGAAACTTCGATGGGAGTTCTACTACTAGTAATAACTCTTCTCCTCCGACCCATTTTCTCAAAATGGTCTCTGACCCTCTCAAACCCTATAAAGCCTCTAAAACCATAAAAAATACATAAATAATTGAATCTAAAATACATACCTAAAGAGAGAACACACCAATCTAGGTTAGTGGATTTATAACCTAACCACTATTGAGGTTCTCATCCCTAAGAATTTTCTACTAGATTCATTGGAAAAAAATATTGGACACATGCTCTTCATCTCAGATTTACTATCACGAGTCTCATCTTAGATCTTGTATTGATCCGGCCCGAGTCGCCATCCGAACTGACACCCGAACTGATCTGACAATGACTCGGGGGGGAATTCATGATCCACATGGGATAATGATAATTTAAAGGGAATTAGAATATAATAAATGGGATTGATTTCACCCTTGAATTAGAGTTTAAGATAAATAGACTATTACTAGGAAATTCAGCATGACTTGTACGTAAGTCAGATATATATACTAAAATCACATGTGTAGAAAATAAATAAATATGTGAAAAATATAATAAAAATGAATAATTAAACTCTCAACAGACACTATGTACACCCACTCCTATAGAAAATCCTCTAACATTGTCTATCTTTGGCCACCATAATATCTTTACACCTCCAACCATAGAAAGTTGCATAAGTCCCATGTTGTTGAAACTACTAAACTAACAAATATAAACACTAACATACAAGAAAAAATTACCCCACATAACCTAAGGTCACTCTATATCTAAATAGTGGACTTTATTTTGAGATTTAAACTAGATCCTACAAAAGGCCCATCAATTCACAAAATTTTAGTGGTGTCATAGTGTGTAAGATCGACCACCACTACAAAAAAATAGTAGATTAGCACTAGTTTTTTAGAGTGGATCATGAATAGGCCCATATAAATTCATTTTTATGTAAATTATAGGTGGTTATGCACAACCTTAGCTAATCATAAAATTTAAAGGGGGTTCACAGCCCCTATAAATTTTATGTCATTATTTTTTTAATACTTGGTTGGATTTTACAGGTTGTTATATCAAAACAACCACCAATTTAATAATTAGTGGTACTATATAATCGACTAGATTTTAGAAGCTATATATATACATATTCATTTGAATTTTAGAGGGTCTATAAATATAATAGTTTTTTTAGAAAATAGTGGACATTCACAACACCCTGTAATTTATGACATTATATGGGTTTTTGAACCCCCTATAATTTAATAAATTAAATTGGATTTATGAACATCCACTAATCCATTATATTAGGGGTGGGTTTAACTACCTCTAATTTCAAAAAAATCATATAAATTAGCGGTGGTTTTTTGTAAACCACCTCTAAATTTTAATTTTGTGGTAGTTTTCCCAAAGCCACCTATAATTTATATAGATATTTAACTAGAAAAAATTGAGGGGTTTTTAACCCCCTATAATTTAAATCCCTTGGATTATAGGGGGTTTTAACCACCTGTATTTTTTTTTCTTAAAAAATTAAAATTTTATAATATATATGTGTGTGTGCGCATGTGTGTGTCTATATATATATATAATAGAAATATTATATAAATGTATTTAAATACATTATAAACATATATAGATAAATGAATTATATAAATACTTTAAATAAATATTTATATATATAAAAAATATATATACATATATAAATATCGGTATACATAATATAAATGTAATTATAAATATACTTATTCAAATCTATACACGTTTTATGTTGTTTTATAAATACTATACATTTATATTACGATTTATATAATACATATATAATATTGAATACATTTTTATTGTATATTTATGTATAAATACATTTATATTATTTTATGTATATAAATATATATAGTACAGAAAAAATTAGATATGAATATAAATATAAATATTTTATTATTTTATTGTATATATTATATTATAAGTATTTTTAATATATATAAATATAAATATATATATATATATAAATTATAGAACTATATTATATATATTTTAGTACAATATTAATTATAAATTAATTTAGTAAATTTTTTTTATTTAATTATATTATATATCTCCAATTATATGAATGTATATATTATATATATATATGTGTGGATACATGATATAAAATAAATTTATTTAATATAATATATATATATATATAATGTAAATTATAAAATAAATTTACAGTATTTATAAAACCAGCATATAATTTTTATAGTTTAAAAAATAGGTGCAAAAATAATAACAATAATAATATTATTATTATTATACACACACATAGAGACATATATATAAATATATAAAAATAACTATATAAATATATATATTTATTATAATTATATTATATCTATATATAGGATAAAAATAAATAAATATACATACAAAAACATAAATAAAAATGTATTTATAAATATATGTATATAATATATTTATATATACAAATATGATGATATATATTATATACAAATAGATATATATTTATGTTTATACAAAAATATATTATAATATACATTTCAATACACAAATATATATATATATATATATTATCATATATTTTTCTATATAAATAAAATAATATGTATTTTATAAACAAAAAAAACATGTTTGGTTCTCAAGGACATTTCTTTTGCTATCCCCTGTGGAATAAGGGTTCAAAACCTAGTGCTCCCATTTTATCATGCATTGGGGTGTAGCTCGGAAAAGGCAGTGGAGGGGGGATGTGAACAATAACTCACATACCCATGGCCCACATTGGTTTCACGCATCGGGTGGCCTCTGATTTATGAGAAAACTCGTTCCCTCTCTTCATTAAACACATTTTAGGGCTCGACTTCTAGCCAATACTCCTATACCACTCCCATAATATTATGCGGCCTAGATACTTATCAAATCCCTTGATAGATGAGCCCATGAGCCTGTATGTGGCCCACTTCAGAAGATGGATGACTATCTCCCAAAAATATTGGGCCGATCTAGCCACTGGCTAGTGGATCTATGGAACCTAGTTTAAATAATTTTAAAAAAAATTATGGGCAGTTTAAAAAATATATAGGGATGGTTCCATCCACCTCTAAACCGAATCTCTCATAAATTAGCTATTTCACGATATTTTTAGATGAAATTAGAGGGGGTTTAGAACCCCTATAATTTAACCATCGCTAATTAGTCATGTTGCCATACGAGTGGTTCATCAAAACTTCTTCTAACAACATAATGTGGACACATTAGGGACAGTTTCTCATAAATGCCATTAATTTATTTAGAGGGGTTATAACCCTCTCTAATATAAAAAATAATCCCTTCTAAAAATTGATTTTTTTTGTAGTGGATCTAGTAGGTAAGAACAACATATTCTGCACTTTTATTTTCCAAAATAAACCAACGCTATACTAGTTTTCGATACATTTACAAAATAATAAATTATATTTTCTTTTGGGAACCGAACTCATAAAAAAATTTCAATTTTTGAAACACCAAATTCTCTTTGGATGTAGTATTTTAAAACTAAAATTTTATATCCTTTAAAAAAACCTCAACCAAGTAAACAATTCAATTTTAAATTCCACTTTTAAATTCCACATTTTAGTTTCACATTAAAACAACAGTTAGAAGTAAGACCCATGATCATAAAGATAGAAAAATAATGAAAGAAATAAAAAAGAAGGTATAAAAAAAATTGAAGTGAAAAAAGGTGACCAAGGAGGATAAACAAGGGAAATCCATTATAAGCACAACATCAGTCATAAGAGAAATAATGGTAACTAAACAGGTTTCAACCTCACAAGATTTATCTAAGGCATGTGGAGTGATCTCAAACCTATAGGTTAATCAAGACTCGCATGAAGGATCACTACACTGACCTACATGAACCACAAAATCATACCTCAATGCCTCTTGAGGAAACATCTAAAACAGACACTAAAAAGTATCATGTCTAATAATAGGGAAGCACTCACCCTAGAACCCACCTATATATAGTTTCCCATGTTCCAACCACAAAAAATTCTCATATATATAATCAAGAACAACACCCAAACAATATCACACATAAATATGTGAGTATCTTTCTATAAATCTATTTTAAAGGGTCACTTATAAAATAATCATTTTTCTAAAATTATTTTTTTAAAAAAATTTAATAATCTCATTCTATTCTAATATAAGTGAAAACCCATTTAAAAATATCATTTGATAATAATTTATAGAAATCAAATCCAATATCGAGTTTAATCTCCAAATATTTCATCAGGAGGGGAACTAGAAAGGTTCCTTGAGGAGAATAGTTGTATATGGTAGGTCTCAGGCACCGAGACCTTCGAAGTTTCGACCAACAGGGAGCCGGCCTCAACGGCTTCCTTTCCAACCTTCAGGGGATAGTGTTTTCATGATATTCCAAGGAAATTTTCACTAGTGTGTTTTGGTTGTGGGTTTCATAGCTATCACCAGAACTAGTGCCTAGTGGTTCCTTGGGATCAATTTGGTGGAGGTGGACAGGTTTAGCACCAGACTCAGCAGCATCTTTCAATGAGACCATTTCAGCAGTAGGGGCGGTAGGCTTATGATCCACCAACGGGACATGGATTAGGTATATTTAAACCTCTAGATGTTCACCATATTCATGGACCACAACCCAAGCATGGTTATAGAGGTGGTCGTTAGTAGAGAGGTATATAAGCTGGGTGTGCTCTGTTGGACCCAGTGGAGGTAGCAGTTCTAGAGAGGAAAGAGATCATCCAAGGTACAGTCAGTTTTTTTAGTAACCTTGATTATGCCTTGTTTAATTAAAGATCTTCACACTCCATTGTTACACCCACTCTATCACATTCTATGGTACTATATGTATAGAGTCTTCTCGTTCCCATGGTGTTGACTATGCCAATCAGATGCCAGACCAACTCTTTTGATGTGTGCTAGGAGTGTAGACTGATGATGGGGACACATCAGTCCCATCGAGATTTTTTCATGCTATAGATACAACCATATGATGTAATCCTTGGCATTGACTGGTTGTATTCCATACATTTTGTTATCAACTACTTCTATAAGAATGTCGTTTTCTTTAATGTGTATGGCCAACATAGGGTTTTCATTGACGAGCGGGGTTTTCAGGTGGGTAGTCGCATGTGGAGCCCCTTCGTTCCTTATTGGATAATTTATCGGTGAAATCTATAAATTGTGAGATGGTAGAGGTTCCCATGATCGTTGGGGAGTTCCTATTTGTTTTTCCTAATAATGTTGTGATGTTACCCCTTGATGTGATGTTGAGTCCGGGATATACATACAACCCGATGCTTCTCTAATTTAGATGGATCCTTATCGGATAACACCTTATATGATGAGGGAATTGAGGATTGAGTAAGATTACCAAATTCAGAATGGTTTTATTTAGCCTAGTGTGTCTTCATGGGGTGCTCCAGTGTTGTTCCCAACGAAGGAAGACGATAGTATGAGGATATGCATAGACTACTATAATTTGAATCAGGTGACAGTAATAAATTCTTACAATATTCTAAAGAAATATGATCTTTTTAACTAGATGATATGGGTGAGTTTTTTTTCTAGGATCGATATATTGTCTGAATATAAATAGTTAATGGTGAAAGAGGGTGATATCTCGAAGATTTCCTCTAGGTGCATGAATAGTAACTTCATGTTTTTAGTCATGTCATTCAGTGTTATGAACTAACCATCTGTTTTCATGAGTATTATGATCTTTGTGTTTTATAAGTTCTTAGATCAGTGAATTATTATATTATTCGATGATATCTTGATCTACTCAAAGTCAAATGAGGAAAATGTTGAGCTAATCATAATTGTCTTTCAGTTATTTAACACAAAAAACTCTTTGGAATGTTTTCCAAGTGTATGTTCTGGAGAAGAGAGGTGGATTTACATGGGAATGTGGTGTCTCAATAGGGTGTGGATATAGACACATCGAAGCATGAATAAGTTGTATCTTGGTAATCACCTAAGAATGTGGTAGAGGTTCGTAGTTTTCATGGTCCTGAAGGCTATTATTAAAGGTTTTTACCTAATTTCTCTCAATTTACAGACCCATTGACATCTTTTACTAAGAAGGACCAATATTTTTTGTGGATTGATCAGTTTCATGAATCATTTGGTTACCTGAAGGGGTATTTGGTTAGTACTCCACTACTTCAGTTTCTTAAGAAGGGGTGATGTTTGAGGTATTTTGTGACACTTCCCATTGGGGCCTGGGATGCATGTTGATGCATAATTGGGTGGTGATCTCTTATGGGTATTGTAAGTTACATCCCCATGAGTGTAAATATTGCACCCCTAATCCAGATATAGCATCTATTGTGTTTGTGCTAAATTTTTGGCAATAATACCTCATTGGGGAGCACTATATGATCTTTACAGGTCACAAGAGTTTGACGTATATATTTTACTAGTGTGACTTGAACTTGTGGTAGCAGAGGTGGATGGAGTTTCTTCAAGATTATGATTTTGATATCTCCAACACCTTTGAAAAAGGGAATCATTTGGAAAACTCTTTGAGAAGGAAATTGTGGAAGGATTTTTTTTTCTGGAATGTGGGGATTCTTGGAGGGAAATTGATGATTTTTAAGCCTTTCACTTAGATGTAAGGGTGGATGATGAAAGAAGATATTTTTTAAAAATGACAGTACAATGTTCCTTGATGTATCATATGAAAGAGTCACAGTGGGGAAACTTAGTGGAAAAGGTTATATGTGATTGTTTTTTCCATGATGATGCTCTAAAGGGATGGTCAGAGGATATTTGTAACCAAATGATGTTTCATGGGAAGTTCCTTATTCTGATAGTGATGCATGGGGAGTCTTCTGTGAGTTTAATAACTCAAATTTGGAAGTATACCCTGGAGTTTCCAAGTAGTATCATGTATTGAGGATGTAGTTTTGGTGGTCTCGAGTTTCCATGTAGTGATTTTTTTTCATCCTTTGGGTGTTCCTGAGTAGAAAAGGGATGACATATAAATGGATTTAATCATAGTTTTCCCTAGTTATTTGGGAGGTTGTGATGTTTTGGGGGTTGTCATGGATCAATTGAATAAATTGGCCCACATCTTAGAGATAAAGGTGTTGGGAATAGTGGATGATTTGACTAAGATGTTTTTGGATGATGTGGTGTAGTTTCAAAGAGTTATTAGATCCATTTTCTGAGATCAGAATTCACATTTTACATTATGTGTCTAGAGAGGATTACAGCAAGACTTTCACACTCAGTTACTCCCCAACACTACTTTCCACCCTCAAATATATGGGAAGATGGAGCAGACTATCCGGTCATTGAATGATATATTACAGGTGTATGTATATGACTTTGGAGGATTTTGGGTATGAAACCTTTTTTTAGTAGTGTTTTCTTATAATAATTGGTATCACTATTCCATTTTCATGGGCCTATTAGAGGATTTTTACGAGAGACCATGTCGTTAACTGTTGTATTGGATGGAGGTTGGGGAGAAATCTGTTCTTGGTCTAGCTATGGTGTAGAGCACAACATAGAAAATTTAGTTTGTTTGTGAGAGTATGAAGGTAGTGAAAAACTAGAATAAGTCTTATTCTAATTGCAGAAGGTTTCCCTTGGAATTTGATGTTGGGGAGCACATGTTCTCAAAGGTTTCCCCTCTATGTGGAAAGTGGAGTTTTGATAGAGGGAGTAATATTTATCCCAGGTTTATTAGGACCTTTTATTTGTTGGGGAGAGTTAGTGAGGTGGTTTATTGGTTGGTATTTCAACCGTAGTTAGATAGGATCCACAATGTCTTCCACGTCTCTCAACTTCACTGGTATCTTCATGATGACTCCCATGTCATTGAATGGGGAAAGTTTGATATCAAGGATAATGAGGCGTTTGTGTAAAATATAGTAGAGATCCAAGATCATCAGGAGAAGGCGATGCATGGACATACCAATTTTTTATTTTGGGTGTGGTGGAGGCATGGTGGCCTGGAGGAGAGTACTTGGGATCAAGATATGCAGATGATTTCCCAGTACCCTAAGTTATTTTTATAATTTCTTTTCTATTTTTTTCTTTTGTGCTATGATGTTTAGATCCCGTTTTTATGAGATGAGTTGTTTTACATCATTTTTGATGTGTGTAGTTCAATGTGTGATGAATTCATGAAATATGAAATGGGGAGGACCTGATTCCTAATCATTAACTACGATGTGATTAAAATCATGTTGGCATGTTTTCTCTACCCAAAGAGGATAGTATCTTGACATGAAGTGTATAAGTCTCTTATTCAAATGCTTAGGATGATGTGGTCTGTTGTTTGTATCATTTTATGGTTCGAGATGCTTAGAGGTTCAGATGATTTTCCAGTGGTAGTGTGGCAGTATGGTTATATGAGATGAGGTGGCTTGAAGTTTTTCAATGTGTTTTTGGTCATTTGGGTTTGTGTGTTTGGTTTTTGGTTGTGTTTGATGCATGAAAAGACCCTTGAGAGGTATCTCATGGGGTGGTTGTTCGAACCCGTTTTCTTTTGGAAATGGTTTTGGATTATTGAGGGAGATAATCATTTTAGATGTAACTTATGTAATGGTACATGCCATACAAATGCGTTAATTTTATAGTTTTTGTTGTTCTAGGTGTTCAGGGGAGGATTCGGGAGTTTTCGATAGAAGTGGAAGGTGCAGTAGAACTGCTACAAGAAATACATGGTGTGTAAGTGTATTACATGATGTGTAATGGTGATTATTATATTATACAAGGATGGTTCATGACATGTATATATTGTTGGGATAAATAATAAAAAAGTGATTAATTTTTTGGTGAAACCAAACCCTGAGGATTACATGACTCCAAAAAGGATTACACATCATGTAAATGCTTGATGTAGTGAAGTTTTAAAAGTTCTTTATAGCTAAATTTTCATTTATTTGGCCACAACATCATCTTCTAATTTTTTTGGTTGAACGCTAGGCACCTCGAGGAGTTATTCAAGACCTATTCCTCCCTCTTTGATATATTGTTCCTGGTGGTTTTTGGTTGGAAATATTTGGTAAGCTCATCCTTCAACTTGGGATGTTTTCTTCTATTGTTCTCCTGGGGATTCATTGTGATGATGTTGTTATGGTTCAGGGTGTTTGTTAGGATGAGTTTTGATGGTCTTTCGGTGTGGTAGATATATAGTTCTTATGGTGCAGTTGTGGTTCATGGGCGTTATTCTTCACTATATGGTGCACAACAAGTTTTGAAGCTTCTTTGAGGCATGGAATCCCTTGTTTATACTAATTATGTGTTATGTGAGAGGGGTTTTCTTTTGTTTACCTATGGTTTATGGTTATTCTAACTAAATCAAAGACAAATAATTGGTTAATTTAAAATTGAAAGGGGTAAATGAGGTTTGATTTTCACCCTTTATATCTTTGATGTTATTTTTGATATTATGGATTGTACGAGCTTGTGGCCCCACTGGAAATTGTGGTTGTTGGGGGATTTTTTTACGTCAGATATATGTGTTGATATTTTTACTTTGGTTGCGATTGTGGTTCTTTTACCCTAAAATGGAAATTGGATAAAAAATTATATTTGACTAACAAAATGGTTTCTCCTTGATAATGAATTTTGTGATAACATCACTAAAATAAAATGGAATGTAATAAAATCCCCCTTTTAAATCTGTAAAATGATCTTGATGTGTTGTGAAACGTGGTTGTTCTTGTGGGATAGTGACGTGTGGATTGGGAATGTGGGGATGATTGTTTGTGTGTCGTTCTTTTAGGGTGGAATAGTGGTTTGTTTGGTCATTATTTTGGGGTGGTGAGGTGGTTTGTTTAGTCATGATTTAAGGGCAGTGAGGTGGTGGTTCCGTTGTGCTAGATTCTTGGGTAGTGATGAAATAAATAAATAATTGTTTGATATTGTTTGAAATACCTTGGGTTGGTTTGGTTAATGGGATGTAATGGTTTAATGAATAATTAAATGGTGGGTTCTATGGTTAAATATGGTTGATAATAAATTATGAAAAAATGATATGATAAAAATGAAATTGGTTGGAAATATGAAATGGGGTTTGTAGCTTGATGTGTGATATTATGAGTTTAGAGGTGGAAAAAAAGTGTTGGTGTTGTGATTTGGTTAGTTAGTTTATATAAACATAGGTTTAGATTGAGGTTTTGGTAATATATATATTTATACTTGTATATTATTTTAATTTCTATATTCACCCCAACCACATCGAGAACTATGTGCTAACACCCCCATATTCATGTAGGAGTGTTTTTTACAACATCCGATGAGGAGGATAGATGGATGGGTACCTTCTCTTTCCTTCTCCATATTTTATAAAATTTAGTTATTGAAGAATCTATGATGGTAAATGGTATGTTAGTTCATTAGATGTTGGTTGTTATAGCCCTGGCGTTTTTAGTTGAGATGTGACCGTGCTTGTGGGGAAGTGGCCCATGTGTATTTGGGTAGGATGTGATATGACTCTGCTTGTGGGGATGCTTCTAGTGGGGGTCATGCATGATAGGAGGAGGGTGGGAGGTTTATTTCCTACATGTTAATGATACCCTACTACTCTGGTTATTACAATGGTTGAGTTGTGGCCTAGGTGTTTTCAAGAAAGACATGTTGTGGTTGTGCTTGTGGGGTGGTGAGCCCAGGTGTCTATTAGAGAGGTGTGTTGTGACCTTGCTTGTGGGGTGGTGTGGTATATAGAAGATATGGGAGCATCAGGACGTAAAAAATTGGGTGTGAGAGTGGAATACCAGTGGTAAAGTGGTGCATGGTACCCTAATATATGTGATCATATTATATTATTTTACTTAACTTGAATTATTTGGTGAGCATTCCATAGTGATGTTGGGTTTGGTTAGTAAACTTTTATAGGTGTTTTTTGGATCAACTATTTTTCTAACGGGTGAATTAGTATGCTTCTTTCACATGTGCACAAGTGACTTTGGTTTTCCGAATGAGTATACTTGTATGACCACCTGATATATATAAAACTATTTTCATGATTCTAAGAGGATTATGTGGACTGTGCTGGGAATTTCTAGCTTGGAACTTTAGGTTTCTATTGTGACTCTTCTTTATATTTACATTTGGGTATTTACTTTAGAGAATTTTATTGTTTCTGTTTCATTTATACATGAATTGTGCTATAGTTTTGGTATATTTTATATTATTCCATGGATTTTATTGTGGATGATTCATCATATCTCATAGTCCTATTTATATTATAGATGGAAATGCCTCCCATACATGATATTTTTATACCCTCTGTGCTAGTATCCAACCCAAGGACTACTAGAGGCGGTACTTTGGGGACATTATCTATGTCCCATCATTGTAGTATATTTGGAAGGAGGGGGTCATAAAATTATATATATATATACACTCATGCATATTTGTATAAATATATACCATAAAATAAAATTTTCACAACATCAATTATTGGTGAACCACAGAATTTAAAAAGAAATAATCATAGTAAAATTATTAAAGTAGAGGAACCCACGATGTTTCTCGACTTAAATCACACATCATTCGATAATAAATATTTAAGTGATTCCAAATAAATTTAAAACACCGAAATAATCTTAAAAAACCATAAAATATATTTTATTATTTTAAACCATATTATATTTTTAAGTACAGACCAAAAGCATATCTAAATTCCCAAAAACACCATTTCAAAATCATTTGAAATCTTCTAAAACCCTTGATTAAAACAAAAATTTAATTTTAAACAATCCAAATGTCATTTATAAATTTAATGGAATCAATTTAAAATTATTATGAATATGTGGTAGATTTAATAAAATCCAACACATAAAATCCCCTACCCAAAATGGGCATAAATGACATGATACCTCCAATAATGAAAAACAGAAGGATCCAGAAGAAGATCCCACACCCTAGAAACACATTATAGATGATTTAAGAACTCAAAACACCTTCTAGGGTTTGGAAAAATCAAAATGATGGAAAGGGGGAGAGAAAATTGATATTTTAAGAGAGCGTGTGGGAGTGGGAGGAAGAGGATAAGAAGAGGTAGAGGGATCACAAGACTGATTTCCCCTTAAATTACATGTCAGATCAGTGGAAGAGAAATGATGGAGGGAGGCACACACCCCAATGATAACTATCATTTTGTGAAATGGGTAGTAGGCATGTTTGGAAATTTTTTAGTTTTTAAGTCACCGATGGTTTGGCCGCATGAATATCCAAATTTTGTGCCTCTTACTGGACATGTTTAGGCACCCCACACAGTTAGATCAAATGATTTAAGAAATGATGTTATAACTGTGAAAAATGTATTTTTCAATCACAAAAATGATTTTCATGGGATTTACATGGTTAGTACTAATCATGCAACGTACCAATTTTTTTTAAAAAATTATCTAATATTGAATGAAATATCCCCACAAATCCTCAAAGAAAATAATAACCCATAAATAAATTAATATATTTAATTAATTTAGAAACTAAAATTTCAAGTTGTCACAAAGCTTCACATGATACAATGCCACTCGAATGAGAGGAATGAACTTTCCTTTTAACACCTTCTAACTTTAGTTGAAAATACATATGGGTTGTTTTATATAGGAAAAATCAGCCTTTGGGTCAACATCATCATATCGAATCACATGTTATGGGTTTAGAATACACCTCCTTATATAAGATATATGAAAAGTATTATGAACAATATTAAACGTGGGATGAAAATAATACCAATATGACACATCCCTGAAATGATCCAATATCTCAAAAGGTTTTACATAACAAGAAGTTAGCTTCCCCTATTTTCTCAATAATAGATAACCTAACTATGGAAATATTCAAATAAAAATCTAATCACCTATTAAAAATTATAACTGTCTTCTTTGATGATCTATATATTATTTTTGGAGACTTTTAAAAGTTAGAAAAAACTTCTAGATCATTTTTACATCCCAAATCATCACCTAGACAATAGTAAGTATGATCACAAATGATTTTCGTATTTCTTTCTAGAATAGGGGAGTACAAAATTACTTCCCATATAAATCCTCAAAGGGTGAGATATGAATAGAATAATGATGGATTTTTTGTAGGATAATTCCATAAAATAGATTTTATTATCCCAAGAGACACTAAAATCATGAATGCATGCTCAATGTATATCCTCTAAAATACAAATGGTTTGTTCAAACTATCTATCTTTCTATAAGTGAAATGGAGTATATAACATTAATTCTACGACTAAATACCTTTATAATACAAGTAAGAAGCTATATGTGAACCTTGGATCCCTATTAATGATGATACATTCTAGGATTTTATGATGTTTATAACCCACTTGATATTTATATTTCTAAGATCAACGATTGGGGAGGCATATATAATAAGTTATAAAATGAGTTACCTTGGTCAAATGATTTACAAATTCCCTTGTCATGTCTCTACTACTCAGAGTTCTTTGGTAAGTTTAGGTTCTAGGTGTAGCGGAATATCCTTGGTGGGTGAATAACCATAAAAGTTTTGTTGATTTGATGGATCATTTTAAATATTGTACATGATGTGAACACCACGACCAAAAAAATTTATTCCATAAAATAATAAACAAGATAAAGACATAGAACTCAGAGATTATCTTCTCACATTAACTATATAATTAATTTATTTATGATAAAAAGAAATGTTTTACCATGTAATGAAACGTTCTTCACAAATGATGTCAATAATATAAAACCATATTTCATATTACCTTTGTTGCACTGTAAGGATCCAATTGTAGAATCCCTATAGTGTGTTGACCCCTAAATAATATTATAATCCTTAAAAACCCAATTCAATATAATAATAATATTATTATTATTATTATTATTATTTTATGGTGTGTGTTAACTTGAACAATGATAAATATTAATTACCATCCTACAAATAAATATTCATCACGAGTCGCAATCATGGTCTGCTCCAACTTCTTAACATGTATTTCATACCCAAATAAATATTTCATTAAATATTTCATTTATCAATATAATAAATATTTTATTCTTAACCTAGAAAATAAACATTTATTAAATAATCATATAACTACAAAAATTATTAATTAATGAATAAATGATTATTTATTACCTTGTGAATATTAGTGATCAATAAAACATCAATAAGATTATTCTTTGGTCTTGTGAATAATATTTATTCTGATAATTAAATTAAAATATAATTTAATTGAGATCAACAGAACCACTAAGTGAGTGACCCACTAGGATTTTTTCTCTTTGGCATTAGGCGGGCTTACTGAAGTCTAAGATTATTGTCTAGAAATAGGCTAAGACACTAAAAAACATAATTTCACAATTTTTACAACCACATGTGAACACTTACAATTTAATATATTCCCTTTATCTCAATATCTCAACAAGAAATCTTCACATATATGTCATAAAACTATATGCTCGATACATCTTTCTCTTACTCTCTAAAATAAACACATCATTACACCATGGCCATGAAATTTAATGTTGTGGTTCTATCCCAATTAAAGGGTCGATATATCAACTTCTATAAAGTTGTAAGATATAAATCCTTCCTCGACTTATCCATTAATAACATTCTATTCATGATTCACCAAATGTACCCTACTTCCCACGAACATATGGCGTCACAGTTTTGGTTACTGAATACAAGTGTGAAATTCATGACATGTATTAATTTTAATCTTAAATTAAAAGGAACATTACATGAAATTGAAAATAAGAATATCTTATGACACCAAAACATATAGAATTTTTACTAGAGGATATGTTCTAAAAATCTCCCATCATAGATATTTCCTAGTGCAGGCTTCATGAGAAGAAGTATTTTCTACCTATGAGCACTCACACCTGGGATTATACAAATTATGTGCCCTATCATAGTAAGTTATCCAACCATTGAACTATATTTAAGAATATTATCATGACACTTTAATGTTCACATCACATATGTGAACTACTATGACCTTTTCAATGTGATATATACCCAATGGAAATATTATATTAATTTTTTGTAGAATAATAAAAAATATTTAATAATATGTTCAATTAATATTCAGGTGTTTTCATATACATGTAATCAAAGTAAAATCACTTGGTTCTAGAACTCCAGCACCAATAAAAACTCACTTGGACTATGAACAACTTACCATAACTTCTAGTACACTAGAAGACACATGGTAAACATGTTTATAATAAGTCATGGATTTAGAAAACGGGCCCACCACATTGTTTTCCATATAAATTCTTCTCCTTGCAACTTTACCTATCTATGAAAAATGCCACTAGAGATGATACTTCTAAAGTATATACTATATTCATTTATGTGACCTTGTCTATTTTATGAGAGAAACTACTGCGGTATTATCATAATAGTGTGTTATAAAATCTTTACTTATAGGAATCACATCATGCTCTTGGATTAAGTTTTATATCTATACTACTTCTTCATTTTTATCAAAATCCATAATATACTCAAACATTGATGTATAATCTACGACCATCACCTTCTTTGAACTCTTCAATCTCACAAATCCTCCATTAAAAGTGAATATGTATCCCGTATATTATTTCAAATCATCTTAATATGTTTGGATACTTTATTTTTCATATCCTCTAATGACTAGTTCCTTATATCCACCATAGAATAGGAACACATCCTTAGTATTCCTCAGATACATAAGGTTAGTGTTGAATGTTATTCAATAGTGGTCACATGGGTCAACTTGATATTTTCTTACCATACTCAAGGTGTAGGTAGTATCTAGTCCAGTATATAGCATATCATACATGACTGACCCAATTGCTAACATGTATAGAAATCCTTTCCAATATTTTTTTTCCTCATGTATCTGAGGTCACATTTTCTTTGAAAGATGAATGTCATGTGGCATTGGTAATAATACCCTATTATATTATGCCATACCAAATCCCTTCATTATATTTTCATTATATGTACCTTGAATTAGACCAAGCAGTATCTTGGATCTATCATGATGGATATTGATCCAAAGAATATATTATGGATTTCTTAAGTCCTTTATGGAGAAGAAATTATTCAACCCAGATTTAACAAATTTTAATACCATCATTTCATTTCAAATAAGTAATATTTCATCGACATGTACTATTATGAAAATGACCACACTCCCAATAAAGTACTTATAAAAAAGGCTCACATTCATTAAACTAAATATTACATGACTTGGACACTCTCTTTAATACAATAATGAATTTTTTCAAATTTTCATACCTTGTTGACATCCTTTGGTGTGAGAAACCCTTTAGAATGTGCATATAAACATCTTCATGATGGTTCCCATTAAGAACGACTATTTTTAAATCTATTTTCAAAATTTAATAATCATTATATTCTATAATGGAATGTAAAAATATAATAGATTTCAACATAACAACCTATAAAAAGGTTTCATAATAGTAAATACTTTGATGTTTTTTAAACCATTTTTAAATCCGCCATGTGTTATTGGTATTAACTTTCCCATACATTTACTATTTATTCTTGAATACCCATTTACATCCAATAGACATTATGTAACACCCCGAGATTTTATGAGATATATTCTTTTTAATTGCTTTGATGTATTCTATTATACACTACACCAAGATTAGCTTGTATTATACGCAACATTGTATTAGCTTGCAGTATATGCAACACTATTCTTGGCTCATGTTACACACAATTTCAAGTTCATTTTGTGGAAATTATTCTATGCAACATTAAGTATAGATTTTGTTTAATGTATAAATGAAATAAGTTTTGATTATGTTATACAGAACACCAAACAGAGCTTTCAATACACGCATCCCTGACATGGCTTGCATTACACGCAATCCTGACCTTCTTCGATAGTGTGTGTAGTACACAGTACCAATTTTCACTAAACGATATATTACTATAATATTATTATGAACTAGCCCTTATGAATAGTAATACCCACTTTTTGAAATTTTAAAAAATTTATCTTTCAAAATGGAATTCATTTTTGGATTTGGAATATCGAAATTAGCCTAAGGTAATTTATTGGTATTTTTCTGAAAACATTCAATTTTTGATGAATAGTGAAAACACTAGGTTACTACTTAAAAACTGACTTTTTATTTAAATAATTATTTATTTTATTAAAATTATTTTTGTTAAAAATTGATACATAATTCTTATATAAGTTCAATGTAATTCATTGGATTCGTTTTATGAAAATTTTAGATATATAAAAATTTTATTGAACTTTTCACCGTCTTTTACCCACCTCCTAGGAGAATTTGAAATTTTACATAAATATAATTTTACTGCTTCTATAAGTGTAATTTTAAAAATCATAGAGACACGGTTAATATCAAGGAGTAAAATTTTGTTCAATAAGATAAAAACATTTTTTGGTGAATAGTAACTTTTACTTTTATTTACCACGGTAAAAAGTAAATAGGGTAATTAAGGGTAAAAATGATATTATTATTACCCTAACACATGTCCTAATTCTATTGGATTAGTATAATTTGAACAAAAAAACCTTAGGAATATAATATCATCATTTATGTCCACTTGAATTAGATTAGGAAATTTATTATTATTTAATTCAAAGAAGAGTTAAAAGAGTTAAAATCAAAGTTTAATAACTAAAACATTTTTAATATAGGGTTATCCATAAGATAAATTCGACTATAAATAATCATTATAAATATAAAAATATTTCCTACATAATGGTATTTTATTTATAATTTTTATAAATTAAATAAGTTAATTTATTTATGACATAATGATGATGCAGTAATTACCTTATTAATGAAATATTAACATAATTGACGTTAAAATTACTCAAAAAAATGTAATTTGAGACTTTTTATGAATTTCACTAATTTTATAGGTTAATATGACATGTTATTATTGATTTTATTAATTTTTTTCGAACTAATAATGCTTTTATGAGTTTTAAAAAAATCAATTACCAAATAGTGTCAAAATTGACATAAAATAGTTTTTAAAAGAAATATTATATTATTAATTGTTATTCTATTCCTAAAAATATACGGTTCATCTAAATGACTTAGATAAGTTTATATATATTAATAATGAACCACTTGGGGTTATTTTGTCTTGTTATTGTATGTTTATTAACCATATAGTGTAAGAAAACAAGAAGACACGGTAAAAGTTAAATTATTTAACTTAGAGTTAAATCTAAATGATAAGGTTAAAATAGTAACCTAAACTTATCTAAAACCAATTGGTTGAGATTATTTAGACCCATACCCACTTTATATTATAAATAAATCAATTTGGAGCTATTATAAACCGAATATGACTTTATTATAAAATAATAATTTAAGATTTTCCTAAGGTGCCCCTCTCCTCCCTTATAAAAGGGAACCTCCTCCCTCTTCTATTTACACAATTTTGAGCCTTCAAGCTGGGAAAAACCCTACCCATTTCTCTTCTCCACTTTCCTTGAAAAATTTTGGAGGTTCTGGTCTCCTCAAGAGGCCAACCCTATTGCCTTAAGAGGAGGTTAAGAAGAGGCCCGTCAAAGAAGAGGTAATATCCTTTACCGATTCGTTCCAATTTATTTCTTCTTCTACTTCTTCTTCCCTATTTGTTTCATAATAAATTAATAACATAAGTATCAATAATATATTGATATGTTATTATAAATATGAAACATCCCAATTTCATCTTCTATCCATCCTTCGGAAAACGAAATCATCGCGCGTGCGTACGTACGGAATACCGTCTCCACGCCGTGGTGTAATTTGTTTTCCACCACCACCTTACTTGGATGAGTATAATGGTGTAAATAAAGAACTATATATGTTTATTGTAAAGTTATATTTATTATTAAATATTATACATACACTTCAATACAATTCCACGATCATGGGAATGATATAATCGCTCATGCGTATGTACGGACTTCCGTCTCCACGAATGCGATGAAATTCATTATCCATGATTAACCATTAAAGTATGATTATAAAGTATATATAATAAATAATCGTGAAATATATTACATAATAATGATACTATATTTATGTACATATATGTTTCATTTACTTAATTACATTTAATTCAATAAGGAAACGAAAACATCGTTCATGCGTACGCACGACCTACCGTCTCCATGAACGGTGTATTTCATTTATCGATCTATCATATATATTTATATACTGAATATATATTATATATAAATCATGTTTTACATTCTGGAATTAAGTAAATCTAGAGATAAGTAATAATATCAAGAACAACATGTCGAAACACGTATGATAAATAAAACGATTTTACCCAAAACACTGCTTTAACACGGAACTTACAAAAGAACGGGTAATATAGAGTCATAATTGAACCATATATGATATCATAACAATGAATATGATTATGTAATAAGTCAATGATTTTATTTAAATCATTATACAATAGTTTCAGATTCGTACGAAGCATATCAGACCTAAGGTAAGGGATAACTTTTTCAATCCCATTTTTATCCAAGATTGTTTATTCGTATGTATTTACTGGGGTTATATTTATCATCCATGTCCCTGTTTTCAAAAAATGGATTCATGTATGTTTAAAGTCCTTTTACCCATTTTTGAGTGTTACTACATGGTATGTAAGGAATCATTCTTGTGTTTTCCATACGAGGTACTTTTTGACTTTTCCGGAAAAAGTACGAGAATAATGTTTTTTAACATATACGACATGAAGGGATTTTTACGGTTTAATAAAACATTATTTTCATGAAGCTTCCTCCAAAATATTTCATGACTATTTTTAGAAAAACGTTTTTATTTTAAAATTTCATGGCATTTTGTGAAATTAAAATGATTTTGAAGAAGAAAGGATATTTTTATCAAGAATTCATTTCAAGTGTTTTATCAAAACCATTTTCCATCTAAGATGACATTATTTCATATGTGTATCTTTCAATTATAATGTATATGTTTTACATGGTTTCACTTTCCTTATGATGAAATGATATCCATTTGTTTTATATGGATTATGTTATGATGGGATGATGTTTATGAAACCCATTTTATACATTGGGTTATGATGAATGATTTATGTTTATGTTGTGGAACACATAAGAATGATTTCATTATGAGATGGGTGGGACCTATATCTATCTAAAATGCATTGGGTAAAGATTTATATCTCATGATATGGACATGGATGGAATGGTAAGTTAATCCGGTTCAGTGTTACAGGACTGGAATGAGGAATGAACTCGATTCAGAAATGGACTTTGTCCACTAAGAAGGTCTTGGCAGCAATTTCTTGGCTATTATGGAAATCACATCATGTGATTAATGGTTTTACACAATTATATGTTTTATTCCCATGCTCTTTTATCATGATTGATGATCTATTATGTTCTATGCCTTACGTACTACCATGTTTTATGTCATTGCTCAAGATTTTGATTTTTAAATATTATGTTCATGTTTTGAAGTCCAAATGTATATGGTTTGTTTTATTTTCTCCATGCTTACCCTTACTGAGCAATTGAGCTCACCCTTTATATGTTCTCTTTTACCTAGGATTTAAAGAAAGGTTTTAGGTAAGAAAACAAAAAGGGGAGGATCTTTATGGGAGATGTTGAATAACTTTCACCACGATTAGAAGATTATATTCCGAGTTTCCAAAGACGCTAAACTATTACGGTACTTTGGTGTCTGTTTTGTTATGTATTAAGTATTACCAAAAAGTAATGTAATGTCCATGTATGTCAAGCTTCGGGTCTCTATAGTTGGTATCAGAGGGATGGTATAGTTAACCTTTGGAAACAAGGATGTGAAAACCTTACTGAAATCCCTAGAGATATTTCTATGGTATGTCTAGTGATGTCCCTAAGGATAAGTATACGTATAGGTTATAGTCCTATAATTATGGCAACGATATTATAATTAAACCTAAGATGTTAGATATTGAAGGTACTCCCCCTTAATTATGTTGTTTTTCCTAGAATGATTTTTGCCTCTCACACTATTCTTTTTGGGTTTTAGAAAATGGATGGAAACATAAAGATTCACGATAATAGAGGATGTGATGGACAATGGAATGATATTATTCATGAGAAAACAAATGAAACGATATTTGGAAGTCCAAACATCGTTATTATGCCTAATTAGGTATCTCATATTATGATCAGTAATCTCAACTTTGGTAAGCTTCCTGACACAGCTAATAAGAGAAAGATGGAGTTTCATGATGATCATAGAGGAAAGAAAGTTCAATTTCCCTCATTTAAATCATGTGGGAAGAGGAATCAAGGAGAATGTTTCAGAGGAACTGGAAGATGCTTTGGGTGTGGAAAAGATGGGCACAAATCCAGTAAGTGCAAAGGAAAATGTTCAGTTAACACCATGGAGAAGGATAATTGTATTGCTACGACATCAAAAATGATTAAATGTTTTAAATTTGGAATGTATGGGCATTATGAAAACCAATTCCCTAAGGGAAAATCTAATGAAGAGAATCAACATGGTCATATGGGTAGTATATATGTGGATGATGATGAGGAGACTACAAATGATATATGAGATTAAAGAAGTGTTGAAGCTTGGTCAATGGTTTAAGAAGCTAGTGGAATGATTTATGTTTATCAAGAGTTATGTTGTACAGGTAATGGTACTATGGAATAAATACACATCTAAGGATTGTTACACTATTGTTTTTCATAAAGTGTTTCCAAATATATGTTGAATGGTACCGGTAACCATGAAAGGTTAATTAATATATTTTTGGAAAGTAGATGATATGCGCATAAGGAAGGGATAATGAGATAATGAGTTGTTTTATAGTATTGATGAGGTCATGGCTGATATAAGGACAATGTGATATCATGGTTTGATTATATAGAAATTTTGTTATTTTGGTATGTGGAAAGAGTTTACTTTTGACAACATTCATGTTTTCACTGAGGTTCAATGGGTATTCATTTTTTAAGAGAATACATGATTAAGGTATTCACATGTTTGGAATGTGACCAACAAGATATATCTTATATGGGGGATAAATGATTGTATTCATATGCTTGGTTGATGACATTTCTAGTAATAGTTTTCTTTATACTATAATATTGGACAGAAATATTTTCGATAAGTTTAAAGGTTGGAGTGTATTAAGTTAGACATCAAATACAATTGTTTAAGGCTGGACCTTTTTTTGATATTATTTCTGGAATGTTATAATAATGTAGTTTTATAAAACGAACAACCCATAGGATGAGCGACAACCCATCACGTTGGACAAGGTTGTGGGAATCGAACCCACAACCGAAGTGCGACAGGCCTTTATCGCCTACCATTGGCCTACAGGAAGTCCCTGGTTAGTAGAAACTAGTTTTATTTTATTAAGAAGGATTATAGATGAAGTATAAGTCCATTTCGAAACCATATCTGATTAATCACACCATATATGGACTTATGAATATAAATTTTGCTAACCCTGTGTTTGAGACAGATGGAATGACCTATCATTCTATCGCATGATCTGCTAACACTTCGCGAAAGACAAATTCAACTTCATTTCTTTAAGAGATGAAGTGGAAATTGTTCAAGGCACGAGAAACATTGAGATTGTACCAAAATCATGTAATTCTTTCTTTTAATTCAAAAAATTATTCAAATTTAGGGAAATGATCTTGAAAACCAAAAATGTTGTCCTAGTGCTCTCATATTTGATGAATCATATGGTACCTTATATCATCACAATTTTATGGCTTTGTGACTATTGGATTTTTCATAGCCCTGTTCTCTACCACTCTCCATCAGAACATGATGGTAAGATTTCTCTTCCATATCCATATTTTCACCTATGATCTTCTATGTGGGAACACAAGTGATGAGTTCTTTTGGGTATCTATTTTCTTTCTAACATTCATTTTTAAAAGTAAGTTTTAGTATTCATTTTTACAATGTGGGTTTCTATGAAAGAAACTCTCAAGTAATAAACCATTTATAACCCCGACAAATTTCGAGGGAGAAATTCATTTTAAGGGGGGTAGAATGTAACCCCCTGAGATTTTATGAGATATATTACTGTTAATTTCTTTGATGTCTTCAATTATACACTACACCAAGATTATCTTGTACTATACGCAACACCGTATTAGCTTGCAGTATACATAACACTATTCTTGGCTCGTGTTACACACAATTTCAAGTTCGTTTTGTGGAAATTATTCTACGCAGCATTAAGTATAGATTTTGTTTAATGTATAAATGAAATAAGTTTTGATTATGTTATACGGAACACCAAACAGATCTTTCACTACACGCAACCCTAACTTGGATTGCATTATATGCAATCAAGACCTTCTTCGATAGCGTGTTTAGCATGCAATACAAAGTTTCACTAAATGAGATATTATTATAATATTATTATGAACTAGACCTTATGAATAGTAATACACACTTTTTGAAATTTTATAAATTTTATCATTCAAAATGGACTTCATTTTTGGATTCGGAATATCGAAATTATCTTAGGGTGAATTTTTGGTATTTTTCTGAAGACTTTCAATTTTTGATGAATAGTGAAAACATTAGGTTACTTTTTAAAAACCAACTTTTTATTTTAATAATTATTTATTTTATTTAAATTTATTTTAGGTAAAAATTTATACATAATACCTATATAAGTTCAATTTAATTCATTGGAGTCATTTTATAATAATTATAGATATATAAAACTTTTATTGAACTTTTCACCGTCTTTTACCCACCTCCTAGGAGAATTTGAAAAATTACATAAAACATAATTTTACTGCTTCTGTGAGTGGAATTTCAAAAATCAAAGAGACGCGGTTAATATCAAAAAATAAAATGTGGTTCAATAAGATAAAAATAATTTTTGGTGAACAGTAACGTTTTTCTTTTATTTACCACGGTAAAAATAAATAGGGTAATTAAGGGTAAAAATAATATTATTATTACCCTAACACATGTCCTAATTCTATTTTATAAGTATAATTCGAACAAAAACAACCTTAGGAATATAATATCATCATTTAGGTCAACTTGGATTAGGATAGGACATTTATTATTATTTAATTCAAAGAAGAGTTAAAAGAGTTAAAATCAAAGTTTAATAACTAAAATATTTTTAATATAAGGTTATAAAAAAGATAAATTCGACTATAAATATTAATTATAAATATAAAAATATTTCTTATATAATGGTATTTTATTTATAATTTTTATACATTAAACAAGTTAATTTATTTATGACATAATGATGATGCAGTAATTAACTTATTAATGGAATATTAACATAATTGATATTATAAATACTCAAATAAATTTAATTTGAGACTTTTTATTAATTGAAAAAATTTTATAGGTTAATATGACATGTTATTATTGTTTTAATTAATTTTTTTCGAACTAATCATGCTGTTATGAGTTCCACAAAAATCAATTACCAAATAGTGTCAAATTTGGCATAAAATAGTTTTTAAAACAAATATTATATTATTAATTGTTATTCTATTCCTAGAAATCTCAGGTTCGGCCAAATTACTTAGATAAGGTTATATATATTAAAAATAAACCACTTGGGGTTCTTTTGGCATGTTATAGTAATTTTATTAACCATATAGTGTAAGAAAACAAGAAGACACAGTAAAAGTTAAATTATTTAACTTAGAGTTAAATCTAAATGATAAGGTTAAAATAGTAACCTAAACTTTTCTAAAACCTATTGGTTGAGATTATTTCTACCCATCCCCACTTTTTCTTCTAAATAAATCAATTTGGAGCTATTATAAACTAAATATGACTTTATTATAAAATAATATTTTAAGTTTTTCATAAGGTGCCCCTCTGATCTCTTATAAAAGGGAACCTCCTCCCTGTTATCTTTACAAAATTTTGAGGCTTCAATCTAGGAAACCCCTGACCATTTCTATTCTCCACTTTCCTAGAAAAATTGTGGAGGTTCTGGTCTTCTCAAATGACCAACCCTAGTGCCTTAAGAGCAGGTTAATAAGAGGCAAGTCAAAGAAGAGGTAATATCCTTTTCTGATTATTTCCAATTTATTTCTTCTTCTACTTATTCTTATATATCTGTTTCATCATAAATTAATAACATTAGTATCAATAATATACTTATATGTTATTATAAATATGAAACAACCCAATTTCATCTTCTATCCATCCTACGGAAAATGAAATCACCGCATGTGCGTACGTACGGAATACTGTCTCCACGCCGTGGTGTAATCTGTTTTCCACCTCCACCTTACATGGATGGGTATAATGGTGTAAATAAATAACTATATATGATTATTGTAAAGTGATATTGATTCTTAAATATTATACATACACTATAATACAATTCCACGATCATGGGAATGATATCATCGCTCGTGCATACGTACGGACTACCGTCTCCACGAACGTGATGAGATTCATTTTCCATGATTAACCATTCAAGTATGATTATAAAGTATATATAATAAATAATCATGAAAGATATTACATAATAATGATACTGTATTTATGTACATATATGTTTCATTTACTTAATTACATTTAATTCAATAAGGAAACGAAAACAACGTTCATGTGTACGCACGACCTACTGTCTCCATGAACGATGTATTTCATTTATCGATTTATCATATATATTTATATAAAGAATATATATTATATATAAATAATGTTTTATATTTTTGAATTAAGTAAATAATAATATAAGTAATAATTTCAATAACAACATGTCGAAACACGTACGATAAATAAAATGATTTTACCCAAAACGCCGCTTTAACATGGAACTTAGAAAAGAACATGTAATATAAAGTCATAAGTGAACCATATATGATATCATAACAATGAATATGATTCTGTAATAAGTCAATAACATTATGTAAATCATTATACAGGAGGTTCAGATACGTACGAAGCATATCGGACCTAAGGTAAGGGATAACTTTTCCAATCTCATTTTTATACGAGATTGTTTATTCATAAGTATTTACTGGGGTTATATTTATCATCCATGTCCCTATTTTCTAAAAATGTATTCATGTATTATTAAAGTCCTTTTTACCCATTTTTTTATTTTACTACATGGTATGTAAGGAATCCTTCTTCTATTTTCCATATGAGGTACTTTTGAACTTTTCTGGAAAAAGTACGAGAATAATGTTTTTTAACTTATACGGCATGAAGGGATTCTTACGGTTTAATAAAAAATTATTTTCATGAAAATTCCTCCACAATATTTCATGACTATTTTAAAAAAAATTATTTTAAAATTTCATGGCATTTTGTGAAAAGAAAATGATTTTGAAGAAGAAAAGATATTTTCATCAAGAATTCATTTCAAGTGTTTTATCAAAACCATTTTCCATCTAAGATGAAATTATTTCATATGTGTATGTTTCAAGTATAATGTCTCTATGATTTACATGGTTTACCTTTTCTTATGATGAAATGATATCCATTTGTTTTATATGGATTATGTTATGATGGGATGATGTTTATGAAATCCATTTAATTCTTTGGGTTATAATGATTGATTTATGTTTATGTTGTGGAATACGTAAGAATGATTTCATTATGAGATGGATGGGACCTATATCTCCCTCCAATGCATGGGGTAAATATTTATATCTCATGAGATAGACATGGCTGGAATGGTAAGTTAATCTGGTTCAGTGTTTCAGGACTGGAATGAGGAGTGAACTCGATTCAGAAAGGGACTTTGTCCACTAAGATGGTCTTGGCAACAATGTCGTGGCTACTATGGAAATCACATCATGTGATTAATGGTTTGACACAATTACATGTTTTATTCCCATGTTATTTTATCATGATTGATGATCCATTATGATCTAATCCTTACGTACTGCCATGTTTTATGTCATTGCTCAATATTTTGATGTTTAAATATTATGTTCATGTTTTGAAGTCCAAATGTATATGGTTTGTTTTATTTTCTCCATGATTACCCTTACTGAGCATTTTATCTCACCCTTTATATGTTTTCTTTTCCCCAAGGATTTAAATAATGGTTTTAGGTAAGAAAACAAAAAAGGGAAGATCTTTATGGGAGATGTTGAAGATCTTTCACCACGATTAGAAGATTATATTCTGAGTTTCCAAAGACACTAAAATATTTTGGTCCTTTGGTGTCTGTTTTTGTTATATATTAAGTATTCTGAAAATGTAATGTAAGTTCCATGTACGTTAAGCTTTGGGTCTCTATAGTTGGTATCAGAGGGAAGGTTTAGTTATCCTTTGGAAACTAGGATGCAAGAAGTTTAGTGAAATCCCTAGAGATATTTCTAAGGTATGTCTAGGGATGTCCCTAAGGATAAGTATACGTATAGGTTATAGTCCTAGAATTATGGTAATGATATTATAAATAAAACTAAGATGTTAGATATTGAAGGTACTCCCCCTTTATTATGTTGTTTTTCCTAGCATGATTTTTTCCTCTCACACTATTCTTTTTGGGTTTTAGAAAATGGCTGGAAATAGGAATATTCATGATAATAGAGGATATGATGGACAATGGAATGATATTATTCATGGAAAATCAAATGAAATGGGATTAGGAAGTCCAAACATCATTATTATGCCTAATCAGCAATCTCATAATATGATCAATTATCTCAACTTTGGTAAGTTTCCTGACTTAGCTAATAAGAGAAAGATGGAGTTTCATGGAGATCATAGAGGAAAGAAAGTTCAATTTCTCTGATGTAAATCATGTTGGAAGTGGAATCAAAGAGAATGTTTCAAAGGAACTGAAAGATGCTTTGGGTGCGGAAAAAAAGGGCACAAATCCAGTAAGTTCAAAGGAAAAGGTTCAGTTAACACCATGGAGAAGGATAATGGTATTTCTACGACATCAACAATGATTAGATGTTTTAAATGTGGAATGTATGTGCATTATGCAAAACAATGCCCTAATGGAAAATCTCATGAATAGAATCCGCATGGTCATATGGGAAGTATTTATGTGGATGATGATGAGGAGACTACAAATGATATATGAGATGAAAGAAGTGTTGAAGCTTGGTCAATGGTTTAAGAAGGTACTCGAATGATTTATGTTTATCAAGAGTTATGTTGTATAGTTAATGGTACTATGGAATAAAGACACATCTAATTATTATCACACTATTGTTTTTTCTAATGTATTTGAATGTATATGTCTAATGGTACAGGTAACCATGAAAGGCTAATTCATATATTTTTGGAAAGTAGATGATATGCGCATAATGAAGGGATAAAGAGATAATGAGATGTTTTATAGTATTGATGAGCTCATGGCTGATATAAGGCCAATGTGATATCATGGGTTGAGTATATATAAATTTTGGGATTTTGGTATGTGGAAAGAGTTAACTTTTGACAGCATTCATGTTTTCACTAAGGTTCAATGGGTATTCATTTTTCAAGAGAATACATGATTAAGGTATTCACATGTTTGGAATGTGACCAATAAGATATATATTATATGGGTGATAAATTATGGTATTCACATGCTTGGTTGATGAAATTGCTAGTAATCGTTTTCTTTATACTATAAGATTGGACAGAAGTATTTTCGATAAGCTTAAACGTTGGAATGGATTAAGTTGGACATTAGATACAATTCTTTAAGGCTATAACTTTTTTCAATATTATTTATAGAATGTTATAATAGTGTAGTTTTAGAAAAAGGACAACCCATAGGACGAGTGACAACCCATCGCGTCGGACAAGGTTGTTGGAATCGAACCCACAACCGAAGTGCGACGTGCCTTTATCTCCAACCACTGACCTATAGGAAGTCCTTAGTTAGTAGAAACTAGTTTTATTTTATTTAGCAGGATGACAGATGAAGTATAAGTCCATTTTGAAACCATATCCGATTAATCTCACCAAAGATGGACTTATGTATATAACTTTTTCTAACCCCGTGTTTGAGACATATGAAATGACCTATCATTCTATTGCATGATCTGTTAACACTTCGCAAAAGACAAATTCATCTACATTTCTTTAAGAAATGAAGTGGAAATTGTCTAGGCTCGAGCAACGTTGAGTTTGTACCAAAATCAACTAATTATTTCTTTTAATTCAGAAATTCTTCAAATTTAGGGAAATGATGTTGAAAAACAAAAGTGTTGTCCTAGTGCTCATATATCTGATAAATCAGATGGTACCTTAGATCATCAAAATTTTATGGCTTTTTGACTGTTGGATTTTTCATAGCCCTGTTCTCTACCACTCTCCATCAAAACTTGATGGTTAGATTTCTCTTCCATATCCATATTTTCACCTATGATCTCTTATGTGGGAACACAAGTGATGACTTACTTTGCGTATCCATTTTGTTTCTAACATTAATTTTTAAAAGTAAGTTTTAGTATTCCTTTTTACGATGTGGGTTTCTATGAAAGAAACTCTCAAGTAATAAACCATTTATAACCCCAATGAATTTCGAGGGCGAAATTCCTTTTAAGGGGGGTAGAATGTAACACCCCGAGATTTTATGAGATATATTGTTTTTAATTTCTTTGATGTATTCTATTATACACTACACCAAGATTAGCTTGTACTATACGCAACACCGTATTATCTTTCATTATACGCAAAACTATTCTTGGCTCATGTTACACAATTACATGTTTTATTCCTATGATATTTTATCATGATTGATGATCCATTTTGTTCTATGCCTTACGTACTGCCATGTTTTATGTCATTGCTCATGATTTTTATGTTTAAATATTATGTTCATGTTTTGAAGTTCAAATGTATATGGTTTGTTTTATTTTTTCCATGCTTAACCTTACTGAGCATTTGAGCCCACCCTTTATATGTTTTCTTTCCCCAGTATTTAAAGAAAGGTTTTAGGTAAGAAAACAAAAAGGGGAATATCTTTATGGGAGATGTTGAAGATCTTTCACCATGATTAGAAGATTATATTCCGAGTTTCCAAAGACACTAAACTATTACAGTCCTTTGGTGTCTATTTTTGTTATATATTAAGTATTCCGCAAAAGTAATGTAATGTCCATGTACGTCAAGCTTTGGGTCTTTACACATTACATCCACTAAAGGATCTACCAAAATATAGAAGTAGTTTTAGTACCTGGAAACCATTTTTAAATTCATATTTTCTTTCCACTTGGAAACATTTGTGTTACTTACTACATCCTTATAGGTTAGAAAATCACTATTACCAACTAGAAATGAGTCACCATCACCATTGACTAGAAAACTATACCATTTTGGTTATCTAACCACTCTTATACTCCTACATAGTACTTTTGCCTTTGGAACATCTTCTTCCATGGGGTTTATGGAACTTTTTATTATTCCAACTGTTTTATACCTATAACATAGACTTCATCGAAGTATATCTCTATCATATTATCACTTTTAGAGATGTTATCCCTCTCAAGGAATATGGATTTTCCTGCCAATTTTACCTTTTTTTCTACAGGGTTGTATTAGTAATATCCACTTGTTTCCATGGGTTATCCTATAAAGGTACACTTTGGGTCAGGGGTGGAAGTTCATTTCATGAAGAGGCCATAACAAAATCTTCCCAATCCCACATATATATTCACAACAATACATGTTTGTTTTTATTCCCTAATTGGTATGGTATACCATATTCTTCTTTATTTGGCACTTGGTTTAGTATTTGTACTATTATTTTTAATGGATATCCTCAAAAGGATAATGTAAAACTCAATGAATTATCATTGATCTAACTGTGTCTAACAAGGTGTGGTACATTATTTTTCTTATACAATTCCACTAAAGTGTATAAGGAGAAGTGAGTTTAGATGAAATCCCAAACACTCATAAATATTCAATCAAGTCTTGACTAAGATATTTTCTAGCATGGTCTGAGTACGATTTCTTAATATTCATAGAAAGATGGTTCTAAAATTAATTCTTGTATTCCTAAATCTCTCAATGAAATTTAACTTATACCTCATTAAATAAACATTTCTATATCTACTAAAATCATTAGTAAAAGTTAAGAATTATGAGTACCCACCACTTGCTTCAACTAGAAATGGTCCACACACATTGGTATGAATAATTAAAGAATATCTTTGTACCTTTCACCTTTTCCACTAAATGGGTTTGGTTCATTTTTCATTATAATCATGTGTGGCATACACCAATTGGTTTTAGTTAAAATGAATCCAAATATCCATATTTGTGTAATTTTACCAAAAACAATTCATTTACATGACCTGGATGGTGATTCTATAGTTATTTATGGTATGATCCATGTTAATATGTTTCGATATCGATTATCATTACTTGGTTCGTGTAATCCAACACAGAAAGAATATTATTTAAATGTTCCTTACCATTAGAAGTTTTATATTTATAAAATAAGAAATACTTATTCCAAAAAATGAACATAAAGTCATTAATATCATGTTCAAATATAGAAATATTTTTTTGGGTTAGAGGTAACCCAAAATAAAAATCCATTAACACCAAGATCATTCATGTTAGCAATAAGAAGTGGTAGTCCCTGACAGCCAAAAATCTAGTTTGCCTTTGTTTTCTTCTTACTCATATAACCCCTCAGTTATTATTTCATAATATACATGGTTCCTATATTTGAATACAAATGAGAGAACAAAAAATTGTATCTAATATGAATTTTTAGAATAAAATAAATTGAAACTGATAAAAATGAACTCAAAGATTCCCCTTACTTATTTGGATGGGTGTAGTTTTTCTTCCAATGACCCTTCTTAATTAATGAAAAATAGATAACATCACTGTGATCTTTATCTTCATGGAAGGGTATTTCAAAGTAGTTTTGGATTAGATATATTTGCATCGCCTTTTTGTTTATTCACCATAAGGATGGATGGATTTTCACGCTTCATCTTTTTATCTACATGGAAAATAAGTGTGAATGGATATAAAAGAGTCCTCTCAAGGTTTTTTATATTAAAATTTACAAACAAATAGGGATAATATAAAAGGGAGTGATTCATGAATGATATCACCATGAAGTTTATCAGGTAGTTTAAACTCTCGAACCTCTAGAAACTCAATGTATTTAATGAGCTTGAATACGTGAGGCCCAGCTGGCACACCCTTTCCATGTTTACTCTGAAAGAGTTCCTTTGATATCTCAAACCATTCTTATCTTTCCCTATCCTATAATAGATGATATAGATTCTCATGTATGATAAAATTACCTATGTTTTTATAAGATATCATGAGTTTACTGGACATAGAAAAAAGCATAAAACACTGAATGTCGACCATGTTGTTCATGTTTTTTAATAGAAAAAAAACTCGTCATCACTCTCCTCCTTAGAAGGAGGATCAAATATTGGGGATTCCATCATGTAAGATTTCCATTCATGGTGCAATTCAACCTAGAGGTGTTTAACACATTCCTGGAAGTTACTGCTTGAGTGGAAATGTTCTTTCTCTAATATTGATCATAAGGATAGTGTGAATGATGAAAATTACATTTATTCTACAATTTTATAAAGAAGATTATTAGTATTTTTATTAATTATAATTTATAATAGAAATAATTAATTTTTATAATTCTCCCACTAATTTATAAATTCCCAATATCCATCTCTATTAGACTCAAAATGTTTAGTTTCCAGGAAATTCTTGTGGCATGGATCCATATGACCATTTGCTTAACCCTGATGAAGGTTAGTCAAGCTATTTTAAGGTATTTATATAGGCTGGTATTTTGTAACTATGTTATAAAACTCCTTGATCCATTGAGTATATTCCCTAGTCCTAAAATCCTAACTTAGATTTCCTTAACACTTGTATCCAAGTTACATTAAGTTTAGCGTGGTTACTTCTCTTGATTTCTTCTGGTTATGTCAACCTATAACCTTCATAATAACTCTAGTATAAAATTTTCCCAATGAGGGTTATTCAAACGCTTATTTCATTGGATTTCATTCATAAGTAAGTAATGTAAACCCAAGTATAAATTAGTATTTAATTGAGGTATTTTATTTACTATGTATAACATTATCATATTTTATCTTTTACGTATCTTTTTAATATTAATTGTATTTTACTTAATAGATTTAAAATGTTTAATACAAAAATTATGTATAATCTATTTATTTAAATTCCATATTTTTATATTAATTCATATATTTATGGTTTCACAGTCTTTCATCTACAAAATAAATAATTCATAAGATATAAATAATTAAATAAATAAATGACCTAATCATGAGATTATCTAATGTTTGATGTAACACCCCAACAGTTTATAGTATATTTCTATTAAATAAATTTTAATATTCAATATCTTATGGTAAATTAAACCCCTATATTTTAAAATAATGACATTGTGTTTGATAGCATATACGACACACAACACTGAGCTTAAACAACACAAAAAATATATTATTTAAATATGATTGTTATAACCTAACTATTGAATTGGAGGGAATGAATAGAATTAAATAATTAATAAAATATAAATAAATTTAAAACTGAATATTTTTTTTGAAAAACTCTTAATAAATAATCACTCAGCATTTAATAACGCTTTTTTATTCTATAAAAATGTGTTTCCTTCAATAATAATTTTATTTCTTTTTGGAAAAAAATATTATAATTAACCTTTTGATTTTTTTTAGAAATGTTATTCTATAAAATAAAAAAAATTGAAGTCAAAATATTGATATTAATATAGGGTGGTAGTTTTTGATTTTTTATAAAAATATTGGGTTTTCAATGTATAGTGAAAATACTGATTTTTTGTAAAACTCTCATTTATTTTAAGAAATTAAATAATTAAAAATTCCAATTATTATTTTAAAATGAATTAAAAGTATAATAATTATTATTTAGTTATATTTAATTCCTTTAATTACATTTATATCTTCTTTAAAAGGGATTTTAATATGTGTTTATTTTTAGACTTTTAAACATATATTTTCTAAAAACAGTTTTAAAGTGCATAATGTTTTTCCATTATAACTGATTAGAATAATCCATAATGAGGAATGATTTAAATTAAATTAATATATTATATATCTATAAATATTAATTTAAATTCATTTAATTTTTATTACCTTTCAAATATTTATTATAAGATAATCTTGTACTTGAAAAATGCATTTCTTAAAAATTTATTTTTTCGACATGTCTACAGGTTTATTTTTAAATTAAATTATGTCACTTTTGTGAGTTGAATTTGGTAAAATGTATTTAATTTTTTTATTTAAAATATATAATATTATCTAATATGCTCAACTGATTCTTTTACCAAATTAAATTGTAAAAATAATAGAAATTAATTGTCGTGATTAAGGTAAAACCGAGTTTACCAGGGGTTAAAATAAGAAGATAAGAGTTAAAAATGACCTAAAACTTGTATAATTATTATTTTATGGACATATTTTTATCTTATATTATCCAAGGTTCAATCATAGTCTATTTTAGAGCCTTCTGGATTCTGAAAAACTTAGGTCCGTTTCATTCTTTTAAAAAACTCCAAGTGTGTTCTTCCCCCACTTATAAAAGGATACCCCCTATACTCCAAAATTCACACTTAAAAATAAATTTATTTAGTAAAATACCTAAAAAATACCTTCCTTAATTCCCTACCACCATCGTTGATTCATTGGTTTGATCATAAATTCAACCTAGGAAGGCCTTCGGTGAAAAACTAAAGAGGTCGTCCGAAGAAGAGGTAACGATATTAAATGATCATTTTTTTAGTTCTACTTCCACCTACGTAAAATATTATTAAATAATTTAGATTTAATAACACCATAATGTTTTAATTTAATAACCTATATCCATATCCTTTTCCATAAAATGGTAAAAAAATCATCGATCGTGTGTACGACAAACTACCACCTCACGAACTGATATGACTTGTTTTCAATTGACACGACTCAAGGTTGGATATAATGGGGGATTTAATGTATATATATAATATTTATGATATAATTATAATTATCTAATTTTAATATCAAATATACCTTTTTAAATTTTATTTTATTTAAAATAAGATAATGTCGCTCGTGTGTACATCGAACTACCACCTCGCAAAGCGATGTGATTTGTTTTCACCTATGATTTACATGGAAGGTAATAGGGATAAATTTAATATATATATGTTATATATATGAAATGATATTTATTATATAAAATCATTATATCACCCATTTTTTAACCTTCCACCCATTATGAAATGATATCTTCGCTTGTGTGTATGTATGGCTTACCATCTCCAAGAAGCAGTACGATTCATTTTCTATGTCCGATTTTCAAGGATGGTTTTAAAAGTCTATATAATGATTATAAATGACATTTATAAAATTATTATAATTTAGATATTTTTTATTTATATGCTATTCTTAAAATAAGGACTTTAATGAAAAAGCATACATGATAAAAAAAGACAATTAACACCAGAAACAATGAAAATAATGAAATATTATTAACAATGGGTTATAAAATGTTATAATAGGAATATATATGATATTTTAAATATTAATATGGTTCTGGAATAAATTAATAACATTCTTAAAAAAATTATATATTAGTTTAATTCTTTTTCAACTAAAGGAAAGCAGGATATAATGGATTTTGTCTCGATTTCTATTTCATTGAGACATATTAGTTAATATACACCTATTCACATTTATGTGGTGTATATAATTACCGTTTGATGTATTTAACATGAATGTATCTTTATTCATTATGGTAAATTTTTTAATACATGTTTATTCATTCAAGGGGTTATAATTTGAATGTTATAAAAAAGGTAAGAATTTATTTTACAATCTCATTTTTAAGATTTATTTTACTCTTGTTAAATGAATCTCATCATTAATCCTTCTTAAGATTCAATTATTCTAATAAATATACATATTATTTGTATCATTTATGTGATTATTTACTAATATTTATACATTTATGTACATATGGAGTTTACTTTGAATGTTATTTGATTAACTGGGGCAATACTGATAAATACACACTCTTTACTCAATATAGATATTTGATGATAAGTAATATTATTCATGAATTAAATCAATTATTTGATACTTGATGAATGTTTTTGAAATGTAGTGATTGGTGGGATTGGGAATTATATATCCCCACAATGCATCGATAGGTCTCGTTAGACAAGACTTTTAGCTAAATTGAATTTGTCTTTACCCATGGTTTTAAACTATCTTGTGAAAGTTCTTGATAGTAGTGGTATCATGATTCTTAATATAATGAAGTTGAATAATTACAAGATTTATTCATTGATAAATCAATTATTATTATTATCCATTATATTTTCACATTTATATTATCTCTATATATATTTCATTATTATTTTAATGATTAAATGGCATGTGCATTTAGGTATTTACATTTCCATATTGACCATGCCATGTTTCACACTCATGTTATTAATTAAATGGAATGTTTTTTCAGTTATTTACCTTTTCATAGTTATTATTATTTGTTTACTCAAGATACTTCTTGCATTATGTAACCATTATAGGGAATTTGTGACCACCCTTATTTTTTTTCCTCTCTAATGGATATAAGGAATATTTCTTTGAATGATTTTCAATGATGCCGAAAATTTTATTTTCTAATGTTATATATTTTATTACCATTATAAAATAGGCAACATTTATGTATTTGGTTCTTCATGAATACTAACATATTCAGTCCTTTTGTATTTTAAACTTGTATCTAAAACCAATGTAATAAAGAAGACACCATCTATGGGTTACTGGAGTGAGGGTCATTACTACTGGTATAAGAGCGTGTTTAGTAGAAACCATAGGAATTAGATTTAGGAAAACATAGATTAGGGAAAATAACACTATGATATACTTTGAGGAAAAGTATAGAAGAATATTCTAAAGTATTATTGGGGAATAGATTGTGGGTTTACAAGCAAGACATCTCTGTTTGGATACTACAAGTCAATTTAGTTCTGGCAAAGATGTACCTAGAGGTAGTAACTCTAAAAAGAAGATGTCAGGGTTGACTTGAGTGTTACCTGGTACATTAAAATGGGCCATATTGGGAACTTGGTTTAAAACTCTCGGGGGATAGGTTCTTTAAAATTATCACTATAAAAAAAACCGATGTTTAACAACGCCAATATTTATGAATGCTATAAAAGTTACTGATAAATGGAATCTTTATCAGTGATAAATAAAGTGATGATAAACTTAACCCTTTATCAATAACTTCTTCTTAGCGTTGATAAATGTTACCCATTATTAGCACTTTATTTTTAGAGCTGATAAGGGGTAACATTTATCAATGCTTTATTTTTAGCACTGATAAAGGGTACCCTTTATCAGCGATATATTTTTAGTGCTCATAAGGGAGTCCTTTATGAGTTCTTGTTTATAACTAATAAAGGTCTGAATAAATAAAATGAAATAAATTAAAAAAATTAGTTTATTAGAAAAATATTGCAAATTTTATTAATTAAATAATTATTGATAAAAAATAAATAAGTTGGTTATAATATATATAAACTATAAATACTAATAAATAGTATGTATTAAATATATAGATAAGAAAAATAAAAATTAAAAAAATTAAAATCAAAAGTAAATTTAGAAAAATATTAAAGATGTGATTATTTAGGTGATTATTGATAATGTTAATAAATAATATATATTTAATATATAGATATATATTAATATATATAAATATGATTTATATATTATATAAGCACTATATTTTGTGAATAATGGATTATAATTAAAAATTAATATTAATTTAAAATAATGACTAATTCTATAGGGTATTGGACATATAATAGAACGTTGTTTGATTTTTCAATTTAACATAGATCAAAATGTGTGTTACATTGATTTCACATATACATAATTAATGAATTTTTATATACAATATATACACTCTAATATTATCCATTTTTTAAATATTGTTAAAGTGTACTTATTTTAAATTTATTCAATTTCAGTCATTTTTAACATGCGTGAACTTAAAATTAAATATTCATAAATAATTTAAAAATATATCTGTAAAAAATATTTATAAATAAATATTTATAAATAAATACTGATAAATAAATATACTTAAAAAATTACATGTAATATTTATAAAATTATATATTTTTCATTATAAATAACTAAATACTTTATTAAATGTATTTATATAATTATAAATAAATAATTATTTATATTTAAATAATTATTGAATTTATAATAAATTTTCTAAAATAATGAATATATTTACTATATTTATATTTATATATATTAATTATATATATATAATTAAATAATGATATAAATATTATTTTTTAAAATATTTATATAATTATAAATAAATAATTATATATTTAAATAATTATGATTTTATAATAAATATATTTAAATAATGAATATATTTACTATATTCATATTTTTCATCACTTATTTAAAAGTGCTTATAAAAGTCCCATGATCTAATTAAAAAAACCTAATTTGTTGTGAACTCGTCTTGATATTAGAAGCATTATGCAGAATCCACCCCATTCCAATATGCCTCCTCAATTAATCGAAGCTTAAATAACACAATCCCACTCGAATCACAAAAACACACTACGTCTAGTTTCTCAAACATCATCCAACATCTGGTGTTGAGTTAAATTAGTGTTTCCAAAGAAAACATCAAGATATGGATCTAAGGGTCTCATATTTTCTTTAACCTAGAAAGGTATCCCTATGTTTTACTTTTTAGGTTTTTATTTCCTTTCTATATTTTTCATTTCTAGATCCAAATCCAAGGGTTTCCAATATTCCTATGTAGGTATCGATTTTCTTTCTGTATTTGTGATCTAGTTGTTTTATATTGTTTTTCTTTTGTTAATGATCTGTTGTTTTCTTGAATCCTGTTTTAGATATCCTACTTTGGTCTTTTTAAATTGTTTTTTTGAATAAATTTACATTTTTGTTGATATCTATACCCTAGCATACTCTATAAGCATTATTTTGATTCTATTTGGAAATATTAGTGAGTCATCTCTAGTCCGTAGATAAAACAAGTAAATCTTAGTGAATCATCTCTATTTTGGATAGATATTGCAAGGGTTGGTGTGTTTTTATCACTTTTTGTGATATATATTTTATGTGTGTTATTTATTTATGAAAACTTCTTTATAGACATCCCTAAAATCTCAATTATGGTTCAATGCGTAATAGATTACCATATTAAGTCAGTTTTTGGTTGGTTCCATGAATATATGTAAGAAAATTTGATCACAACACACACAAAAAATAAAAATAAAATTCAATGAAATAGTAAAATGGGACATTTTTGGATGACTTCAGTTAAGCCATTCAGATCCGAATAGAAAGTTATCATTATTCTGAAAACTAAACCAATTCATATAGATTAACTAAACTGAACTGAACTAAAATGAAAAACATGTCTGGTTTCAGTTGGTTTAGATAATGCAAGGAGACCCTATTTTTTGACATATAATGATCCAAATTTAAAAATCATACATCCTAATACATGTGTGTATATCATAAACTTTTTATTTCATTGTTTTTATTCTAATTTATGTACAATACCACATCATTGTCTTAGTATTGTTGAACCCTTTTCTAAACCTCTTTTAGACGATGTTATAATTTTGTGTAACTTTTCATGGTATATTTTCAATGAGCCAATTCATTAATAAAATATATTTCATGCATGTTAGAAATTACTCACTAAAAAACTAATTATTGACAAAACCTTTAAGAAATAATAGGATTTAATGAAAAGGTGATATGTGGACTGTGGTAAATTTTTTTAGTTTTTTTTGGGTTGGGCCACTTGCCAGTATAGTACATATATTGACTAGACCAGACTCATTTTTTTGAGTATTCATTCAATATTAGCCTAAACAGGTTTATCATTTTTAGGCTCGCTAAATGTGGGCATTGTCCTGGTTCGGTTCAGCTCATCATGCATAAAAACAGTCAGAGATATGATCATCCTCCACTATTTGAATTTGTGAAATGATTTATTGAAAAATGAAATAAGTTAGTTTTTTTTGTCGTTGAGAAGTTGGATACTGCATTTCTGATGCAGATGTAGTTTGATTTGTTTTGGTTTTGGTTGGTAAACCCTCATCATGGTGACACTAGGTTTGAGGTTTTATGATTTTGATGTTGTTTTTGTAGAATAATATCATCATTATTATTTTGTTGTTGGTTAGTAATTAGGAATCTAGATAAATTAGCCTGCATATGCTCGCATCTAGGCCAGGTCGATAGTTGTTAGTTCAATTTAAAGACCCTAAGTAACAGAAAACCAAAGAACCTCAGTCTAATTTAACTACCAAAGTTTTTTTTTCTCTCACTCGCTTCGTCTCTTCCACCATATTTTCTCATCTATCTTCCCCTCTTTCTCGTACACTTGACGATGTTATCATTTTCATTATTTAGTCTTTTGATTGAGAAATCAATTCTAGGTGATCTCATTTATTTTTTTCACTTTGACACAGTGCTTGTGAGGTTTATATACCATGTTGTTGAAAATCCATATTGCAGGTATAATCTAGATACAATCCCATATTGGAATGTTATTTGAAAATACTGGCCCAGTAGAGAGTTATTTCTTCATATACGTGGATCGTTGAGGAAATGTTTTAGATATAGATAATATCCAGAACTAATTTCGTTTATTATTTAACTTTTTTATTCTCTATTTTCATGTATCTGAGATAGTGGAATGTCTCCTAATTTTCTACTACCGGTTTAGTGTTATCTTGTATCTTTGTCTAGTTCATGCATTTATTTGGCCCGGGTGCGGGCATTGAGCACAATATTTTTATTTCGGAAGAGTTGAAATCAGAGAAGGAATTTGAAGAGAGAGACTGAAACAAGCACTTATTTATATGAGAGGAGTACCCAATTAATGAATAATATATTGCTATAATCATTGAATTAGTTGACAATTTTTCATCTTTCTAAAAATCTAGATAGTTGTTCTAACATTGTTAAAATTCATAGTTGTTAATTAATTTTCCTATATAAAATTTCTCAATTTTTTTATGAGCTCATTTAATTTTACCTATTTTCTACCTTGGAAATAAACATGTTTATTGGGCCTCATTTCTTACTGTAGATGAGCATATCCACCAAAATCATATCAACCTTCTATATGTAGGAGTGGTTTCACAGGTATTGCAGGATAGAGATTTCGACTCTCCTTCATGGAAGCACCTCCTTCCCTAATATTTTATCCCATTTAGGGTCTGTTTTTTTGTTTTTTTGCTTCATTTCCTATACGGGTGGTTTCTCCGGAATAAGTGAGGTTGGATATCCAAGAATCGTCACTATATAAATCTCCTTTCACTTTTGGAAACTCATATTCCTCGGTGAGATTTGTTGAATGAGAAATAACTAAGGTTTCCGACAAGCCAACTCAAGATCGACATTATCTGACTGTGCCACATTGGATCGGTGTTATCCAGTTGTTTTTTATCATGAGACTCTAAAGCATGTCACTTTCTGGTGTGGCGGCTCGAGACTGGCTTTCATAGGCTGCATTACTCGAAATATTGTTCTTTCTAATCATAACACATAAAGATCTATGGTTTCTAGCACATCAGGTCAAGAACTAGTTTTCTCCGGCCACACCGTTCCATGTATAGTGTTCTCTAATCCCGTTTGAATCCACTTATTGGAGAGATCTAGATATCCATACTTCAATAGGTCTAGCGTTGTGAGTTGTTCTTTACTAAGTTTGTTGTTTCTGGTTTTGTCATGTATTGGACTTTGTTTTAATTTTGTTTTTTCTATTGCTATTAGTCACATTTGTTGTATGCTATAATCTCGGTTAATTTTCTTTGAGAATTAATAAATTAGTATCTTGGGGTGGTGTTCTTTCTGTGGTGTAGGGCCTAAAAGGGGTTTCAAACCACATAAATCCTCATGTTCTTACTAGGTTGTATTCTGATCTTACCCCACAACAATAGCATTGTAATGTTGTATCAATTAGCTACCCTATATTTATTGATATAGATATTGTTATTTGTAATAAAGGATAGGGAAAATTTTATTTTTTTTTCTATATCATGTAAGATGTTAGGTTTGCTTATGTCTAAAGCCTTTTCTTATATTTTAGAGTGCGTATGCAGATTATTTGCCACTTTTTGTATTACAATGAATTATACATATCTATGATTTTATGCCCCATTTTATGGACTATTTGTTATGAGTTTCCCTAATTTTATATTATATGAGCCAATTCCTCAGTTAAAAAAGCTCAAAAAATAATATTAATCTTTTTCCTTGGGATTTAAAAGATGAGTAACAAGGAGAAAGCATCAGGTAGCAAAAAAAACCCCAATAGATTTTCGCAAGTCAATTTGAGGATAGCCTATTGTTATGATGCTCAACTCCAGTGTGGATTATTGTGGTATGCTTTTTTTGACATATCAAACCCCATGTTGTCATTGTTATTCTAAAAAACATGCACAGTTGGGGTTTACCTGATAAAGAAAAACTGGGCATGAAGAAATGAGGATCAAATTTCTAATCTTGTACATGTAGCATGTTAATTAATTATTATAGCAGTTGAAAATTTTCTATGTTTGAATTTTGGCACGTCTTGATGGATATATGAACATAGAAATGGAAGAAACCATGGAGTACATGAGTATTCAAATGATAAATAAATACGGAGATGCTTTTATCTGTGGAAACAATAGTAATGATAAATAATTTTTTCTAATCCATTTTTTCATAAAAATAATACAGTGTACCCCTTTACCCAGTATAGTTCTATAAATTATCACATCATATAGAACACTAGACTATGTATCCTGACAATCATTCATGTTTTTGAGTGGCAAACTATTTCATTATCTTCTCATAAACCTTGTGTCAAAATCTTTTTCAAAGTTAAGGTTTGTATTTGACTATCCCACACACTGCTATAATTTGTAAAGTTGAATATAATTTTCCTGAAGAAGGGATTCAAGGATTTATTTCATTATAGTCTTGACCCAATGGTATATTCAAGATGGGTCTAGGTATGATTAACTTATCAATATTGGGCCTTCTTGATATATCCCAAATGGGTCTAATCTATTCTTTTCTATATGGAGCTAGAAATGGAAATCTATATTGAATTACCTAAATGCGTTTTTCTTTAAAATGGTAGTTCTCTTTTTGATAATTTTGAAATTACATTATATATTTATAAGATTTTATTTTATGTATATAATAATGTGTATTTATGTAATTGTATAAACCAATAGTTGAAATGTTTATAATATAGTTTTTTGTATTTGTGTTGGAAATTTCTTTAAATTTGAATTATGTATTGGGATTTTTTTTATATCTAGTCTGTTTATGGTGTTGAGGTTTGCTGATATAGCACATTGCAGTGTTGTTGCAGTGTGTTGTTTCAACACACTACACTATGTCCATTTATCATCACTTTTAAAACACTGATAAAGGACACATTTATCAACAATTTTATAAGTGTTGATAAAGTTCAACATTATCAGTAATGAAAAATGGGGCCTTTAGCATACCTAAATAAATGAACTGATAAAGGAGTACTTTATAAACCCTTATAAAGGACCCATTAATTTTGAAATTACATTATATAGTTCTAAGATTTTATTTTATGTATATAATAATGTGTATTTATGTAATTGTATAAACCAATATTTTAAATGTTTATAATATAGTTTTTTGTATTTGTGTTGGAAATTTCTTTAAATTTAAATTGTGTATTGGGATTTTTTTTGTTGATATATATTCTGTTTTTGGTGTTGAGGTTTGCTGATATAGCACATTGTAGTGGTGTTGCAGTGTGTTGTTTCAACACACTACAATATGTCCCTTTATCATCACTTTTAAAGCACTGATAAAGGACACATTTATCAACACTTTTATAAGTGCTGATAAAGGTCAACATTATCAGTAATTAAAAATGGGGCCTTTAGCATCCCTAAATAAATGAACTGATAAAGGAGTCCTTTATAAACCCTTATAAAGGACCCATTCCTAGCACTGTTAAATGCATATTTTGTAGTTGTGTATCATTTTATTTAGAATCCATAATGACGAATTTGAAAATATAGATATACCTAAATAGACTAAGTTTATTATTTAGATGAGGATAGTTTACAATTTTTAGGTACAATCATGGGTTTATACGTTTAAGGTTGATCATAAGTCAAGTGTATTAAACAAATTTTTTTAGGTTTTGTGTGATAGGGATTTTATCAATATTAAGTATATTTTGGGATACATTTACGGAAATATTGACCATTGGTTTAGTATATGTTTTTGTTAAAATGTTATTTAAGGAAGAATTAGTTTATTTTTTTGATATAATAATAAAGGTATTGGTAACCTCTAAGATTTATCTTATAATTGATGTTGTGGTAATTATGGGTGATCAAAATTTGGAAATGTTAAAAGTATTATATTAATATGGTTTTAGAAAAAAGGATAACCCACATTTCAGGTGAAATCCAATCACATCCAGAATGGACATGAGACCTGAACCCACAACCAAAGGGTACTAAGAGAGACCCACATACCAATGAACTACATGATTTCCTGGTAAATAAGAAATTTTGGAAATGAACCATAAAATTTATTATTTAGAATACCTAATTCATGAAACTATTTCACTATAAAGTATATATTTATTTTAAGAACCCAATACCATCTGTCAGGATTTAATTGCATGGGTTACATATGATTTAGGTACCTAAAACAATAGTAATTCTTTACCTGTAGTTTGAAACTACACTAATAAATTCAAATATATTTTGTATGAATTCCACTATAAGAAGAGATGAGTAGACCAAAGTCTTTTAGCCTTAAAATTACATGGAAGTGAGACCCCATGTTATATATCATACAATGAAAACAAGGTCCATCCAACTACAATTCAACACATCGATAATTTAATTGAAACAATTCCCACAACATGCTTATATCATTCGAATGGTATAAAACATACAAAGACTGCATTTTTCAACTTTAACATAAACTGGACAAAATAATCTCTTAGGAAAATAAAATTAATTCAATTAAGTTAACCGATTTTATTCTATATTTTTTAAAAAGAAATTAATAAATAGAAAAATATATATAATTAAATATTAAAATTGAAAAAATAAATATGATTAAGAGAAAAAATTTATTCGATAAACTCAATTTATTCTTTATTGGTAAATACAATTCTACATATTCAATGTCAATGGAAGACCTAAACTAAAAAAATTAATTATATAAAAATAATATAAAAATGATTCACATTAAATAGTCTAAATTAACTCTCTCCAATGTATCCATAATATTTAGTCAAATAGAAACTTCATAATCTTTCAAAGATGGTGAAAATGATCAATAAAATTTATTTTGAATCATTGGAATGGAAAAACAATACTAAAAATGATCCAAGAAATATCCACATGAGTAACATAAAGTAGAGGAAGTTTGATAATGAGAACAGTAAGGGATTGATTCCTATATTGATAGGATGTTGTGAGGTCATGACGACATATCCCAGGCCAAGCCACAATACATTATTTGCACCATATCATTCGAGTTGGTACCTTTACTAATCTACCTCTGGTATCATTCTTCTCTCTCTCACCAAGTTATTCATTCATTCCTTTTCATTTTCTCCTATAAGTGAGTAAGATTTTTTACTGGAGTCTCATATAAGAAATATGTATATCTTGATTCATATTATTTTAGGATGTGTAGTAATATCTTGATAACATATTTGAGATCCAACTAAAAAGTTCACATTCATTCCATTCTAACAACCATCCAAGTATTTGGTCCTTCTAGCTTATTGAAAATTCCATTTTTAGATTTTCAAAATGCCTCTTTATGGGTGAGAAGTAACAAAAAATTGTAGGATACACATCATAACATTCCAGATTAAAAAATCAAAAATCAAAACACATCACAGGCACAAAACTCGATGAGACATCGAACAATGAGGAACCTACATCAGTTGATAGAATGATTTCCATCATCCTCATGAGTCAGAGGAATCGTCATCATTATCCTATCACCACAATCGCTATCATCATCCATGACCATTCCAATAATTCAGAGATTACCGTACATCATATCCCATAACCACCACCATATAACCCCTATAACTGACCACCACTAACCATTAGAACCATAAAGAAGAAACTGCTCCATGGCCATAATAAAGAAACAAAAAACACACACAAATTTACATATACACCAAACAAGAGAAGGCTTTAGTCGATTATTCCTCTTGGAATATCAAAAGTCTCGAGTCAATTACTCTTCTTGGTGAAACCAAAAGACTTAGGTAGAATATTTTTCATTTAAATAAAAAAACTTGATTTGAGATTATCCTCTTAGTGCTAAAAAATCCAGAAGTTGAGATCCTCCTCTAGGAAATAAAAAAACCTTGAGTTGAGATTATTCTCAATGGAATAGAAAATCCTTGAGTACAGATCCACCTATTGGTGAACATCCATTAATAAAACTTCTCCAAGTAATATAAAAAATTCCTTATATTACCTTAGAATCAGATTCTTCTTGTTTCAAATAAATCTAATTCTAAGGGGGGTGACTTGTTGGAACTGAAATATATGGTGTTCACATTTCCATGCTAGAAATAATATGATCATCAATCAGATGAAATTAGTTGTGTTGAAGAGAAAACAACATCACCCTCAATAAATAAGACAAAAATGGGATGTTTTTCCTTAAAACAAATTCTCAGTCCAGTGATGTGGTGGTGAGAACCACCCCCTGTGAGTAGGTCACGAATTTTATCCATTTATTATGAAAAGGTTATCAAAAACATAAAACTAGTTTTTAGGGTATTTTTAACAATTTTTTCTATATAAAATTACATCTATGAGTAAATCAAATATCAAGAGTCACAGTTAATTTCATAGGATTCAATTTGATAGGTTGTAGAGAAAAAACATACACCCGAATCAAATGTTGTGGTCATTTAAAGTTGGAGTTTTGTGATGGAATATTTTTATAGTCCATATGCATGTCTGGAATCACGTTACATTGATCACATACCCCACCTCAAATTCCTAGACACATACCTAGGATCTTGAGGTAGTTAGTAATGCAAAATGGGAGGGTCGGGGTAGGGTGGGACAAGACCACGTGGGTTTGTCCACAAAATCCTGCATATAATGAGAACAAAAAATTTCAAACTGATCTCACCCACATAAGGCCGTAGGTTTCCCACAATTTAAAAAATATATAATATTTATAATCATTTAAATATTGTATGTTTTCTCATTTTTAATGGTTATTTTTGAGAGAAATGTGTATTTAAAATTCTTATAGTTTAAGGGGATGTGATGAAACATTTTTTATAGGTTAATGGTGGAATGTGGTGACGATGATGTGGTGGTGAATTATTGTGATGAAAAGTAGGTGAGTGGTCAGTGAGGGGCAATGAATGACAATGTTGGTGACATGGTCATGTGAATGGCAGGACCTGTGAATAAATGATGACTTTTCAAGTAATAACCAATTTCAAAAGAGGCTATTAGTGTTCTTATGGTGTCCTTTCCTATTTTCATAATAAAAAATAATATTAAATAATAACAAAATTAAATCTATCCAAAAATATTATGATTATAATAACTCTTAAAATTGAAACCATGTGTATGGGAGAAGAGTTTCCTTTTTCGAGAGGTGGGATGACACATTATATGTATATGGTGACTAATTACATTATAAATATTATAATATCATATTAAAATATTAAATATATACCTATTTAGAATTCACATGTGAATGAATGGTGAATTAATATGATAATTATAGTAAGAAATCATATTTCATGGTTTAATCATATTTTTTTATTAAAAAACCAAAAATATTAAAGATTCATATATTATAAAAAAAAAAAAATTTAAAAAATTAGGCCTGCAGGTAAGCCCGCACCTACGCGGGCTCAACTCGCATTGGACTGCACCCCTGCGGGCACAAACCTCATTGGTCTGCGCTCTAAATGAACAAATTTTTTAGGATCTCCCTATCATGAATCCACCCCATACATGAAAAACCCGTGGGTTGTGGACCCATTTTGCATCACTAGACGTAGTTACATGTGTTTATCACTCATGGTTGGGCATCTAGGTTGGGGTTTTCCTATAAAATACCTCCCTTGCCTCCCATTCTAAACATGAAAGTCCAAATGCAGACTTGAGAATCTAAGATACTTGAGCATATATTTGAGTGCATAGGACGCTCCGTGCGGTGATTTTTGAATCAAAACCAAAGGTTAAGGGATAGAAAATTTCATGCCTAGTCCCTCCATTATGGAGCCACAACTTGGGAGCCAGACCGCCTAGGCGTCCAATCACCTGAGTGCCTAATCACCTAGGCATCAACCACCCTGGGCGCCGACCACATGGGTACTAGACAACCTAGCCACTTGATCACCTAGGCACAGACTTCCTATGTCACATACCTCCAGGTCTCTAGAAAACCTTGGTGCCATATCACATGGGGATCAAATTCCATAGGAAATTCTACACCTCGGCACCAAACCACATGATTTTTCTACTACTTAGGTGCCAACACTTCCACAAAATGAGGCAAGGGAAGCCTTTCGTTTTATCATCACTAAGCAGAAAGCGCTAATAAAGGGGGGCCTTTAACAGCGCTAAAAAAATGTTGATAAAGGTGGACCATATATCAGCGCTTTTTTTAACACTAATAAATGTGTTTAATAATATTTTATAAATAATTATAATATTTATATCCAAACTTATTTTTATTTGTATATATTAAATAAAAAACAAATTCTTAAAATTAATACATTTTTTAAATAATTCATATATATATATAATGTTTTTAAAAAAGTATAAAATTATAATTTAATGTATATGTGTTTCCAATGAATTTGGACAATTAATATATTGATCATGTGTGCATACATGTTATGTATCATCATTAATGTTCAATTATAAAATACATTCTTTGTATTATTCATGTTTTCCATTGATGGTGCATTTTTATTATGTGTATTTTACTAGGTGTATATGATTAATTCATGTTACCCATATATATACTATATTCTGTTCTCAATACTTATAAAATTACATTAAATACATTTAATGAATAAATATATTTATTATATTTATAATTATTAAAATTTAAGTATATATAAATATTTTTTAAATATATTTATTTGTAATTATAATTATAACTATATATATATAAATAATTATAAAATTACAATAAATACATATATTAAAATTTTATAAATAAATATTTATAAATATATAGAAAAAATTATAAATATATTTATTTATAGTTATAATTATATATATATATATGTAAAAAATTAAAAAATTAAAATAAAAAAAATTGTTATACTACTTATAGAGGTATAAAAATATATTTATGTAAATATATTTATAAATATATAAAAATAATTATAAATAAATAAAAATATTTATAATTTTAATTCCTAAATAAATATAGATATATTAATTATATATAATTATATACAAATGCCTATAAATAAATACAAATAGTTATAAATATATTTCTAAGTAAATGTAAATATATTTAAATAATTAAAAAATTATAATAAATATATCAATTAATATATTTATAAAATTATAAATATATTTGTTATAATTATATATATATATATATATATTTATTTATAATTAGAACTATAAATAATTTATATATTATAATTTTAAATTACAAATAAATAAATATTATATTTATTAGGTATATATAAAAATAAATATATATTTATTTAAATAATTATGAATCCATAAAAAAATATTTATTATTTTCGTATATAATGATATATATAATTAAATAAATATATAGAAATATTGAGAAATAAATACAAATATTTATATTTGTAGTTATAAATAAATATATATATATATTTAAAAAATTATAAAATTATAATAAATATATTAAATATAAATATTATTGAAATTATAAATATTATAAATTTTAATTTTTTATAATTTTTTTATTTAAATAAATATTTATATATATATATGTATTCATTTATAATTATAATTATAAATAAATATATATTCATATAATTAATTATAAAATTAAAAAACATGTAGTTATATACATCTACAATCTTATAAATATATATAATTAATATATTTATTATATATATTCCTAAGATTATAAATATAATAAGTATATTTATTATAAATTTATAATTAATTATATTATAATTATATATATATATATATCATGTATATAACATTATAAATATATATAATAAAGTAAATAAATTCTTAACATTATATTTTTATCGGTGCAAAAAATGCTTATAAAGGCATGTTTTATTGTGCTTTCTGTTTTTGCATTGATAAAACATACCTTTATTAGTATTTTTCAGCTAGCGTTGATAAATGGTTAACTAGTGTTTTATAGTGAAACATTATCTTTCTCCTCCTTCCTTACACCCCTCAAGCTCTCAGGTAAGCCGGTTGTCGCTTCCACCACCGTTGCCTCCTCCTCCTCCTCCACCTCTCCTGCTGACTCCTCCACCGCGAACCCACCTTCCTCACATGCCTCTCCCCCACTGTGTGCCTCTTCTATTCTACCTTGATTCCCTTCGTTGCGTGCCTCTCCTCTACCACCTTGATTCCCTCTACTATGCACCTCTCCTCCACTGCGCAGCTCTCCTCTATCATCAACTCCTTGGTCACACACCTCTCCTCCATCAAAGGACTCTTCTATTGTACACCTCTCCTCTACCATGAACGCACCTCTGTTGTGTGAACCAGACTTTCACGGTGATTTTTCTCCTCTTTCTCATCTATTTAACATGTTATTATATTTTTATATTAATGGTCATGCTATGAATTATATGGGATAAATGCCCAGTAGAAAATCGTGGCCATTGATGGTCCTTGTTTGTGCACTAAATTAATGGCATATTGGTGGTCCTAGTTTTTAGAGGATTTTTATCATGCGAGATCAGGTTATAGGTTAGGTAAAATGACTCTATTTTATGAACAAATAGTATCAATTTTTCTTTGGTTACCATATTCACTACAAAATATTTCACTTTTTCCAACATGAACACATTTGTTGGTAAAAGTGCATTTTCTGTTGGTAAAACGTTTTACCAACATATATGTCCCTATCACTAAACTGTTGGTAAAAACGGTGTCGCTAAATCTTTTTGCGACAGATAAAATAGATCAGTTACAATTATAATAATACCAACATATAATATATATATTGGTTAAAGTGTTTAGAAATAGGTTCTGATGACAAATTTATCTGTCGGTAATAATATTAAAAATATATAATAGTTGTTTATGAATTACATTTACATACAAATTATAAATTTTTATTGTCATTAAAATTTAATGTCTCATTTATTAATTTATCACATATAATACAAATGTTATAATTATTAAACGAAACACTATTTTAACACGTTCTAAATTACATATAATATCTATTTATAAATTAAATTTGAATAAAAAAATATAAATTTTTATATTTATTAATATATCATATATAATTCATCTATTTTAATTATTAAACCAAAAAACAATTGACATGAATGTTAAAACATAGAAAAAATGTAATTATATTAATACTAAAATTTAAAACAAAAATTTTAGATTAAAAAATGTCAGATCCCCCCCCCCCACAGGATCACCCAGCAGGATACATCACACCACCAAGTACCCACATCCCATCCACACCCCACTGACCCAGCTCTAGCACCAATGACCCATCCATGCCTCAGGACCAGCGAGCCTCCAATTTGACAGTCGAAGAGCATACCCACAAGTTTCTGCTACGACACACCATCCAGCTTCAAGATCTACACCACTCATAATCAATGATCAGAACCACAAATTAGTGTAAAATACCAAAGGAAAAATAAATGAAATTACAAAAAAAAATGATCTGTATAGAAATAGATTAGAGAGGTTGATGCTTGCAGAACTCTCACACTTGCCTAAAACAGTTATGTATGTTCATGACCTATCTGGACATTGTGTGATGTTCCATTATAACCAGTTCAAGATACACAAGGGAAGAGATTCAGTGATCATCTCTGGCTTGATGCTGTCTCTGAATGTGATCTATTGCAGGATTCAACTTTTGATTGCATCTCGGAAGATGGATATGATGATCATATTGAATTAAAAAGGTATCTGAAAGTGGGGAATGCTATCAACCAGAATGTATCAGCTACTAGTGATGTATTCCTTGGTGAGATAAAGTTTAGAGGGTACAAACATCTGCTTTCTCAGATGGACAAGATCCAACATCAAAATGAAAGGGATGAACAATTGGTTCAAATGGAAATCGGTCCCACTGTTTTCCACTAAACAACGAATCCTTTAGGCATCATGTTTAACATTTTCTCATGGCATTGATGCTACGAATGTGGCTGGATTGGGATCTGATTTAATCTATTCATGATAGCGTGTTCCTACTTAACAAATGAATGTCATCCAAATAGAAAAATAACAATGAGTTAATGAAACAAACCCCTATCATAAAACCAACCGAAGGAATGAATAATACACGTGTCGCTTGTACATCATGTAACTGGAAATGCACACCCCTGAAACCACCTACAAACCAAACAAATATAGACAAAGAAACTAAAATCCCCTTAAAACAAATGAATTGAATATACAACCAAAACAAATACGAACCAACCATCAATGAAAATGAATACAAAATGAATATGAATCCAAAAAAAACACTAACCAACCATCAAAAATTAAAAATGATTTATGAATTCATTTATCATAAACCATAAAAAATAGTCATTTTTTATTTATACTCAAAACATTCAATATGCAGCCCGAAATAAATGAATATGCAGCCAAAACCATAAACCCCTTAGTATGTCAAAAATGGGAATCAAACTGTAAATATGCAGCCAAAACTGTAGGATACATAATCTAAAATACATATATTTATATATGTTCACTAAACATGGCACTGGAATGTGAAAACAATGATCTAAAATACATATATCCAGATTTTTTAACTGACCATGGAATAGGAATGTGAAAACATGGTGTAATCATATCAACTGCTCTAAACTATTTCAGAGCATCATCTAACCCTAGCCATGTTGAATATACAATATTGTAATGTCTTAGATTAAACATTTTTCTTTAGATTCATAGACAATAACCATCAGCTCTCAGTTTTCCATCATCCTGGAATTAAAACATTGACTGCATTACATCACTTAGACCCTAAGAACTCAACACAAACAATGATTTATTGTTTTCCTTGTTTTTCATTATCTTTTAACAACCATGGGTAGATTTACATTAACAAAATGTAATGATTAAAAATATTTCATAATCTGAAAAGACTATTTGAAATTATTACCTCGTTTAGAAAATATAATTAAAACAATTAAGTTGTTATGGAATTTATGGAAGTAGCGCATTCACTCTATTTAGACAGAAATAGGAATATGTTGGTGGTATTATCACTATGAATCATAAATAAATAAAGAAATATATGTTACTAAGAATAAATAAATAGATGATGTTATGACTGCTCTTTAAAAAAACTTTTGCACATGATATTAGAACATTAATTGTTCTACCAAATCAAACTCAATGAGTTCCCTCCGTGGATCAGCGACAGTGAAAACACTAGGGATGTTGTTTGAAAAACACGTTCACTGAAAATTTAAAAAACATTGGAAAGGAAATATAAATGTTAAACCTATGAATTCTAATTTGTTAGGCGAAGCCACAAGAACAAATTTATTTTATTCTTAGAACCCAAAAAGTGGAAACCAATAAAAAAATGTAACCGAAGAAAGTAAAACTGCCTATTTCAAACTTAATGAAAAGTTCCAAATATAGAAATATTGAATTATACTAATAAATTAATTGTTAACGTATAAGATAAATATGAATAGAAATCTAAATTCAAGGGCTTAAGCAGTGTTGATAATACTAATAATGAAATCATAATAGAAATTACATGGAACATATGAAAAACCAGGGTCTTAGAATCCCTACCCAAGATGCTGAGCCAACGAGCCAAGTCGCATCATACAGATTGAGAACTTAGATTCCAAAAATAATGATCCATGCCGCGTCGTACTGAACACATCATGCAATCTGAAAAAGTTAAATGAACTGTAATGAATGCACATATTCTAAAGTAGAAAATATTAACAGTATGCAAAAATAGAGAATATAATCCAGAAATCCAAACTGTAGTAGAACAATATTGAACTCAAGTCACATGACCTCTAGCATCAATATTCGGAACCTATAACATATATAGTGAATTACATCCATCATTGTATCCAAAAAACATGAACCCATCCCACACCACATCTTCAGACAGATTCAATGTAGCAACTTGAACATTAGATGCGAGTGTGCATGTTACAAGTGAAAGAAAGAAGACAATGCAGATGATTTATTATTTATGGAATTGAATGTAGTGGCCATGCTACCTGTTTACCCAGAAATTATTCCTCTTAGCACTCAAGAATCGAATGAATCTGTTCCCCAATGTCACAGCTAGTTGGTAGAAAAAAACCCTTTTTATCGAAAGAAATAGTAATATAGAAAGAAGAATAAGGCAGTCAAAAAATCCCCATGCGGGAATAACTTTCATGTATAGTTCAACTAGTTTTTTATAGATAAGAGAAAGAACTAGAATTCATTCACCTAAAATATTCATACAGTAGTAGAACAATATTGAACTCAAGTCACCTGGCCTCTGGATTCAACGTACCAATCCTGTAACATATAAATCTTGACTTAATCCACCATTATATGCAAAAAACATGAACCCATCCCACACCACATCTTCAGACAGATTCAGTGTAGCATCAGCTAACAAACCCACTTGAGCATTCGATGTGAGTTTGCATGTTAAAAGAGGAAGAAAGAAGGCAACAAAGATGAGTCCTTGTTTATGGAATTGAAATCAGAAACCTTTACACCTTTTTTCCTAGAAATATTTCCCCTTAGCACACAAGAATATGATGAATCTGTTCCCCAAAGTCACAGCTAGTTGGCAGAAAAACACCCATTTTATCGAAAGCACCACTTTTCTCGAAGGAGGAACACTCCAGTGTGAAGGCTACTAGCAGAGCAGTTTGGGCCTTCTTTCCCTCTTCAACTAAAAAATTTTGATGGTCAAAAAAATTGTAATAAATGATACATTGATAATCGATGGACTGTAAAAATATACAGATAATGAATGAATTGTAATCATTTACACATAATTAATGTTACACATATAATTTTTTAAAGATAATAATCTAGTGATCACATTAATAGAAAATAATCTATTATAAATATTACCTAGATAACACATACATATTTTGGATTATTCATATTTTAGATTTTACATAGATACCGGATTTCATACAGTACATATATAGCACACACAGATTTTTTTACAGATTACATAGAAATTCCATATTATAGGGGTTAAATGAATCATACATAGGATTCAAAATAGTAGTGGAGTTCTGTGTGTGTAATAGTAGTAGAGTCAATAATTATATATCCTAGCAGAGTCTATTAAAGTCTATGTGTAACTCTTCTAATATGATATACAATGTACTGCTGCTATTCTCGATCCTATGTGTGATTCATTTAACCTCTGTAATCTGGAGTTACGATCAAATCTATTTGTGTAATAGTAGCAGAGTCGATAATAATATATCGTAGCAGGTGTAATAGCAGCAGAGTCTACTACATTTATTATGATCATCCCACTACATTCTGTGTGAAAATTATGATCAAAATGTTAATTTTTTCAATAATTTCATTGACACCATAGTTGAAATTTAATAGTTTTAGGATCAAAATGATTTTTTTACAGATAGAATGTGAAAACTAAAAGAAATAAAGAAAACGCCCAAACCGATTGATGTTATCCTATGAATTTAATTGAAAAAATCATCCACCTTCTTATCAAAAAATTCAACAAGGTTTCTATCATCAAAACACCTATTCAAGTAGGGCAAGGTGGTCTCTTGAGAAGCCATTGATCTACAAAAGAATGAAACCTGATGAAAAATAAATGAAGTGAATCGAATGAGACTCAAGTCAGACAGGTTGGTCTCTTGAGAAGCCATTGATCTACAAAATAAAGGGCATCAACTTGTTGTCATTGATGCCCAAATAGAACACATTTGAAATTTCACAGTTTTAGGCTCAAAATGAATTTTTAACACCATGCACAAAATAATTCTTATTGAAATAAAATAAAATCCAACAAATAAAGAAAGAAAACTCCCCTAATGATTGATGTTTTCTTAATAATTGTATTGAAAAAATCATCGAACTTCTTATAAAAATATTCAACCGAGTTGATCTATAGAAGAAAAAAGTATTGCACATCCTTGTTGTCATTGATGTCCAAACAGATTATTCCTATAACATTACCTACAAAACAAAATTATTAAACATGATATGGTATTGGATGAGTGATGCAATTAATTCCAAAGGCAAAATGTTAATTTTTATGTGAATTTCATTGACACCTCACGATGAATTTCAAGGAAATATAAAAAACATCATGTTCAAGTTGCTATCACCAAAACACCCATTCACAAAAGATAACATAAAATATTAATTACAACATTAGTAATCAATGATTAGAATTAAACCTGATGAAAAATTACAAAAGTGAATCTAATGAGATTCAAACCAGACAGAGTGATCTCTAGAGAAGACATTGATCGACAAAATAAAGAGCATCTCACTTCCTTGTTGTCATTGATGTCCAAACAGATAAATCCCATAATATTACCTACAAAATAGAATGATTAAGCATGATATTGTAACATTGAAGTTAAAAATGAAATATAACTAGGTTAAAAAGTAAAATATGAGAGATACAATGAATTCCCAAGACCAAATGTAAATTTTTGTATGAATTTCATTGACACCTCACACTAATTTTCAAGGAAACACAAAAAACATCATGTAAAACAAAAATCCCATCATGTGAGATTGTGTCAACCAGTATCAAACACATTTAAAATTTCATAGTTTTAGGATCAAAATAATTTTTTATCATCCTTCATGGATTAATTCATATTGAAAGAACATAAAAACTAATAGAAAAGAAAGAAAACTACCATGATGATTGTTGTTAGCCTAAGAATTGAATTAAAAAAATCATCCACCTTGTCAAAAAATATATCCAAGTTGCTATCATCAAAACACGTATTCATAAAAGATAAAAGAAAATGTTCATTACAACATTAGAGTTTAATGATTTTCAAATAGGTTATTCCTATAACATTACCTACAAAAAAGAATTATTAAACATGAGATTGTAACATTGAAGTTCAATGAAATATAACCAGGTTAGAAAGTAAAGGGTGAGTGATGCAATGAATTCCCAATGCCTAATGTAAATTTCTTGGATGGATTTCATTGACACCTCACACTAATTTTCAAGGAAACACAAAAACCATCATGTAAAACAAAACGTAAAACATGCATGATAGTGTCAACTAGTATCAAATAAATTTTAAATTTCATAGTTCAAGTCAGGTAGGGTGATCTCTAGAGAAGCCATTGATCTAAAAGAGAAAGAGCATCATGCTGTCATGATCAAATACTAAATAGAAAAACATTATTCACAGAACTAAGAATGAATAACTTTTTAAAAGATGATTGTGGGTGAATTTATTTGTAAATAATGGGTGTTGAAATGTAAAACAAAGTCATTCGCTCAACATTTATAAGAATGAATTGTGAAATCGTAATAAGTTCACATTTTTTTTCACTTAAAATATGTTCTTCATAACCTAATTTGGGATGGGAATGAAAAAGAGAGGGGGTGGGGAAATGATATAGATTAACCAAAGGGACAACTAATTAAAAGAAACATAGCAGGCAAACAATGACGTGGGGATGTACCGAAGGGGGGTGAATGGGTTACCAGAAAGAATTGGCGATGTGGCAACGAATCAAAGGGGGGTGAATGTTTTGGCAACAAACCGAAAGGATGACCCCTGTGGAGACGAACTGAAGAGGGATGAACGTTGTGGCGATGAAGGCTTGATTTAATTTGGATCATTAGGGTTATTGGGGTACCATATTTGGGAATCCCCCTGCCGTGGCTATGACATTTTGGGCACATGATTTATTTGATAAATATAAAAAATAATTATTATAATGTTAATTATATGTTTCTAAAATAAATTAATTATTATAGATAAATCTAAATCCTTGTTTTTTATTTATAGGTTTATAATTTATTTGGTTACAATCATCATTAATTTGAATCATTTGTCAATAATTTTAAAATATATATATAAATATAAATATATATATATATATTAGTATGATGAAAATCTGTTAAATTATCAATATTTCAATTCATTATATAAGAATATATTATTATTTATAAATGACTTTTTTTAAAATGGTAATATTAAATATATATTAAATTATTAGTAAAATATTTATTTATAATGAATAATTTATTGTGATGTGTGTGTTTAATGGTAAAATATTTTCCATTAATGAGAAATTATAAGAATATATTCATTTTTTTGTAGTATAATTGTTTGTGTTGATATGATAGAGAGACAAATATAATTTACACTAAATCATTTGTTGGTATAAAAGAGTTAATAATAACAGATGTATATGTTGGTAAAAAGAATTTTCGGTACTTATAAAGAACATTAACATAATGATATATCTGTTGGAATTACTCATTTTTATCAGTAGATATATTATCCGACGTAAACTTTCTGTTGGTATAAGTCATTTTTTTGTAGTGATTCCACGTATTGGTATATGATCTAGGTGATCTAGAAAAATATTCTAATTTATAGTGTAGTTGGATTCCTTCGTGTTGATGAGTTAGCTCAAGATATACCAATATCCTTGGATGTCCTTGGGGTAGTCAAGTGGGCTACAATAGAGGTGAAGAAAATCCCTAGAAGCCGCTTGTGAACAATGACTCGAGTGACATCATATAAGGTCAACACATGGGTTTCTATTAAAAATTAAATGTTACACATATATTGGATCCCAAATCAATTTTATGTGGCGTTTAATTTATTATGAAAGATATTCCTTGAACTCACCCAATGAGAAACACTAGTGCCCACCCACATCAGTCTTCTTTCCCAATACTATCCCACAACATCCTAGTTTATCTTAAATCTCTCCCACTGAGTAGTTCTAAACAATTTTGTGAGATCAGTGCACTCTTCATCCTCCAGAACCCTCATGGGTGTTGTATTTGAGTGTTTAGATAACTCATGAAGTTTTTGTTTCATAATATTCTATTATGAGGGTTGGAACATTTTTTTAGTAAATACATGAATTTCCCATTTCATTTTTTTGACCTATCTAGATTCCACTTTTATATTTTATTATGTTTTTCTCTGAATTCCTAAAATGTTTCCATTTGAATGAAATAAAAAAACATTAGAAATTATCCAAGAAAAATATTCTTGAATAATATTATCAATGAATGGAATATAAATAATTTAATTCATGAATTTTAGCTATTAAATCCCCCAAGCATAGAACATTGCTTGTCTTGAAGAACAAAATCTCATCTCCTTCAAAAAGGAACAACCATCATACAATTATTAAAATTACATTATAAATAATATTCAATAATTATCAATGAGAAAATAAATTTTCTTATATCGTATAAAATATTTATCTTTAAGTACTCAATATTCAATGAAACTAAATTCAATAAATATTTAAAATTTCCCATTATTAAAATGGTGGTGCATATCATAATTAATATTTATATATATATATTAATTAACTCATTTAATATTATATTTTAATTAAAAAAACTTGGATGTAAGGGGGTGGATGTGGTTGAGGCCTATGGAATCACCACATATGATGAGGTAACAATCATATGTAAATGAACTAGTACCTTGGTAAAGAATAATAATTTCACTTGACCTCCATTTTCTTGTTAAGATGTATAGTTTGAAATTATCTTCCATAAAAGTGTGACAAACCATGATGCACTAATTAATGATTATCCTACACTTATTGATGTATTATGAAGGATCCCATAGGCTACATAAATTCCCTCGATGAAATCCAACTAGAACAGTGGATTCAGACTCCACTATAGAATTATCGATATTGTAAATCCTAAAAAAACTTGACAGAATTGAACATCACCTATTTCTTTAGCCTAACTGTGATTCCTTGTCAATTATAAGATTGGAATCCAAATATCACCTATCCCCTTTCATCCTACATAAATACCACCATCATTCAAAGAATACAAGGTCCTTCTACATTTAGTATTAGAACTATACTAGGTGTCATATATCTAACCCATCACCATTGGTTACGATTACTTCCTCTCAAAGGGTCTTGTTCAATCCTTAAGAGAATCCTATTAAATGATTCTGATGACACCCTTCATGGGGTGACAACACCATGGTTCACCATAATTTATTTTAGGAATACTCAAATATGTATTTGAGAGATAGGCCTTCATTATTTCGCATTGTTCCTTTCATCCCAAATAACCCAAAACACCATAGTATAATTAGGAATAAATAAATATCATATTATTCACAGGTGTATATATGATTTTTTTTTTAATATATTCCACCATGAAAAAAAATATGGTCTCGTTAGTCCTCATATCACCTCTACAGAACAAAAAAAATAGAATCCATGAAAGAGGGTTAAATAGTTGCAGTCATTCTCAAATTGTTTAACAAAAAAATACAAATGACATACTCTTCTTAATACCAATGATGCAGGGGTAAAACTCTAAAATTTAACAATATCAAATATATTTTAATTTATTTCATTAATAATTCCTTTTTTTAGGTAGAATTGGAAACTCATTGTGGGAAAGTTGGATACTCCAAATATTTATTTCTTGTATTAAATGCATGGATATCCAACAGACTGACCCCACATGATGGAATTTCTCAATTTGTAATAAACTACATCCAAAATTTTATATGTAAACATCTAGTTATATATTTTATATTATCTTTTAATGAGGATTCTATTATGATAAGATGATGTGTGAATATCATGTACATCATGGAATGAGGCTAGGGGAAAAGGACAAGTAACATCACAAGTACTATGACTAGATTATTATTAGGGTATATATACTAATATTTCAATATCCAAAAACAAATAAAAAAATTAATTTTTTTTCACAATTTTTCTGGTGTGTCCAAAACAAATAAACAGAAAAGGCTATGGTTATTATGTAAGTAAATTTTTGAAAGAGATTGTATCTCACGAACAAACCATCATCCCTAAAGATGTATTTTTCAAGATAATTACTATTTCATTTAAAATATTTATTAATCATTTTTGTATTTATGTTCTTTCTTTACTACCATGATTGTTGAAAAGGATTCTATTCACAAGATTATATAGATTTGTTTATAAATGAATGAGAAGCATACCTGAAGGAAGAATGTACAAAAATAGCTTGAATATGTGAATGGTATGACTTAAAGAGTCTATTTTTATTTAAAATTGATAGTATTTTTATTAAAAAGATCAAGTGACATAATAAAAACTAAGAAAACACATTAGGATTGATTTGATACTTTTGGAAAATGATCCAAAAGTCATTTTTTTACATTTAGTAATCAACCTTACCTAAATCAAACTCGTGGTGTGATTGTTATGACTTTAAGTTTGTATTTTCATATTAAATTAATAATAAATTTAACAAAAAGATGAAGTGACATACTGAAAACTGAGAAAATGCATTCAGATTGTTTTGATACTTTATAAAAATTATCCATCATTCATTTGAGACAAGTAGGAATCAAACACACCTCAAACCAATGAACAATGTGACCGATACGACTAAAAGTGTCCATTATTAGTTTAAAATCGGCATTTTAGCTCAAAATGTGTCACTCACTAAAAACCAGAAAAACTCACTCTGGTTGTCTTCATAATTTAGTACAATGATTCATAAGTTCTTTGTGATGTGCATGATGCAATATAATGTCAAAACAAATCACGATGCTACTGGTATGACTCAAAATGTGTGTTTCTAGTTTGAAATGATATTTCAGTAAGGAAACAAAACTGACATACTAAAAACTAAGAAAACACATTCATATTGTTTTTTACATTAAGAAAATGATATATAAGTAATTTTTGACATGTGGGAATCTACCGAACCTCAATTCAACCCATGGTGTAATCGGTAGGTCTCAAAGTGTCTCTTTTTATTTAAAATTGAAATTAATTTTAGTAAAAAACACAATTGGCATACTGAAAACTAAGAAAATGAATTCATATTTTTTTAATAATTTAAGAAAATGTTCCATGTCTCATTTGATATGTGTAGGAATCATCCCGACAACAATACAATGCATGATGTGACTGATATAAATCCAAATGTGTCTTTTTATTTAAAATTGACATTAATTTAAGTAAAAAGAACAACAAACATACTTATAACAAATCAAATGTGTTTGGATTATTTTGATAATTTATTAAAACAATCCAAGAGTCATTTTTGAAGTATAGGAATCAAACAAACCTCAATATGATGCATGGTTTGACCATTATGACTATTTATCTGTTTAAAATTTACATTTTAGATCAAAATGTGTTACTCACTAAAGACCAAGAAAATGATTTCTGGTTGTCTTCATAATTTAGGACAGTGATTCTTAAGTCCTTTCTAACATAAATGAAGTAGTCTCACGTCTAATCGATGCACGATGTGACCGGAATGATTCAAAAAGAATGTTTCTAGTTTGGAAGGATATTTTAGTAAAAAAAACTCAAGTGACATACTGAAAACCGAGAAAAAAAATTTGGACTATTTTGATACCTTAGAACAACGATCCATGAGTCATTTTTGACATATAAAAATCAACCACACCTAAATCCAACAAACGATGTGACTGATATAAATCCAAATGTGTTTTAATTTAAAATTGACATTAATTTAAGTAAAAAGAACAAGTGACCTAATGAGAATTCAGCAAACACATTCAGATTGTTTTGATAATTTAAGACAATGATCCATGATTCATTTTTGATGTGTAGGAATCAACCAAACCTCAATATGATGCACATTATGGCCAATATGACTAAAAGAGTATGTTATCTATTTAAAATCTCCATTTTAACTCAAAATGTTTCACTCACTAAGAACCAATAAAACACCCTCCAATTGTCTTCATAATTTAGGAGACCGATTTGTATGTCCTTTGTAACGTGTATGAAGTATTATCACCTCAAACCGATGCATAGTAAAATCAGGCTGATTCAAAATGGGTGTTTCAAGTTTGAAATTATATTTTTGTAAAAAAACAAAACAGTCATACTAAAAACCGATCAAACCCATTCAGATTGTTCTGATTCTTTAGAACAATGATCCATGAGTCATTTGTGACATGTAAGAATCAACCATACCTCAATATGATGAATGATGTTACCTGTATAAATCCAAATATTACATTTAAATTTGATATTAATTTTAGTAAAAAAAAATAAGGGACATAATCAAAACCAAGAAAACCCATTCAGATTGTTCTGATATTTTAGGACAATAATTCATAACTCGTTTTTGACATGTAGAAATAAACCCCACCTCAATAAGAATCATGATTTGACCTGTATAACTCCAAATGTGTATTTTTTATTAAAAATTAGCATTTTATTAATGTATTCTTTCATATTAATGTCTAATTTATTTTTTTATTATATTACTGACATTATATTTGTTTTCATATATAGGTTGAACATTTTTCTTGAGTCAGATGATTTGTTCAACAACGAATACCAAGGGTGGAATTTTTTGAGAGGGGATCACGAATGAAAAAGGATAAAACATTAATGTTTTTAACTATTTGTTGGATAAATGTCAATGTAATTATATAAAACATTGTTTGAAATGTATATAACATTGTTTTCCAAACCCTTGTGTGAGCTTCTTTGTTCTTGTGTGTGATTCTATGTTCTTGTGTGCATTGTGAAGGTGGTGTGTGTGTTTACTGTGTAGATGCTGGTGGGTGTGATGTTATATAAAAAACACATCACATTTATTTAGGCCTTTATTAGTGGTATTTTGAGTACTGAGAAAGTCCCCCTTTATTAGCACAAAAAATAGAGTAGATAAAAAATGTCCTTTATCCATGCTAAAATAGTATTGATAGGGGGGGCTTTATCAATGCCTTTTTAGCGTAGATAAAGATCACCCTTTATCAGTGTTTTTAGAGTTGTTAAAGGGGACCCATTTATCTTTGCTTATATTAATATCTCTTTTATGGATCCATTTAAAGAATTTTCTAGAACTTTTAAAAGCACTCTCTATAGTAGGGAATCCACACTATGCGCATACCACCTGAGTGTTGTACGACATTGGTACTCAATCATATGGGTGTTGATTCTATGGGAACTAAATGCATTGGAATTGATCACTTTGGGAACTGACCAATTTTGGAACCAACTACCTGGGAACCAACTACATCAACCAAGAAACCTACGAGACTGACACTTCACCCAGGCTACCCACCTGAGCACGTCATTCACCTATAACTCCAACCTAGGTTCCCACTTCAACCATGCCTCCTATATGGACACCCACTTCACCCATGCCTCTTATATGGGTACATACTTCTCTCTGGTTAGCTACCTAGGCACCTATCCCTAATTGTTTATCCATACTATGGGGGATACACCTTCCAACCTTATTTAGGATGAGTGATAGTCTAGAGTCTCTATACTTTGGGTTGATCCCTATAACATATCCAACCCCACTAAAAATTCACAACTCATAGCATGAACTTTTCAGGCTGGGTCAAAAATAATTTGGGTTGTGATACCTACAAATTTGACCTTCCTCCCAAAAATTATCATATGTTGAGTTTCACCTCTTGGATTCCTTATACACATTAAGTCGATATAATACTTTTGGTTTTCTCATATTCCTTGAGTTGAGATTTCTATTTATTTCCACATATACCTTGAGTTTAGTTTCTCCTCTTGGTTTCCAAAATTCCTCACGTAGAGATTCTACTATTAGTTTTCTAAAATCCCTTGATTCTAAACTCTCTTATCGATGATCAAAAATACCCTAAACTAATTTGAATGTTAGGTAAAACCAAAAAGGCTAGATCCTTTCATAATTCCTACAACAAAACATAAATATGTACCTTTCACCTAGCAATCCACTATACATGGATTTAAACTTCTTGAAAGAGGAAATTTTTTTATAATTCCAAAATGAAGCACTATGGTCCTTATCACTTGACCATAAATGGCCTGATATGCTTCATTAAATGTAATTAAACTAAATGAGATCTAATTCCTTTCATGGGGATGGGTTTGATCCTAACTCCATAACATTTCCCGCCTCTTTTATATGATTCCAAAACTTCCCTGAATAGAGATAAATTTGAGAGTGCCCTATTATATGTATTTAAACTATTGAGAAACAAAATACATGAATCAAATGAGAGAAAATATAATCCTCATGTTCAATGTACTCTTAAATGCATGGTGTCAGTTAATCGATTTCACCATAGTGTTAGTGGGAGAGATTCACCAATATTTTTTTGTCTTGGGGCCATCATTGAAAAATCATCACTGCCAAACATTAATCAAAGCATGCCCTCTGGGAGCCCGTTGTTTCTAAATTCCATGTTGTCCTTGCTAGGATAACTTTTGAAAAAGATTTTGGATGGGAAGCTATTTAAATTGAATTGGATTGTCTCACCATCATCAATGCTATTAGGCTTCATGATTATGGCCTCCAATATTTTGGATTCCTCATTAAAAAAATCTAGTTTCTCATTCAAAGATTCACAACCTACTTCTTCCCTTTAATTAAAAGGGATGGAAATGAAGAATCCCATCATCTGGCTTCTTGTGAATTTTTTGGTTTGAATCACCTCTGTCTTAATTATTTTCCTTCATGGTTGCATGACTTTGTAACTGTTGATCTTCATGATTAATATATCATCTAAAATTTTAATAAAATGTGATTGAGAGGCCACCCAATTTATGAAAATGGTAGATCTATGTGATTCCTAAAACCACCAAAATAGACCTGCAGGGAATATATGCCATTAGAAACAAAAATCCATTTATCATCATGTTTCCTGTGCTGTCTATTTTTATACTCATGTAATGGTTAGTTTTATTATACATTTATGTTAGTATGAGTGTATTTATTCTTAAATGTGATATAATTTAGGTTACTTGTTGTTTTTATGGATAATACATTATAATATGGGGAGAATGTTTTAATATTACGTGGGACATGAACATAATCTGATGGGGTGTTTTTTTCAATTTATTTAGTATTTGAGTTTAGTGGATTGATTATTATGAATCAGTTGGTTTTAATGCGTCATGAGGTTTTTGGGCTTTTTAATCTTACATTGATCCTTATATGATCTATAACCATCTATTAGATAGATCAAATGGCTTAAGAATATGCTCGGTGATTTTTTCTATGTTTTCTTACTCTTAGTATTAGATATGATATCTGTCTCACATACCTCAGCCTCTTGCAGTATATTGTGTGTCTTCGAGGTTGTTCAGTTTTGTTTCAACTACCTACATTGGGAAGCTGTTTCACCACTCCACTGTTTGTAGGCCCCGCTTTTCACTAATCGATATTAATTATCATCCCTAATCAAATCATTATTTTCCATAAATCATTTATAAATAAATATAATTTATATTCTTATGATAATAATGAATCCAATTCCTACACATTATAGCAACACAATCACACATATAAATGAGCTCTTATTTCACTAATCAGATAATACAAAATTATCTAAAAATTAGAAGTATTAATTTAATTTTTGGGTTTAATAATTATACATATGGAAGGTGGTATTTCTGCATTAAAAAATGTAATAAATAGGTGAGGTGCATTCCAACATGTGACATGCCCTATCTAAGTCTTATAGATTCAATGCGTAAAACCAACCATCAACGAATGAAGCTAAATGTATACGGCAAGGTATAAAAAGACAATCTATCATGAACATGCATCGTAATCACAAAGGTCACAAATGTAACAAAATTTATACAAGAAAGAGAAACCAAGACAAAAACTTATTCATAAGTTTGGAAACACTAGTAGAAATTTAGGTCTTAGAGGTCAATAAAAGTGGATACCAAATCCTCTTTGGTAGAGGGGGAGACCGCTTTGGATTGTCACTACATCTCCATGGTAGGTTGGGTCACAAAAAATGTATTTGTGACCACTAATAGAAGTCACCATCTTTTGAAAATACCATAAAAAGATTTTAAAGTGGTTTTTATTTTAATAAAATATTTGTTATTGGGTGTCAGTATAAGTAATTACAAATACCTATTTTTTATATTAAAAATAATACATTTTGCATAAATAAAACATCACACTCATTTTTAACCAAAAAATATTAAATATTCATCAATAATAATGTATTGAAAAAGGAAGCATTGAATTTCAAATATTCATTACATGTACCTATAATATTTAATCCAAAAATAAAAATATCCACAAAACTACCAACAATTACATTCCCAAAAATGCTAACACCCCAAGAAAACCAACATTTTCCTTTACCAAATGGCCATTAGAATGCACTAAGACCATCACTCCCCATCTTTCTTGGATAGTTGCTCACTAAAAAAGTTCTAAGGTGTTCTCTATCAACAAAATTGATGTGAATTTCATTTTATGATTCTAAATCATTTTTAATTAGGCTTCAAGGTATGTGTTCTTGAGACGTGAGCCCATTTGATCAAGTGAAGATATGGTTGATTTTTTTTAACAATGGATGAAGTCCATATTGTGTGAATGATATTGTGAATTTTTATATATGTGTTCCCTAATTTAAACAAAAAAATATTAAAATGGAATATAATCTTAAAAGTTTATCGATTATATTTGAACTGGTATTTTTGAAAAAAGATCTCATTCATGTTCGGCTTAACGGTGTGAGTACCATTTTTGGATATGTCCTAGATCTTCCTGAATTGGTTATGCCAAAAGTCTATAATAGAATTGGGTGGAGATAGTGGTTTGACAATATAAAAGTTTGGATGTTTAGAACTAAGTAGAAGAACAACAAAAAAACAATAAAAGGCTCTGGAAGGTGGAGGATATGTAAGAGTGAATTGAAAGATTAAAAGGATGTGTAATATTAATAGGCTATGTAATATTAATCTAGAGTGAAGAATTAGGAGCCCAAATTATTCATCAAGAGAAGGAATTGAGAAGTGGTTACATTAGACCATGTGAATTTATTTTCAGAAAGATCATATCAAGTGGGAATGATCTCTACAATGATTAAAAGGTGGTGGGAACCAACTGACTGGATGGTTACTGTGTATTTTTTTAAAAAAACTAGGAACTAGAAATATTGCATAGAACTATTTGATATAGTAATATTCTAATTCTCTTAACAAATATTTGTAGTATCCCCCCTATGGGAGTGGAACTATGTCTAATCCACATAAATACTTTGTGTTATTCTTTATTTTGTTCCTTTTTCATTGTACATTGAGTATATTTCCTTGTATAACGTTGAGATATTTTAAATAATATTTTCATATCTAGGTGCTGAGTTAGAATATGGTTCCAGGGCCTGAGGAGGCACAAATTTGATATAATAAAACTATTAATTTAAAATATAACATTCATGTAGTTTTCCTAAAATAATGGGATAACTCCTGAATAGAGTCTTGGATTAGAAATTCAAGACCACCATAAAACATAAAACATGGGTTTTTCCATAAGCGCAATATAATATTGGTGGGTGATGGGTGTTCTATTTGAGCGCCTTTATGGGTGGGTTAATAATTAAATTAATTATTAAAATAATTAATTTTTATTAATGGTAAAATCTAAACCCTATATACAAAATATATTTATAGAAAATCCCTAGTGTTAACCACAGAACCCATGGGAGAATGATGACTCTTCTTCAACATGGAAATCACTATGCCAATGGTGATTGTGGATCTAACCAGTGACAACAATGACTATTCTTTATCTCTGATAGATCCAAACCTAAGGTACAACATTTTTTTTCATTGTTTTAATACTCATTTTATTATCCCATAATGAATGCAAAACAATTCCATTAACATATTGATTTTTGGGTTGATCAAGTTATTTGGGTTTTGATTTTTCTTATGATAGTTAAGAATCAAGTATATTTGATTATTTATTGTTTATCGGTTCTTCTTTCATCAAAAAAGAACCAAAACATCAAGAAAAACCTGAACAACAGTTGATGTGCGTTCTTCCTGTTGTGTTTTTTGCCTTTTCCCCACTATTCATCGTGTGTCCATCATTGACATTTCATCTAGATGGTAGCTCGAAAAATACTCGATGGATACTTATTGAACAATAATTTTTTGGTTCAATAGATCATCACCATGGGTTTGAGATTGGGAACGACAACATAATTGAGGTACGACAACGACCATGGGTGATCAAGGTTCGGTTTGAAGACCCAAAGTTCTCAGTTTGTTGTGGCGACTATAGAACAGTGTGATGGGGAGTGATTTCGAAGAAGTTTGGATGGAAAAAATATATCCATTGATGACAAAGAAGTTTGGTCAACCCATATCCATGATTTTTGAGTGATATTTGTAGCTAAATTGAAGGAGAGAGTATGAGAGAAACTGTATGGTTAAACCTAAGGTTTTTTGAAAATATCAATATACACATCATATAGTACAAAGAAAAAATTCCATGTGGGACCTTGTCTATGGTGGCTTTGGTTTTCATGAAGTTAAATATCACACGTTGCGTGGGACATGCCACATGTTGTATTACCCAGTGCTAGTGGCTCGACATATATTCTAGGGGTACACAAGCATGGACACGACTAGACACACCGATATTACTAGAGTATATAGAAAAAATCATGTACTCAAATACATCCCATGTACATAGACATGTCTAGAGTACATGGACATGGATTTTGACCATGAAAACAGACACAGGAAGGTCAGGGATTCGTGGAACACACTATGTACTTCTAGTACACGCATTGTACTTTCTCTAGGGTTGGTTAAGGCCCTCTGTCTCTTCAGTATAGAATAGTTTCAGTTGGATTCATTCTCATGGTCCATACCTACAAGGGTATAGTGAGGCATTACTCCCTAAGCATAGGATTTTGATCCCCTCTATAGGATTACTCTTAGATAGAGTTTGGTAATCCATTAATGTGACCAAGGATACAATCCTCTATCATTTATTCTTCTTCCCTAGGTGGATTTTGAGGAATCTTCATGACCAGTATAAATAAGCTTACGATCCGCTACTTAGTGGGTTATTCCAAGTAGGGTCTCATATACCCCATAGGTCTTGGGGGAGATCCCATATCTTAGATTAATGATTGTTGGAGTTTCTATGAGTACTTATTTGGTGAGGCCTAATGAGGAAGTCCTCTTAGATGAGTATCATCAGTGACATCATGGATCATTGAGTGAGTTCTGCCAAACAAGTGTTCCATTGAAGTCTCAAACTTAATACTATGGGTAGCATTATGGTTGAAACCATGATGAAACTTGTTGTCTATCTTGAGAATACATGGTTTTTCTTATTATTATATTTCATATTCTTATTAACATACCTTCATTGTGATGATATGAGTACACTCTTGATAATTTATGTTCTGTTATTTCAGGGTGTCCTACTAGGTATTATTACACACCCTTTCATGGGTTCTTCCCACACATGTCATGTATTATGCAGAAGATAGACCCTTTGACAGAGTCCTAGGAGGACCATGAGAAAAAAGAGTATATTTGAGCTAGATAGATTGTGGTTCATGTCTAGTGTTACTTTTTATAGAAGATTCCTTTTTTTTATGAGGTTGGACACTTTTGTAGTTTTTAAGGGGCCTTTTACTTGTCCATTTATGCTTTACAATATTTTTTCATATTCTAATTGTGGGATATAGTTGTATGCATGCATTTGGGTATCGGTTTTTCTTTACCTTTTAGCATTTTTTGGGAATTAGGAGATGCATGCATGCATAAAGGAACCTTAGGTTAAGGCCTCTATTGTTTTTCTCATTGTGATGACACTTCTAGATTAGATGGTTGTCCTAGCGGTGAGTTTTATTTAGGTAACCAAAGGGAATTACTGGAAGAAGGTGACTTAGATGTATGATGAGACAATTATCCTTTGTATAGAGTTTGACCTTCTCTTTATGGGGGAGTTCTATCCAGCCATGTTGTGATTGGTGAACATCTATGAGATTCTAAAGCTTCCAAAGGGAGACAGTACTGTGGTAGAGTATTCTTCGTGGTTCACAAACCTCCCATGACAATCTATGAATATGGTTCGAGATCCATTCTTCTAATAAAATAACTTTGAGTGGGACCTATTGCAAGATATTAGAGATAGATGATATAAAAATTCATTTTTACCTATGTTGGAGTGGTAATGTGGGTTTTGGTAGTGGAGAGATTTTTGGTTAGTAGGCACCAAAAGTTTGTACTAGTAGTGGGAACACATGAGATGAGACCTCGACAGCTGGTATTAAACAACAGTAACATGGATCTGGGAATGTGAGATGCTTCAACTAATGGTCATAGGACATAGGATCTATAGTTTAGGGCCCCCAAGATTGTTTTAGTCATTTGAGATAGATTCGGTGTATCTTTTATGATTGTTGGGGAAATTTCAAATAGGGTCATCCAACCCGCCATGAAGTTGTTAAAGAGATGGTTGATGGACAACCCAGACAGAGATATTGCTAGGTGAAGATAGGTATGAAAACTGTTGGATGTTGTATAAGAGAAAGTAGTTCATCAATAGATGGAAAATGGTTTGACCTAATGTAACACCCCAGTAATTTGTTTAATAATTTTAAATAATTTAAAATTAAGTGTTCTAATTATACTTATAAATTATTATAATTTATAGCTTTCAAATTAATTAATGTTAAAAAAACCAATATACTATTTTACAGTACTATATTTTATAGAAGAATATTTCAATATGAATATATATACTCTATTATTTTTTCAAAATTCAATTTTATCAATAGATTATTTAATTGAATATAATATATATACTGAATATTATAACTATTTTGATAAATACTAAATTATGTTATGAATATATTTACTATTAATATGAAATCATAGGATTTTATGGTGTATTTCTTCATAAATAATTTCAATTCATTAGATATCTTATATGCACACAACACTGAGTCTCTGCGAAACAACACCTTTTTATAGTTATAAACTAGAAATGAAACATACTTTTACCACATCTATGATTTTAATTTTGAAAAAAGGACATACATTGTTGCAATCAGTAAGTTTTTTAGATTCTGATAGGATCAACATAAATTTTTGGTCAATATTAACTTTACCCTTATGAATAGTAACTAGAACGTTATGAATATTAATGTACCCTTATGAATAGAAATTTTAACCTTATGAATATTAACATGACCCTTATTAATAGTAACTTCACCCATGAAAGTATAAATAATATTTAAGTACCTTATAAATGAGAGTGAATGTTTTAAAAATAAATAATTCAGTGTTGTAATTTATGTGTGTAATGAATATTTATTTAAAATTTTAAATTAATTAATTTATTTAAAATAAAATTCATTTTCATAAAATTTATTTCTAAATAAATACATTATTTTCCTATGATTTTATGATATTTATTTTAGACCTCAGTTAATATTTGAAACTACTGTGAAATCATTTTTAAAATTAAAATATGTATTTTTCAAGTAAATAACTATTTTATTTAAAAACTAAATTTGAAATATTTAGATAGTTATTTTGGTAAAATTGAGTCCATTTTTTAATTATACATGTCAAAAAATGGTTATGGTTATTTTTTGGGATTTTTCTGAAATACTTGAATTTTTTGTGAATAGAAAAATATGGTAATTTACAGTATAATACATTATAAGATAAATGAACTATTCCTTGAATCATGGACGATGTAATAAACCATTAGTTTGAACTCAAACTCACTTATTACTATTTTAAGTCATAATAATCAATACTATTTCTTATCTTGAGAAAAATAATAAAATATTGAGAAATCAGTTCTCTCCACCACTATAAAAACCACCACACACTCCCTCTTCTATTACTCCTCCAAGCATTGAATCTTCTCAATGATATTCCCAAATACTCTTCCCTAGTACCTCCCCACATCTATGAGACCATGGGATTTCTAAAATACAAAAACCCTTTACATTAAAGAAGTAATTTCAAGAGGTAAATCCTCTTCCTTTTTCATCTAATTTAATTTCAATTTATCTTTTCTTATTCTCTCCTCACCTCCTACAAAAAAATGATCATGATAAATTCATATAAAATATATACTGTAATTATATTATTTTAATGGAATATATATCATCAATATCCTTACTCTACCTCATTTATTTTAAAAACAAAATCATCATCTCGGAGGTTCCAATTTACAGCCTTCGTGGACAATAAACCTTTGTTCTTCATTTTATCCTTCAAGGATTGTCATAAAACAATTTTAATGATTGAATGAAATTCTAAAATATGTATTATATCTTATGTAATTAATTTTTAACTCTAAATTTTACATGATACTAAATAATATAATAAAACTAGTTTGTTGTGAATGAAAAACCACCGTAAAAATTTAAATGTTTATCACTAAATGACTTATCTAATTATTCAACATCATACCATGTAATAAAATGATATATATAAACATTGACACTTATATATGTTAATTAATAATATATAAATCTAATTATTGATAATTAAATCTATTCCACATGAACTTCCATACTTATAATCAAGTGAAACGATCATGAATATCAAGAAATGAATGCTCCAGAACGACGAAATTGAAATTTATAACTTATCAGAAGGTTATAAATTAACTTAATAAAATTATAATAAATTATATACCTACTTAATATATTTTTAATTAAATTATTAATGGGTATCATTTAATATTTCAAGACCTTAAGGTCAAGTGCAGAACGCATTCGGACATAAGGTAAGGGTTTCCTCATCTCACTTCCATTTTTCTGAGATATTTGCTATTCACCACTATTTATTGTGAATGGTGAATGTATACATCCAATTGATGTTTCATATCATTAATACATTTATTTTCATGGTATTAAATGTATAATTTTATGAATATTAATTTTGGGGTATATGATTCGATTGATTACAATATGGTAAGGGAAATCTACCTGAACCTCTATTTTCATTCGAGTTACTCTTATTTTATACTTACCTCAATAAATTTTTTAATTTTTCTTATTTAATCCACATAAATTATATTTTAATGTTCTATATATGTTTACCAATCATAATCCTTCTTTCTTTTATGGGTAATTACATTTTTTAAAATTATTTTTCAAAATTGCTTCCCAATAAACAAGCCCGGTTCAAGGGAACCTCTCGAATTATTACCCATTTTAATGTTCACTATATAATCTATTTTAAGCCATTTTAAAGCACAAAATTTATATCATGGTTCATTTCTTGTTTTATGAAAATAAACAGGGCATTCCTCTTTAAAATTTCATTAATATTTTTGTTAAGCCGTGCTAAAATGTTTTATTTCTACACCTTCATTAAAAACAATTTTTACATGATTTCACTTTATTGGGACAAAATTTATGCCTCAAATATAATTTTAATGTATTTGACTTTTATTTTCTAGGATAAAAATTTTTACAATATGATATCACAATAAGTAAAAATGGTTTTTCAAAAGAACTCATCTTTCCAAAAGAAAAGGGTATTTCTCATCTCACTTTTAATTATATAAGATTTATTACATGTTCACCACTTATTCCTTGAATGTGGTGTATTTAATTCCCTTATATATAAAAAATCACGAGTCTTATTATTCTTATGATATTATATGGAATTATGAATTAAAATTTTCACAGTGGTATGGGACACTTTGCAATGTTTAATGATAATTTTCCTTAATAGTTTATCAATGATTTAATTAGAGTATTTTCATATATAATTATGATTCAAGTATTTAAAAGTGTTATGGGAAAAATTGATCTAAATATACATTTTATTAGACATATTACAAATGCATTGGACTTAGTGAGTGACATGTGGGGACATCTATAGCCCCTTGATTCATCAGTAGGTCTCATGAGACAAAATGGAATTCGGTTTTGGATGAGGCCTTATCCTAATATTTTCAAATGTCTTAGTCGAGGCCTCAATGATATGTTTATGATGATCAACATATGCATTCCCTCATTATGATACAAGAAATAGATAAATCATGTGATTATTCTACTAGTAGAATATCTATTTTCAATTTTCATATCATTATTTATATGGAATTATTCATTTAGTCTTTATTCTTGCCTTATTATTCTTGAGATTATGTTTTAGTGGAATGATTTATTCACATTAACTTCTTTATCCTGATATCTTCTGGTTTATCACTTATCCTTACTAAGTATAGGAACTCACCCCTTTATTATGTTTCTTTTCCCTATGTTACGTAGAATAAAACATTGAATAATATTTCAAGGATGTAGTTTATTTCATACTATATCATTCTTTATTTTCTTTTTCCAATCTATTATGGGTTTCATGATTGTAATTTGTTCTTCCATTACTACTAAATTGATCTGTCACTCAGGATTTTATTCCTTGTAATCATGCCAATTTATTAATATAATTCACCAGTTTTGGGATTCTAGGGTAAGGGCATTACATTTTTCTAACAAAGGAAGTTTAGCAGTAACCTTGGAAACTAGATTAACAAAACATAGGTTGGGGAACACAACCCTAAGATATAATTTGAAGATATGAATTATAAGAACAACCAATAATTTTGGTAAGGTATTGGATATTCCTAGAAAATTCATCCCTATATGGAAACTACAAGAGGATGTGGTTATGGCACATATGTACCTAGGGGTAACAACTCTAAAAAAGTGTTCCGACCCTGACTTGGGGTAAGCTAGTACATGACAACGGGACTTACTGTGCACTTAGTTTGACACTCTTGGGGGATATGATTAGAATAATTTAAAATTTTCTTACACAACATTATAAAGGATTAATAATTCTAAAGTAACCAAAGAATATAGTTATAGGATGTATAAATTTCTGTTTAATGTTATAGCATGATTAGAATTATATAAAGTAGTAAGTTTATGAGATAATATAGTATATGATATTTTTTTAAATGACTCCTAGAAGAAAGAATGAGACCACCATTGTTGCATGTGATGAAAAGTGTAAGAAGGATCATATCTTTCATGGTCATAAGGGCAAATTTCAAATGGAAATAGTCTCCCAGATATCCAAATCATATGAGTAAATAATATAATGTGTTAATAAGATGTTTAAATAATTATACAAGTCCTTTGGATTTGAAGGGAAGCAAGAGAAGAAAATAATGGAAGAGGAAAAGATGGATTAACGGGAGAAGTGAATGAGGTGTTTTCCCACATGTGAAAACTATCGAAAGAATCGCCCTAGAAAATTATTGAAGGTAATGAGAGTTTTTTCTAAGTGTGGAGAAAAAGGACACCACATTTGTGATTCTAATGGTAATAAAAATGTTTCCATTATACAATGCCTCAACTATGAGGAGATGGGACACTATGCAAATCAATGTCCCAAAAGTGAGAAAAATATACCCCAAATGATGCTATTGGATAATTATCAAGTTATTCTACTACCACAGATGAAGAGGAATAATTAATATGTATATTCAAGAATTATTCCATTTTTTTATTTTATCAGTAATGTACTGGCTATAAGAATTATGAAATATATGAGGATTGTACTGTAGTACTTTGTCAATATGGATTTGAGACAATATATTATATGGTACCATGAAAAGATATTCAGTAGAAAGTTAAACGTTTTTTGAAATACATGATTGAGGGAAAAACCCTTAATATATTTCTAATGTTTAGATAATGATGAAGAAATGATTTATTTTGATATGTAATGACTACCTTTAAACTGATTATTAACGTGTTGACAAGTGTTCTATGCTATCATCGATGGATTTTAGAACACTTTTAAATTTAATGAATATATCCAATAACATGTATCTTACTTATGGAATATAGAAGAATTCATGTTTCCAATAAGGTTTTATGGTAATTTCAGGCATTACCATAATTCAAAAGGATGCATGATGAAGTTATTCACATGTTTGGAATGTGAAAATTTAGAGCTGCTTCATGGATAAGTCCGTCTTGAAAATTCAGTGACCTTTTTTCTAAAGTGTTGAATCAATATATTTTGAAAATTTTAAACATTTATATATGGTTTAAGTAGATCATTGTATGAGGTTTTAGAGATTAATTTATTACTTCCCCACATGGCACAACTTTTTCTTAGATATGAAGTATAGATAGTTCAAGGCGTAATCAAAGGATAAGATTGTGTTTATGAACTAGATTCATATATTTAAACTCTTAACGAGTGGAATAATTCCTTAACTCATGGAAAACAGTCTAAAATAAAATGTTTTCCTATTATCATATTCTTTGATAATATCAATTAATACTTTTTACAGTAGTTTATAGTTTTTTATTAATCAACTTTCATCTAAATATGTTCTCTACCACTTTCCATCAGAACATCATAGTTTGATTTTTCTTTAATGTCAAGGTTTTTACTTCCAACTAATGAAACCTTATTTGAAAGATTAATTTTTTTGGTGACCACATCATTTCCCTTGACCTGTTTTTAAAATGATATTTTATTTACCATATTTATGTTGTGGGTTTCCCACAAGGGAATTTTAAACATCATCCTTTCATTTTTGAAGTGCAGTTTCGAATTGTGATGGCACGATTCTCTTGAGCGGGGAATAATGTAACACACCATTAATTTGTTTAATTTTTATAAATAATTTAAAATTAATTATTTTAATAATACTTATAAATAATTAGCATTTATATCTTTTGAATTAATTAATGTTCTAAAAAATAGATACTATATTATAGTATTATTTTTGTATAAAATAATATTTTAAAATGAATATATATTTGATTATTTTTACAAAATTAATTTTTATCAAAATATTATTTAATTAAATATAATATATATACGGACTATTATAATTATTTGGATAAATAATTAATTATGTTACCAATATATTCACTATTAATATGACACCCCTATATTTTATTATATATTTCTTCATAAATAATTTCAATTCATTAGATAGATTATACACAAACAACAGTGAGTCTTTGAAAAAAAAACTTTTTTATAGTTATAACCTAGCCATGAAACATAATTTTTCCTCTTATGTGATTTTAATTTTGAAAAATGGACATACACCGTTCCAATCAGTAAGTTTTTTAGAGTCAAATAAGATCAACTTAATTTTTTTGAATAGAAACTTGACCATTATAAATAGTGATGTACCCCTATGAATAGTAACACTACCCTCATGAATGTAACTTGAACCTTATAAATTGTAACCTCACACATGAAAGTATAAATAAAATTTAGGCACCTTATAAATGAGAGTGAATGTTTTAAAAAATAAATAATTTATTGTTGGTATTTTTGTGAGTTATAAATATTTATTTATATTTTTAAAATAATAATTTTTTAAAATATTATTAATTTTCATATTATATATTCCTAACTAAATAGTTTTTTCCTATTATTTTAGGATAATGTTATGATACCTCAGTTATTTTTTGAAATTATTATAAAATCTGTTTTAAAATTAAAATCTGTATTTTTCAAGTAAATAAAGATTTTATTTAAAAATTAAATTTCAAATATATAGAAAATTAATTTTGTAAAATGGATGAAATTTTATAACTCTAATAATAAAAAAATGGTTAGGTTAAATTTTTGGTATTTTTCTAAAATACTTGAATTTTTGGTGAATAGTAAAATACGGTAATTTTCTGTATAATACAGTTTTAGCTAAATGCACTATTACATGCATCATGGATGATGTATGAAACCATTAGTTCTAACTCATATTCATATATTTATATTTTTTGTCACAAGAATCAATACTATTTCTTGTCTTGAGAAAAATATTAAAACAATGAATAAAATATTGAGAAATCACTCCTCTCCTCCACTATAAAAATCACCCCTCACTCCCTCTTGTATTCACTCCTATAATCCTTTAACCTTCTCAAATATCTTCCCAAATACTCTTCCCAATTCCCTTTCCATATCCCTGAGTCCCCAGTCTTTCCAAAAAATCAAAACCTTTTCCCTCTCAAGGAGGTTATTTCAATAGGTAAATCTTCTGTCTTTTTGATATAATTTCATTTCAATTCATATTCCTTTATTATTATCTCCTAAACTACTCTATCAAAATGACAATGATAACTAAATTATAATATATATACTATAATTATATCATTTTAATTGGAGTTAACTCATAATTCTTCTTACTCTCTCTCTCTTTTACTTTAAAAATGAAACCATCATCCTAGAGGTGCCTATTTACAACCTTTGTGGATGATGAACCTTTGTTATTAATTTCCCACATAAAGGCCAGGCACGAAACAATTTTTATGGTTGAACCAGATTTTAAAATATTTATTTTATATTATTTATGATTCTATAACCATCATTTTTACATGATACTAAAAATATAACAAAACTAGTTCGTTGTGATCGAAAAACCACAGTAAAAATCTAAATGATTATCACTAAATGACTTATCTAATGATTCATCATCATACCATGTAATAAAATGATATATATACCCATTTTAAATTTTTTATGCTCATTAATAATATATAAATTCAATTCTGGAATATTATATTCATTCCACATGAACTTCTTTACTTATAACCAATTGAAGTGATAACGAATATCAAGAAACGAATGCTCTGAAACGACAAAATTCAATATTATAACACCTAAAAAGGCCAACAAATTATCCAAATAAAATAATAATAAATTATATAAATGTATAATAGTTTCTGAATTAAATTATTAATGGGTCTTATTTCATATTCCAAGACCTTATTGCCATGCGCAGAACACATTCAGACATAAGTTTAGGGTTTCCCCATCTTACTTCGATTTTTGTGAGATATTCCATATTCACCACTATTTCATATGCTTACTATACATATACTACCCATTTATGTGTCATATCAGTAATATATTTATTTTCATGTTATTAAATGTATAATTTTATAACTATTATATTTGGGTTATATGATTTGATTGATTACAAAGTGGTAAGAGTTTTCTACCCAAACATCCATTTTCTTTTGGGTTACTCATATTCTCTACATGCCTCGATGAAATTATTAATTATTCATATTTATTAAACATAAATTATTTGAGAATGTTCTATATATGTTTATCATTCATAATCCTTTTTTATTTAATGGGGTGTTTCATGTTTTAAAAGTATATTTCAAAATTTCTTCCCGATAAACAAGCCCGGTTCAAGGGAAATTCTCAAATTCTAACCCATTTTCAAGTTCAATATATAATATACATTAAGCCATAATTATTATGGTAAAATAAAAAAATTTATCATGATAAAAGTATCATTTTTCATGTCTGGTTTTGTGAAAACAAACATGCCAGTCCTCTTTAAAATCTCTTTAATATATTCCATAAACGACACTAAAATGTTTTATTTCTTAAGCATTATTAAAAAAACTTTTGACATGATTTAACTTTAGTGGGACAAAATTTATGACTCAAATATAATTCCAATGTCTTTTCATTTTTTTCTTGGATAATTTTTTTTTCAATCATATTTTATGAAAAGTAAAATTGGTTTTCTAAAAGAACTCTTCTTTCTAAAATAAAAGGGTATTTCTCATCTAACTTTTAGTTATATAAGATTTACGGCTTGTTCACCACATATTCATTGCATGTGGTGTATGTAATTCCCTTAGATATATAAAATCATGAGTCTTTTTGTTCTTATTATTTTATATATAATTATGAATTAAATTTTTCAATTTGGTATGGGACACTTTGGAATGTTTAATGATCATTTTCCTCAAAAGTTTATCAATGATTTAATTAGATTATTTCCATATACAATTACGATTAAAATATTTCAAAGTTGTATGGGACAATTTGATCTAATGATTCCTTTTATTATACATATGAGAAATGAATTGGACTTATCAAGTGATAGGTGGGGCCTTCTATAGTCCCTCTATGCATCAGTAGGTCTCATGAGACAAAATAGAATTGGGTTTTGGCCAAGGCCTAACCCTAATATTTTTTAGAATTCTTGGACGAGGCCTTTATGAAAAGTTTATGATGTCTGGCATATGCATTCCCTCACTTTGATATTATTAATAGATAAATTGTGTGATTATTCGACTAGTATAATATCCATAGTGAAGTTGTGTGTGATTTTTTATATGGCCTTATTCATTCAGTTTTTATCCCTGTCATATTATGATCAAGATTATGTTTTAGTGGCCAGATTTATTCACATTACCTTATTAATTATGATATCTTATGTTGTATCACTTACCCTTAAATATCATATTATCTCACCCCTTTCTTATGTTTCTTTTCCCCGGGTTATGAAGAAGTAAAATTTGAATAATTTTTCAAGGATGGTGATTATTTCATATTGTATCATGTTTTAATTTCTTTTACCAATGTATTATGTGTTTGATGACTATAATCTAGTCTTTTAGGACTACTAAACTGATCGGTACTTTAAGATTTTATTTTTTGTAATCATGCCAATGTATTAAAATAACATTTCACCCTTAGGCTTCGGGGCTTCGGGTGTTACACATATTGTCACCACCACCCTTAGGTTGTCCATGCTAGTCTTAGGGAGCTAGTGGGAAGGGATGAGGATAGCTGCAAGTAGTGGTGGCCTATGAACCAGAGGCTCTAAGGATGATTAGAGGTATGGTTTGTGTCTTCTCTACTTTATTTGTTGTACTGATAGATATAGGAATGATCAACCATATTCTTATCAATTATATTGGTTGAAACTTAGAGATTTTGGTAGAGCCCTTGGCTCAACCCTTACACTTGGAGACTCTTAAAAGAGGGGACTCAATGATCACATGCTTCTGCCGATAAATTGATCTGACTCTTAGAGGAGAGAGATTCTTATTATATCTATTTTTAGTATCGATAATTCCATGTGATGTCATCATAGGTACGGATTGACTGTCCATAGTTCATGCATATATTGACTATTTCATGTGGAGGATGTGGTGTATCCCTATAGATGGGAGGCAGTTTTTTTTGTTGGTGAGAAGGAATCACGATCAGAGTATTATCGGATCATGAAAATGAGGATACAACCGATTTCTCACCAGTTAGATAGTATTTCACCTAGAATAGTGGATGCAATAGAAATTGATTTTCATGTAGTGGTGGCAGAGTACGCGGACAGCTTTCCTAAGGATGTGTCAGGTTTGGCTCCCCACCGAGAGAGATTTATATTCATAGTCATGATCATAGATACCACCATTATATATATTTCAAAATATCATATATCTCCCATAGATCTTCATGATCTAAATGTTTATTTGGAGTAATTTTTTATAAAGGTGTTTTTTAGACTTAGTGTATCACACTAGGCAGGCCCAGTGTTCTTCACCAAGAAGGAAGATAAGAACACGAGTTTGTATGTGGATTATCATCATTTAAAACATGTAACCATGAATAATAAGTATCTGATACCAAGGATCAATGTCCTTTTAAAAAAGTTGAGTAGAGTGAGATGGTTCTTGAACATTGACCTTGGTTCTGGTTATCACCAACTCTATGTTCTTGATGACGATGTACCAAAAGAAGTCATTCTGATGTCACTATGGTCACTATGAGTACATGGTGATTCCCTTAAGTGTGACGAATTCCCTAATAGTATTCATGGGACTCATGAATATGATCTTTATTTCCTTATTATATTGGTTCATGGTAGCCGTCATCCCGGACATCCTAATCGATTAGGTGTCCAATGAGTTGCAAACGAGACACTTGAGGATGGTTCTAGATATACTTCATGATCCCAAAAATTATGCGAAGCTTTTGAAGTGTCAGTTCTAGACATAAGAGGTCCAATTTCTGGGGCATGACATCTTAGTAAAGGTTGTATAAGTGGACCTAGCGAAGGATAAGGAAGTGTTATAAGATCCTCCAAAGAGTGTGACAGAGGTGCATAACTTTCTTGGGTTGAGAGGATACTATTAGTTATTTTTTCCCAATTTACCTATTTTATTAGCACCCTTGGATTCTTTGACATAGAAGAGGTATTATTTTTTGTGGATAGAGAGGTTCCATCTAGTTTTTCAAGACATATGGCAGAGAATGATGAGTCCTCCCATCTTGATACTACTAGAAGGAGGGTATTGAGTGAACGGTTTTTTGAGATTCTTTTGGGACCAAGATTGGATTTGTACAGATATAGAGGCAGGTTGTGATTGATTATGGGTATCAAAATTTGATACCTCATGAGAAAAACTATGTGGATCATAATCTAGAGCTGACTGCAATGTTATTTCCCCTGAAGAAGTGGTGAATCTAACCTTATGATTGTGCAGTTTATCATCCATTCTGACGAAAATGTGTCTCAAGTATATGTTATCACAAAATCATATTAGCTTTAAAAAAAATTTATTGCTAGAGTTCCTTTCAGATTATGGCTTTGAGATAGTTTATACTCGTGATAATGGAAATTTCATAGAAGATACTCCCACTATGAGACCTTTTTTTAGGTTTTTGGGGGAAGTGTTAGAGTAGTTAGCCTTGTTTTAGTTATCCTTAGCGGATGAGTATGATTCTTATAACATCCATTTAATGGTTGTAACACCACCACTTCTATATTGTGTTAGCGAATATTATCTTGGATATGTCTACTCCGAGACCTTGAATGTTCAAATATCCACTATATGTGTTCCTGAAGGATTCTATGAAGGTGGGGAGAATGGTATACTTTTTAGAAGATGGATGATGGTACCAGTGACATTGTGTGATGAGTTTCTGAGGGAGTTTTATAAATCTCCCTTTGTGGTGCATCCAACTTGTAGAAGATGTACCAAGAGCATCAACTCCAATTTTGGTGGCAAGGGATGAAGATGTGTGTAGATGAGTTTGTCTTTTGATGCCTCACTGGGAAGTAGGTGAATGTTGAGAACCAGTTATTAGTGGGTTTGGATCATCTCATTGAGGTTAAAGAGTAAAAGTGGGATTGTATATCTATGGAATTCGTGGTGGAGATCCCACAGTTGTCTAAATGACACGATGTCATATGGGTTATCATATAATGACTCACAAAGTCGATCCACTTACTAACTTATTAAGATAAGAGTTCAGTAAATATCTTGGGACACCTTTACATGTAGGTGATATCCCAACTTCAAAGAGTTCCCTTGAGTATTGTTTTGGACCATGATTCTTGCTTCACATAGTGATTATAGAGATGAATATAGGAGGCATTTGGGACTCAGTGATGTTTGATCATGGAATTTGACCCCCCCCCCCCTCCGAATTATAATCTTGACTGAGTAGAATATTCAAGTTCTGGAGGTCTTGGTTCCAGCTTACATGATGGAATTTAACTGTAGTTGGTTGGATCACCTATCTTTTTTGTAGTTTCATACAATAACAACTACCATTCCACCATCAGTATGACACCATTTAAGGCCTTGTACGTGAGACCCTACATCTCACCACTGTGTTGGACTAACCCAGGGGAGTCAGAACGCATGGGGAAAGATTTGGTGTGAGAAATGATAGAGAATGTGAAGGTCATATAAGAGTAGATGAGGATTACTTAGAGCCATCCAATGTTTTATAGGAATTAACGATAAAGGACTTTGGAGTTTGAGAAGGGAGATCTTGTGTTCTTAAAGGTCTCACCATTGTGTGGATTATAATTATTTGGATGGGGCATCAAGTTATATCTTATATTCCTTTACCCTTTCCAGATAATACATAGGATCAACAAGATGGAGTACCACCTTACCATACCACAACAATTAGATCGGGTACATGATATCTTCAACATTCCACAGCTAAAGAGATATGTGTTTGACTCATAACATTTTATATACATAGGGGATCTATAAATTGAAGATGAAGATACCTTTAAAGAGTACTCAATTTTGATTGAGCATCAATAGTAGAATATAATCCATGGGAGAGAGACTCCCTTTATGCATATCCAGTGGTAGCCCAGGAATCTTGAGGGAATAACCTAGGAGTGGGAGAACCGAATATGATCCAAATACCCTCATATTTATAAGTAGGATTTTCATTTTTCAAAATGAAAATCCCTAAGGTGGGGATAATTTAACGAATATTTTTTTCATGTAATGATTTGGGATTTTTAAAGTGATATTTTTGGACCTAGGTGATAAGTTTTCACAGGATTCCAAGGGCTAGGGGGTAGTTTTTTTATAATAAAAATATGAATATATTATATCAAATGTGGATAATTTTTCTGAAATAGTTGGATAACTCCTGAACAGAGTCTCAGATCAGAAATCTAAAACCATCATTAAATATTGAAGGTGGGTTTTAACCTTGGGTAAACATAATTTTTTTGTGCGTCTGGTGATTAGATTGAGAGCCATTGTGGGAATAATTAAAATAAAAAAAAATTATTAAATTTATTTAATTCATTATTAAAACCTAAACTTAAACATTTCTCTATATAAAAATGCTTATGAAAATCCATAATATTTCCCACATGATCCTAGGGATTGAGAGTGGGTTGTTGGAGGAGGATTCTTGGAAGATCAATGGAGGATTGTGGTTTGACAATATATGTTATAACGGTACATGGGGATCTTTCTAAAGGCAATGACATGTTACCATTCTTCATCAGTGATCAATCCAAACCTGAGGTAGGATATTTTTTTCATTAGTTTCAAACCCATTTGATTAACCCATAAAAAAAAATTAATTAACTCCATTAATAGATTGATTCTTGGTCGATAATGTTTTACAATTATTGATTTATCTTCTTATGGTTTGGAATTGAATATATTTTATTATTACTTGTTTATTGGTTCATTATTAGTTGTTGTATTGATAAAAAATATAGAAAAAATAAAATAATGTTCAAGGTTCATTCCCCTTGTTGAATTTTGTGTTTTCCTCTACCATTAATCACGTGTTCATCGCCAGTATTCCATTTGGCTAGTGGTTTGAAAAATATTCAGTAGATGATCATTGCAGAAATTTTTTATAGTGCAACAGATCATCACTGTAGGTTTGAGATTGGTATTGATTACACGATTGATGTGAAAAAATTACCTTATGTATTAAAGGATCAGATCAGAGACCCAGAATTCATATTTTAGTGCAGTGATGGTTGTATGATATGACATGGAATGATTCCTAAGTGGTTTGGATGGCCTAAATCCAACCACTGATGATGGTAAGGTTTCGTCAACCCAGATCCACAATTTCTACTTGAGATTGGTGGTTGGCTCAAAAGAGGATTCAACATTAGTGGAATAATGTTGGAAACCATTAATTTCTAGAAATACATATATAATGGATGTGTATTTCAAAAAAAACATGATACATGAGACCTTGGTTGTGGTGGCTAGTGTTATATAGAAGTTATATGTTATATGAGAGATACCTCACATCATGAGACCTTGTGATGGTGACTTATTATATATCCAAAGGGTACACGGGCACTGACACAACTTAGAACACAGGAAAAACCAAAGTATATGAGCATGTATATGCACCCGGACATGGAAAAAGTACTCGAAGAGGCCCAGAGTACACAGGAACGACTGTTGAACAAAAAATGGACACAAGTAGGTACAAGCTTAGAAAAACATGTTGTGTTCCCCCATTAAATGTTGTTTAATTTTTCTAGGTAAGTTTTATCCCATTATTATCTTCAATATAGACCAGTTTTAGTTGGGTGAGTTCCCTTGATCCATCCCTACAAGTTTAAAATCTAGAAATACTACCTTTGAATATGACTGTAATCCCTCTACAAGATCAATCTCAGGTAGAGTTTCAGAATCCCTCAGTATGAACCAGGGTGTGATCCTCTATATTTTCTTCTTTTTACCATGGTGTAGTTTGAAGAATCATCATGAATTACATACATAGGTTTACAATACCCTACTTATTAAGCAATTCAAGGTTGGGTCTAGTATAACCCAAAGTCTCTAGGTGGGATCACCTATTTGAGTATCATGATTTTTGGAGTTCCAACAAGTAATTTTTTAGAAAGGCATGATGAGAAATACCTCTCAAATGAGTGCCATCAATGAAGGCATAGATCATGGAGTGAGTTATCTCAAAGGATAATTAACATGAATCCTTAATAAGAATCTAATGGGTGGTAGTATAGTTGACACCTATTTGATACTTTGTGTTTATCTTGAGTATATCAGGGTTTTATTATTATTATTCCTCATATTATGGTTTTCATATCTTCATGGTGGTGAGATAACTACTCTCTTGATGTTTTATGTTTAGTGATTTCAGGGTGTCTTACGAGGTATTGTTATACTCACTCATGCATGGGCATTGTTTGTACATGTTGTGTATTATATGGATGAAAGACCATTAAATGAAGTCATAACTAGGAGTAGGAAGATAATGGTCGAGATAGATAGCCCCTAGTTTATTTTAGGTATATCTTTTGATAGTAATCCCCTACTTCATAGAATGGTCGACACTTTTTTCGGTATTTTGGTGGTGTTGAATTTAAGAATTTATGATTTCTAGTACTTTTTCCATGCTCTGATTATGGGATATACATGTATGCATGTTTTTGGGTATCATTTTTTACTTTACCATTCAACATTGTGTGGGTATTTTGATATGTTTACATGCATACTTCAGAGACACTTTATGTTTAAAATACAAGGGACTTCTAGTTATACATCAAAGGAAATGGAAAGGAAGAAGTTGAAATTGAATTAGTTTATCCAAAGGTCAACCCATATAATGGAAATATGGGTAGAATTTATATATAAAGAATTATTATAGTGATTAATTATTGTATTATAAATTATTTTCTTTTGGAAGTGCATCTAAAAATTCTATTTTGAATGATACAAGATATCCTTGGTTGAGTGTTTCATGTTTTTTTAGTCTTACATCATAAATAATAGGGAAAATTTCATCCTACATTTGAGGTGTATAAGGAATTATACAACTAAAAGATTCAACATTGTGCATCTTGTATATGATGAAGCTATCAAGATTATAGGCAAGGGTGGTATTACCATTTGAATATAGAACAAAGGATTACAATAAATTCAAGGAGTTCACCAATTATTAGGGTTGAGGAAGAATTTGATATAGATAGTATAAATAGTTGATTTCAGTTTCTTCAAAGTATTTTTGGGTGGACCATGGATAATTAGACATAGTTCCATGATCAGGGAAAAATGCATGAATGATAAAAAATTGTACCTATCAAAGTTTATAAAGGAGCATTTCATTATAGAAAAACAACATATATGATGTTGTGTCATGAACACCCCATTCACTAAAATGATAATGGGATGAAATTCCTTACAAACAAAGGAATAGTGAAACTTGAAATAATGTAATTTGAAAAATGAGAAGAGTGTATTCTTGAGAAGAAGTGGAAGGTGTTATTTTCAATGAAAGGAAAAAACAACCAAAGATAAAAATTTATAGATTTTTTTATATAGATATATGGGGACCTACACTTTTTTTATTATAGAGGTTCACTATACTATGTTATCTACATTCATAATGCAACACATAAGGTGTGGATATTCTTTCTCAAGCATGAATCTGAGTTTTTCAAAACACTCATTCAATGGAAATCCATGGTGTAAAAGGAGACCAAATATAAATTGAAATGTTTGAGGTTTGAGAACAGTTTAGAATATATAAGTAGAAAATTATAAATGTTATTTTAGAGGAATGGAAGAAAATTTGAGAATTGTTTCCAGGACATCTCACTTGGGATTATCTAACCCTCCACATCACTGATAGAGAGACTATCGATGGAATGCCTGAACAAAGATAGTGACAGGAACATGGAGATCTCTGAGGTAGAATACGTGAAAGATGACTAGGGAGAGCAGTAGGAGGTGGTTGATGGTTTGATCTGTTGTCAGCACCACCCCAAGATATCCACACTAGAATTATGAAATTAGTGGGTAGTGATGAGGATAACTGCAAGCAGTTGAGGCCTATGTCCCCAAGGATCTAGGTATGATTATAGATACGATATGAATCTTTTCAACATTATCTATAGTACTAATAGTCATAGGTGTGATCCACTCTTTTCTTTCCACTTATCTTTCTAGAGAATTAATGATTCTGTTTGAGCCCATGACTCACCCATTTCACTTGGGGACTCCTACCAAAGGGGATTCACTGATCACATGTTTCTGCCAAAAGTGTGATCTGACTCTTAGACAAGATATATTATTATTAGATATATTTTTATAAGCTATGATGCTATATAAAATCATCTTAGGTATGTATTGAATATCCACAATTCATGCTCACATTGACTATTTCATGAGGATATAGTGTATCCATGTGAATGGGGAAAGGTTTTTCTTTGTTGGTGAGAGGTAAACTCGAGAAAAGTATTATGGGATCATGTGCAATAGGATAAAACTAATTATTAACTAGTTGGGTAGTATTTCCCTAGGAGGAGTGGATTATATGGTATTTTAGCTTCCTATAGTGGTAGAGAAGTATGATAAAATCTTTCATAAGGATGTGTTGGGATCACCTACCAACTGAAAAAGTGACTTCTACATTGAATTTCACCTAGTTACTTCCCTAATATCTACCCCACCAATATCGAATAGTTTTTATAGAGCTTCATGAGATGAATTTGTAGTTGGAGGACTTGGAAATGGGGGGCTTTGTGAGACCATGTGTGTCACCCTGAGAAACCTTAGTGTTTTTTTCCAAAAAGGTAGATGGAAACCTTAGTTGGTAGGTAGATTATCTTCATTTGAGCCTGGTGTAAGTGAAGAATAATTATCAACTATTAAGGATCGATGGCCTCTTTGAAAATTTTATAAGGATGAGATTATTGTTGAGGATTGACCATAGGTCAGGTTATCATCAGCTCTAAGTTTAGAATGAGGATATACTAAAGAGAAAATTACGATTATGCTATAGTCACTATGGGCACTTAGTAATTCCCTTCGGTGTAAGGAATTCCCCATAAGTATTTATTAGATTTGCGAACCAGATCTTTCATCCCTTCTTCGATCTGGAGGTGGTAGTCTTCATCGACGACATCCTTGTGTACTTAGTGTCCGGGAATGAGCATGCGAGACACATGAGGATGGTTCTGGACATACTCTGAGGGAACCCACTTTATAGTATTTTTTGGAAGTGTCATTATGAGATTTGAGAGTTCCACTTCTTAATAAATGAAATCTCAACTGAGGGAGTAGTATTGGATCCGATTAAGGTTGAGGCAGTTCTTGCTTGGGAGCCACCCAAGGGCATGATGAAATTGTAGAGATTCCACGGGTAAGCAGGAAACTATTAGAGAGTTGTGTCTAATTTATCCTCATTATCAGAACCCATGACTTCTTTGACATAGAAAATTGAGCCTTTCATGTGAATGGAGAGGTTTCAGTAGGCTTTTCAATAGTTTTAGAAAAGGCTAATGATCACTCCCATATTGAGACTTCTAGATAAGGGTATTGAATATAACGTTTTATGGGATGCTTCATGGATTGGGCATGGAAGTGTTTTTGAGACAGAGGTAGATAAAGATTTATTATGGGTACTAGAAGTTGAAACATCATGATCAAAACCACATGATCCATGATTTAGAGCTAGAAACAATGGTATTATCCCAAAATATGTGGCGATGATATCTTATGGGGGAAACGATTTTCACATATTCTGACCACAAGAGTCTCAGGTATAACTTCTCACAAAAGGATCTTAACATAATATATATGATATGGATATAGTTCCTACCAGATTTTGAATTTGAGATAGTTTATACTCATGGTAAGGGGAACATGGATATAGATTCTCGTAGCAGGATATCTTGTTCATAGTTATTGAGTGAAGAATTAGAGCAGTTTTCCTAATTATACTTTTCCTTAGTGAACAAGGATGATGTTTCTTACCTCCAATTTATGCTTCTTACTCTCACAATTCTATATTTTATTATGGAATATTATATTTGAGATGTTTTCATTGATACATTTCTTCTTTAGATATCAGTTCTACATGCTGCTAATGGATTTTCAGAAGGGGGAAGCATTTCATCCTTTTCAAACGATGGATGATGGTATCAGTTATATTGCATGATAAGTTTTTGAAGGAGTTTTATACATTCTCATTGGTGGTACATCTATGTGTAGTGATGATACTTATGGTGGCCAAGAATAAATAAGTATGTAGCTGAGTTTGTCTCTTGATGCCTCACTTTTCAGTAAGTTAATGTTGAACACCAGGTTTTAGCAGGTTAGGTTTAACTGCGAGAGGTGGTAGAGTGGATGTGGGATGTAATAGCTATCTTGAAGGGGCTCCCATGATCATCTAGAAGAAATAATTACATCTGGATAATAACATACCGACTCACCAATCTATCTAAGAGAAGATTCTAGTTGAGATATTGGGATGGTGTTATATACAACAGACAGTTTGGCTTCATTGAGTTCCTTAAATAGCTATTTAAGACCATGATTCTTACTTCACATCATGATAATAGTGATCATTGCAAGGGTCTTTTGGGACATAGTTATGTATGAGCATGATGATTCACCCATATATTGACGACCAGACATAGTGGACTATTCAGGTTCTAGAGGGAATGCATCTAGTTTTCGTGTTGAACTTTAGTAATAGTTGGGAGGATAACATACCCTTGGAGGTTATTGTGTAAAAAATAGCTATCATTCCACCATCAGTATGGTACCATTTTAGGCCCTGTATAAGAGATATCACATGTCAACACTATGCTAGAGTGACCCAAAAGACTTTGCACTCATTGCCCTAGAGTTGGTGCAAGTGATAAAAGAGAAGGTGCTTTTCATCCAGGAGGAGATGAGGACTACCCATAGCAGTCATAAATCTTATGAAGACTAAAGATGGATGAATTTAGAGTCCAAGGATGGAGAACTTTGGTTTCTGAAGGTCTCACCTCAGTGTGCATTATAGAGATTCATATGAGGCAGCAAGTTATCTATTGAGATTCATTTTCCCTTTCCAAATAATACATAGGGTCGATAAGGTGACATACCACTTATCCCTGAAACCGTAGTTAGACCAGGTACATGACATCTTCTACATGTCTCAATTATGTAGGTATATTCCCATCCCATCACATTTTGTTGACTAAGGTGATCTAGAAATTGAGGATTGATATAACTTTTTGGATTACATGGTGTAGATAAATGATCGGTAAGAGAAAATCCTTCATGGGTGAGTGATTCCATCATTGTGTGTCTGGTGGAATCACAAAAATCACCAGGAGAGAACCTGGGAGTGGTAGAACCATATTTTATCCCAGTACTATGATCTTTTAAGTAGGATTTTTTTGGGAGAAAAAGAATTGACGTGGAAAGATTGTAAAACCACTTTTTTTCCTTCTAATGATTTTTTGATATTTAAAATAATATTTTTTGGAGCTAGTAATTGAGTTAGCATAAGATTATGAGAGTTAGGGAGCCTCAGTTTTGATACAATAAAAATAATAATATATAATATCAAGAATGTGTATTTTTTATGAAATAATTGAATAACTCTCAAAAGGTGACTCTGATAAAAAATCTGAGACCTTCATTAAATCCAGAAGGCAGATTTTACCATAGGCACACTATAATATTTCTGCATGTTGGGTGTTTCCCTTGAGCATCTTCATGAGAGAAATAATAATTAAATAAATTATTAATTTTATTTATTTATTATTAAAGCCTAAACCAACACCCTCCTCTATATAAACACGCTAACATAAAATCTCTAGTGCTATCCACATAACACTAGATATTGAGAGAGGGTGGTTGGAGTAGTATTCTTGGATGATCAATGATGGATCGTGGTTTAGTAGTTGGTGCATCCAAGGTTCTTGTGGATCTCACCAAAGATAGTGATGTGTGGTTATTTTCCATCAGTGATCAATCCAAACCATAGGTAGGTAAGTTTTTATTTTTTTCATTGTCATTTGATTATACCATGATAACCAGGAATCAAATCCACTAATATGTTGATTCATAGGTCGATCATGTTTTGTAGGTATTTATTTATCTTCCTACAGTTAATAATAGATTATATTTTATTACTACTTATTTATTTGTTCTTCATTTGTCTTTCTAACAATAATGAATCAAAACTAACATGAGCAACAAGCAAGGTTCAACTTTATTCTTTTTATGTTTTTTCACCACCATTCATCATTAAATCATTATCAGCATTCCATTTGGGTAGTGGTTCAACAAATACTTGCTAGAAGATCATTGCATAATCATTTTTTGGTGCAACAGATCATCATTGTGGGTTTGGGATATGGATCGATGACATGATTGAGGTGTGTTGTTTACCATGGCAGATTGAGGTTCATATCGACAAATCATGGTTTGTGGTTTAGTATAGAAATGATAGTGTGGCGTGACAGGTAATGATTCATGAGTAGTTTTGATAGTCAAAATCTGACCATTAGTGACGACAAGGATTTCTCAACCCAAATACATGATTTTCAAGAAAGATTAGTGGCTGGATTGAAGGAGGAGTCAGTATAATCAGAACCACATGGGAAAATAGAAGTTTCATAATATCCCTATTTACATAGCATGTTGTCCGAAAAACTCATGTCGTGTGGGACCCTAACTACATAAACTAGGGATCCAGAGAAATTATATAAAATATGTTATGTGGGACCTTACGCACATCATGTGGACATATGTCGGAAACTTGGAATGTACCCAAGGCGTACATAGGCATGGACACAGTAAGACACATGGGCATGACTAGAGTAGATGTAAAAAACCATGCACTCATACATGGCTAGTGTACTTGGACACTACCAAAGTAAACAAGCATGACTATTGAACACATGAACATACATAGGCGGGATTGGGCTTAGAGGAACATGTTGTGTACTCCCAGTACACTATGTCTGTCTTATCTAGGGTAGGTTGAGGCCCTACATCTCTTAAATATATAATAGTTTTAGTTGGGTGCATTACCTTGGTCCATTACTTAGAGGGTACAATGTGTCTATACATCAATATCATAGAAATGTGATCCCCTCTATGGGATCAGTCTCAGATAGAGTTTGGAATCCCTCTATGTGACCCATGGTATGAACCTCTATCATTTATTATTCTTCTCTATGTGGGTTTTGATGATTTCTCCTGACCAACATACATGGGTGTTCACTCCCCTACTTAATGGGTTATTACAGATAAGGTATAGTATACCCAAAAGGCCATGGGTGGGATCCCCTCTCTAAACATTTTTATATTCTATGTTATAGAAAGGACTTATTTTCTGAATCCTGAAACATGCAAAATCTAGAATGAGTTCCATTGGAGGACACATGGCTCATAGAGTGAGATTTCTTGGTTGAGCATTACCTTGAAGCCTCAAGAAGATTCCTATGGGTGGATGTATGGTTGAAAAGTCTTTGAAACATGGTGTCTTTATTGAGTATATGTGAGTTTTCTTATTGTTATGTCTCGTATATTGATTTACATATCATCATGGGGATTATATGACTACCCTCTTGATGTATAATATTTAGCAATTTTGGGGTGTCGTATAGGGTATTGTTACATTGACTCATGAATGGGATCTTCCCACACATATCATGACTTATATAGATAAAATACATTTAGATAGAGTTATAAGAGGACTAGGAGGAGCTGGAGCATATTTTTGTGAGGTAGAAAAGTTTTTGTGTCAAGCATTTCTTTAGATAGCAGTCTCCTCTTCGTAGCTGGTTCAAATCTTTTGCAGTTTTTTGATGGGTTTCTATTTGTCCCTTTATTATTTATAGCACATTTTCATTCTCTGGTTATGGGATATAGACGTATGCATTCATTTTTTCTATCATTTTAACTTTAACTATCAACATTGTGTGGGTATTTGTTGATGTGTCCATGTGTACAATAGAAATAATTTATATGTGGAAGGTAGAAGAGATCCATTTATACATCAGAGTAAAGGGAAAAAAAGAAATTTAAATTGAGTTAGTTCATCCAAGGTTCATCCCATAAGCTTGAATTATGGGTATAAATTCCATACAAATAATGATTACAGTGGGAAATGATTCAATTCTGAATAATTTTATTTTTGGATGTGCATCCACAAATCCAATTTTGGATGATACAAGTACTCTTTTTTTAGTGTTTCAAGTTTATTTGAGTCTTACGACATGGAATATAGGTCATTTTTTCACTCAACATATGAGTATTAAGAGGAATTATATATCTAGAAGATTCAACACTGTCCAACTTGTAGACAATGAAGATCTCAAGATAATAAGTAAGGGTGATATCACCATTCAAATGTAGAATGAGGGATTTATATAATTTCAAGGAGTTTTCCACATATCGGGGTTGAGGAGGAATTTGATATTGATAGTATAGTTGGATGATTTGGGTTTATATACATAATTGTTTGATATAGAATGAAAAGATACACATGGTTCTATAGTAGTGGACAAATGAGTGAAAGATGAAACATTATACCAAAAAAATGTTTCAGAAGTAGTACATTAGAAAAAAAGTTCCAGATCCACAATATTGTGGCATTAATGTCCCAGTTACTTAACTAAGAAATGGATTAAAGTACTAGCTACTAAAGGTATACTAAAACTCAAAAGCATGTAATTTGAAAATTGATAAGAGTGTATTCTAGGGAAGAAGTGGAAGGTGTTATTCTAGATGGATTGAAAACACTTATGGATCAAAATTTAGAGCTTTTTCATATATAAATATTGGGTCCTACAATAGTTTGTTACCATAGAGGTTCACTATACAATGTCTTATTCATCTACAATGTGACATGGAAGGTGTGGATGTTCTTTTTCAAGAAAAAATCTTAATATTTCAAAACCTTAATTCAATGGAGATATAGGGTGTAAAAAGAGACCGTATATAAACTAAAATATGTATGGTTTGAAAATTATATGGAATACTTAAATAGTGAATTATGAAGGTACTGATAGTGGAATGGAATATATTTTGAGAATATTATTCCAAGAACTTTAAAAGAAATAAGGTCAGGAAGATTATGAATTATAATTTAGTGGAGATGGTAAGAAAAACATAGATATATTTTTTTCCATGGATTATTGGGAAAAAGGAAATAAATTACGACACCTACTTGGTGAAAGGATATCCTTCTACTCCATTGGGGAAGAAACTTTTGGAAGATTATTGGTTTGGAAAGAAAGTGAATATTTACCATCTCATGTTTTTAGTTCACTCGTCTATGTCCATGATGATTCTACTAAAAGGGGTTGTTAGAGGCTAAGTCTCTATTGTGTTTCTTTATAGGGTATGAAAATCAAAATGTTTGATTTAAACTCTAAGACAATGAATTATGGATATTCATCAAAATCTAAAATTTTCCCCTTAATAAATATATCTTATATAAAAATCATAATTGAGTGGAAATTATTGATGAGGTCTAAGAATCATCACAATTTGTGGTTAACCCAAATAAAAATATGGATGTTTTGGATACCTTAAGGAATATGATAGTTTCAAAATCCTTATATAGTCTAGAAGAATATATGGGAAAAAGTTGGATGTAAGTTATTTTTTTCCATGTTTGAAAGTACCATATAACTCATGGATTACAAAATCATGGGGTAGAGATACAAAATATGATGTTCTGAAATTAGTGGTTTTGGGATGAGCTAAGTTGTAGAGTTAGTTGTGGATGTCTACCAGGATTTTTTATACAGTTTAGAGATATGAAAGTGAATTACACTATTTGATTCTCATGGATGGTGGATAACCTGATTATTCATATGAGGAATAATGTTTGAGTTACTCACGGAAGTGGGATTTAGCAATGGTGGATGAAATGGATTCCTTATATGTTTTTAGAATATATGATCTAACATAATGACCTTTTTTTATGATATTTATTCATAACAAATGGATTTTTTAACTAAAAGGAGATATTTGAAAACATTTTAAGTAAAATATTGTTTTGAAGGGGATGAAACAAACGAAAGTTTTAAATTTTACTAAATTCATTTATCCAGTTTTCATCATATAACGATTCAGATAGTACTCAGGATAGTTGTTATAGAAGGGTCATATTTTGAGTAGTTAGATATTAAAACTAATTTCCTTTATAGATATTTGGAATAGAATATTTATATGAACCAAGGGGTGTAAAACTGACCATGTAACCTGAAATCACAACCCCACCCAAAATAGAAAAAAAATCATGCAAAGCCTATGGTAGGGATGAATCAAATCTTCTTCCACTATGTATCAAGGCTGCATCTGGGAAAACAATTCTAGGAATTGTGCCTATTATAATTACATAATATCTATAAATATATATTTATTTAATAAAAATTAATATTTCAATTTTCATTAAAAATAAAATAAACCAAGCCAAATTTGGGTTAGGGTAGGTCTAAACTGTGGCATTGTAAAGGTCAAGAAAACTAGGCTATAACAATTCCATATGGCCAAGAAAATTTCAGGTTATGATGAGGATAGTTCAGGTTGTTTTTATATACTTACTTATAGTAGTAAAAGGTATTAATGGAGAAATTAATAGATAATCTAGCGTGTCAACTCAAAAAAAAATTAATGAGCTGAAATAAAAATAGAGGAGTTAGAATCAATGGTTAAATGCCATTATGGAATAAATAATGTTCATCTATAGTATTGTGAATCATTATTGTTATAAAAAGGTGGTCAGTGATGGGTCCTTCATCATCCTTCTTCTCAAGGTCGATGACATGATCTTATCGAAACAAAGGAAGGATTGACATGAGAAGTTAAAGGTTGAATTGTTATGAAGTTTTGAGATAAATGATCTTAGTATTGAAGAATAGATTTTGGGGATGAGGATTTTAAGGGACTTAAATCCTAGAATAATGTTTTAAATTAGTCTAACTATGTTCATAAAGTGGTGTAATTATTTAGAATGAGTGACATGAAGTCTGTAACAACTCCCCTATTTAAAACTTCATGTAAAGTAAGGAAAAGGCACTAGAATATATGAAAAGGTTGATTACATGGTAAATATTATATTTCTATTGGTTGTAGGAATCTTGATTCTTGTAATGGTTTGTACACAACCAATCATTGAACATGTTATGGTAGTTGATAGATAGTTCATGGTTAATCTGGGAATAGAACACTAGGAAGCAGTAAAATGGATACTCTAGTGTCTCAAAGTTTCCAAAATACTTTCATTCTATTTCATAATTGATGAAATGTTATAACTGTTTTCTAATTCTGAGATTATGTGACATATTAAACACTAAGAGGATTACTAATAGTTATGTGTTTACTTACAGAGGCACAACTATGGTTTAGATGCTGAAACTTCAGGTAGTAGTTTCACATTCAATAATGTATTTAGAGTATTTTGTACTGAAAGATGATATGAAAAATTTTATTTAGGAGAAGGGGTTATCATAGGACCATAAAATAATGCAGGAAGATGAGATTCTATTTATTGATTCATGAAGTGTAACCCACCTCACTAATAATAAAATGTTTTATTTGAGAAAAAAACATATTATATTGAAGCATCACTCCATCTAGATGTTTTCAGAGGAAAATGTGATAAATATATGGAATGTTGATGGTGTTTTAAATCTAACAGATATATGGCCAAGGACTTACTCTTGGATACGTCGGGGTGGTATTATGCCTCAATTGGGTTGGGATAACCAAAATCACAATTGGGAGACTATGCTACTGTAAAGCGGGATTGATAATGAAATATATTTATAGATATGTGTTGAGGACTTGATAGTTGTGCCTAAAAATGATCCTCAAATGGGACATTGTAAGGCTTCACCTATCTATGTACCATTTTTGGATATGTTTATAAGTGGGATTCTAAAATTATAGAATGAAATAAATTGGATATGGTGGTTCAGTGATAATAAGTTCCAAAAGTCCAAAAATAGAAAAAACAAGAAAAACAAATCAACAAAATAATATGGAAGGTGGGGTCTATGTTTTGGGGTAGCGAATGTTTGTGATGACGATTAACACACAAATAGAGAAGAAAAATAGATCAACATAAGAGATTTAACATGGTTCGTAAATGTTTCCTATATCCACAGGAGAAGGAGGCTTGTTTCTCTTATTACTCTCTCTAAATAAATTCATAGGAGGATTACACACATTTCTTACTAATTATGGGATTTTATCCCATTATGAAGAGAAGATATTCTGTAATGTCAATGGTTTTTCAAGTAGATAATCCGCCCTTGAAAATGTCCATGACACCAGCTGCTCGTCTATAGTGTTGGTTGTCAACCAAAGAAGATACTATCTGCTAGAATTTTTTCTAACGATGGACTTCCCCCCACAAATCACTCCATAATATGGAGTGGCCCCAACAAATCTCCCCACATGTCCAATTTGGGATTGAAGCTAGACCTGTAGTCTCCTTACATGCATCCAACTTCTCATTGGGTAGAACTTTCTTCATCATGTCTACCCCATTATCATTGGTGTGGATTTGTTCAACATTGAAAATTCTTTCTTCCACACATTTCAGATCCCATGGTATCCCATATCGATGTATTTATACCTGGAATAAAATTTTGGGTTCTTGTTGATATTAATAGCACTTTGAATATCAAAATATAAGATATAATTATCTTGACTCTATCCCAGCTCCTATAAAAATTTCTTTATCCATAGCATCTCCTTGCAACCTTTAGTGACCGTGATATACTCTACTTCTATGGTAGAGAAGGAAGAATAGTTCTGAAGTCATTATTACCATGAAATACTCCCCTTCAAATGATAATAGGTACGTAGATGTGGATTTCATCATGTCTACATCTCCAGCCATATCTACATCTATGTATCCTTCTAAAATAGGGGTTTCACTTCAAAAACTTAAACAATTACTATATATACCTTGGAGATACTCCAATATCCATTTGACCATTTTCCAATGCTCCTTTATTTGATCTGATAATAATCTTCTCAAAATTCCAACATCATGAGCAATATCTGGTCTAGTGCACACCATGGCATACATAAGAATTCCAACTAATGACTGATAAGTAAATTTTCCCATTTCTTCTTTCTCCTCATCAATTGAAGGACTTTAACTTATAGTGAGACTAAAATGACTTATAAGTGGAGTGATAACAAGTTTCAATCTTCTCATGTTGAATCTTTCAAGAACCTTCTCAATGTACTAATCCTGAGATAGCCAAATCTTGTGATTCCTCCTATCAGAAGGAATCACCATACCAAGAATCTGATTCGCGTCTCCCAAGTCCTTCATTTCAAAAGTCATGTTCAAATACTTCTCCAATTTATCAATATCGGGGATATCTCTTCTAATAATCAACATAGAGAAACAATAAAATAAAATCACCATCAAAAAAACTATTTTATGAAAACTTAGTGATTAGAAATAATCAATATATACTCATTTTTCTCCATGAATGAGTCAAACTTTCTATAACATTATCTCGATGTCCGTTTCAAACCACATAAACTTTTCTTAAATTTTTATACTTGGGTTTCATTTACTTTCACCTAAAATCCATTTAGATACTCCCTGTATATCTCTTCATCAATATCACCATGTAAGAACACTATCTTTACATACAATTTTTGAACCTCTAGGTTTAGACTAGCTTCCAATCGAAGAATAACTATGATAGAAGACATTTTAACCACATAAGAATAATTTCTTCAAATTCAATACCTTTCTTCTGAATTAATCCCTTCACAAACATTCTAGCTCTTTAGCATGGCTTTGAGATGACAACTTCTCATTAGATTCTATACACCCACTTTTTCTTGAGTGACTTAGTTCGTTGTGGTAACTCTACCAAATCAAATGTATGGTTCTTGTGCAAGGATATCATCTCCTACTATATAGACTTATTCCACTCCATATTTTGATAGATTCTAATTATATCATCATAACTGTCTATATATCCCCCATTAGGGAGAATCATATACCCATGTCGTAAGTGTCTACGACTTGGTTTTCATGCTCGGGTAGATCTCCTCAACTGTGCTTTAGGGGGAATCTATTCTAGAATATCATATGATAACAACATATTAGCATATGGAGAAGAATTATCTGGTATTGATGTATCATCTGTGTTACGTATCTCTCTCACACTAATTTATAATGATGGAGGTGATACTGTTTCCAAACTGACTAGAATTTCCTCAGACTGTAACTTCTCTACACTTTTTGGATTTTCAAAATTTTCACTCGTCTGATGCTCAAGAAACACCACATATATACTTCTGAAAATTATCCTACTGATAGGATCCTAGAGTTGGTATCCAAAATCCTCATGAGAATATCCCAATAAGATACATTTATTTCCTTTCACATCCAACTTTTCCCGTTCATCTTTTGGGATGTGAAAAAATTCCCTACAGCCAAATACTCTCAATGGTTTGTATAAAACATCCTTACATATCCAAAAACTTTTTGGAACATTTTATATTGTTGTAACTGATTAAGAAAGGTTGATAAGATCAATTTTGGTCTTCATTTCCTCCCCCCAAAAGGTTTTTGTATCTTTTCATTTGAGATAATACATCTGACCCTCTCTCAAATTTTACTTTTCATTATCTTACCATGACCATTATGCTGAGGTGTCATTGGTACTGATTTTTTCAGATTGATGTTGAAACTCCTACAATACTCCTCAATTGGACCACAATAATCTCCTCTATTGTCTACTCTCACACACTTTACCCATATATATGTTCCTCATTCCACCTTCACATGAAACTGGTTGAAAACATCCTACATATGATCTTTAGTTTTCAAAGAAAAGGAACAATCTTTTCTATAATGATCATCTATGAAGGTAAAAAAATAAAGAGAACCTCCCATTAACTTAGTTTTCATCATGCATACATCAGTGTGAAGAAAATATAATACATTTTTTTGGAATGTATATAACCACAAAATGATACTCTGGTTTGTTTCCCACGATGCAATAAACCCAAGTATCCAAATGTGTACCTTTTATTATTAATAAGAGATCTTTTCTCGAGATAATTCTGATTCCCCTCTTGTTCGTGTGACTAAGTCTCATGTTCCATACTTCTGTAGGAATATCTTTTATAGATTCATTTACTACTCCTCCACATGGTCTTTCATCTGTGAGATAAAGAGAAGTATCTTAATTTCCTTTATTAATTACCAAGTTACCTTTTGTAAGATTCCAATTATCATCACTAAAGGAACTGACATATCCATCTTCGTCAATCATTCCAGTGGATATCAGATTGAGGTGAATATTAAAACATGCCTCGCATACTTAAATAGTAACCTATATCCAATATTAGTCTCCAAAAAATATTACCAATACCAATAATTTTGGATACACCATCATTTCCCATATTTTCATGTCTGGAACTCCCTAAACTATAATATGAGAAGAAATCTCTTCTAATGTAACAAAGGGGTAGGAACCAGAATCAATCACCCATGTCGAGTCTTGGCTTGCAAGACTGATCTAGTTATATTTGTAAACAATAATGATTTTTTCAATGAAAATTGTAGCATCATTATTTTGCACCTTACCTTCTTGATTCCTCTGATCTAACTTTAGCCTTCCCCACTCTCCAATGAAGTGTTCAGGCTTGTAATAGTGGTGGAACTTCATGTCATATCTCTATTGGGATTTAGATTTATTCTTTATTTGTAGACTTTTTCCATTGGGTTATCTTCTTCTACTTCTTCCCTACCATTTCCTTCCCCCCTTGACTTTCAGTTGTAAGAGCCTCTAATTCTGGTGCATATCCCTCATCTTTCTATATAGACTCTTAATTCATCATTATATCCTTCACCATATCTATTTAGAGAGTTCCATATGAAGTTGAGTTGCTGACCTATATAAATTGTGTGTCCCACATCTTTGGTAATGAACTCAACATCAATAGTGCCATAAACTATTCATCAATAAACATTTTCATGAAATTTTAATGATCAAATGTTCATTGGAACTATCATGTTCTTTGATACATTGGTCCCATCTTTGTAATTTAAGTTTAGAAGATGATGTAGTAGGTTTTCATTGTTTTGAGCAGCTTTCCTCACATACATATTTTCTAATTTTCACCAAAACATGGAAGCATTGTGTTTGTTGGAAAAGTTTTTGAAGATACTCTTGTTGATCCACTGTCTGATTTGGGAGGCAGACTTTATATTGAGCACAACCCACTCCATATCAACCAGAGGAATATCGGCTGAAATCTTCTCATCATATTGACCTCTTATTGAATATTCATCTACTAACACTCCAATGGTCTTAGTAGTATCCACTATTGGTTTTCAAAAAATAATTAATATTCAAAAGATCCTCTATTTCTAGTTTCTAGATAGCATAATTAAAAGCATTAAGCTTAATCATGCTACTAGTATATTATTCCATTGATGTATTCATAATTTCTAAAATCTAAACATTTAGACATGTCTAGAATGGTTGAAATAGTTTTAATCGACTCCTAGATCATAGAAAACAGACTCTGATTGGCCGAGTAAATACAAAAAAAGTGTCAACGGTCTGGATCGACTGCTGATGTGGTGGTGATGTGGCTCACCAAAATAGTCATAAAAAATTTTATTTTGTCATGAACAATGTCATGTTATTTGGAATGGGGGTATTGTAGCACCTTTTTTTTTGACCAAAACATTGACCAGCTCTACCGTCTACATTTTTACTCCATTTTTTGATGCCGCTTGCATCATTGAAATCCTCTCTTCGAGCTCTTCATAGATCTGGCCTCAAATTTTTTTTGACCAACATTAATTTTATCATCACTGGAAAATCCTTCTACCACTTCATCGTTTCAACCCCAAACCCTCATATAGAACTTTTTTGAGGCATCATATGTTTGTGGAGAGAATAAACACACAAATAAAGAATAAAAATAGATCAACGTAAGAGATTTAATATGGTTCAGCAGTGGTGCCTACATCCATGAGAGAGGGGGTCTGGTTTCACATATTATAATATTCAAATAAATTCCTCAGAGGATAACATATGAGTCTTATAGATCACGGTATTTGATCCCATTTTAAAGAGAATTTATTATTCCATGTCTGGGGTTGTTTGAGTAGATGTCCCACGCATGAAAATTCTCATGCCACCAGTTGCTCGTCCAGGGCATTGGTTGCAGACCAAAGAAGACACTATCAACTGGAGTTGTTTCTCACCACAGATATACTCCCACAAATCACTCCATAAATAGGATTGGCCCCCACACTATGTAATTTTAAACCAAATATCATATAAGAGTTACCACGAAGAAAAACATGATGGTTAAGATTAATACAATGATCTACATGATATTAATTTTTGGTAGGGAATGCAGAGTTCACCCTGTTCATCATGAGAAAGAATTAAGTTGGTGCTTTCATTCAACCATATGAAGATATGCTTGTGATGATCAGATTCAAGGTGTATGATCTCTTTGATGATTTGTAGGCACCAGAAACTGGTTCACTGGATGGATGTTTGAGACATCAACCATAAATAATTGTGCACTAGTAATTTTTTATTCAACAATTCAATGTTTTAATAATATTCCATTTTTCTTAATATATTTTTTCATAATTACCCTTGTGAAGTAAAACTAATTTTTAACCATGTAAATCCTCTGAGTTATTAATTATAAACATATTCTTTTTCTCTTTTGTAAGATCGTGTTGGGTGTACAATAGCTTTGTGGTGCATGGAAGGTATTTTTTTGGATAGATAGGATTTTTATTTAACAATTCATTGGATGATCTTTGTTCTATATTTCAATTTTCCAATAGAAGCATCCAATTTTGGAGGTTTCGAGCACAATAATTCACACACTAATTCACCCTCTATTTGCATTCCACTTTCGAAGGTAAAATGTGTTCAACACTATTTAATTTTTAGATACATAAAATTTACTACATGTTTTTATAAATATCACTACTACACATATAGCCTTTCAAGATGCCCAAAATGGTCGTTAAAAGAGCTAAAAAAGAACTATTAATCACAGTGAGGATAGGGGGTCCCCTTTATCAACGATAAAAACTGCTGAAAAGGATTGATTTATCAGTGTTATTTTTAACGATGATAAAGGAATCCTTTTATTAATGCTTTTTTAGTGGTGATAGAGGGATAACTGCCTACAGTGTGTTGTTTATAAAATAGAACACCCAGAACAAAACCTAGAATTTAGAAAACACACCTACCTATATTTAAATATCACACAACACGCATTACACATCACAACAAATGCAAACCATCTATATACATTTAATTGTCATAATCAATACAAAAATTTCCACCCATGGTATATACAAAAAAACACTTCTATTTACATTTCAAACAAAATGTTTTATATAATTACATTTACAATTGTCCAAAAAAACATTCTAAAACATTAATATTTCATCTTTTGATGCCCATGATCCCCTATCAGAAATGTCAACCCATGGTATTAGTTCTTGAACAAATCATCTCAACCTATGAAAATGATTCCACCAATATAATAAAACAAATATTATGTTAGTAATACTCTAAATAAAAAAATTAAACATTAAAATGAAAGAACACGTTAATGAAATGTCAATATTTAATAAAAATGACACATTTTTAGTTATACCGGTCACACCGTGCATCAGATGGAGGTTTGGATGAATCCTACACATCATAAATGACTCATGTATTGTTGTCCTAATGTATCAAAACAATATGAATGTGTTTGATCGGTTTTCAGTATGTCACTTGTTTTTACTTAAATTAATGACAATTTTAAATAAATAGAGACACTTTGAGTTATACTGGTGACATCGTGCATCATATTGAGATTAAGATGATTTATAATGTTAAAAATTACATATAGATCTTTTTCGTAGAGTATCAAAACAATCTAAATATGTTTTCTCAGTTATTAGTTTGTCAATTGTGTTTTTTTTACTAAAATGCATTTCAAAATGAAAACATGCATTATGAGTCATACCATTCACATCGCACATTGGTTTGAAGTTAAAAAACTTTATACATGAAAAAAATTACTTATGAATTTATTTCCTAAATTATTAAGACAACTAGAGTTCATTTTCTTGGTTTTTAGTGAGTGACACGTTTTGAATGAAAATATCAATTTAAACTAATAATGGACACTTTTAGTCATAACAGTCAAAATGTGTGTTCGATTAAGGTGTGGTTGACTCGTATATGTCATAAATGAATAAAGGATAATTTTACTAAAGTATCAAAACAATATGAATTTGTTTTATTGGTTTCCATTATGTCACTTTTTTTACTTAAATTAATGTCAATTTTAAATAAAAATAACCTTTGTGTTATACCTAACACACCATGAATTTTATTGAGGTGATGATGATCCCTACACATCAAAAATCACTAATAGATCATTTTCCTAAAATATCAAAATAATTAAAATTCATTTCCTCATTTTTTTAGTATATTACTTATTGTTTTTACCTAAATTAATGTCAATTTTAAATAAAAGGAGACACTTTTAGTCATATCGGTAACATCTTGGGTCAAATTGTGGTGAGGTTGCTCTTACATATCACAAATTATTCATGGATATTTTTCATAAAGTATCAAAACAATAGGAATAGGTTTTCTCAGTTTTCATTTTGTCACATGTTGTTTTTACTTAAATTCATGTCGATTTTAAATAAAAAGTGACACTTTGTGTTATATCGGTCACATAGTGCATTATATTGTGGTGAGGTTGACTCCTACAGGTCAAAAATAACTCATGGGTCATTTTCATAAAGTATCAAAACAATCCTAATGCGTTTTCTTAGTTTTCAGTATATCACTTGTTGTTTTTAGTTAAATTCATGTCAATTTTAAATAAAATAGACACTTTGAGTTATACTGGCCACACTATGCATATTATTGTGGTTTAGATGATCCTTACACATCAAAATGTCTCATGGGTCATTTTCCTAAAATATCAAAACAATATGACTATGTTTTCTTAGTCTTCAGTATGTCACTTGTTGTTTTTACTTAAATTAATGTCAATTTTAAATAAAAAGAGACATTGTGAGTCATACCAATCACACCTTGCATATTATTGAGATGTGTCTAGGTAATACGCAACACAAATGACTCATGAATCATTATTATAATGTATCAGAAAAATTTTAATGTGTTTTCTGAGTTTTCAGTACGTCACATGTTGTTTTTATTTAAATTAATGTCAATTTAAAAAATAGACATAATTTTATTCATACCAATCACACCATGCATCATATTTTTGTGAGGTTGAATCGAACACATCAAAAATAACTAATTTTTCATTTTACTAATGTTCCAAAACAATATGAATTTGTTTTCTCAGTTTTCAGTATGTGACTTATTTTTACTTAAATTACCGTCAATTTTAAATAAAAAAGACACTTTTAGTAACACTATAATTTCTTTGACTCGAAATCCACTAAACAGGTGCTCTGATCTAGGAGGTTACATTACCTTAATAGCACCACCCCATACACCAAAGGTTTCCAACTAGAAGTGGGGGTCCAAAGAGTGAATTGGGGAGTGTGTACCCCCTTTTTATCAAAGTAAGCCACAACAAAAGATAAAAGAAATAGTGGAATAATAACCAATAATACCAGAGCATGAATAAACAACCATTTCCCAAATGGGCTACAACCATGTCCAATAGTAAATCTTCCATTCCATGTTACAAGTGAAGAAGTGAACAAAACCCAAAATGAAGACAACTATGAAATCCCCAAAATGTTCCTGGCACCATGACCGGGTCCTCCTCCATGCACACTTGTGCCAACCCAACTGCCTAGTAAGGGCCTTTACCTTATCCCGACCTGAAAACATGAAGAATACTCAGGTACCCAAAGGAATCCCAATCAGGGTGTGATTATAACTTAGTAGGACACCACCAACGGTGTCTGAAAAATATCTGGTATAAACAATTGTGCATGAAAAAGGGAATTGAATAATAAATGACAAGGAAAAGATTAAGTGCCCTTATCCAGTTTAGGTCCACTACCTATATTTATTATCGTTTTCATATCTTAAAATTTCATCCCATTTCCCATTACTTACGATTTGCATCAAATTTAACATGGGTTCATCAAACACAATAAGTTACATGGGCTCAAGGTACACAATCACATGCTTGATGAAAAACACAATGTTATACTATCTCACTAGGACTAAATTTATCATGTCAACTATATCCTTACCTCAAAGCCTCGGTCTAGGTTTTTTCAACCATTAAGGAAACAGAGCCTAAGTCCTCTTCCCTAACTCATGCATTGGGGGTGGAGTTTAGAGCCTTAGTCCAACTCGACCCGTTGGTGTAGAACCTCAAGTCAATACCCCACTCTACCTAGCCATGTGCACATGATATATATATATATATATGTATATCCATCAACCATTCACACAAAATCACATCCATTGCCCAATTCAAACATAAATAATAACAATAACATGAGAGTTAATAACATGCCTTTCCCATTAACACATTTACAACATTTCACATCATTTAGCCACTTATCCTGATTCCCCTTTTATTATTCTTATCTCTCTAAGAATTCATTAATTATGCCTATCTAATTAGGCTTTGTTTATTATTCCTAACTCACTAGGATTCATTAACAGACTCATAATCCATCCCATTATGGGCTTTAATCATTTCCACATATTAACTCATTTAGCCATTCATCATTCCGATGTGTCAAACCATATAAACCACTTCCATGTTAACCCAATATCACTTAGGTTATTATTATTAATCCTAGGTGCATCATCTATCATTTACTCTAACACAATCCATCACGTCTACATGTTTATCAAGGGATCTACATAAATACAAAACAATCTCACTTGTTCTTCATAAAAACCATAGGCCTAGTAAAGTCGACACACCCCATGGGTGGCCCTAGATTTGCCTCATAATTCTTGACGCATCCCATGGGGATCGTGAGGGTTTCCATTTACCTTCTTAATAACCCTTTTACCTAAACATGCCAAGGGTGATCAAAACATACCAAGAGACACCCAAGAACAAAACCACACATGCAAAAATCCACAAACAAACCATGGGATATTAATTATAGAGCACCTACATTGATTCTGTGGGTGAACGCACTCTTAATTGAGTACTTAGATTCTGTTTCAAACAACCCTTGAAGATTTAACTTATATCTCACCCAAAGAGTAGGGTTTTAGAGATTCAAAAAGAGAGGACAAGAAGATACAAACCCTAAACTTGAAAGAGAAGAAAGGGTTGGATTAGCCTTACCTAGATCTTTGATCTACAACCAACGACACAAAAAATTCCATATAAATAAGGTAGATTGATCACGTGGAGCTCTTGAGAGATTTGATTCATTCCTAGGGTGAAGATCAAAGAGATGGGATGAAATCCCAAGTCGGGTATTAAAATCCCAAAGTAGAGAAATTTTAACTTTTTAAAAGTTTCTAGGCCACACGATTTACCCGAATGGTTTTCCAAACCGTGTGAAAACCGTGCTGATGCCATTTCCCAAAACCCACCTCCTACATCGTTTTTTGGGTTGTCCACACAGTTATCACTAACAATGTGTAGACTGTGTGGCTTACCCAAAAAAAAACCCTTTTTATTTTTGGTTCCTGAACCCTCAGAACACCCCCGAGCCTTCATAAGGACTTGGGTAAGAAATTAATTAACCAAAAAAGGGTTTCAAACCAAAACATAAATGAGAACATAAATTTCCATGATCCGGGATCTTACAACCTCCCCACCATATAACGGATCATCCTTGAGCTGAGCTTCCAAGCTTCATTTCACATTCAAGGAAAAGAGATCGGGTCACTGATCCCGTATATCTGATTCCCACTCAGAATTTTCTTCATGAACCTTACCATGCTGCCATAGTACTCACACTAATGGAACAACCTTGCCTCGAAATACTTTCTCACTACGATCCACGACATGAACTGGATGCTCCTAAAAGGATGCATCAGCCTCAAGCTCAACATTCTCAACATCCACCACATTAGTTGGGTTAGGGTGATACCACTAAAGATGTGACTCGTGAAAAACATCATGAATCCTTTTATACCACTGTGGAATAGCCAATCAGTATGACACCATCCCGATCCTCTCCATAATCTCAAACGACCCCATATACCTAGGCGCCAAATATCCCTACTTCTGAATCTGTCAGTGACCCAACCTTGGAGACACCCGAAGGAACACACTATCACCCACCTCAAGCTCTAGAGGTCTACGACTCTGATCTGCATATGACTTCTACCTTATCAGATCCATTTTCATCCGCTTCTAAATCAACTCAACTTTCTCTAATGTCTCCTACACGAGACTCGGTCCCATCAGCTCGGATTAACTGGCCTCCAACCAACACAGTCGAGATCTACATGTCCTCCCATACAGAACCTCAAACGGTGCCATCTGAACTATAGCCTAAAAACATTAGTTGTGAAAAAATTCAACAAGCGGTGGGTGCTTCATCTAAGAACAACCAAAATCCAACATATAATCCCTCAACATATCTCCCAACACATGGATTGTATGCTCTAATTGTTCGTCCTTCTGAAGGTGGAAAGACGCACTCAAAAGTACTTCTGTACCAAGTTACTTTTTCAACCCTTTCTAGAAGTGTGATGTGAAATGAAGATCATGATCCGAAACTATATTCTGTATTAAAGCATAAAACAGTACTATTTCCCAAACATAAAACTCACCAAACTGGTCAACTGTGTATGTCTTTTGAATCAGTAAGAAATGAGACACTTTTGTTAGCTAATCCCCAACCACCCAAATTGCATCATTATTCTAAGGAATCCTCATAAGACCCACACCAAAATCCATCATCACATCATCCCACTTCCTTTTCGGAATGGGAAATGGATGTAACAAACCACCTGGGCATTTATGCCCATCCTTCACCTGTTGATAGGTAATTCACTGTGCCACAAAGCCTGCAACTCCCTTTTTCAATCCCAGCCACCAAAACTGCCTGCAAAGATCACGATACATCTTGGTCAAACCATGATGCAATACCAATTTTAATGTATGGAAATCCTACATCAACTCTTCTTACATGCATACCGGCACAACTACATGACCATGAACACAAAAAACCACATCTGTACTGATGGACCAACTAGAAGTTGGCTCCCCACCTTTAAGTATTTCCTTCATGGAAAAACATTCGGGATCATCAAGATGACTTTCCTTAACTAAACTCACAATCATAGACTCAACCACCACATAAGCAATAGTCACTTGACCATTTTTATCCCACACATCCAGGTGCATCTTCACAAACAATGTCATCACCCTCCACTCGGTGATGGATTACTGAACCACCTGGTTCTGATCCTTCTTGGTTAAAGAAAAAACAACATTGTTTTCTTTCCCAAGTGTATATACCATCTAAATGTCGAAATACTAGAGATAATCAACCCATATTTTCTGCTGAATATTCGAATCCTGCAGTGAAAAGATTTAATTTAGGATCTTGTGATTGGTATATACCGTGAACCATTCCACCAACATGTAATGCCTCTTGCACATTAAGGCATACACTATTGTATCCAACTTAAGATCATGAGTGGGATAATTCTTCTTATGGGGTATCAATTTACTCGGCCCATAAGCCACAACCTGCTTATATTGCATCAACACAACCCCAAGCCCGATAATGGATGATTCACAAAATAAGGCATACTTATTACCAAGCTCAGGTAAGATCAAGATCGGTTTGGTCATCGATCATTTTTTTAACGCTTGAAAGGCATTATCGCAATCCCCAGACCACTAAAAAATGATTCCCTTCTTTTTCAAGCTTGAAAGTGGTGCTACCAAATGAGATAAATACTGGATGAACATCTAATAATACATGGAAAAACCTAGAAAAATCCGATCATCTGAAACACTCTTGCACTGCTCCCAAGACACAATAGCTTGAACTTTCTCTCGATCCATCTACAAACCTACCTCAATGATGATGTGACCCAGAAAATTTACTTCTCCAATCCATAACTGACACTTTGAGAGCTTAGCCTAAATCTAATTCTCACTTAGAGTACTCAAAATGATTTCAAGATGTTGGGCATGATCTTCATGAGTTTTCAAGTACACTAAGATATCGTTAACAAAGAAAACCACAGACTGATCCATATAAGGATGAAATATTTGGTTCATCAAATCCATGAACACCACCGGTGCATTGGTCAAGTTGAAATTCACCACCACAAACTCGAACAACCTGTACTGACTTCTGAAAGCAGTTAGTGGTACGTCAGAAGGCCTCACCCTCAAATGGTGATAACCCGATCTAAGATCAATCATAGAAAACACTGATTCACCCCTCAACTGATCAAATATGTCATCAATTCTAGGAAGAGGGTAATGATTTTTCATCGTCATTTGATTTTAACTTTCGATAATAAACACACAGTCTTAACAATCCATCCTCCTTCTTTGCAAAAATCATGGGAGATCCCCAAGGAGACGTACTTGGATGTATGAACCCCTTACTCTCCAACTCCACATGTTGAACCTTTAGCTCCTGTAGTTCTACTGGGGTCATTTGGTATGGTGGAATAGAAACTGGCTCTTCTCCCAGTAGTGACTCAATCGTGAACTAAACATCCATCTCATGTGGAAACCCCCAAGAAATCCTTAGGAAACACATTCTGAAACTGATCCACTACTGGAGGGAAGACAGAATATTCCCCTCTTTCATCATCAAGCACAAGACAATATACTTATGCTATGATTCTACCCAACTGTTTACAAAATAGTCATACACGACCAGCTCGAACATCCCACTCTCCATGATGGACATAAGTATCACCCTCAAGTGACCTGAATGAGACCCTACGATGGTAACAGTCTGTGTGATCATGATACAACACCAATCAGTCCAAACCCATGATTAGGTCAAACCCTGATATCTCAATAATGAATAATTCCCACAGGAAACAATGCCCACCAACTTCCAAATAATATCCCTTACACTGCTTGATATCTTCTTTTCGCATCCCCAATGGTGTGACAATCAACATAACCCCACACACACTCTCCACAAGAAAACAAAACGCTACCAAAAACTTAGTAGAAATAAAAGAATTTGTGGCACCAGTCTCAAACAACTCACTAGAAAGTGTAGAAGCTAAAAGGATCATACCTAGAACACTTGATGGCCCAGCCTTGACATCATCAGTTGTAGACTGAATTGCATGAAGCTGACCTACCCCTCCACCCTGGGCTCTAACCAGTGTGCCCTACACTGCACTACCCTGCTGTAGTGGGAAATCTGGCCCTAGAGTTCCATGTCCACCACCCCTACCAGTACTACCCGAGGAGCTCCAACATCCTTCTTGATATGGACAAACCGATCCCTTTCCTATGCTTAGAATCTTCCTGACACCAATATCAATGCTCACCTACTGAGGGTTTCTACAAATACTCTGCATGTGTCTGAATCTGCTGCATGACCGACACTCAACTAGAGGTCAAGAATACTGGCCACACATGTGCCCTGACCTACCACAATGATAGAAGAACACCTGATCACCACCCTGAGAGGTTAACCCTTTCTTCTGACCACCATGAACACATCTGCCATACTGAAAACGTCCAAAAAGATGCTTCCAGCCCTCATAAGTTACACCACTTGTCTGCCCAGCTGGCACAAAAATCCCACTACCTGAAGCTCCCTTCAGGTCCCCTTATGAGATCAGTGCTTGGTCCACTACCTCTGTAAACCTCTCCAAGCGAAATATATTCACCTGAGACTTTATCTTGTGTCTCATCCCATACAGAAAATTCCTCGTAACTGGTGCCTCATCCCCCACCAACACTGGAACAAAACATCATAGGCCAGTAAAGTAGCCAGCAAACTCCATCACCAAAATCGATCCCTAATTCAGGCTCATAAACTCTATAGCCCAATCTTGCCTCAATGTCTCTGGAAAAAAATGATCTAGAAAATTTTCTTTGAAATCATTCCACAACATTCCTTCAACTTGCTGAGTTTGATCCAGGATGTCCCACCATTTCTTTTCCTGGCACCGCAACATATAAGCTACCCACTTGACTCTCTTCCCAACTGAAGTATCCAGATGATAAAGTATCATCTAGATAGACTCTATCACAATCTCTGCTTCCACTATACCACCCTCTCTAGTAATGGTCGGAGGGTGCTGTAGCTAAAACTCTCTGGTGAGCTCAAACATACCCGGTGCTACCCACCCTGGGTCCTGAGCCATCATCTGCATAAAACGAGCCAAGTCCTCTCAGAACTGATCTTCTCTACATTCCTAGATCACCACATTCTCTTGATCCTCTACTGGAGGAGTGTTCCCAGCAATATTCTCTTGTTGGCCAACCAACGCACGATTTTTTGGTGACATTTCTCTACATTCCCAAACATGAGGTTTAGAACACATACTATAAAAATTTCACAACTTCATAACAAGAAGGCTCTTCACCAGCCACAACAACCCACTATACATGCACCATCCCAAAAAACCTTAACATTCCAAAACCATCACCCTGACCATCCCTAACACGAGCCACGGTCCACAAGGGGTAAACAACCATACCCCACCACAAGGCTCACAAAACATGTTGAAAACAACATTTTCGATTCAGTACAAACCATTTAATTACACATATTTAATTAATAATCACTTATCATTCTTTTCTCTTCACCCACATATATTGTTTCCTTTATGACATTTTTCCATTTTTAATTACAAATATACAAGGTGCATTCTATATTTGATGCCATACAAACCCAAACCGTGTGTTCCTACCATGATGCATGTCACCTATCTCTCTAGGTGGCTACAATGATGCATGAATGCACAACCTCATTCTATTGAGTCCATGATAGAAATATCATAATACCATCACAGAACACAACATTTTCATCACCAAATGGTGTAATATCATCAATTGTAACATCACACAATCAAGAACCACAATTCCCAACCAGGGTGACTTGGATTTTCCCCCATATATGGGTTAGATACTCCCAAGAACGAGCTCATTACCAAGGACCAACACATCCTAACTCCCATATACCATATCAAATAACAAGATTCCAGAGAAGGACATGAAAGACCTACTCAGATAACAATTTGTAATGTCCCGAACCAGAAGCCACTAAACCTGTACTCTAATCCAGGTGGTTACATGACCTTAAGCTCACCTCCATGTCTTCCAAAGGTTTTAGACTAGCATCGAGGGTCCATATAGTCAATTGGGGAGACTATACCCCCTTTTTATCAGATTAAGCCACAACAAAAGATAAAAAAATAATGGAATAATAACCAATAATACCAGAACATGCATAAACCACCATTTCCCATATGGGGTACAACCATGTCCACTAGTAAATATTCCATGCCATGCTACAAGTGCAGAAGTGAACAAAACCCAAAATGAATACAACTAAAAAATCCCCAAATGGTCCCGAAAACAAGTCTAGGTCCTCTTCCATGCACACCCATGCCAAAAAAACTACCTAGTAAGGGCATTTTCGCTTCTCCGGACCAAAACACCTGATGTTTTATTGAGTACCCAACAGAGGCCTGAGCAGGGTGTGAATACAACTCATTAGGCCACTGAAAATGGTTCTAAAAAAATATCTAGAATAAACAATTGTGCATGAAAAGGGAATTGAATAATAAATGAAAAAGAAAAGATAAAGTGCCCATAACCAGTTTAGGTCCATTACCAACATTTGTTTTCATTTCCATATCTTACCATTTCATCCAATTTCCCATTACTTACCATTTCCAACACATTTAACATGGGTTCATCAAACACAACAAGTTACACAGGCTCAAAGTACAAAATCACATGCATGAGAAAAAAACATTGTTATCCTATCTCACTATGAATAACTTCCTCATGTCAACCATATCCTCTCCTCAAATCCTTAGTCCAGGTGGATGCAGCCATTAGGGGAATAAAGCCTCAGTCCTCTTCCCTAACCCATGTATTAGCGGTGGAGTTTAGAGCCTCAGTCCAACTAGACCCATGAGTGTAGAACTTTAAGTCAATACTCCACTCTACCAATCCATGTGCACATAATATATATATATATATGTGTGTTTATCCATCAACCATTTACACAACATATCAACCATTGACCAAGGAAAACAAAAATCATAGTAATAACATGAGGGTTAAAACCATGACTTAACCCATTAACACATTTTCCATATTTCACATCATTTATCCAGATAGCCTGATTCCACTTCTATTATGCTTATCTCACAATGCATTCATCAGTTGTCACTAGCTCAATAGGCTTCATTAATAGACTCATAATTTATTCCATTAAGTTCTTTAGTCATTTCCACATATCAACTCATTTAGTCATTCATCATTCTCATGTGTCAACCCATATGAACCACTTTCATGTTAAATAAATACCCCTTAGGTTATTATTATTAATCATAGGTGAATAAAATAGCTTATACTCTAACAAAATCCATCACATCAATATGTTTGTCAAGGGCTCTATATAAATACACAAACAACCTCACTTGTTCATCAAAAAAACTCTAGGTCTGGGAAAGTCGGCACACCCCATGGGTGGCCCAAGATTAGTCTCATAAACCTCGATGCATCACATGGGGATCATGAGGGTTTCCATTTACCTTCTTAATAACCATTTTACCTAAACATGCCAAGGGTGATCAAAACATTCCAAGAGACACCGAAGAACAAAACCACACATGCACAAATCCACAAACAAACCCTGGGATATAACTTGTAGACAACCTACCTCGATTCTGTGGGAGAATGCACTCTTAATTGAGCCCTTAGATTCCACTTCAACCCACCCTTAAATCTTTAACCTAGATGTATCCCAAAGATTAGGGTTCTAGACCTTCAGAAAGAGAAGAAGATACAAAACCCAAACTCCCAAGAGAAGTAAGGGGTGGGATTAGCCATACCCGGAGCATCAATTCACAACCAATGGCACCAAAAACACCTCCTAAATGAGGGAGATCATTCTCTTGGAGATCGTAAGAAATTTGGTTCGTTCCTTGGGTTAAGAGGAAAGAAATGGGAGGAAATCCCGAGTTGGGTATTAAAATCCTAGAGTGGCAAAAAGTGTAATTTTTTAAAAGTTATTTGGCCGCACGATTTTCCTACACAGTTTGACAAACTATGCGTAAACCGTGTAGAGGCCACTGTCCAAAAACCCAACTCCTACATGGTTTTATGGGCTATCCGTACGATTAGAACTAACAGTGCACAAATCGTGCAGCCAACCCAAAAAACCCCCTTTTTCTCCATTTTGCGTGCCCCAAACCCTCATAACACCCCCGAGCCTCTTTAAGGACTTGGGTGATAACATAATTTACCAAAAAAAGGGATTAAAACCAAAACTTAAATGAAAACATACCTTTTCCAAGATCCAGGGTCTTACAAATACTGGCCACACTGTGCATTTTATTGACACGAGGCTAATCCCTACACATAAAAAATCCCTAATAGATTGTTTTCGTAAAATATAAAAACAATTAGAATGTTTTTTCTCAGTTTTCAATATTTTACTTTTTTGTATTTACTTAAATTATTATTAATTTTAAATAGAAAAGCGACAATTTTAGTCATATCAGTCACACCATGCATTATATTGAGGTGTGGTTGACTCTTACAGATCAAAAATGACTTATGAATCATTTTAATAAATTATAAAAATTATAAAAATGTGTTTTCTATATTTTGAGTTTGTAAATTGTGTGTTTTACTTAAATTCATGTCAATTTTAAATAAAAAGTAACAATTTGAGTTATAATAATCACATCGTGCATCGTATTGAGGTTTTATTGACTCAAACATGTCAAAAATGACTCATAGATACGTTTTGTAAAGAATCAAAACTATCTGAACGTTTTTTCTTGGTTTTCAGTATTTCAATTGTTGTTTTCACTAAAATTAATGTAAATTTAAAATAAAAAGAGACACTTTTAGTCATACTGGTCACACCGTGCATCATATTGAGGTGAATTTGACTCTTAAATGTCAAAAATGATTCATGGATAATTATTCTAAATTATCAAAATAGTCTATACATTTTTTCTCAGATTTTAGTAGATCGCCTTTTTTTTACTAAAGTTCATTTCATTTTTAAATAAAAAAGGACACTTTGATTTATACTAGTCACACCATTAATTTTATCGAAAATAGGCGAAGCCCTACATGTAATAAATGACTCATGTATTGTTTTCCTAAAGTATCAAATCAATATGAATGTGTTTTCCTAATTTTCAGTATGCCAGTTGTTGTTTTTACTTAAATTAAAGTCAATTTGAAACAAAAAGAGACATTTTTAGTCATACCAATCACATTGTGTGTCAGAGTACGGTACAGTTGATTCCTACACATCTCAAATGACTCATGGATCATTTTATTAATGTTTCAAAACAATCAAACCATGTTTTATTAGTTTTCAGTATGTCACTTGTTTTTACAGAAATTAATGTAAATTTTAAATAGAAAGAGATACTTTGAGTTATACTAGATACATTGTGCATTGTATTGCGATGCAGAAGATCCCTAGAGAGCACATATCAGTTATATATTATTATCCTACAGTATAAAAACAACCCAAATGCATTTACTCAGTTTTCAGCATGTCAATTGTGTTTTTTTACTAAAATATCATTTCAAACTAGAAACACACATTATGAGTCATAACAGCCACATAGTATATTGGTTTGATTTAAGACTGCTTCTTACAAGTCATAAATGACATATGAATCACTATCCTAAATTATCATGATAATTGGAGTGTGTTTAATTGGTTTTTAGTGAGTGAGTATAAAATGTAATAAATTGATATTAACATTAGAAATTCATACCATTCATATCATAGATCATAATCACGATTCATGGATAAAATCATGGTAGTTTAGAAGACATGAATCTTAAAGTATAAAAGAATATTGTAAACTAAAAACATACACTTTGATTCATATCGAGCACACTGTTTATCATATTGAGGTGAGGCTGATTGAGATGTGACTTATTAGTACATTGTTCAGGAAAATATCCATGAAAGATATTTTGAGAAGTCATAATTTTCATTCAACTACATAGAAGTCATATATTTCATTCAAGAAGTTCTCTCTCACGTGCATGAGTATCTTTGAAAAAATGGCCACGACTATATAAAAGGAATCCACCTGTATAAGAAAACAATTTTTATATGAGTAATACTAAAAAAAGTAAATTAATCGTAAATATAAAAAAATCCACTACTTCTATGTAATTTTCATCTTCATGTATTTTTATAAATCCTTTTATAAGGTATATCTCTCATTAGTTTCTCAACTCATCTATATCATCTTATGAATATAATTCTATATGACATTCATATTAGTACTAGAAAAATATAAATAATCAAAGTATTAATAAATTTTATAAATGAAATTGTAATTATATTAGAAAATACCTCTTAAGGGATGTTGTTTTTTCATGTAATATGATCTCTCTCGAAAATTGGAAGACATAATAACCACAATATTTTACATTGGTTTATTTCAGACACTGTAGAAACATTGAGGAGAATAAATAATGTGTTTTGATATGTTTTTGGATTGTTAAATATTACTATATATACCCTAATACTTATCTAGTCAAATCACATATATTCATCCTTATCCTTGTCCCCTGGCATCATTCCTTTTTTTAGATGATAGTTATTAACCACCCTATTATAACAAAATCCTCATTAAAAGATAATATAATTTATATAACATGATATTAAGTCTTAAAACATTGGATGTTGTGTATTAAAAATTTACAAATGCCATCTTTTTTGGATGGTTTGTTGGATATCCATGCATTGAATCCAATAAATAAATCATTTGAGTATCCAAATTTACTAAAAAAGCATCCAATGGTACCTAAAAATAAAAAAAGTAATAATTAATGATAAATAGAAATAAATTCAATACAAATGAATTATAAAACATTACACCTATGTCATTGGTATTAAATACAGTGTGTCATCTAAAATTTTTCTTTCAAAGGATTTGATCAGACCTGCAACTATATCATCCTTTTTTGGGTTATATTTTGTCTTGTTCTATAGAGGTTATGTGTGGAATAACAAGTCTAAAATATTTTTCATAGGGAAATCCATTAAATTGTTTTCCATATATATTCCTCCCAAAAATATGAACAGTATTTAGTCATAATTAACATAGTATATCAGCTTTTTGAAAACCAAATCATGAAAACATACCTCATGTATACATTTAAAACTGAACCTCCTATCCATTCTTAGTCGAGGATTCTAGTTTCACTATCAACACCAACGGAGTCTTGAAATTTATCTCTATACATCTTTTCTTCAAATTCGACTACGTGGATGAGACAATATTTTAACTTTGTATCCACATGAGCCTTTAATGATAGTAAATGTGGATATAGAACCGGTGGGGTAATAGTGCTTTGGGTAGATCTTTTTGATCTATTGGTCGATCCTTTTGATTGTTTTAAGTTTGTTTTTCATTTCATCCCCTTCTCTTTGTCCATATATAAAAACATTCCTTGATTGGAAATGTTTTTCAATAATTGTTAATGGTTTAGAATGAAATGTAAAATATAAATTAATATGTCCTTGATGGCATGTTTTTTTACAGGATGTGATGGCCATGCGATGAATGTTCCAACAAATTTTTCATCCATATTAATATCATCCTTAGGAATTGAAACATGTAGCTCTATTCTCGGTTCATGGCCTATGCTTATTGACACTAACACATTACATGTTGGAAGTGGCCTATTGTTTGGTATGTCCTTTTAGATATTGAACATCGTATCCCTCACCACAAGGCGATGGGTGGGTGTTTCTAGATAAAAATCATAGTCCTTATCAACCTGTAAAATATTAGTACGTGAAAGGTATCAATGTTTTTCGAATTCATATTTATCAAGAATTGATTTCCTATGCTAAGAGCTCTCTTTGAGGATAATTTCTGGCCTCATTGCTGGTGTGGGGTGGGGTGGGATCTCCCTGCAGTTGTTGTTCTTGAGTTTCTTCTTCTCCTTGTCTCTCCACCATTAAATTTTACATCATATCTCTCTACCATTGGAATTATACATCAATGGTAGATATTCATTCCCTCATATATTTTATTAATTAAATTAGATCATCATCTTTTTTCCCCAAAATATGTTCAAGGTGTCACCTCAAAACCCGCACCTCTGATGCGGCCATATTGTTCTGGCCCCTTCAAGGCTACTGATAGTTTGTATTCATCCAAAAAAGGAGTTTCTGATTCCTATGACTATATATGATAGAAAATATAGGAAAATAAGTGACAATTGTTATGTAATAGAGATTTAATGATTTTTTTTATTTAATACTTACACATATTTCCCACCCTTTTTTGTGTTTCCATATATTAGTATCCCATCTTTATTTACACATGTCTCCTTCCATAGCACATGGTGTGAGATGGAAGTGGCTTTGGATTTTAATCCATGAATCTATATATAAATAGAGGAACATAATTTTTGTGTTGTTTCATGTCACATAAAAGTATTACGATAGATTTAAAATATGTACCATTTTTTTTCAAGTGAATCATACCCCATCCTTGCTTTACGGTAGGGGTACATTGCTTTTTCTTCTCAATAATTATTTCCAGAACACAGTTTTTGTTTCATAAATAACAAAATTCAATCAAATTGATGAATACAAATATCATCAAACAACGTATTACTCTCCACAATGTACCTAAAAAATGCACATTCCCATGATGACCAGTAAATGAAACCCACACTTCTTGGGTTATCAGGTGTGCATTGATAACCAGTGGGTGCAGGTTTATTTTCTCTTCAGAATCTTTAAGATGATGTCTTGTTAGGATTGTGTGAAATCATCTATGAATCCTTATAGAATAATTAATATATACTTATTGTGGTATTGAACTACTATAAATTAACTCTACAATGGATGATGAAGAGTAAGTCAATGTTTCGTTATTTTATATTCGAGTAAAATAAAGAAATGATATCATAATGTTACTGTAATATCTTCCCATGCCAGTGTATTCAGCCCAGGCACAACGTGGTTCCATGAATATACATTAATCGTCACGTGTTGCTATGTGAAAATTTCAATATAACAACTGAACAGGACCTTGTTGGGGTTAACATGACGACCTCGTGCATTCCATCCCACCTCTAATTTGATGTGTTTTACTTTCACCTTAATTATTTTTGCTAACACCTTCAAACTAAATAGATATTATTTTTTCTATGAAATTGGTATTTCAACACCTACCATTTCCCTAGAATCAACATCATCAATATGTTCCTCTAGAGCAGTATTATCGTCATGTGTAGATGGTCTTTGTACCTCTGCATTGGTGGTAGCAGTAGGTTGAGAAACCTATTGTTCCTCAGGAATGGGAGCACCCATACATACATAATTTTGTTCCTCTGTACTGTGAGTAGAAGTAGGTTGAGAGACCTACTGTTCCTTTGAATTTGAAGAACCAGAATGTGTGGAAGTCATTATCTTCAAAATTGGTTTAACATTTAATTTAGAGTAAATAAATGCAGCATCAAAAAGATAATAACACGAGCTAACATGATGTATATTATAAAAAAATGTTACATGATTACAAAACTCTCTTTTTCTTTTTTAAAGGATAAATGGATTTGACCCCTCTATCAATGATCCAAATCCCTTCATTGTGGTCTCCTATGACATAAAAAATGTCATCTACACTGGGACCGCTGCGAAATGATTACGACTTTCCAATTAAAGGGTCATCCTTTATTGAATTTTCATCTTCAAATTTAGACGTTTTGGTCAATAATAGAACAATTGACCACTTTCAGTTTGTGTGATCTGGAACATAAAATACTTGTACTGCATGTGATTCCATTATAAATGGTTCATCTTTGCAACCTTCCTTACTAAAACCAACTTTCATAGATCCCAATTCACATATTTTAACATCACATATGTTATCAACCCACTTGCTTTAAAAAATCGGCACGTGGGATTTTGTACAATACAGCACCCATATTTGTTTGATGATACCAAAGTATGACATATTTGCGTAAATTTGATTTCTATCCTTAGTACCAGAAACGTGCTTTGCTTCATCCATGAGTGTAACCCCACTATTTTTCATGGTACTGTCTTTATCATGCTCATTTTTATAGAATGTATAACCACTAATTATATAACCATTGTAAGATAATACATACACACTGGGTCCTTCGACTATCCATCAAAATTCTTCTAAAATTGAATCCAAATTTTCATCAGACTCCACTAAAATATGTTCCAGAAACTATCCTATTAATTTTTTATTATGTGTATTTGATATCCATATTTCATCCCTTCATGGAATCAAATTCTTAATAATTTTTTTGTGCATTTCAACATTTGGGGAAAACTCCAAACTATTATGAAAATTATAAGGGTGGGCTTACTATTGATCTATAATATTGATTTTGAGAACATGTTTTTTAGAAATTCCTTCACCCTCAATCCACCCAATGTGATGAGAATTCAGTAGAACAATGCTTTCCACCCTAGATAGGTATATGGTACATAATTCAACATCTTCCTCAATAATATATCACTCTATAATACAACCCACAAGGTGAGTTCGATTTTTGACATAACATTTCAAAATTTTCATATACCATTCAATGTGGTACATCTATATATAACATACAAGACCACATAGTTGAGTCTCTCTCACCAAGTGAACCATAAAATGAACCATAATTTCAAAGAGTGTTGGTGGGAAGAACATTTCCAATTCACAGAATATGATGGTAATTTATCTTTCCATAGTTTGAAATTTCGTTGGGTCTATAACTTTTTTTTCATATAGATTTGAAGAAAAAAAATATCTTGGCTAATGTATAATGGACATTATTAGAAAAAATACAATGTAAAGATATAGGCATTATATCTTACATAAAAACATGGAATTCATCTAATTTCAAACCCTTTATATTTAAATTGGTCATTGACATGATGTTCTTTATATTTTATGAATAACCATATGGAACCTTTACTTCATTAAATAAGTTGAACAACTGATATCACTCTTACCTAGAAAGAGTGTAAACAGCTAGAGTAAGAAAAGTTAATTTTTCACCCTTTAGAGGGGCCAACTCTTCTCGTATTCTCATGTCAACCATGTCCAACCTAGCCTTAATTCCATCATTTTTTGCTGGGTGCATTTAACAATGTGTTGATGACACTATCACATATATATATATTTTCATCATGATTAACATCAAGAGAATGTCTGATGTATAGAAAATTATTGTATGGCAATTCATAAATAGTTGATCACTTTTTCCAACTATTTTTTGTAACATTTTTAGAAAGTGGTTTACCAAAAGCATTGTCCACATCATTTACTTTCTCAAATGGTTAATCACCTATTAGTGGAGATGGTGTGGTATATTCTTTTAAACTTAAATCTAAGGATTCCATCCAATATCATTAGTTATGTCATTTGGATAGAAAGTTTTGATGTCCTAGAAACATGGTTTTTAATGAATTTTTCAACCAAATTGACTATATACCTTGTTCATAGATGATACACAATTGAGTCCCTTTAATGATAAATTTTGAGAAATTTCCATAAGTAGGAAATCCATTTATCATCCTATACAACATGGATCTCAACATTAAATCCTCATTTCTGTAAGCATCATACAACGTAACACCTGAATCCCATAATAATTTCAAATCCTTGATCAATAGAGAAAAATAAACATCTATATAATTACTCAGTCGTTTTGGTCTTGATATAAGCATATATAACATGATTTATTTTTTTCATGCATAACCATAGTGTTATGTTATAATTTACTAACATAACCAAACTTGTACTATGATTTTTGCTTTGAAAACCAAAAGGATTCACTCCTTTTGTATATAATGCAAGATGAAAGTTTCCTAGCTTGTTTTCAAATTCAGCATACTCATTATCAATTCTCTTCCATTTAAGAGAGTTCGTTGAGTTATGGGTTTTACCATATTTATTTCATTGATCTAAATGTCAGGTCAATTTCCATGAAGTCTCCTCAATTCTATATAGTCACCTGAACTATGAAATGATTGGAAAGTATCATATAACTTTCATAGGACTAGATACAACTTTATTGTATTTAGAAGCATCACACTTTGGGAATTATCTAAGTGATTTGTGGTCCATCCGAAATATTATAATATCTTTTAGGAATACATGTATTCTTTTAGAGATCATACCCATTGAGCATAGCATTCGTTTGGTGTCTTATGTTCGGCTCGAGAGCTCATTATCTTTTAGAAGCATGTCATTCAAGATAGAAAGTAATTCTGTAAAACTGGAATCACTCCATCTATTTCCTACTTTCAAATTATATAGCTTCATTACAGTTGAAAATTTTGTATATTTAGTGCAACCACCATACAATGGACCCTTTGAACAACTCTTTAACTACTCAAACAATTTTGGGAAATCACAAAGTACATCTGCAACTATCCTTGTCATTTCCCCAATACGATATTCATCATCATTCACATCTATAATGAAATACTCAATATAGTATTCTTTATTTTCCACATTAATAATCATATCATATTATCCATAAAACATAGTGATATCCGAACCACTATCTATATTATCTTTTTCCCCGTGTTTATTCCAACATTTATAACATCAATCTATTCTGTGACAGATAATGTTTTATTCCAACTCCTAGGGAAAATTTTTTCTTGAAGAACAATAGTGTTAACATGGAACAAGGATTTGAGAAGGGTCATATTCATGATCTTTTGCAAACTTGATGATCTATTTGAATCCGTATTCATACTATTTTTCTAAATGATTTGAATTCATCCATTTCTATTCACATCCATCATATTTGGTTTGGTAATATTAATAGTTAACAAAATAAAAACAAAAAATGTTGATATAAAAAATAACCAAGGATAAAAAAATTATAGACTTTAAGTCTCCTTCAAAAAAAATTTATAAAATCATAGTTGAAATCATATTAAAAACCAACCATTTACAAAAAAACCTCTTAAAAATATTATGCGCTTTTTAAAATAAACCAATCAGTTACAAACACACTTTCTCAAAACCACAATTCATTTTTTAACCATTAAAATAAAGTGTTTAAATCATTTTAAATCTATTTAAAACAAAAAATGCGTATGTCGAAAACATATAATTTTATTAAGAAAAAATTAAAAATAGTAGAACCATTTTAAAATAGCCACTTAATAATTTTCAAAAAGGTATAAATCCAAATAGAGACATTTTATAAAGGATACCTCAATAAAAAATTACCAACATTTTATAAAATATTAATCTATAAATGGTTTATCATGTGTCATGAATAAATAGTATAAATCCTGTAGTAATCTCCTAATACTTGTGAGGAGTGAATAAGTGATAGATAATTACATAAGTATCACTTGTCCATGATACGTTTGAACATAAATTTACATCTCTTCAATGTGGGAAACCATCTTCCACTTTATGGTTGAATTATGTACTACCGAAGCTTGATTCTTCAAATACGGTACATCAGAAAAAATGTTCCCCTTCTTGAGGGTATAAATTATATTAATGTTAATGGACTATAGGTACTTAAACCTTCTCCTCAATCAATGTTTCATTTCACTTTGTGATTAAATATATTTCAAACAATTTTTTTGGTGTATTCCAAAAATGTATCTCCCTGAAGATAATACCAATAACGCCTCATGGAAGGAATTACAATCTCTAAATCTATGAATGGATTTGGGAAGTTTCTCTTATGTTCCTTAATTGTCTGTTCCCATAACCAACCACATGACCATCATGGACTAGAACTATTCATATCCAAACATTTGATACATCACAATATAATCTATACTCATTACCAATATCATTTATTGTTACGATTGGGGTTTTCATCAATCTCCATTTAAGATATTATAAGGATCTCTCATAAACATCTATAATAAGTATGCACTATTATATCACACTATCAGTGTCATTAATCATATTTTCTATTGTGGTTATCATTTCTAAAATACATCCAGAATTTGGGTGTGGGGCCTTAAGACCCCATACCCCAGTGAAGAGGTGTAATGCCCCTTAGAACCCCGATCAACCTCACCACGGAGGTCAAACCATTAGATTTGTGGCATGGTATGCATTATGGGATAAAAGTATTCACCCAAAATATTTCTAACAAGAAATATCTCTACCGATCAAAATATTAGGGGTTGATTTTAAGAAGTTCTATAATTCTATGTTGGAGGTAAGAATTAGGAAAATTCATATGGAAGACACCTCATGAAAAAATATTATAAAAGTTATGGAAGTCATTGGGATGCGTGAGGGTACTCAGGATGATACATAAGAGTCACTCCAAGAGTCTGAGGCATAAATAAGAGTACCTATGAAATTACACTAGATACGTATGGGTAGATTAGAACTTAAAGACTAAAAATTGACAATGTCCCGAGTCATAGTATGATACCACAATTTATTGATCAATACATAAATGGTATCACAGTTTTCAAAGGGATTCATAAAGGTAATATATGGATATAATAAAATTTTATGAAGTACTCGTGCCACTATGATATGTAAGAGTAGGTTTCTTGATACATATAGGTCATTACAATTCATTAAAGTAAATAAATAAGGGAACTCAGAAGGAAATGTACTATAAGGATACTTATAAGGCAACGTGTAAGGGAACTAAAAATGTAGGGATATTTAAAAAATTACCCCATCATTGCTCGACAGTGGTGGAGATCTTCGTTACGACTGGTCGTATGAGGGATCATGCAGTAGCAGAGCATGGCTTGATAGCGGCGGCATAGGATGGATTCATGACGGTGGAGTAGGAGGAGCAGTCAGCAACAATAGAGGATGAGGAGGAAGAGGATTTGTGAGAACAACAGAGGAGGAGGAGGAGGAGGAGGAGGAGGAGGATTCAGTGATAAGGTAAGGCTTCCATGATAGATTCAAGCATGCAAGAGATGGAGTGACTCTTAGGGTTCATTTATAAAATCTGGGGAAGCATTTATCAGTGCTAGCTAAAAAGCGTTGATAAAGATATGTTTTATCTGTGCTATATTAGAAAGTGATGAAAAAACATGCCTTCATCAGCGCTAAAAAAGCACTGAAAAAACTATAATGATAATAAATTAGTTATATTTATGTATATATTTATATAATTATATGAAATATATATATATATATATAATAATAATAACTATAAATAAATAAATATTTATTTATAGCTATATATATAATAAATTTATATATATTTATAATTATAAATGTAAAAAAAATATTTATTATATTTATAATTATAAATAATTATTTTCTTTATCACAATTTTATAATTATTTAATTATATATTTATTTATTTATAATTATAATGGTAAATATTTTTTCATGACCCCATCCCACCAAATATGCCCCTCCTGAGCTGGCAATGGTGAAAGGGGGATAATGACCCCCGAGTCCCGCCTCCAATAGGCCCTGGGGTGGCGACTAGCACCAAGGGTGTGAGTTTTCACAAATATGGGAGGCATTACCCTTTTTATTATTTAAGATCAAGAAATAGGACAAGTCAACCACCAAAAAGGAAAAGAAAAAGTGTATAGAAATAAACCCAAACCAATCTCACATGCATGTTTAAATAGTTTAGAAACAAGGTACAAGTACAAGAAACCTCAAAAGTACAATACAAAAAGAAACAAGAGTACAACAACTGCAACAACTCCAACTGTACTGACTAGTAGGGTCCCACACGGCCCTGGTAGTCCTCTTTCAAACCTGAAAGTAAACTTAGGGTGAGAATACAATTATACTCAGTAGGGAAACCTCAAGCTCTCATGAACAAGTGGGGAGACATCCTAATGTACCGTGAGAACAAAAGAAGAGACCTAGCAAGGAAATATATCCACCCAACCTCACCAGCCACACTCACCAAAAGCACAATCACAACAGGTAGTAGTATATAATAACAAGAGTATTGGGTACCCCGCACCATTTCCCACTAGTTAGATGCTCTTCCTAACGGCGAACGTCCTGACGCTACCACACTCTTCCCGCCCGCACACACCTGGGCCTCAAAACCACGCACCCCGCCCGCACACACCTGTGCCTCACAACCACGCATCCCGCCCGCACACACCTGGGCCTCACAACCACGTATCCCGCCCGCACACACCTGGGCCTCACAACCATGCATCCCAACCCCACACACCTGGGCCTCACAACCACGCATCCCGCCGTCACACACCTAGGCCACATCCCAAAGTTTCTATGGAACAGTAACAGAACTCTTGCCTGAAGACACCTGGGCCTCATCCCGAAGATTCTTTGGAAAACAAACCTGCCCGAAGAGTCTTGGGCCACAACCACCCCAATCGAAACCTACCTGAAGGGTCTTAAGTGTAAGTTCACCTCAATCCATCACAGCCTAGGGAAGAAGGAGCAGGAAAGAGCTAGTAACTAATGGGAAAACACCCTCTCCCATTAAATGGGAGTGTTCGGCACTAAGTTCTCAACATGGGTGGAGTGTGATAAAACACAAAAGATACAGATATATATGTATACCAAAAACACAATCCTACCTATGGATTCTAAACAGAGATACTGAGCACGTTCCTCGGTAGTGATACTACAAATCATGCATACAACAAACAACCCCAAACCCCATTTAGGTTTTCACGTTTCAATAGAATTATTTTATTAGGTCCTTAACTACTGAGCAAGTAACCGCAACTAACCATATCAATCATCCGTAAAACATATCCCTGCCATCCACAAATCATGTTAGAAAAACACAAGCAACACAAACAAGTCCCTTCTTATTAACCAACCAACCCCATTGATTATTATTCCCATTCCATTACCAAACCCCACCATTTATTAACTCTTCCAAATTTAATTTATTATTCATAACCCAAAGCTCGTTCACATTCAAGCCCATCCCTGCATCCCCGCTTCCAACCACCATAACCACAACTACACCGTACATCATCACCCCTTGATACCATTTATCACAGCCCCGCTGCCCATCACTAACATAGCATTCACACCAACCCAAAAACAAGCCATCTGTAGCCCCTCTACTTACCCAATCCACAACAACCCACAAAAACACCCCCATCACATGCCACGTATCCAAGACAACACCCACATGTTCATTATTTCATTTTGTTCAACCGGGGTGATCACACAAGGGTTCCAGATTTTAAATCAGCAAACTTTACGTGATTAACCAAATTTCCACATTCAATAAAGTTTCCATCCAAAAAAACAGTCCAGAAATATAGGTCAATATTAAATTGTGCAAGAAAAGGCCCCCAACGACCGTGATTTTTAGTAGGAATAAGCCTATTCAATTCAGAAGATAAAATCACAGGATATAAAATAATGTAACTGCATTCAAAACTTCCCATCCCCGTTATATTAGCCAGTTATTATCTTCATTAAACCGGTTCAAAAGTGTTTCACGTAAACAAGAGGACACCCACCCCGCATGATGCACAATTTAGAGAGATGAAGGTAAGATTTCTATCTTAATAGGTTCTGATCACAATGCTCCCCCAGATCAACTTTATAAGACATCTGTCAGTGTCCGTCACTTCTGTGGAAACCCGAAAAAACCTCCTCAGGAGGAAGTTGGAAAGGAAATACCGAAGGAAAGATAGCGAATCCAAGCTCAGAAGTTCTGCCGCGTCGTTACGATACTGTGCCCGCTGACGGATCGTAAATCGGTGCTCAGACGAAGAAGTTATGGAAGAAAAAGAGCCTTCGAGTCTCTTGGGAGAGCTCTGCTTAGAGGAATGGGGAGGAGAGGAGTGAGTTTAAAAGGAGTATGGGACAACTCCTTTTATAGGCAAGAAAAACAAAAGTACATGACGTGTACTTTATGGTACACGAGGTGTACTCGGCCATTTCACACAGTCACCACACGGCTTCCAACACGGCCTTTAATGCGGAACGCGACTGTTGAATGGTCAACACACGGTTTGAAGGTAATGCATACGCGGGGAGGGACTACACGACGTGTAGTGTGGGCCACACAACATGTACTCATTTATTTTACACGGCAAGGACACGGATCCAACACGGCACTCGGTCGTTGACTGGTCAACACACGGTTTGAGGGTAACACGTACGTGGGGAGGGACTACACGGCGTGTATTTTCGGGTACACGGCATGTACCCATTTATTTCACATGGCAATGACATAGCCTTCAACATGGGGTATATCCGGCGAGGGGTTACACGGCGTGTACTCAGACTACACAGCGTGTAGTTTCAAAACAATTCTGAAATGTGTGGGAAAAGTCCATTTTACCCTCTAGAACACTTCATGACATTCTCTTGTTTGACAAAGGAATGGGTCCGAGAGGTCTGGGCCATTACATCAGATACCTATTAAAACATTATCGTCCCTGAGAATTCAAAATCCATCCCAGAGGAACCCAACAAGATACCTCTTAGGGACCTTGTTATAACAGGAACCCATCCAACAACCCGAATCATATGTATTAGGAATTTCCTTCTCCTATGGTGGTCTGTGGGTTCTTCGGCTCTGGTGCTGGACGTTGGCCCTGCTGTGATTTGAGTGCGTCTCCGACGTCGGCGCCTCCGTCTTCCGCTTGGTGGCGCGTGGGGTTCCGGTGATTGGAGGGGTTGTTGGATTTGTAACACTTCTCGAGGTTGCGCAGCTCGAGGTCATCACGTGGTTTGGTCTGATTTTGATTTTTGAAAGCTGATGTGTTTCCTGCTTTTGGATGGTTGGGATTCGCTGGACCCATGGTATTGAAGGGGCGGTTTGGTTGTTTGGTTACCGGTTTTCCTAAACTGGCTTTATTAAAATAAAAAAAAGGATTTCCTATGTTTCATCCTCATTAATGCTTCTCGAGTAAGAATTGGGTCTTCCCACTTCCACACATTAGGATTTTTCAACTTACACTACCCCCAACACCAGAGAACCAACACACTGCCCGAACATGTGGTTTGGAGAAATTCTTTCTCCTATATCGACATATTATCCACTTTAGTCGGCACTGACTCACCTGCACGGGTTCAATCACATCCGCATTAATGCGTCTCGATTAAGGATCATGGTTTTTCCTTTTTTTCCCACACATCCGGACATGCTACACACTTCCAGAGAACAAGGAAACAAAAGGTCTCATAACCGACAAGCCAAGTATTCCATATATCAAAGGTACATAGTATAACCTCAAAACAAAGCTCAGAAGAACAAAGAAAACACAAGTCAAAACAACTCCAGGTACTGAGAATGCATTTGGGCCTCCCTCTCCCAAGTGATCTCCTCAAGGCCGACATGCCTCCACAACACACGAACCCACAAGATGGTTCGTCCACGGATCACATTCTCTTTACGATCCTCGATTCTGACTGGCCGTTCCTCGAAGGTCACGTAATATTCCATATCTAACTCTCCGCAGTCGATAACGTGAGAGTCATCATGTAAGTATCGACGTAGCTAGGACACATGGAAGACGTCATGAACCTTCTCTAACTGAGGTGGAAGGGCTAGCTGATATTCCACCTTGCCAACACACCTCAGCACCTCGAAAGGTACGATGAACCTAGGGGAGAGCTTTCTCCCTTTCCCAAACCTCCGCTGCCCCCGTCGAGGGAAACCTTTAAGAACACATGATATCCCACCTCGAACTCTAAGGTCCTCCTCCGACGATCAGCATAAGACTTATGTCGGTCCTGAGCCACATTCATTCTCTCACGTACAAGCTGGACTTTCTCTATGGTGGTCTGTACTACCTCTGGCCCAAGAGCACCTGTCTCACCAACCTCTGCCCAGTAAATGGGTGAACGACATGGACTTCCATACAAAGCCTCAAATGGTGCCATTCCAATAGTAGAGTGGAAGCTATTGTTGTAGGAAAACTCTACTAAAGTCAAGTGCCATACCCATGATCCTACGAAATCCAGAACGCATGCTCACAACATGTCCTCCAACGTCTGGATAGTCTGCTCTGTCTGCCCATCGGTCTGGGGGTGGAAAGCAATGATAAGGCGTAGCTGGGTGCCAAAAGCATGTTGTAACCCCCTCCAGGCTCGTGAGGTAAACCTAGTATCCCGATCTAAGATGATAGTCTTTGGAACTCCATGCAAACGCACCACCTCGTCTACGTACCTCTGTGCTAAGGTACTCATTGTGCCCGACTCCTTAATTGCTAAGAAGTGAGCTGATTTCGTCAGTCGATCCACCACTACACAGATAGCATCATAACCACCATGAGCTCTAGTTAGTCCTGTGACGAAGTCCATTGAGATGTCATCCCACTTCCACTTAGGGACATATAAAGGATGAAAAAAACCATTGGGAACACGGTGTTCAGCATTCACTTTCTGAAACACTAGGAATTTAGCCACAAACTCCACCACTTCCCATTTCACTCCGGGCCACCAAAACTATTCCCTCAGGCCTTGGTACATTTTTATAACTCCTGGATGTACCGCCAATGCTGTGCTATGGAACTCACAGAGAACTCTCTCACGCATCGCCTCCGGAACAAACAACCTTCCATGAAAAAGCATCTGTTGTCGGTTGTCCTATGACCATCCTTATGAAGAGTTCCCTTGATTGATATGATCCTGCATCACTTCGGCCTCGGAGTCTCCCCACTGTGACTCTTCCACCTGCTGTAATAAGGAGGACTACACTGTCATATGAAACAAACAACCTCTAACAATTTCTACACTTGCATCCAAGTGCAAGGCGGCCAACTCTCCCATCGATTTCCAAGCATCAGTAGATTCCCGAACCACTTTCTTATGCAACATACTTCTCAGGGCATCAGCCACAATGTTTCCCTTACCTTCAGTGTAGGATATCTCGAAGTTATAGTCTTGGAAAAACTCAACCCATCTCTGCTACCCCAAGTTCAGGTCACGTTGGGAGAAGATATATCGTAATCTCTTATGATTTGAGAAGACCACAAAGTGCTCCCCAAAGAGGTGATGTTGCCACAACTTCAGTTCAAACACTACTGCTGCAAGCTCTAGGTAATGGGTGGCATAGTTATGCTCGTGAGGGCGTGACTTCACAGACCCATAACTGATCACACCCTTCTTCTGCATTAGCATGCACCCTAGAACAAGGCCAGAAGAATCACAAAACACCTCATACAACTACCCTTCCCCTGGAAACCTGAGTACGGGAGCACTAACCAACTTCTCCTTCAGGTAGTTGAAAGATTTCTGGCACTGCTCCCTCCATAGGAAGACCTGTTTCTTCCTAGTCAAAGCTTTCAATGGAGCAGGAGCTTGAGATATGTCTGAAACGAACCTCCGATAGTAACCTGCTAACCCTAGGAAACTACAAACTTCTACCATGATCTTGGGTGCTTCCCAAGAAACAACTACCTCCACCTTTTACAGGTCCACTGACACTCCATGCTGAGACAATATGTGCCCAAGGAAGTGCACTTCTTGTGTCAAGAACTTACACTTCGAGAATTTTCCATAATGCTGGTGGTGTCGAAGGACTTCTAAGACTTCCCTAAGATTCTCAACATGCTACTCCTCTAATCTTGAGTATATCAGGATGTCATTGATAAACACAAAAATGAACCGGTCCAGAAAATCTCGGAAGACAAAGTTCATAAGTCCCATGAACACAGATGGTGCATTCGTAACTCCAAACGGCATCCCTACAAACTCAAAGTGGCCATACCTGCACCTGAAAGCCATCTTCGAGATGTCACTGTCCTTTACCCTCAGCTGATGATATCCAGATCGTAGATCAATCATAGAAAACCAACCTGCTCCCCTCAGTTGGTCGAAGAGATCATCTATCCTTATAAGGGGTAATGGTTCTTGACTGTTACCTGGTTCAACCTTTGGTAGTCTATGCATAACCTGAGACCACCATATGCATTCTTCACGAACAAAACTGGAGCACCCCAGGGTGACATGCTGGGTCGAACAAAACCCTTCTCCATCAGATCGTCAATCTGAATCTGCAACTCCGGCAACTCCGAAGGTGCTATCTGATAAGGGGCCATCGAAATCTGATGGGCACCAGGCTTTAAGTCTATTCCAAACTCAACGTCGTGTTAGGGGGGTAGATTCACAACCTCCTTGGGAAAAACATCGAGGAATTCCCCAAAAACCTCTAGGAAATCCATCATTTCTGTATCTGCTGGAACCACTGATAACCCACCTAAAAAGTAATGGATAGGCTCCACACACCGGCTTCCCACCTGATAGCTCCTCTCACCAACAAAAGCTACACATTTCCCATCCATGTCGGAGAGCACGACCTTTATTCAGAAGCAGTCAATAACGGAACTAATAGAAAACAACCAATCGATGCCTAGGAAGACATCGTATGGCTGCATCTGTAATAGAAGTAGGTCCCCACTAGATAGATGTGGTCCCAACGTCAATCTGCATCCCTGACAAACACAAGATATGCTGGTCTGGCCTCCAAATAGTGTACTCAGTACCAGCAGTATGGAAAGTCTCTCTACGTCTAGACCCAAAGAATGGGAAAGATCGGGTGCAACAAAGGAGTGTGAAGCTCCTGAATTGAACAAAGCAGAAACGAGAGTGCTGAACAAACAAATCGTACCTCACACCACCTCTGGTCCTGCCGGAGCTGCCAACTCTGCTGCATGCAACTGTCCACGCCCAGCTCCTCTTCCTCTTTGATGTCGTCCACCTCCCCGACCACGCCCTGGTTGAGGTCCCTGAGGGGCACCCTGAGGTCGACCTCCTCCTGCAATGTCTTCCCTCAGAGGAGCATGGTCCTGCTGCTGCTGGAAGGGCCTCGCCGACAACTGGTGCTGCTGAGGTGGGTGCTGAACCTACCCACCTCCACCGTACTGAGCTTGGTTTGGGAAACAACTCTGAATGTGCCCAAAACCTCCACAAGAAAAACACCTCAGTCCTAGGATAGTGAAAAAGGGACGAGGACCTGAAGATCTGAACTGGAACTATTGGGGCCTGCTCCCCACTGGCCTAAACCTGGAAGGTCCCGTCGTAGGAGACCTGCTGCTGACTGCCTTCCCATTTGATGAACCTGGCTGGTTCCCCTCACGTGGTGCACCTCCCTACAAGTACATCCTCTCTACAACCTCTACCTTCTTCTGTACTACCATGTAAGTCGGAAGGTTGAAGGGGGTGACAACATACTGGAGCAAAGGATGAAGCGCCTCCTCCAAACGTCTCACCCGGGACTTCTCATCCAGAAGGAGATCCGGAGAAAACCGGAGTAGATCCTTGAACTTGATCCCCAAATCTCATACTGACATACTCCCCTGCTGAAGGGAGAGTAGCTCCTGCCGCTTCTCCGCCTTGATCATGGAAGAAAGGAATTCCTCTCCGAATTCCTTCTCAAAGTCAGCCCACGAAACCTCTGTCTCTGTCCTCTCTCTGAGGAAGAGTGTCCACCACTGACGTGCCGCCCCTCTCAGCTGACCGACTGCTAGGGGAACCCAGTACTCCCTCAGAGCACGGATCAAAGTAAAAGAGATCCATAGCTCCTCAATCCACCCCTCTGTCTCCATATCCGAAGTACTACCCTCATTCTTCATGAGGGTCTGTCGCTGGAATGAATGGAGAGTCTTCTTCCACTGGTCATCTTCCTCCACTCGGTCAATCCTCAACTGATCGACCTCCTAAATCTGTTGGGCCTTAGATGTCTGAGCCACCCATGGATGACGTCCAGGTGTCATAGCTGTACAGTAAACAAAGATCACCTAATCCCATGTAACAAGGAATTTCTCAAGTTTTCATTTTATCATTTTATTTCAATTTCATTCCTAGAACACCCAAATCAAGTAAAACACAATCATGATGATGCTTGTACCTTCCCTAGAGTCTCTCCCCTGAAATCAATGTAGTCTGACTTGGTCATTTGGTAGACTCAGAGTCTTTGCATCAGATCAAGGGGGGCCCTAAAATCCTGTGTCCTAGCCAGTCTTCTCTAGCCTATGTCACGCACCAAGATTAACGAACACTATTTCCCTACCATCCCATGCAATCCTCACTGTGCCTAACTCTAGACTCCATCCTATCTCTCAACCATCACCTCTGATACCATTCTGTCATGACCCCCTCCCACCAAAGATGCCCCTCCTAAGCTGGCAATGGTGAAAGGGAGATAATGACCCCTGAGTCCCGCCTCCAGTAGGCCCCGGGGTGGCGACTAGCACCAAGGGTATGAGTTTTCACAAATATGGGAGGCATTACCCTTTTTATTATTTAAGATTAGGAAATAGGACAAGTCAACCACCAAAAAGGAAAAGAACAAGTATATAGAAATAAACCCAAACCAATCCCACGTGCTTGTTTAAATAGTTCTGAAACAAGGTACACGTACTAGGAAGCTCAAAAGTACAATACCAAAAGAAACAAGAGTACAACAATTGCAAAAACTCCAACTATCCTGACTAGTAGGGTCCCGCACAGCCCTGGTAGTCCTCCTGGAAACATGAAAGTAAACATAGGGTGAGCATACAAATATACTCAATAGGGAAACCAAATGCTCTCGTGCACAGGTGGGGAGACATCCTAATGTCCCGTGAGAACAACAGGAGAAACCTAGCAATGAAATATATCCTCCCAACCTCACCAGCCACACTCACCAAAAGCACAATCCCAATAGGTAGTAGTATATATGAACAAGAGTATTGGGTACCTCGCACCATTTCCCACTAGTTAGCTGCTCTTCCTAACTGCGAACATCCTGATGCTACCACACTCTTCCCACCCGCACACAACTGGGCCTCACAACCACGTATCCTTCCCGCACACACCTGGGCCTCACAACCACGCATCCCACCTGCACACACCTGGGCCTCAGAACCACGTATCCCGCCCACAAACACCTGGGCCTCACAACCATGCATCCCACTCGCACACACCTGGGCCTCATCCTGAAGGTTCTTGGGAACAGTAACAGAAATCTCGCCCGAAGACACCTGGGCCTCATCCCGAAGATTCTTGGGAAAACAAACCTGCCCAAAGAGTCTTGGGCCACAACCCCCCCAATCGAAACCTACCTGAAGGGTCTTAGGTGTAAGGTCACCTCAAGACATCCCATCCTAGGGAAGAAGGAGCAGAAAGGAGCTAGTAACTAAGGGGAAAACACCCTCTCCCATGAAATGGGAGTGTTCGGCACTAAGTGATCAACATGGGTGGTGTGTGATAAAACACAAAAGATATAGATATATATATGTATACCAAACACACAGCCCAACCTATGGCTTCTAAAAAAAGAAACTGAGCACATGCCTCGGCACTTCTACTACAAAGAATGCATACAACAGACAACCCTAAACAGCATTTAGGTTTTCACGTGTCAACAGAATTAGTTTATTATGTCCTTAACTACTGGGAAAGTAACCAAAACTAATCATATCAATCGTTCGTAAAACATATCCCTGCCATCAACAAATCAAGTTAGGAAAACACAAGCAACACAAACAAGTCCCTTATTATTAACCAACCAACCCCATTGATTATTATTCCTGTTCCATTACCAAGCCCCACCATTCATTAACTCTTCCACATTTTATTTATTATTCACAACTCAAAGCTCATTCACATTCAATCCTATCCCTGCAGCCCTGCTGCCAACCACCATAACCACAACCACACTGTACATCATCACCCCTTGATACCATTTATAGTAGCCCCACTGCGCATCACTAACATAGCATTCACACCAACCCACAAACAAGCCAACCGTATCCCCACTGGTTACCCGATCCACAACAACCCACAAAACACCCCCATCACATGCCATATAGCCAAGACAACACCCACATGTTCATTATTTCATTTTGTTCAACCAGGGTGATTACACAAGGGTTCCAGATTTTAAATCAGCCAACATTACGTGATTAACCAAATTTCCACATTCAACAAAGTTTCCATCCCCAAAAACGGTCTAGAAAGATAGGGCAACATTTAATTGTGCAAGGAAAGGCCCCCAACGACCGTGATTTTTAGTAGGCATAAGCCTATTCAATTCACAAGATAATATCACAGGATATAAAATAACGTAACTGCATTCACAACTTCCCATCCGTGTTATATAAGCCAGTTATTATCTTCATTAAACCGTTTAAAAAGTGTTTCACGTAAACAAGAGGACACCCACCCCGCATGATGAACAATTTAGAGAGATGAAGGTAAGATCCCTACCTTAATAGGTTCTGATCACAATGCTCCCCCGGATCAACTTTAGAAGACGTTCGTCAGCGTCCGTCACTTCTGTCGAAACCCGGAAAAATCTCCTCAGGTGGAAGTTGGAAAGGAAAGGCTGAAGGAAATACAACGGATCCAAGCTCATAAGTTTTGCCTCGTCGGTACGATCTCATGGTTGCTGACGGATCGTAAATCGTAGCTCGGACGAAGAAGTTTTGGAAGAAAAAGAGCCTTCGAGTCTCTTGGGAGAGCTCTGCTCAGAGGAATGGGGAGGAGAGGTGTGAGTTGAAAAGGAGGAGGGGTCCCCACCTTTTATAGGTGAGAAATACAAAAGTACATAGCGTGTACTTTATGGTACACTGCGTGTACTCAACCATTTCACACTGTCACCACGCGGCTTCCAACACTGCCTTCAATGCGGAATGCGGCCGTTGACTGGTCAACACACAGTTTGAAGGTAACGCATATGCGGGGAGGGACTACACAGCGTGTAGTATGGGCCACACGGCATGTACTCATTTATTTCACATGGCAAGGACACGACTCCAACATGCACCTGGTCGTTGACTGGTCAACCCACGGTTTGAGGGTAACGTGTACGCCGGGAGGGACTACATGGCATGTAGTTTAGGGCACACGGTGTGTACATATTTATTTCACATGGCAAGGACCTGGCCTTCAACACGGGGTATACCTAGCGAGGGGGTACACGGCGTGTACTCACACTAAATGGTGTGTAGTTTCAAAAAAATTCTGAAAAGTGTGGGAAAAGTCCATTTTACCCTCCAGAACACTCCATGACCCTTTTTTTTGACAAAGGAATGGGCTGGAGAGGTCTGGGCCATTACAATATTAATATATTTTTATTATATATGTATAATTATTTAACAAATATAAATATTTATAATTATAATCAATAAATATTTTAATATATCTGCATTTATGTAGAATTATAATTGTAAATATATATTTATCACATATATATTTTAATTATAGTCAGAAATATATATAAATATATTTATTTATTTAAATACTAATGAAGTTGAAATAAATATATTAATTATATATAGTCATATATATATATATATTTAAATACGAATGAAATTAAAATAATTATATTAATTATATATATTTTTTATAATTTCCTAATTATTTAAATAAATATATATATTTATATTTAAATAATTATAAAATTATAATTAATATATTTATAATTAATAAATTTATTTTAATTTCACTAGTATTTAAATATATATGTATATTTATTTATTTATTTATATTTATGACTGTATATAATTAATATATTTATTTTCATGTCATTGGTATTTAAATGTATATATATATATTTATATTTATTACTATAATTATATATATATAATTATATTTATAAATATAATAAATATTTTTTCTATAATTTTATAATTATTTACATATATAGATTATTTTTAATTATAAAGATAACTATTTGTGTATATGTATAAATAATTATATATATTTATAAAGCTCGAATGGATTTCTTTTTAATTGATTTTGGGATATTCTATCTTTTATCAGTTGAGATGGAACTATTACATGACCTGTAGGCCGAGTGGCACAAGGCCCATTATATGATCTGAAGGACCAGACACACAATGCCCAATACATGACCCGAATGCCCAACCCACTAGAACTGCCCCTACCCAGCATCTGCATAATTGAAGTCCCATAACTCTCCACCTCACATTGTTGACCAGCTAGCATTGCTCTATGCAATGCTACTTGGTGCCTTGTCCCGATGGCGATTGCCACAACCTCTCGTTCTTCCAATCTGATTAGCCCTGATCTAGTGGAAACTACATTTCTCTAAATCCTCTTCTATGCCTGCTCTATTTGGAATCTGGGTTGCTCTAATGTCTTTGTGGTCCCAAGGCCCTGTGGATCGAAGGGATTTCAGTGGCCCTAAGGCCCTGTGGCCGAAAATCCAAAACAGATGGCCCCAAGGCCCAAACAGATAAATAGTTCTGACTACTAGAGTACTGCTATAGTGTAACAAGTGTTTATATATATTTATAAATATATTTATATGTATATATATGTAGATTACTTTATAAATATATATATTTTTAAATTTTTAATAAATTTATTCATTGTAATTTTATAACAAGTGTTTATATATGTTTATAAATACAATAAATATATATATCATTTAAAAAATTACAATAAATATATGTCTCTATTGAATATATATATATCCATTAAAGAAATATATAGATTTAAATATATATATATATACTTAAAATTATAAATAAATATATTTAAAAGGTATTTATATATAATTATAAATATAATAAATATATTTATCATTTAAAAACATTATTGAAATTTTATATTTATTTAAATATATATAGTTATATATAATTATATAAATATATTTTAAAAAGCATTTAAATATAACTAAATATTTATTATTATAAATATAATAAATATATATTTATTATTTAAATATATTTATCATGATTTTAAGTATTTATGAGAACATAATAGATTCTTGAGAACATGAATGAATAACATACACTGAGTAAAGTATAGATCACAAATGAGTCATCATATATATGGACAACATGAATATTAATGAGGGTGTAATATATAAATGAACATTCATGATGAAAACATAACATATGAAAATCAATTATAAGGATGCATCAACTAACCAAATTCATTGGAAACATGTATTTATTTATATAAATATATAAATATATAAATATATAAATATAATAATATAATAATATAATAATATAATAATATAATAATATAATAAAAATAATAAAAATAATAAATATATTTATTATTTAATGAAATTTATTTTATATATATTTTAATTGCTAATAAATATATATTAATGATAGACTTGCATTTTTATTTAATGTATAAAAATAAACATTATTTTTTAATATAAATATAATCATTTTATATTAATTAATAAAAATTTTCAATAAAAACTTTTATCAGATCTTTTAGTTAATGCTGATAAAGGCTCCCCTTTTATCTGCACTTTCTTCTTAGCGCTGATAAAACTCAGTGCATCCCTTGTCTGAATCTACAGTTGTATATCATGTTTTACTAATAAATTCAACATTCTTTACAATCCTCTAAATTCAAGAGTAGAAAACTAAATATTAATGAAAACTAGAGAAATAAATAAATTAAATGAAATGATAAATGAAACATCTATATCATGAAAGTGAAATTATTTTTATGAAAATAAACTACCCTAAAAATATTATGAGGCCTTTTTAGCGGTAGGTAAGTACTTCCAGCAATGAACCATCTAATTTTCTTACTTAGAATACATAATTCATGAAACATTGTCACTATCAAGAATAGATTCTCAGTTTGAGGACCCTCTAGCATCATGAAAGATTTAATCGCATGGGTTACATATTCTTCAGGTACATAATAAAACAATCATTCATTACTTATAGTTTGAACCAATAAAAATAAATATGTATGAGATGACCAAATTCCTTTTTTCTTATAATCATAAGAAAATTGCATCCCTTGCATATCTCACAAAATCACAATAGGGTCCATCCACCACAATTCGACACTTTGACAATTTAATTAAAATTATTCCCACAACACACATATATTACTTGAATGGTATCACACATACGAAAACTGTGTTTTTCAACTTTAACATAAACTATACAAAATGATCTCAATGAAAAGAAAATTGATTCAATTAAATGAACCAATTTGATACCAAAATCTATAAAAATTAAAACCAAAAAAATCCATATAATAAAATGTTAAAATTGAACCAATAAATATGTTTATGTGAAAAAATTAATTTTATTAACTAAACCAATTTTGTATAGGCATACAAAAAGTACAATGTTAATAGCGTACCTCAACTAAAAAAGTTAATTATTGACAAATAATGTAAAAAATATTCAAAGTAAAATGATCCATACACATTATTTTTAATTGTTGGAAAGGTAAAACAATACTTAAAAATTTTCCAAGAAACATCAACATGGGTGACTAATAGCAGACACAATTCATGAATGAGAACGGTGAGAGCTAATTATCGTTACAAGGAAAAAAACAAGATTTTTATCATAACAAGTAAAACAATAACCTACTAAAATCCCAAAAGGATATATAAATATATGAGAAATGGTATGAACCATGGGTTGAAACCCATGATCCCAAAAAATAATTATAAAAGAAATGTACATATGAAAAGGAGATGGGGGGAACATAGTAAAAACATGGCATAAATAATGCCACAATAAAAAAAAGGATCAAAAAATGATCACCGTCCTTTATACTGAACACCCCTCCCTCAACAGCCACCCTGAGCTGGGTGTTTGCCTCTCTACCATAGCTCTGGATATTACCAGATCTCATCATGACCATTCATACCTGATGAAACTTCCTCATGGTGAGATTCAGTGCCTCCGGTATCAAGTTGAATCAAAATATCTTCTTTACATTCACCATCCATCAAATCGTCACCACCACATTGTAACACCTGAGATTTTTATGAGAAATATTTTATTTTTATGTTATATACATCATCAAAGGAATCTATCACTACACACAACACTAGCTTGGCTTTCTTTACACACAATCACGACCTTCCTCGATAGCTTGCGTTGTACGCAATACCGAGTTTCACTAAACAACGATATGCTATTAAAATATTATTAAAACAAACCATTATGAATAGTAATACCCACTTTTTGAAATTTTATAAATTTTATCTTTCAAAATGGAAATCATTTTTGTATTCTTAATATCGAAATTAGCCTAGGGTGAATTTTTGGTATTTTTCTAAAAACGTTCAATTTTTTATGAATAGCGAAAACACTGGGTTACTATTTAAAAACCGAGTTTTATTTAAATAATTATTTATTTTATTTAAATTTAATTTAGTTTAAAAATTATACATAATACCTATATAATTTTAATGTAATTCATTGGAGTCATTTTTTAATAATTTTAGATATATAAAAATTTTATTGAACTTTTCACCGTCTTTTACCCACCTCCTAGGAGAATTTGAAAATTTACATAAAACTTAATTTTACAACTTCTGTGAGTGGAATTTCGAAAATTTGAGAGACATAGTTAATATCATGGAGTAAAATGTGGTTCAATAAGATTAAAATAATTTTTGGTGAATAGTAACTTTTTACTTTTTTTACCACGATTAAAAGTAAATTGGGTAATTAAGGGTAAAAATGATATTATTATTACCCTAACACATGTACTAATTATATTGGATAAGTATAATTCGACCAAAAACAACATTAGTAATAAAACATTACCCTTTATATCCACTTGGATTAGATTAGGACACTTATTATTATTTTATTTAAAGAAGTGTTAAAATAGTTAAAATCAAAGTTTAATAACTAAAAACATTTTTAATGTAGGGTTATAAATAAGATAAATTAGACTATAGATATTCGTTAGAAAGATAAAAATAGTTCCTACTTAATGGTATTTTATTTTTAATTTTTAGACATTAAATAATTTAATTTATTTTTGACACAATGATGATGTTGTAATTACCTTATTAATGAAATTTTAACATAATTGATATTATAAATACGCAAATAAATGTAATTTGAAACTTTTTATGTATTAAACTAATTTTATAGGCTAATATGACATTTAAGTATTTATTTAATTAACTTTGTTCGAACTAATCATGCTGTTATGATTTTCACAAAAATCAAGTACCAAATAGTGTAAAAATTGACATAAAATAGTTTTTAAAACAAATATTATATTATTAGTTGGCATTTTATTCCTAAAAATATAATGTTCAGCCAAATGGATTATATAAGGTCATATATATTAATAATTAACAACTTGTTGTTCGTTTTGCTTGTTATAGTAAGTTTATTAACAATATAATGTAAGAAAAGAAGAAGACACGGTAAAAGTTAAATTGTTCAACTTAGAGTTACATCTAAATGATAAGGTTAAAATCATAACATATACTTCTAAAAAATATATTGGTTGAGTTTATTTCTACCCATCCCAACATTATCTTCTAAATAAATCAATTTGGAGCTATTAAAAACCAAATATCACTTTATAATAAAATAATATTTTATGTTTTTCCTAAGGTGCCCCTCTCATCCCTTATAAAAGGGCATCTCCTCCCTCTCCTCCCCAAACCACTTTGAGCCTTAAAGCTTGTCCAACGCTGAAAATTTATCTTCTAAACTTCCCTAGTAATATTCTATAGGTCCTTTGCTTCTACAAAGACCAATTTTAGTGCCCTAAGAGAAGGTTAAGAAGAGGCGCTTCTAAGAAGAGGTAATGTCCGTTACCGATTCTTTCAAATTTATTTCTTCTACTACTTCTTCTTATTTAGTTGTTTCATTATGATGTAATAACATCAGTTTCAATAATATACTGATATGTTATTATAAATATGAAACAAACCTATTTCACCTTCTATCCATCCTACGGAAAATGAAATCACCGCGCGTGCGTACGTACGGAATACCGTCTCCATGCCGTGGTGTAATCTGTTTTCCACCACCACCTTACTTGGATGGTTATAATGGTGTAAATAATAACTATATATGATTATTGTAAAGTTATATTGATTCTTAAATAGTATACATACACTCCAATACAATTCCACGATCATGGGAATGATATCATCGCTCGTGCGTATGTACGGCCTACCGTCTCCACGATGTGATGCGACTTGTTCTACATGATATTCATTGAATAATGATTATATAAATCAATTTAATGAATAAATATGATATATATTACACTAATACCATTCTATAAATGAGGTATCCATAACCAAAAAATAATAAAAATAATTTATTCGACAGAACACGCATAAGAACAATAAGCAATAAACACCCGAATAACAAGTAAAAATGAAATATTACTAATAAGAAGCTAAGAATATGACCATATATTATATCATAACAATGAGTATGATTCTGTAATAAGTCAATAACATTATTTAAATATTTATAAAATAGGTTCAGACACGTACGAAGCAAATCAGACCTAAGGTAAGGGAAAATCTATTAATCTCATTTTTATCCAAGATTGCTTATAATTCAGAATTTATCGGGGAATATTTATCATCCACATCCATGTTTACTCAATATGTAATATTATTTCTATCCTCCAAAAATTTTTTAAATACAATTTTACCCTTTGGTGAGTTTTTAGTAAAAGATATGAAAGGAATCTTTTGTTGTTTTTAGTATGAGGTACTTTTTTGACTTTACTGGCCAATGTACGAGAAGAATGTTTTTCTTTAACTTATACGACATGAATGGATTTATAGAACATTATTTCCATGAATCTTCCTTTACAATTTTTCATGTTTATTTTTAATCAACTTCTTTTAGTTTAAAATTTTATGACATTTTAAGAATGGAAAAATGTTTTTGAAGTAGAAATGATATTTTCCTCAAGAATGGAGTTCAATTATTTTATCAAAATTATTTTCCATCAAAGATAATATTGGGTTCTGTTTCAATCCATATTATTAAGTTGATTTGATTATGTTATGATGGAATTATTTTTATGATGTCCTTTTATCTTATATGGATTATGTTATGATGGAACAATGTTTAAGAATCCCATTTTTATTACATAGGTTATGCTATGATGTATGATTTATGATTTTGTGGCACACATAAGAATGGTTTCATTATGAGATGGGTGGGACCTATATATCCCTCCAATTCATTGGGTAAAGATTTATATCTCATGTGATATACATGGCTGGAACAACAGGTTAATCCGGTTCTGTGAAACAGGACTGAAACGAGGAGTGAACTCGGTTTAGAAATGGACTTTGTCTGCTAAGATAGTATTGGAAATGAGTCTTGACTACTAAGAAATGATTCTCTATTATTATCTGTGTATGACACAAAGTTTCATGTTTTATATTATGATTTTTGGGATTACATTTCACAAATATGATTTATCCCATGTTATGAAATTATGATCTCTTTTGCAGGTTAAGATTTCCAAAATTTTAGGTTCTTATGAATATGATGTGATTGATATTTCTTTTTCCCTTACTGAGCATTTGAGCTCACCCTTTTGTATGTTTTCTTTTCCCTAGGTCAGGAAGAAGGGTATTAAGTAAGATATTCCAAAAGGGACTCTAGATATGATAAAATAAATGGGAGACAGTATAGATGATTTATGAACCAGTTGTTTATGTTTCCTAGTTTATAAATACATTATACCTATACGGTCCTTTCATGGTTTTGTTATATGTTGTAATAATTGTGCTTTAATTTTGAAGTAATAATAATGTATGTAAAGTATGGGTCGTTATAGTTGGTATCAGAGGAAAGGTATAGTCAACCTTTGGAAACTAGGATGTGAAAGGCTTAGTAATAACCCTAAGGATATGTCTAAGCATAGAATACAATCTTAGTATTTTAGAAATGTCCATGAACAACCTATGATAAGACCTTAAGTGTGAAATTTTATTCTTGATTATGTGGTTTTCCTATAATAATTAGTGTTTATCACACAATTCTTCTTGGTTTTAGTCAATGGTTGGAACCCAGAGGAACCGTGTTAATGCGGAATGCGATGGGCAATGCAATGATTGTCCCCCAGAGCAACCAAACGTTATGGGAGCTGGAATGAAAAATCTTGTAGCCATGGTCACACAACTTTCTCAAGCTATGAATCATGCATGACTTTCAAACAAGCAAATGAAGGAGCAACATTCTATTGAATCCTTTATGAGGAAACGTTCACCTTCATTCACTGGGTCTACTGATCCATTAGTTGATGAACAATGGATCAGTACCACTAAAAACATATTTTCAGTTCTTCAATGTTCTGAACATGATAAAGTCATCTTAACATTATATCATTTGGAAGGTGAAGCTGATCAATGGTGGAATCTTATCAAGAATAAGAGGCCAAGAGAATAAATTTAGTCCACAGAATGGGACGAGTTCAAGAACCAATTTTTCAATAAGTACTTCCCTCGTATTCTTCGAACAAAGATGGAGAATGAGTTTCTTGAACTGAAGCAAAAGGATGATGAATCTGTTGGTACCGACGAAGAAAGTTTTACAAGACTTACAAGGTACGATTCTAGGATTATTATCCAACTTGAGAGTAAGATCGATCGATTCTTTAGTGGCTTAAAACCAAGTCTTCGAAGGGCGTTATCCATAAGGGACTTCAATAGTAATGAGGAAATCGTTCGATGTGCTCTCAAGGTTGAGATGGATATTGGAGTAACCCATCAGTCATATGCATTTGATAAGAAGACTAAAATGGAATTCAAAGGGAAATATAAAGACCACACTGAAAAGAAAATGAGTTTTTCCTTATGCTCAAAGTGTGGATAGAAACATGGAGGGAGTTGTCTAAAAGGGACAATTAAATGTTTCAAATGTGGAAAGGAAGTTCATCGGGCATTTGAATGTCGCAATGATGGGAAGAATATATCTAGTGATGCGAACAAAGAAAAGTCTATACAGAGTGCACCTCCTACAATTCAATGTTACAAGTACAAGGAAATGGGGAATTATTCTAATAAATTCCCTAATCCAAGGGTTTTTGACGTTGATCAACATCAACAAACTCTTAAGGCCAAAGATAATGGAAATTCACATGCAATTTCTATTAGCGATGTGGATTACGATAACGAAGTGGTGAAAGGTACACTTACCATCCACTCTAATGGAGAAAATGTTTTATTTTATTATGGATCCACCCACTATTTTATTTCTGAATAATTTTCTAAGGGTATCACCATATTATGTCGGCAGTTAGACATTGAGTTTTTTGTAACAACCCCTAATGGCACAACAGTCGCATCAAAAGTTTATAATTCTTCTCTGATTGAAGTTTGTGGGAAAGTGCTTCCTGCAAATCTTGTGATCCTTCCTATAGTGGAATTTTATGTGATTATTAGCATGGATTGGCTTTATTTATATAGATCTCGTGTCTATTTCTAAATAAGGTAAATCACATTTCATATTCCATATCAATCTATGATCTTCTATCGATGCAAGGATGAACATAACCTTCCAGTGGAAATTTCTTCCATCTTATGGGTCTTGATTCCACTAAATTAAGGTTATTTATCTCAAAGAGTTGGAGAGAAACTCACGATTAAGAATATTCCCATTGTACGAGTGTTTGATGATATCTTTCTAGAGGAATTTCCTAGTCTTCCACCAAATCGTGAAGTTGAGTTTTCAATAGAACTCATATCGAGTGCTATGCCCATTTCAAAGACACATTATAGAATGGCCCCAATTGAGTTGCAGGAATTAAATAAGAAACTCCAAGAGAATCTTGATAAAGGATTCATACACCCTAGTGCGTCACCTTTGGGAGCACTTGTTCTGTTTGTTAAGAAGAAAGATTGATCAATGAGACCCTGCATTGATTATCGGGAACTTAACAAGATCACGATCAAGAAAAAATATCCTCTCCCGTGCATTGATGACTTATTTGACCAACTACGTGGAGCTCAATACTTTTCCAAGATTTATCTTCGTTCAGGGTATCATCAATTAAGGGTAAAAAGGGAGGATATACCAATGACGGCTTTCCGTACAAGGTATGGACACTATGAATTTATAGTGATGCCATTTGGTCTTACTAATTCCTCTACTATATTCACAGATATGATGAATAGAGTCTTTAGAGACTATCTTGATTAGTTTTTGGTTGTATTTATAAATGATATTCTTGTCTATCCAAAGAGCAAGGAAGAACATGAATATCACTTGAGAATTGTATTGAAGACCCTGAGAAAGGAGAATCTTTATGCCAAATTTACCAAGTGTGAATTTTGGCTTCAAAAAGTTTCATTTTTGGGTCACATAATCTCAAAAGAGGGGATATTTGTGGATCCAGAAAAAACAGAGGTTATCAAAAGATGGTCGAGACCAACAACAGTAACTGAGATCCGAAGTTTTCTTGGTCTGGCTGGATATTATCAACGTTTTTTGAAGTATTTTGCAGGATTATCTAATCCACTCACCAGGTTGATTCGAAAAAGAGTTAAGTTCATTTAGACGAAGGAGTGTGAAGAGAATTTCAAGGAGTTAAAATGAAGGTTATCCAGTGCACCTGTGCTCACACTGTCTTGTAGTGGAGAAAGGTTTGTGATCTATAGTGACGCATCCAAGAAGGGATTGGGGTGTGTTCTTATGAAAAATGATATGGTGATAGCTTATGCCTCACGACAGCTGAAAATTCATGTGAAAAATTATCCAACTCATGATTTGGAGTTAGCTGTGGTAATATTTGCAATAAATATTTGGAGGCATTATCTTTATGGAGAATGGTGTGATATTTATACTGATCATAAAAGTTTAAAGTATATTTTCACACAAAAGGAGATGAATATGCTCCAAATAAGATGTTTGGAGCTAATTAAGGATTACGACTACTCAATTCATTACCACCCTGGGAAAGAAAACAAGGTGGAAGATGCATTAAGTCGACAAGACCATGTTGAGGATCACAAAATATCCAATATTTATGGATTTAAAAAGGATGGATCTTGGAATTATAATGGAAGTGGAAAAATTGTATCTTTCTCAAATGAATGTTCAATCATCTATACATGTCAAGATTAAATAGGTATAGAAGGAAGATGTAGAGTTACAAAAGAAGGTGAGAAATGTTCCTGAATTCAACCTTGATTGTGATGGGATAATAAGGTTCAAGAATTGGGTTTGTGTTCCTCCAATCCAAGAATTAAAGAAGGAGCTACTGGATGAGGCTCATAGGTCATCATTCTCTATTCATCCTGGAATCACGAAGATGTATAGGGACCTGAAAGAGTAATTCTGGTGGGATGGCATGAAAAGAAATGTTGCTGAATATGTCTCTCAATGCTTCATTTGTCATCAAATTAAGGCTGAGAGACAGAAGTATATGGGGATGTTACAACCATTACCCATACTAGAATGTAAATGGGAAAACATCACTATGGATTTTTTCACTGGACTTCCTAAAACATCCAAGGAAATAATGCTATCTGGTTATAGTTGATCGTCTTAAAAAGTCGACACACTTCATTACTATTAGAGAAGATTTACCTCTTGATCATCTTGCCGGGATATATGTAAAGGAAGTGGTAATATTTCATGGAATACCACATTCTATTATATTTGATCGAGATATGAGGTTTACCTTAAAGTTTTGGTGACATCTTCAGCATACTCTGGATACAGAGTTGAGTTTCAGTACTGCTTATCATCCTCAAACAGACGGTCAGTCTGAGAGAAAAATTCAAACACTAGAAGATATGTTAAGATCCTTCTCTATGGATTTTAAAGGTGGTTGGGATCAAAACCTGCCTTTGGTGGAATTTTCTTATAATAATAGCATTCACTACAGTATTCAAATGGCTCCTTATGAAGCTCTCTATGGAATAGAATGCAGGACTCTAACTTGCTGGGATGAAGTTGGGGAAAGAAGGCTATTAGGAACTGATCATGTTGATGATATGGAAGAAAAGGTTCGACCTATTCAACAAAACATAAGGGCATCTCAGAGTCGAAAAAAAAGTTATGCCGAAAATCGAAGAAAAGACCTAGAGTTTTAAGTGGGTGATAACGTGTTCTTACGAATATCTCCTTGGAAGAGAGTAATGAGACATGGAAAGAAGGGAAAGCTGAGCCCTATGTATATGGGTCCTTTCAAAATACTGGATCGTGTTGGGAAGGTATCTTACCAATTGGAACTTCCATGGAATCTCTCTCAAGTTCATGATGTGTTCCATGTATCTCTCCTGATAAAGTACATACCCGATCCTTCACATGTACTCAGCTCAGAAGTTGTACCGTTGGAGCAAGATCTTTCTTATAAAGAACAACCGATATAGATTCTGGATCGCAGCGAAAAAGTCCTATAGAACAGGACCACTCGCTTGGTTAAAGTTTTATGGAGGATACACCAATTAGAATAAGCTTCATGGGAGCTTGAGTATATGATGAGGGAGAGGTATCCTCATCTGTTTGTTACAAAGTGACGAATTTTGAGGGCGAAATTCATTTTAAGGGGGATAGAATGTAACACCCAAGATTTTTATGAGAAATATTGTGTTTTTATGTTATATAAATCATTAAAGAAATCTTTCACCACACACAACACTAGCTTGGATTACTTTACACGCAATTATGACCCTCCTCGATAGCTTACATTGTACGCAATACCGAGTTTCACTAAACAACGATATGCTATTAAAATATTATTAAAACTAGCTGTTATGAATAGTGATAACAACTTTTTGAAATTTTATAAATTTTATCTTTCAAAATGGCCTTCATTTTTGGATTCAGAATATCAAAATTATCCTAGGGTGAATTTTTGGTATTTTTCTGAAAACTTTCAATTTTTGATGAATAGTGAAAACACTGGGTTACTATTTACAAACCGAGTTTTATTTAAATAATTATTTATTTTATTTAAATTTATTTTAGTTCAAAATATAGACATAATACCTATATAATTTCAATGTAATTAATTGTATTATTTTTATAAAAATTTTAGATATATAAAAATTTTATTGAACTTTTCACCGTATTTTACCCACCTCCTCGGAGAATTTGAAAATTTATATAAAACATAATTTTACCGCTTCTGTGAGTGGAATTTCAAAAATCCGAGAGACAGGGTTAATATAAAGGAGTAAAATTTGGTTCAATAAGATAAAAATAAGTTTTAGTGAATAGTAATTTTTTACTTTTTTTACCATGATTAAAAGTAAATAGGGTAATTAAGGGTAAAAATGATATTATTATTACCCTAAAACATATCCTAATTCTATTTGATAAGTATAATTCGACCAAAAACAACCTTAGGAATAATATATTACCCTTTAGGTCCACTTGGATTAGGTTAGGACACTTATTATTTTTTTATTTAAAGAAGTGTCAAAATAGTTAAAATCAAAGTTTAACAACTAAAAACATTTTTAATGTAGGTTTATACATAAGATGAATTAAACTATAGATATTCATTAGAAATCTAAAAATATTTCCTACCTAATGGTATATTATTTATAATTTTTAGGCATTAAATAATTTAATTTATTTATGACACAATGCTGATGGAGTAATTACCTTATTAATGAAATATTAACATAATTGATATTATAAATACCCAAATAAATGTAATTTGAGACTTTTTATGAATTAAAATAATTTTATAGGTTAATATGACATGTCAGTATTGATTTAATTAACTTTTTTCTAACTAATCATTCTGTTATGATTTTCACAAAAATCAAGTACCAAATAGTGTAAAAATTGGCATAAAATAGTTTTTAAAACAAATATTATATTATTAATTGGTATTTTATTTGTAAAAATATAAGGTTCGGCCAAATAACTTATATCAGGTTATATATACTAATAAATAACAACTTGGTGTTCGTTTGGCTTGTTATAGTATGTTTATTAACAATATAATGTAAGAAAACAAGAAGACATGGTAAAAGTTAAATTGTTCAACTTAGAGTTACATCTAAATGATAAAGTTAAAATAGTAATCTATACTTCTATAAAATCTATTGGTTGAGTGTATTTCTACCCATACCAACCTTATATTCTAAATAAATCAATTTGGAGCTATTAAAAACCGAATATGACTTTATAATAAAATAATATTTTAAGTTTTTCCTAAGTTGCCCCTCGCATCCCTTATAAAAGGGAACCTCTTACCTCTCCTAATCACACCACATTGGGCCTCAAATCTCGGCCAACCCCTTACAATTTATCTTCTCCACTTCTCTAGTAATATTATAGAGGTCCTGGTCTTCTTCAAAGACCAATTTTAGTACCCTAAGAGACGGTTATGAAGAGGCGCTTCTATGAAGAGGTAATGTCCGTTACCGATTCTTTCAAATTTATTTCTTCTTCTAAATCTTCTTATTAAGGCGTTTAATTATGAATTAATAACATCAGTATCAATAATATACTGATATGTTATTATAAATATGATACAACCCTATTTCACATTCTATTCATCCTACGTAAAACGAAATCACAGCGCGTGCGGACGTACGGAATACTGTCTCCACGCCGTGGTGTAATCTGTTTTCCACCACCACCTTTTTTGCATGGGTATAATGGTGTAAAGAATGACTATATATGATTATTGTAAAGTGATATTGATTCTGAAATAGTATACATACACTCCAATACAATTCCACAATCATGGGAACAATATCATCGCTCGTGCGTACGTACGGCCTACCGTCTCCACGATGTGATGCGACTCGTTATACATGATCTTTATTGAATAATGATTATATAAATGAATTGAATGAATAAATATGATATATATTACACTAATAACATTATGTAAATGAGGTATCTATAACCTAAAAATAAGAATAAGAATTTATTCGTCAGAACACGCATAAGAACAATAAGCAATAAACACCCGAATACCAAGTAGCAATGAAATATTACTAATAAGAAGCTAATAATATGACCATATATGATATCATAAAAATGAGTACGATTTTTGAATAAGTCAATAACATTATTTAAATCATTATACAGGAGGTTTGGACATGTATGAAGCAAATCAGACCTAAGGTAAGGGAAAATCATGCAATCTCATTTTTATCCAAGATTGTTTATACTTCAAAATTTATTGGGGAATATTTATCATCCACATCCATGTTTCCTAGATATATAATATTATTTATATTCTCCTTCAATTGTTCAAATCTAATTTTACCCTTCGGTGAGTTTTTAGTAAAAGATATGAAAGGAATCTTTTGTCGTTTTTAGTACGAGGTATTTTTTTGATTTTCCGGCAAAAGTACGAGAAGAATGTTTTTATTTAACTTATATGGAAGGAATGGATTTTTAGAACATTATTTCCATGAAGCTTCCTTTACATGTTTTCAAGTTTATTTTTAATCAACTTCTTTTAGTTTAAAATTCTATGACATGTTAAGAAAGGAAAATTGTTTTTGAAGTAGAAAGGATATTTTCCTCAAGAATGGAGTTCAAGCATTTTATCAAAATTATTTTCCATCTAAGATAATATAGGGTTCTGGTTCTATCCCGATTATTACATTGATTTGATTATGTTATGATGGGATTATTTTTATTATGTCCTTTTATCTTATATGGATTATGTTATGATGGCACGATGTTGAAGAATCCCATTTTTATTACATGGGTTATGCTATTATGTATGATTTTTGATTTTGTGGCCACTACTACAAATACACCTTTTATCAACACTAATAATGGCCTTTAACTGTGCTAGAAAAGCACTATTAAATCCGGAGAAGATAAAGGGGGGGTCTCCTTTATCAGCGCTCAAAAAATAACTGATAAAAACCCCATTTATGAGCGCTAAAAAAAGTGCTGATAAAAGGGGTCTTTTATCAGCGCTAAAAAAAGCGCTGATAAAAGTACCCCTTTATCAGCGCTTTTTTTAGCGTTGATAAAGGGGTCTTATATCAGCACTTTTAAAAAAGCACTAATAAAAGTTAAAAAAATTAAAAAAAATTAAAAACAAATCATGCCAATCCATGGGTCCTTTTATAGCACTTGAGTCCCACTTTTAATAGCACTTTCCACCCCCTCCAGTACCCCACACGCACCCCCTCAACCCTTTATCAGCGCTAGCTCCCCCACATCCACCCCCATGTGCACGCCTCTGCCTCCAGTAGGTTTTGAACTCGAGACCTCCCCCATGCGCGCCTAAGCCCTTACCACTACTCCATTTTGATTTGTTTACCATTTCATGATATCTCTATTTATATATATATATAGTTATATTTATTCGTATAGTAATATATATTTACATTAATATATATATATAGTTATATTAATATATATATATATATAGTTATATTAATATATATATAGTTATATTAATATATATATAGTTATATTAATATATATATATAGTTATATTAATATATATAGTCATATTAATATATATATCTATTTATATATATATATATAAATTTAGTCATATTTATTCGTATAGTATTATATATTTATGTTAATATATATATATAGTTATATTAATATATATATATAGTTATATTAATACATATCTCTCTTTATATATATATATATATATATTTATTCGTATAGTAATATATATTTATATTAATATATATATATATAGTTATAGGAATATATATATTTATAGTGATATTAATATATATATTTATAGTGATATTAATATATATATTTATAGTAATATTAATATATATGTAGTTATATTAATATATATATATATCTAGATTAATATATATATATATATAGTTAGATTAATATATAGGTATATAAATATTCATATATTTTTATTTTAAATTAAATGGCTATTAGTTATTAATTAGATAAAGCTAATATATTTTATATGTAAATATATTTTATTATTTATATTTATAATTAATTTTTATGTTTGAATATATAAAAAAATATGTATATATTGTTTTATATTGGATTATAAATAGTAGTGAATTATAAAAAAATGATAAAACTTCAAATACATAATATCAATATGAATGTAATACCTTGGAATTAATTCAGTCCCCACAAAGAAAAGCCAATAATACCCCCTTAAATGAGGGTGAAAATCCAAAAAATGTTAAAAAATCGGGATACCCTAACTAAAAACTCAATTTTGGAGGCCTTATGTGCCTTTTTGGACTCGAAAAACCCTTGACCAAGGTCTCCTGGGTCATAGCAACGTAGAGCTCGTCACAGGCTTCAATTTGATATGTGGTAGAGCTCAAACGGACACCCGGATCAAAAGTTATGGTCATTTGATGTTTGAGTTGGGTTTTCAACATATTTTGGATCTTTTTTTAATATTTGTTTTTTTAGTCTTCAAATTGTTATTAAATGACTATTACTCTATAATAATTAGCAAATTATTAATTAAAAATATTTTTTTAATTTTTTAAGAAGTCATTTTCACTAAATATCTTATATATTAAGTATATTAAGTGTAAATGTACATTTATACTTATCTAAAATATATTTAAAAATTATATATTATATTTATAACAATATAACTATATTTATATATTAATAAATTAATATTTTTTTTTTTACTTTTTTTTATGTCGACCCTTTATCAGCGCTTTTTTGTTAGCGCTGATAAAGGGGGGGTGCTAGGAAAAACTATTTTTGTGGTAGTGGGCACACATAAGAATGGTTTCATTATGAGATGGGTGGGACCTATATCTCTCTCCAATGCATTGGGTAAAGATTTATATCTCATGAGATTGACATGGATGGAATGGCAGGTTAATCCGATTCAGTGAAACAGAACTGAAATGTGGGGTGAACTCGGTTCAGAAAAGGACTTTGTCCACTAAGATAGTCTTGGAAATGAGTATTGACTACTAAGAAATGATTCTCTGTGATTATGTGTGTATGCCACAGAGTTTCATGTTTTATGTTATGATTATTGGGATTACATTTCACTACTTTGATTTATCCCATGTTATGAAATTATGATCTCTTTTGTAGGTTAATATTTCCAAAATGTTATGTTCTTATGAATATGATGTGATTGATATTTCTTTTGTTTACCCTTACTGAGCATTTGAGCTCACCATTTTGTATGTTTTCTTTTCCCCAGGTCAGGAAGAAGGGTATTAAGTAAGATATGACAAAAGGGACTCTAGATATGACAAAATAAAAGGGAGACAGTGTAGATGATTTATGAACAAGTTGTTTATGTTTCCCAGTTTTTAAAGACACTATACCTATACAGTCCTTTCATGGTTTTGTTATATGTTGTAATAAGTGTGCTTCAATTTTGAAGTAATAACAATGTATGTAAAGTATGGGTCATTATACACATTCCTTCAAAGGATTAACACCTGAGTCTTCTCCCCCTGAATCATCCTAGATGTTTCCATATTCATCACAGAAGGAAGCCTTTCTATTATATCTATTAATAATTTCATCCAACCTAAGTGACAATTTCCTTACTTTTGGTTGGTTCAAGGTAGACGTACCTCCTGACAATTTCTTCTCCACAATTTCAACATCCCGAGCAGATTTTTCAATATCGTTCTTTGAACCACCCAATTTATTGCTTCCTATAAGAGCATACTTAAATTATGGTCCCTGAATGCGACTTACCACAGTGAATACCTCCGTAGGAAAAGGTTTCATCTTAGAAACATGATGATATGAATGTATCACTAATGTCAACTACTAATTATAAATCTTCTCTTGGGTGTCATTGGAAGATTTCTGTTGCTCAAATGCCTTAGGGTCCTTTGTATCCCGAGCCATGTCCTTAGAGACATTTCTGACAAAGGTATGCTTCATCTGTGACTCCTTTCCCACACCATGATATTTTATATAAATAGGAATCGTAGAGTTCCCCACATGCTTCAATTGGATTTTACTAACATTTCAACATTTAGAGACATCATGCCCCACCAACCTGAAAAAATTATAGAAAGTTGGGATTGATTCATATTCAAATTAAACCTATATGCTCTCACTATTTTCCACCAAAGTGGCAAAATCAGACAGACTATTCAGCATATCCAAATCCAATATGACTCTAGCAGAATAACTAAATTTTCCTTCCACAGTGTTATCATCCATCTTCTTAGGAACACCAATGAATGTGACTAAATGATTCAAAATTACAGGATGCCAAAGCACCCAATTAAGTCCATAGATTCTTAACCAAATATATGAATTTGAATACTTATATGAGTAGGGGTAGAAATAGAACTCCCATGAAGAAATTCGAGAATAGATGGATTCAAAGAGAAGAAACTAGAGACCCAGGCCTTTAATCTATCACCAATAGATGAAAAAATAAGGCTGAAATTTCCCCTACCGATGGGAACAATTCGCCAACATTAAATGCCAAAGATATAAGAGATCTTGGATTTAAAATCATCCATGTTCACCGGTTTATCCCCCTTATCCAAAATATAATTCCTAAATAAGAGAGAACATGTAGAAATTTAGTCTCCCTTCAATTTCCATAGGATTAGCAATGATGGTGAACTCCCACCATCAGATCTGGAGATCCTAGGTTCATGAGTGGCATGATTTAAATTATCAGATTCTATACTTTTGGATACGGAAACTGCAAAGTATATCCCTTTGAAAACATGAACATATTTTTCTAGACCATCAAAATCCCACATAGCATGAGGTGAATCCATCAATAAAGCTAGATCTACATCACTTCAAGGATCACCAACCCCATCATCACAAGCCGTAAGATGGTTTCTCCATCCACCACCACCAGAAACCTGACCCGGTGAAAGACATGCATTGCTCTGCCACTCGACAGACCCACTTTTCTCTCTCTTCCCGACATACCGATGCCCTGAGCTGCATCACGACATCTCTGTTCATCACTCCAACTGTGATCCAGCAACAGATCGAAGCTCCGAGCCACATTGCAGTTCCATCCACCATTATCTGGACTCTAATCTAGGAGTTGGCCATCACTGGGGCCACCAATTAAATCACAAGGAATAATTTTTTTTAATTTACAAATAATAATCAAATCGAACTGGTTAAATTTGAATATTGTCCATTAAATCAACCCTAAAAGTATGTAATAAATGATATTACTAGTTTTCAAAACAATACAAACAAAACATATTTTAAAAAATAGCTTATCATAAGTGATAAATTGCATAATCGATTCTTCAAAAAATAAAGAATAAACAAAACTTATTTTTATGAGCTTATAATCATATGTAATGAGTGGTAGAAGCTATATTTTAAAATAAAATAGACAAAAAACACTTTGTTTTGTTAAATTTCGTGTCAATACTGATGAGTTAGGTAATTTTTTAAATAAAATTGAAAAACACCGTCTATTTTTGCAAACTACTTATCATAAGGTGTGGTATAACTAGTTTTTAAAACAAAACATCCAATGATGGGGGATATAAATAGTTGAATGTGGTCACTATAGTTTCTAGGGTCTATATTCATGAACCAACGCACACTAATAAAAAACATATCTTTAACTGCGCTGACCTTATTCAGCACTAGAAAAAATTCTCATAACATTTCCCTTTAACAATGCTAAAACAAGCGCTGATAAAGGGTAACTTTTATCGGCGCATTTTTAGAGTTGATAAAAGACACCCTTTATCAGCACATTTTTTTAGCATTGATAAGAGGTACTTTTATCAACACATTATTTTTAGCACCCATAATGGATCCTTTATCATCAATTTTTTAGAGCCGATAAAAGTCTGAATAAAATGAAATAATTAAATAAATTAAAAACATAAATGAGTTTATGAAAAAAAATATTAAAAAATTTATTAATTAAATAATTATTCTTACTAATGAATAAATTGATTATACTATATATAAATTATAAATAATAATAAATAGTATATATTAAATATATAAATATATGTAAAATGGAAATTAAACAACTACAAATTAAAAATATATAAATTGAAAAAAATATTAAACATTTTATTAATTAAAAAAATATTAATAATGTTAATAAATAGTATATATTAAATAAACACACACACACACATATATATATATATATGAACTTATATAAATTTGATTTATATAATATAAATTTTTTATGTTTTACATTTAAAAGTAATATATTTAATGAAGAACGGTTTATAATTAAAAATTAATATGAATTAAAAATACGGACTAATTGCATCGAGTAGTGGATATTATTTAATTTTTTTTGATTTTTCAATTTAACATAGATTTAACTTATGTCATATTTATTTCACATATATGTAATTAATTAATTTTTATCTACAACTAACACACAAAAATATTTTTTTTGGAATTTAATCAATTTCAACTATTTATTTTATATATATTTAATTACTATGTTTTAATATTTACAATATGTATTCATATTTATTTCAATATATATCCATATCTTTAATAATTTATTTTTAATTAGTCAAACTTATCTATTTTTTCAATATTATTAATGTGTAATCATTTTTAATTATTCAATTTCACTCATTTTTAACATGCATGCACATAAAATTAAATATCCATTGATAATGTTAAAATTATATATTTTTAAAAAATAATAATAAATAAATATATTTATAAATGTATATTTACTATTTTTATACATTTATATATTTATAAATATAAATAAATAAATAATATATTTTTAAAATTATATATATAATAATAAATAATGAATTTTATATTTAAATAATTACAAAAAAAATTAAAATTTATTTAAATATTCATTATATTTAATAGATGTATATTTATCTATATTTATTATATATATATATCATTATATAAATATATATAATGATATAAATATTATTTTTTAAAAATGCATTTATACCAGAGAATTCTGGACCATAGGTGAAACCCATGGACCATAAAATTTATTAAAAAAGTGAAAGCATCATAGAGAGTTTTGGGTACTTGTAAAACACCATCATACAAATAGAACATCAAAAACATCAACTTTAACCTCTACCACCACGACCACAAAAGCCTCCTCGACCTCTTGGATTCCTTCCTCTCCGCCACTGCTTCGGGATCTCCCACTCGCCACCTTGACAAGAATTTTCCACAGTATCGACACCTTGACAACCTGCCTGGGTGACATTCTCAGAATCATCCTTGTCAACATGAGTAATAAGACTCTCATCATTCTCCCCAAGGGACTGGTTGGGTTGTTGCTCCATTGAATTATCATGTTTGACCAAAGTCGAGGCATTAGCAATAGGACCTAATTAGACATGCTTACCCATTTGCTCCATGCTTTCTCTGTAGATCATATCAAACTCAGGTGTGTTGATAGACTCCAACATAGTAAATAATTTAGGCTTCATGGCATCATGACTGGCTGGAATGCCCTCTATAGGTGCAGAACCTGCTGTTATAATAGCAGCGGTCACTGCAGCTAAAGTTTTAGATGAAACCATAGCAGTATCATTGCTAGAAGCAGCATAAGAGGCCTCCTGTGCAAGAACTCCAGTAGGAATATGATTAATAGAGTCCTGAATTGGGAAAATGTCCAGCACAAGACTACTAGAGACAACATTGACATTAGTAGAGGTGATAGGAGAAGCCTCCTATACAAGCAGTTTAGTAGTTACATGAATAGAGTCTCGCACTGGACCAATGTCCAGCACAGGACCACCAGAGACAGTTTTCAAACACCCTACATCATTAGTAGCTTCACCAGTAGAAACAGAAGAGACCCCAGGTACAACAGGTGCAATATCCAGAGCATGCTTGTATGCCCCCCTCCCAACAGATGTCCCTTTAATTAAGGGACTACTAGTCAGTTTTCCTTTAGAATAAAACTGCTCCTCCATTAAAACAGCAGGGTCAGTCTCAGTGTCACTACCATGACTACCTGCATCCACATCACCCCACGAAGAGGGCTCCCCACATTGAGAAGGGACCATTTCCACATGGTCACCAAACGGAGGTGTATCCCCACTGTTTTCCCCAATAAAATGGTTGTCATGCTAACCAATCAAAACATCAGCAAATGACACAGTTTTCCCTTTCTTTGAATAAGAGCAAGAGTTGTGAAATAGGTTTCCATTGATGGGTGGAGGAGAGTCCTTCACACCATCAGAATTAGCCTTCTCTCCAGGCAATGCAACATCTGGATCCCCAGTCGATTTAGACTTACAATTATAAAAAATATGCCCATATTGTTTGCAAATAGAGAAGCACAATCCTCTTTTACAAGTATCTTTAACATGACCAATAGAGAAACAGTTTAGGAAAAAATTCGGGACATGCTCATACTCAATCTCCATCTCGAATTGAAACTCACCAGTGATCAAAAACACATTCTTAACAAGAGGCAATGACATATCAAATTCATCCAAAATACGAGCAAAATGGACATATTGAACTAAACTAGTCTCTTTATCAATCTTGATGGGTGTCCCAATAGCCATAGAAATATCCCATAGAATGCTAGGATGCCAAAATACCCAGTGCAATCCTTTAATCCAAACCCAGGATTGAGAAATAATATTCTTGGCCTTAAAAGGAACAAACCAGAGATTCCAATTCTAGAACCTTAGGATCCATGGCTTTAAATTAACAAATCTGCGACTCCAGGTTCTAAGCTTCAATTTATTAGAATAGAAATTGAAATGAAAAAATTTCATACCTAGCGACACCATATGCCACTCGCTGAAGCCCCAAATATCTTGAAGGTATTTCCTAAGATCCTCAAACTTCCACGACATACTCAAATTAGAACTAAGAAGAGAAATCATAGAGAACTTACAAGAATCAATACGCTCCTGAAAGAAGCGAGGGATGGATTCAACCACCGCACACACTCCATTCCTCGTGATACGATTATTAGCAGAGTCACAAAAACCAGGGAAAATCTGTCTAAACCCTTGACCTGTAGTGATTCAGCTCTAGGGGTTGAGTCAGAAGCCAAGGGTTCCTTTGGCTTCGCAAAAACAACCTTCTATAAGGGACCGACGAAAATATCTGTTGGATTGAAAAAATGTGGTGAGGAAGAAACCATATCGTGTCAAAGAAAACCTAGACCCCATTGACGAAGAGATAAACGCTCTCGACCTTCTCCATTTCCTCTTCCAAAAACGTGTTGTTGGGTAACAAGGTATTGGGCTGGCCTACGCACCTGCGCGCCGAACGTCCCAAGCGAGGCCCAAGGTGGCCAACCCTTTAGCTTAGGATAGTTCCCAATGGGGTAGAGGGGCCCATGAGTGGTTTCCTAGAATATAGTGCTTGTAAACTAGAGAGGACTCGAACCCGGAACCTTGGGGTCAGGACGCCACCGCCTTTAACCAACTCACCCATGCCCCGCGGGCAAACGTGTTGTTGGGTAATGAGGTATTGGGCTGGCCTGCCCACCTGCGCACCGGACGTCCCCAGCAAGGTCCAAGGTGGCCAACCCTTGGGCTTAGGCCAGTTCCCAAAGGGGTATAGGGCCCCACGAGTGGTTTTCTAGCATATAGTGTGCGTTGCCTTGCAAGGACTCGAACCCGGAACCTCGGGGTCAGGACGCAACTGCCTTTAACCAACTCACCCATGCCCCGTGGGAAAAACAATTGTTGGGTAACGAGGTATTGGGCTAGCCTGCCCACATGCGCTCCGCACGTCCCCAGCGAGGCCCAAGGTGGACAACCCTTGGGCTTAGGCCAGTTTCCAATGGGGTAGAGGGGCCCACGAGTGGTTTGGTAGCATATAGTGCGTGTTCCCATGCGAGGACTCAAACTCAGAACCTCGAGGTCAGGATGCCACCGCCTTTAACCAACTCACTCGTGCCCCGCGGGCAAACGTGTTGTTGGGTAATGAGGTATTGGTCTGTCCTGCCCACCTGTGCGCCGCACTTCCCTAGAGAGGCCCAAGGTGGCCAACCCTTGGGCTTAGGCCAGTTACCAATGGGGTAGAGGGGACCATGAGTGGTTTTCTAGTATATAGTGCGCATTGCCTTGTGAGGACTCGAACCCAAAACCTCGGGGTCAGGATGCCACTGCCTTAAACTAACTCACCCATGCCCCGCGGGTATTAACATGTTGTTTGGTAATGAAGTATTGGGATGGCCAGCACAACTATGCGCCGCACATCCCCAGCGATGCCCAAGGTGGCCAACCCTCGGGCTTAGGCCAGTTCCTAACGGGGTAGAGGGTTCCACGAGTGGTTTGATAACATATAGTGTGTGTTGCCTTGCGAGGACTCGAACCCAGAACCTCGGTGTCAGGACACCACCACCTTTAACCAACTCACCCATGCCCCACGGGCAGAATGTGTTGTTGGGTAACGAGGTATTGGGCTGGCCTGCCCACCTGCGCGCCGCACGTCCCCACCATGGCCCAACGTGGCCAACCCTTGGTCTTAGGCCAGTTCCCAATTGGGTAGAGGGGACCACAAGTGATTTGATAGCATATAGTGCGCGTTTCCTTTCGGGGACTCGAACCTGGAACCTCGGGGTCAGGACGCCACGACCTTTAACCAACTCACATGTGCCCCGCGGGGGAACGTGTTGTTGGGTAACGAGGTATTAGGCTGGCCTGCCCACCTGCACGCTGCAAATCCCCAGTGAGGCCCAAGGTGTCCAACCCTTGGGTTTAGTTGGGTTCCCAATGGGGTAGAGGGGCCCACGAGTGGTTTGTAGCATATAGTGCGCGTTGCCTTGCGAGGACTCGAACCCGGAACCTCAGGGTCAGGACGCCACCGCCTTTAACCAACTCACCCATGCCCCGTGGGCTAAAACGTGTTGTTGGGTAATGAGGTATTGGGCTGGCCTACCCACCTGCGCACCACACATCCCCAGCGAGGCCCATGGTGGCCAACCCTTGTGCTTAAGCCAGTTCCCAATGGGGTAGTGGGGACCATGAGTGCTTTTCTAGCATATAGTGCGCGTTGCCTTCTGAGGACTCGAACCCGGAACCTCGGGGTCAGGTCAACACCGCCTTTAACCAACCCACACGTGCCCCACGGTCATAGTAAACATGTTGTTGGGTAACGAGGTATTGGGATGGCCTACCCACCTGTGTGCCGCATGTCCCTAGCGAGGCCCAAGGTGGCCAACCCTTGGGAATAGGCCAGTTCCCAATGGGATAGAGAGTCCCACGAGTGGTTTGCAAGCATATAGTGTGCGTTTCCTTGAAAGGACTCGAACTCGGAACCTCAGGGTCAGGACGCCACCACATTTAACCAACTCACCCGTGCCCCACGGACAAATGTGTTATTGGGTAACTAGGTATTGGGATGGCCGACCCACCTGTGCGCCGCACATCCCCAGCGAGGCCCAAGGTGGCCAACCCTTGGGCTTAGGCTAGTTCCCAATGGGCTAGAGGGCCCCACGAGTGGTTTACTAGCATATAGTGTGTGTTGCCTTGCGAGGACTCGAACCCGGAATCTCGGGGTCAGGACGCCACCACCTTTAACCAACTCACCTATGCCCCGCGGGCAAACATGTTGTTGGGTGACGAGGTAATGGGCTGGCATGCCCACCTGCACACCGCACGTCCCCAGCAAGGCCCAAGGTTGCCAACCCTTTGGCTTAGGCTAGTTCCCAGCCGGGTAGAGGGGCCCACAAGTGGTTTTCTAGCATATAGTGCGAGTTTCCTTGTGAGGACTCGAACCCGGAACCTCGGGGTCAGGACGCCACCACCTTTAAATATATATAATTATATAATTATATTTAATTTTTTTTGTTTATAATTATAATTATAAACCCTTTATGATTGCTAAATTAATTAGCGCTAATAATGATGGATTTTATCAGTTCTTTTTTAGCACTGACAAAGCTCTATCATTTTCAGTGATAAAAATCACATATAACTATTCTGTTTATCAGTGCTAATTAATCTAGCACTGATAAAAGATATCTTTATTAGTGATTTTTAAGAAGCGTTGATAAAAGTGTCTATATCTATTTAAATTAACCCAATCCAGTTGCAAACTCATCATGATATCTGAAGTTTTCCGCATAAGCCACCCTTTTTTAACACTCCTCCTTGGTGAATCGAAGCTGTAATCATGCCATGAATCAAGACTCAAACAATTTCATGGCTCAAATCCAAGTCTTGAACGATTGAAGGTTCAAAAAAAATTGTAAAGACCCGTAAATTTCAAGGGAATTTTTTTCTTAATTTTCTTTGGAATTTTACAAGAGCGCAGTTCCTGACGGAACCTGATTCTGAGGCCCGGTGTGCCCGGAATCATTTTCCGAAGTTTGGCTCGGGTACGTTCAGTGAACGGACGAGCGGGTTTTTATAACTTTGGAATCGGTGTCCGGAATCGAATTCTGAGGGCACCGATGAAATCACAGTGCCGGTATTCGCTTAGAAACGCCTCTTCCGGAGTTGCATTTGCTCGGGTGTGGTTTTTAATTTTCGGGCTTAAAGTTAAGAAATAAAATAATTTTACGACAACTTTATTTTATTTCACTTAAGCCACTTGGAAGCCACTTGAAGCCACTTAAAGACGGCTTAAACTGAGTTGATCCGGATAGGATGCTATCCAGAAATATCCTACCCCCTTGGTAGGATATTTGTGAGGTGGGGCCCGCACGAGCCCCGCCGTTTCTTTCCGCTAAGTAACGCACCTGCGAAAACCCGTCATTATGAAAGTAAACTGACGCGTTTTCTTAAATTCTTAACAGACCATTTAATTGGGCGGTTTATTTGGTAAATTAAATGAGCTGTTTCTTTCGTTGAATTAATTCAACGAATTGATGGGTCGTTACTTACCCCTTTTCGTGTGTTGGCATAATAATAAAATAAGACCAACCTATCTTTTGGAGGATTACTCGTTGAGAGAGGATCCTCGAACCTTCATCCTCCTTCGCGAAGAACGCGAAGAACACGAAGAACGCCGAACCCGGAAATCGACGACGCGACGCAGTGATCCGCGACGCCGACATTCCCTTCCTGCAACGTTCTTCTGCGACGACTCTTCCTCCGCGATGGATCTTCGATCGGCTGCTTGAGGTAAGAGTCTTAGACTTTCTTTTTAATCTCCTTCGTGGTTCTTTACCAAAACACGGATATAATTAATTAAATTAAATCAGCTGTTTCATGGTCTGTTAAGTTCGCCGACTCAACGCCGTGTTCCGCGACGACGTGACGATCTCCACCTCCCGCGACGAGTAATTCCGCGAAGAACGCTCACGCGCGATGACTACGAGGTAGGGAATTATTTTGGAATCCCCCCCCCTTTTTATATTCCCGTAAATGTTTCTTTAAAAAGTTAAAGAACTGGTTTTGTGAACAATTTTAAATTTATTAAAATTATTGTTTTCGTCCAAATGAGGAACCTGTTTTATGAAACAATTTTATTTCATTAAAAAAAATTGTTTCGGATATGCGTTCATGTGTTGAACTTTGATTCCTCCCATTGTTTATCTCTAACGCGGAGGGTGCGGGCCAAATGAACATGGCCCGACGACCCTCCATCGTTCTTCATTTTTGTGCGGATTTGACAGGCGACGACGGAACGTGCCACAACGGATGTTTGACGATCCCGCAGTGAAGAACGGAACCCGGGAGGAGCAATGGTGCAGACGGTAAGAAAATCCGGCCACCGGAGCGACTCCGGCGGCCCGCAGAAGTCGGCGGCGGTGCGGGTCACCGGCACGGCGGCGCCGGCGCCCGACGCGCCGCCAGACGAGACCGCCGTGGCACCGGCTGCGGCGGCGGCGCTCGCGGGACGCGGCTGAAGCCGCGTCCGGTGCCAGGGAGACACCCCGCGGGTGTCCCGCGGGTGTCAGGCGGGGGCGGCGGCTCCCCCCCGCGTCACCCGGGACGCGGCTTCAGCCGCGTCCGGTTGTCTGGCCGACACCCCGCGGGTGTCGCGGGGGTGACACGCGGGGCGGCGGCTCCCCCCGCGTCGGCCGCTCGGTCACTCGGCCGGGCCGAACCGGGCTGGCCGACCCAGGGGGGGTCGGGCCGGGTCGGCCCAGGCCCGGACCCCCCATCTTTGGACGGTTTTTTGTTCAAATGGCCGTATCTTGAGCTACGGGCCTCCAAATGACCCGCTGTAAGCGGCAACGCGATCCTTGGATCGAGACGGTCGTTTTAGTATATCGCACTCAAGGTTTCGGAATCCTTTGGGTTCAGCCGGGTTGGTTCGTACACGAAACCAACCGGGCCATCGGAGCGGAAACGCTCATATCCTGAGCTACGGACGTCCGATTGACGTGCCGTCAGCTTTGTTGAATTTTCTAAGTGAGATGGATCTTTTGGCACACTCCGCCTGAGGTTTGGACGCAGGTGGAATACGGTCGGGTTGGTTTTGCCTTAAAAACCAACTGGGCCCCTGGGACGAAAAAGCCAATGACTCTCAGACCGGGCGTCCGATTGACGCGCCGTCTGCGACGTTGAGTTCCTGTTGATGATACGGAACTTTTGGATACATCAACTTCAGACTTTGTGTCAGTTGATGTATCAGCCTCTCGGCTCGTGGAGCGGACCCTCCCGAACGAGCTTGCTGTGTGCGGGAACCCTAGTGCTGGCTGCGACTACTTCTTCGACAGCGACGACCGTGGAGAGATCCTCAGTGGACTGCGGCGACGACCGTGCAGAGATCTTCAGTGGACTGCGCCGACGACTGTGCAGAGATCCTCAGTGGACTGCGACGACTACAAAACTCAGCGATCCTACGTGGATCAGTGCTACAGGTCCTGTGTGGGCCTGATCCTGTGTGGGTCTGATCTTGTGTGGGTCCGCGCTCAGCGGTTCTATGTGAGCCAGCGCCTACAAGTCCTGTGTGGGCCCAATCCTGTGTGGGTCATTGTGGGGGTTAGTTACCTATCGATCCTTCATGGGTCCGACGACTTAGATGGTTCAGTGATCATCTTTATCTTCATCCGAAGAAGTATACCTGTGTGAGCTGAATCTTGAGTTACTCTCCTTTGTGGATTGTGTTGTGCTATCCTGTGTGGGTATACGTTTGTTTTCCTGTGTGGACTAGGTTGTGCTTGGGCTCGGACGTTGGAGCCGACTGGGAATTGATGACTTAGGTATATGTATGGGCATATACCTAAGCCGGGTCAGATGTTACTTCGTGATTGTATCTTTCCTTTGTGGATTATCCTTTGTGGATTTCGGGAGACCTTCGGGGGTCTCGGGGTCCCTACTGAGTAGCTTATACTCACCCCTGCACGGGCTATGCCCGCACTACGTTGTGTTGGTTGCAGACGATGGCCAGCACTGATCGTGGTGGAGGCGTGCGGAGCAAGACTGTACCTGGAGGTGGATCACTGGGCGGGACGTACTCAGAGCGGTTAGGTGGACCCAAGGAGTAGTGGAGGCTATCTGTACCCACCCTTTAGGTGGGACTTCCAGAGGACGGCTCGATGCTGCAGTTTTTCCTTTCAGTTGCTGTTTTTCCTTTCAGTTGTACTTTACAGTTGGGCTTGTATTTCCGGCCCCTTTTACTTTCAGCACAGCTTGTACCATTTTTACTTAGTGTTTACTTTTCCGCTTTCTTACTCTGTGGTGCTTGTTTACTTTTCAAAGGCAATGCCTTCCCTTTTTGTTGGGATTTATGCCTTGGTGCTAGTCGCCAGCCCCTGGCCTACGGAAGGCGGGCTTGGGGTAGTCACGGCATGGGCCTCGAGGGCGGGTCGTGAAAATTGGTATCAGAGGTGGTCGGTTCTACCGCAGACTCTGATCTTTCTTCTATATGAAGCAATAGTGTTTAGCATATTGGGTGTGGTTATCAGTCCAGGGAGTCCAGTGTTGGTGCGGCGGCCGACGTATCCGTACACCAGGGCCCTGACTTCTGATTTCCGACTTAATGCACGAAAACATTGATTGCATGTGTGTTTCAAGTTTTCTTTGTGATTACTTGTGTCAGCTCACCAGGTATACTGTTCTGACCGTGGCGCACTTGTTTCTTTTTCAGGATGGCCCGACGACCGCAGCCAGCTAGGGTTCCGAGAGTAGAGCGCGACGATAGCCCGCCGAGTGACGAGGCCTCGGTACATGGCCCGTTGATAGCAGAGGCACCGACGGTACCTTTACCCGCCGAGCCCCCGATGCTTCCAGCACTGGCAGCTGACGACGCACGATGCCTCGGAGCTCTGCACGAGTTCCAGCGCCAGCGACCACCCAGGTTCCGTGGGGAGACGGACCCCCAGGCCGCCGAGGACTGGCTGGAGGCGGTCGTCCGAGTTTTCAGGCTAGTGAGGACACCAGCAGACCTCATGGTGATCCTCGCGGCGAGCCTACTATACGTAGCAACAGGGCGATGGTGGAGCTTGATGCTTCAGGTACACGATGAGGCCTCCCTCATCTGGACGGACTTCGAGAGCCTCTTCCGCTCAGAGTTCGTCCCGGACACCCTCCGAGTGGTGCGCATTCAGGAGCTTCTTCAGCTGCGGCAGGGAAGCTTGACGGTCGCTCAGTAAGCGGCGAAGTTCACCGATCTTTCTCGTTACTCGACCGACATGGTACGGGACCCCTTCTTCTGGGCCCGGACCTTCGAGCAGGGATTGAGACACGAGATCAGGGCATCGCTAATCTCCCTCAGCATCCCGACCCAGGAAGGAGTGCTGGAGCGAGCCCTTCTGATCGAGAGCTTCCTGGCTGAGTCCACAGTGAGACCTACCACAGGGTAGCAGGTAGCAGAGTCTTCAACATCTGGTAGCCGACGGATGACTCAGGGTTCCAGGAAGACCAGACCTTCCGGCAGATGACCTCGGGACACTGGCTCAGCAGTGCGGGGCACACAGCGCGGGGGCAGTCTTCCGAGAGGCAGGCAGTGCTACTCCTGCGGCGGGCAGGGCCACATGGCTCATGACTTCCCGACCCGCTGTACCGAGGAGCATCAGACGGTGGAGGGTCCACCCAGGCAGAGGCAGAGGGTCGACCGTGGCGGTCCGTAGGGAGGAGGCGGACGAGGCAGAGGAGCTGGCCGAGCAGCAGGTGTTGGGCGACGCTTTGAGGCTCTGCCACCACCACCACCAGGAGGCCCACCCCGACCACAGGGAGCTGGCGGGCAGAGACAGGCACAGCTCCAGGCAGCGGAGGCCTATGACCACAGTGCGCCAGAGATGATTCGAGGTACGATCTGTGTCTATTCCACCCTTGCTGCAGTTCTGATAGACACAGGAGCGAGTCACTCTTTCATAGCCACTGCCCTTGTTCGGAGCTCGGAGATTACGACAGAGCAGTTGGCTCGATCCTTACGGCTAGAGACTCCTACGGGAGCAGACTCAACGATTACGCACGGGTGCCAGCAGTGTGAGCTTACTCTAGGAGGCTAGAGATTCGGCTAGGATCTTCTTGTAGCGGCGTCGAGGCCTTACGATGTCATCTTGGGAATGGATTGGTTATCTACAGTCCATGCTCAGATTGACTGTTTTAGGCGCAAGGTGCAATGTGTGCGCACCGACGGGAGCAGGTTCACCTTCACCGGCGAGAAGGGATCCTTAGCAGCACAGGATGGAGTCACGCAGAGGAGAGACATCCCATCACTCATCAGTTGGATAGCCTCATCCTTGGAGCAGTTGACGTGCGGAGTCCTAGTTTTCCTGCAGTGGTGGATCAGTATGCGGACGTCTTCCCCGACGACGTTCCAGGGCTACCTCCTCGCAGAGAGGTAGACTTTTATATTGATTTATACCCCGGGACAGCCCCGATATCCACTCCAGCATATCGGATGGCCCCCGCCGAGCTTCGAGAGCTACGGGTACAGTTGGAGGACTTCCAGGGCAAGGGGTTCATCCGACCCAGTGTTTCAACCTGGGCTTCGCCGATATTGTTTGCCAAGAAGGCGGACGGGAGCTTGCGACTGTGTGTCGATTATCGTCGCCTGAACTAGGTGACAGTGAGGAACAAGTATCAGCTACTGAGGATTGATGACCTCTTCGATTAGCTCAAGGGAGCACGGTGGTTCTCGAAGATGGACCTTAGGTCAGGCTATTATCAGCTCATAGTTCGAGACGAGGATGTGTAGAAGACGGCCTTCAGATGTCGGTATGGCCACTATGAGTTCTTGGTTATGCCTTTCGGCATAACCAACGCTCCAGCAGTGTTCATGAGCCTCATGAACAGGATCTTCCAGCCATACCTCGATCGATTTGTCGTGGTCTTCATCGACGACATTTTGGTGTACTCGACGACGGTGGAGGAGCATGGCTACCACCTGCGGGTTGTACTAGACACACTCCGAGAGCACCAGCATTATGGAAAGCTCTCGAAGTGCCAGTTTTGGTTACGTGAGGTCCACTTCTTGGGGCACGTCATTTCTGAGGCGGGAGTTGCAGTGGATCCCGCGAAGATCGAGGCAGTGCTAGCTTGGGAGCCACCCAAGAGCGTGACAGAGGTGCGGAGTTTCTTGGGCCTTGCCGGATACTGTCAGAGATTTGTGCTGGACTTCTCCAGATTTGCGGCCCCACTCTCAGCATTGACGAAGAAGGGGAATCCCTTCGTGTGGTCAGACAGATGTCATCAGAGCTTCCAGGAGCTGAGGCAGAGGTTGACCAGCGCACCGATCTTGAGGTTGCCTGAGGAGAGAGTTGGATACGTAGCCTACTACGATGCATCAGGGACCGGACTCGGGTGTGTCCTGATGTAGGAGCGGGCCGTGATTGCCTACGGATCACGTTAGTTGAGGCCGCATGAGCAGAACTACGCCACCCATGACTTGGAGTTGGCAGTAGTGGTCTTCGCTCTGAAGACATGGCGGCACTATCTGATGGGCGAGCTCTTTACAGTCTTTTCTGACCATCAGAGTCTCAGGTACGTCTTCTCTCAGAAGGACCTGAACCTGAGACAGCAGCGATGGCTCGATTTCCTCCATTACTATGACTTTTAGATAGTATATACTCCTGGGAAGGTAAACGTGGTAGCTGATGCCCTCCGTAGGAGGACGGGCATCCAGCTACTTGAGGAGGCGACAGAGCAGCTAGCCGCCTTGCAGATATCCTTTGTGGATAGAGACGGAGTAGCCTTACTTCAGTCTCTCACAGTCTCTCCTCCACTTCTACAGTGGGTCAGAAAGGCTCAGCGTGGGGACGCTGACTGTGAGACACGGCGTGCACAAATATCCTCGGGACAGGAACCTAATGGTTTCACCCTTGGAGCAGAGAACGACGTCCTTTTCAGAGGAAGTACCTTGGTACCAGTCGCGTTACGAGAGGAGGTGCTGAGATAGTTTCACACTTCTCCTTTGGCGGTACATCCTGAAGTGGCGAAGATGTACCAGGATCTTAGACGACAGCACTGGTGGCCGGGCATGAAGAAGGCTGTGGCAGAGTTCGTTTCACAGTGCCTCACCTGCCAGCAGGTGAAGGCAGAGCATTAGGTACTAGCAGGCTTGGTACAGCCCTTGGAGGTCCCAGAGTGGAAGTGGGACGGAATATCTATGGACTTCGTGACTGGACTTCCACGCACTTCTAGTGGACACGACTCCATTTGGGTGATTGTTGACTGACTCACCAAGTCAGCACACTTCTTACCCATCAGAGAGCAGGGCTCAGTGGAGAGCTTGGGGCGTCTCTACGTTCCGGAGATTGTACGGCTTCACGGTGTGCCATCGACTATCGTCTCCGATCGGGACGCTCGCTTTACTTTCCGGCTTTGGAAGGGGTTGCAGGAGGCGTTCAGGACGCGACTACGTCTGAGCACCGCCTTTCACCCTCATACGGATAGTCAGACGGAGAGGACCATTCAGACTCTCGAGGACATGCTCCGCGCATGTGTCCTCGACTTTGGTCGTAGCTGGGAGGACCACCTACCCTTGGTGGAGTTCGCGTACAACAATAGATACCACTCCACCATCGGGATGGCACCATATGAGGCATTGTACGGCAGGCCTTGCAGATCTCCTTTGTGCTGGAAAGACCCTGGGGAGTCAGCACTTGTGGGACCAGAGATGGTCCGGGCCACGACAGAGAAGGTCCAGGTCATCCAGGAGCGGATGAGGATAGCACAGAGCCGGCAGAAGTCATATGCTGACAGGAGACGGAGGCCACTAGAGTTCGAGGATGGTGACCACGTCTTCTTGCGGGTCTCACCTCGACGTGGTTTGCGGAGATTTGGCCGAGGCGGCAAATTGTCTCCACGCTTCATCGGGCCTTTCCAGGTCCTCAGCAGGATTGGCGTGGTGGCTTATCTCCTGGCTCTACCACCTCAGTTGCACCGGGTGCACGACGTCTTCCATGTATCCCAGCTGAGGAGATATGTGCACAACCCGACGCACATCATTGACTATGGGGAGCTAGACGTGGATGATGGGGCGACTTTTGCGGAGGTCCCAGTGGAGATAGAGGATCGACAAGAGTGGGTCCTACGTGGGTGATCGATTCCTCTTGTGCACATCAGATGGCAGCACGGGAACCTCCAGGAGAGCACTTGGGAGCGGGAGGCTCAGATGCGTGCTCAGTACCCACATTTGTTTCCCTAGTTTTTGATGTATCTTTACGGGGACGTAAAGCCCTGAGGTGGGAGTAATGTAAAGACTCGTAAATTTCAAGGAAATTTTTTTCTTAATTTTATTTGGAATTTTACAAGAGCGCAGTTCCTGACGGCACCTGATTCCGAGGCCCGGTGTGCCCGGAATCATTTTCTAAAGTTTGGCTTGGGTACGTTCAGTGAACGGACGAGCGGGTTTTTCTAACTTTTGAACCGGTGCCCGGAATCGAATTCTGAGGGCACCGATGAAATCGCAGCGCTGATATTCGCTTAGAAACGCCTCTTCCGGAGTTGCGTTTTCTCGAGTGTGGTTTTTAATTTTCGGGCTTAAAGTTAAGAAATAAAATAATTTTACGACAACTTTATTTTATTTCACTTAAGCCACTTAAAAGCCACTTGAAGCCACTTAAAGACGACTTAAACTGATTTGATCCGGATAGGATGCTATCCAGAAATATCCTACCCCCTTGGTAGGATATTTGTGAGGTGGGGCCCGCACGAGCCCCACTGTTTCTTTCCGCTAAGTAACGCACCCGCGAAAACCCGTCATTATGAAAGTCAACTGACGCGTTTTCTTAAATTCTTAACAGACCATTTAATTGGGTGGTTTATTTCATAAATTAAATGAGCTGTTTCTTTCGTTGAATTAATTCAACGAATTGATGGGTCGTTACTTACCCCTTTTCGTGTGTTGGCGTAATAATAAAATAAGACCAACCTATCTTTTGGAGGATTACTCGTTGGTAGAGGATCCTTGAACCTTCATCCTCCTTCGTGAAGAACGCGAAGAACGTGAAGAACGCGAAGAACGCCGAACCCAGAAATCGACGACGCGACGTCGTGATCCGCGACGCCGACGTTCCCTTCCTGCAACGTTCTTCTGCGACGACTCTTCCTCCGCGACGGATCTTCGATCGGCTGCTTGAGGTAAGAGTCTCGGACTTTATTTTTAATCTCCTTCGCGGTTCTTTATCAAAACACGGATTTAATTAATTAAATTAAATCTGTTGTTTCATGGTCCGTTGATTTTGCCGACTCAACGCCGTGTTCCGCGACGATGCGACGCCCTTCCGCGATGACGCGACGATCTCCACCTCCCGCAACGAGCAATTCCGTGAAGAACGCTCATGCACGACGACTACGAGGTAGGGAATTATTTTGGAATTACCCCCCCCCTTTTATATTCCCATAAATGTTTCTTTAAAAAGTTAAAGAACTGGTTTTGTGAACAATTTTAAATTTATTAAAATTGTTGTTTCCGTCCAAATGAGGAACCCATTTTATGAAACAATTTTATTTCATTAAAAAAAATTGTTTCGGATATGCGTTCATGTGTTGAACTTTGATTCCTCCCGTTGTTTATCTCTAACGCGGAGGGTGCAGGCCAAACGAACACGGCCCGACGACCCTCCGCCGTTCTTCGTTTTTGTGCAGATTTGACAGGCGATGACGGAACGTGCCGCAACGGATGTTTGAAGATCCCGCAATGAAGAATGGAACACGGGAGGAGCAACAGCGCAGACGGGAAGAAAATCGGGCCACCGGAGCGACTCCGGCGGCCGGCGGAAGCCGGCGGCGGCGCGGGTCGCCGGCACGGCGGCGCCTGGCGTGCCGCCGGACGAGACCACCGCGGTGGCGGCACTCGCGGGACGCGGCTGAAGCCGCGTCCGGCTCCAGGGAGACACCCCGCGGGTGTCACGCGGGGGCGGCGGCTCCCCCCCGCGTCACCCGGGACGCGGCTTCAGCCGCGTCCGGTTTTCTAGCCGAGACCCCGCGGGTGCCGCGATGGTGTCACGCGGGGCGGCGGATCCCCCCACGTCGGCCGCTCGGTCGCTCGACCGGGCCGAACCGGGCTGGCCGAGCCATACCGGTCCGACCGGGTCAGACCGGGTTCGGCCGACCCAGGGGGGGTCGGGCCGGGTCGGCCCGGGCCCGGACCCCCCGTCTTCGGACAGTTTTCATTCAAATGGTCGTATCTTGAGCTACGCGCCTCCAAACGACCCGCCGTCAGCGGAAACACGATCCTTGGATCGAGACGGTCGTTTCGGTGTATCGCACTCAAGGTTTCGGAATAATTTGGGTTCAGCCGGGTTGGTTCGTACACGAAACCAACCGGGCCCTCGGAGCGGAAATGCTCATATCTTGAGCTACGTACGTCAGATTGAAGTGCCGTCAGCTTTGTTGAATTTCTCTAAGTGAGACGGATCTTTTGGCACACTCCACCCAAGGTTTGGATGCAGGTGGAATACAGTCGGGTTGGTTTTGCCTTAAAAACCAACCGGGCCCCTAGGACGAAAAAGCCAATAACTCTCAGACCGGGCGTCCGATTGACGCGCCGTCTGCGACGTTGAGTTCCGGTTGACGATACAGAACTTTTGGAAACATCAACTTCGGACTTTGTGTCAGTTGATGTATCAGCCTCTCGGCTCGTGGAGCGGACCCTCACGAACGAGCTTGCTGTGTGCGGGAACCCTAGTGCTGGCTGCGACTGCTTCTTCGACAGCGACGACCGTGTAGAGATCCTCAGTGGACTACGGCGACGACCGTGCAGAGATCCTCAGTGGACTGCGACGATGACTGTGCAGATATCCTCAGTGGACTGCGACGACTACAGCACTCAGCGATCCTACGTGGATCAGTGCTACAGGTCCTGTGTGGGCCCAATCCTGTGTGGGTCCGATCCTGTGTGGGTCCGCGCTCAGCGGTTCTGTGTGAGCCAGCGCCTACAGGTCCTGTGTGGGCCCGATCCTGTGTGGGTCATTGCGGGGGTTAGTTACCTATCGATCCTTCATGGGTCCAACGACTTAGATGGATCAGTGATCATCTTTATCGTCATCCGAATAAGTATACCTGTGTGAGCTGAATCTTGAGTTACTCTCCTTTGTGGATTGTGTTGTGCTATCCTGTGTGGGTATACGTTTGCTTTCCTGTGTGGACTGGGTTGTGCTTGGGCTCGGACGTTAGAGCTGACTGGGAATTGATGACTTAGGTATATGTATGGGCATATACCTAAGCCGAGTCAGATGTTACTTCGTGATTGTATCTTTCCTTTGTGGATTATCCTTTGTGGATTTCGGGAGACCTTCGGGGGTCTCGGGGTCCCTACTGAGTAGCTTATACTCACCCCTGCACGGGCTATGCCCGCACTACGTTGTGTTGGTTGCAGACAACGGACAACGCTGATCGTGGTGGAGGCGTGCAGAGCAGGACGGTACCTGGAGGTGGACCACTAGGCGGGACGTACTCGGAGCGGTCAGGTGGACCCGAGGAGCAGTGGAGGCTATCTGTACCCACCCTTCAGGTGGGACTTCCAGAGGACGGCTCGACGCTGCAGTTTTTCCTTTCAGTTGCTGTTTTTCCTTTCAATTGTACTTTACAGTTGGGCTTGTATTTCCGGCCCCTTTTACTTTCAGCATAGCTTGTACCGTTTTTACTTAGTGTTTACTTTTCCGCGTGCTGACTCTGTGGTGCTTGTTTACTTTTCAAAGGCAATACCTTCCCTTTTTGTTGGGATTTACGCCTTGGTGGTAGTCGCCAGCCCCTGGCCTATGGAAGACGGGCTTGGGGTAGTCACGGCACGGGCCCTGAGGGCGGGTCGTGACAAAAATCCCTGACTCGAATATTTTACAGGTTTTAGATATCCCTACTTTCTCTCGAACAATTCAAAGCTTAAATCCAAAGTGTCTTATTTTTCCCTCATCCACCTCACACAATGAGTGATTGTTTGGAGAGATATATTTTTATTTTTTATCATCATTCTTGCTTTATCATCGGCATATTAATGTGGACAACAATGTTTATTGGGGATGTTTGGTTGAATGAAGATAGGTTTATCATTCATTCCACTCCCCCACCCCCACCACTTTTCGATTCTATGCAACCTGCCCACCCCAACACCAATAAAGGAAGTAACATTTTATTTTTTAGTCTAAACATTCCATTGGAATCGTGGATCATTAATTATGAGATTTCATTCCACTCTATAACCAAGAAAGAATGCAGGGATTGTTATGTATCTCATTTTTTCATCAATTCCCATTTAGTTGATGATAATGTTCTTTTGATTATGGAGAAGGAAATTGTTAAATATGATATTTAATATGAATGTTAAATGAACTTAGAAAGAGTTATCCAGATTCCATGTTTTTGGATGAACATAATTTCTTTGGTTAGCTGGATGAAGTAGGATTTCACATATGGTTCACGAATGAAAAGTGGAAAATTACTCGGGGTTCCATGGTTTTGGATAAAGGTGTAAAATATAGGATTTTTTCTATATAGACACACACATGTATATTTTAAAAATATGTACATATATATAATATAGATATATAATATACAAATACATTATGCAAATATATACATTATAAAAATACAAATATATATTATAAAAATATATTATATCAATATATTATACCAATATGTTTCGAAAATATAATATATAAATATATTATACAATTATATTATAAAAATATATATTATAAAAATATGTTATACAAATATATTACACAAATGTAAATGTACACAATTTAAAAATACAAATTTGTTATATATTTATATATATTATATTTATATGTAAAAATATATATATTTATTATTAAAGATTCATATATTATAAAAATATTTTATGAAAATATATATTATTCAAACACAAATATATATTATATTACATAAATATATAAAATAAATATATATATTATAGAAATAAATATATATATTACTCAAATAAAAATAAATAAATAAATATTTTATAAAGTGCACAAATATATATTATACAAATATATATTACCCTATTTTATTATAAAAATATATTTTACCAATATACTATACAAATATATTTCAGTAGATTTCATTCAATGGTTGAAATTCCTCAATCCAATTTTGCTTATCAAGATTCGTCTCACTTAAAAACTATTTTTGTATGAGTGGGTCATCTCCCATTTTACTTAAAACCTCTATATCTTCTATAATTACTATTATATATTTCATTATGAGTAAAATTTATAGCATATTACCAAAATCACCATATTACTCATAATGGCCATGAAAAATGAAATTTTCTTATAAAGATTACTCTTCGTCTACTTGAAAATAATTCTTCTTTTCAACCTCTCTAGACATAATTGTTGAATCGAATTTTTAACTATAATTTTTATATTTTTGAAACATTTATTATTAATAGTTATATTCTTTTCTTAAAATTATTTTTTCCATTCCTTATAAATTTTTAATTGAAACTATAATTTTGAAATGTTTTCAAATATTTGACATACCATTAATATTAAATGTAACAATTCATTAGGTTGTTACATCACTTGTTCCAAAAAATAGGATGGGTGTTATCAAATTCTATATATATTGGAATAATTATTAGAAATTATTTTTAGGTATTAATATATTTTGGTCTACATGCATTGGTTCCACCGCTTGGAATCTACGGTTACCATCCTTTTATATAAAGAAACTCTTTATTTATTAAAATGGTTTATCAATAAATTTTTATATCTTCTAATTGATCGAGTGATATTTTAATATTATTGTTTATCATATTTGGGCTTCTTATTACTCCCTAATTGCCTATATTATATTTTATTTTGTTTAGGGGATTTAATAAAGACTTGATATCTCTTCTTAATAAAGTTATGACTTGTATTATATAGAGTATTGGAAGTATTAAAAGAGATATTTATCCTATAAATATAGAATTCATTGAGACCCCAAAAAATTCATATATCATAATATGTCCCCACTATGACCCCTTATATCAGTTACAAGAATGTTTATTCCCCCCAAAAATCTCAATTTAAATATTCCATAAGTTAATAACTAGTTCCAAAGGTTAAATTCTTACAAATGGGAGGCATTACCCCTTTTATTAAACATAATATTCTACAAGTTTCAACCTCACTAGCTTCATCCCCCAAACAATTATTATGGAATATTTTTTCTTTGAGACTCATCCCCAATCCCTTTTATGTTTCTTTAACTACTATAAGGATTATTCATCCCATGGATGACTACTTATTAGAGTATTTGAAGCAACCTAGGTGCAATTACACAAGATATGAAGGATGTGTGTCAAACAAAAAAATTAAATGTTAAATGTTTAGGAGGTGAGATGATGAGGATGAAAGTTGTCTATTACATTAACCATTTAATGAATTCATAGGATAACACCTACCATAGTTGCATAATTATTTTCTTAAATTCAATTACCCATTTTCATAAAATCATACTAAAATTATTTGAAACAATCAAGTGTTTGGTTTCCCTTATTAGAATTATCTGTAACTTTCTCTTTCAATAATAAATATCTTATGTGTATTTATTTATTTATTATTCAAAATTAATATTTTATGAACCTAATAGTATGGATATGAATCAAAAATGGATTCATTATAATCATTTTAAAAACAAGTATAAATATGGAGGTGAAGAGTTCGTCTAGTTTGGGGTGGTTTGTTCAAAGCTACTCATGGTCGTGAGAGATTGGACTTCAAGCCTGCAACTAAGATAATAAAAAAATATGTCACGAATACATACAACCATCATGAAAAAGTGAATTCCTTATAATTATTTAATTAATTTTTTCATCGTCTTATCTACTATTTGTATATTAATTTCCATATCTTTTTTATCTGATACTTATATCATTTTTTTCATAGATCTTTTGGGAATTTGTATTCTTCTTTTAGTTGTCTAAAATAATCCAAAAAAGTGATAAAATGTTCCTTTCTTCCAATGTTACCATGATTTCCATTTCTATCATCTTTATTTGTATATCTTCCAACACTGCATATTGACTTGATGTTCTTAGTGGAAATAACTCTCTCATTAAAGGTCATAAGAAAATATAAAGATCATGTTTCAATTGATGTGATTTCTTGTGATAAAATGGCCACAAGAGCATCATATTATCATTTGGACTTCAAAAATGAGAAATGTTTTTATAATAATAACATTGAGTCAATATTTAATATTTTCAGTTCGACAAAGTAAGGGAATGAAAATCATGGTAACATTGGTACTTAGGATTGTTTTGAGACATTAGGACATGTAGGAATTAGCCACACCTCAATCCGACACATGATGTGACTGGTAAGACTCCAAGTGCTACATTCTTTTTAAAATTGAAATTAATTTTAGTGAAAAAGAAAAATGATATACTAAAACACAATAAAATATATTCATATTGTTTTTATACATAAATAAAATGAACCATAAATCATTTGTGATGTAAGAAACCGGTTCTTAGTTTTGAGGTATGGGTTTCTTCCTTTCTCTTTTCCTTAAGTGTTTTTGAGAAAATAAGGGAAATGGGGGAAAATCCTAAATTTTGGTACTACACGCCGTGTACTTTTCTACACGTCGTGTACTTTTTTCGTATGGGATGAGTACATAGGGTGTGTAGCCTAGTTGGCAACTAAGGGTGTAAAAACCGACTACACGCCATTCGTGGTCCTTTACACACCGTGTAGTCAGACAGAAGACAAAATAGTAAGGCGGTGGAAGCAGCCTCCAGCTGGCCGATGGTACATGTCGTGTAGTCTGGAATACACACCATGTACTCATGTCGATGGATGAATAGTTTGGCGGTGCTGCCAGAGGAACAGTTAAATGAGGGGAGTACACGCTATGTAGTCAAAAGTACACGCCGTGTACTTTTTTTTTCATAAAGTGGGAAGTAGCCAACCATATTCACAGGATTGGCTTAGAACAGGATGAGAGCTCGGTAGAGGATGGCTGAACCATCTTGGATCTCCAGATTGAGTATCGGGAATCCGTTTCCTCTTCCGTCAATCACGTTGGAACCGCACGGGTAAGACCTTCCATCTCCATGCGTATTTCATGCCAATTATTCCTCTAATGGAAGTTATTTGAGGTTGAATGAGAATTATTTTACCTCAAATATACGACGTTCTTGGATGTTTTAGAAGGTGTTGTTCGGGTATACCGTTCTTGGGTGTTTAAGGTAGCTGGCTTGGTGTTTAATTTTTCAACTGATGTGCGTTTTGTGAACTGTTGAGATACACGCCCATGAATGGGGTGTTTTATGGCTGAGTCCGTGTTGAATTAAATACCTATAAATTTTTAGGTAATTTAAATGTTATAATAAACTGTTGTTTGGGATCGCTGCTTGGATCCAAGAGCACCACGGGGGTGCGTTCCTCTGTTTAGTTGTTTCGCTAGGATACACGAGGGTATGACATTGTAATAATGTTTGTTAAATTTCCTTGAGAGTAATTAAATGTGAATTTTTTATTTACATGTTGGGAATGGCCTAGTTACTTGCGCCTGAGGGCAGTATTTTTTTTATCCTGAGGGCATTGTTTGTTTAGACTGAGGGCAAGGTACTGCTTAGCCTGAGGGCAATGTCCTATTCCGCCTGAGGAAATCTTTTCGTATGCATGAGGGTAGTGAATTCTATTCCTGAGGGAGACACTTCATACGCCTGAGGGAAATATCTGTTATGTCTGAGGGAAAGATTCTGATTACCTGAGGGTAAGCATGAGGGTGTGGTTATATTATCTTGAGGGCAAGGTTCTGATTAGCTAGGGGGCTTAGTTCTGAGGAACATTGAATGTAATTAAATTTAACTGTTAAAAGAATATATAAATGGAAATGAAACTAGTAAAGTTAGTTATTGTTGAGTAATGATTAGTTTATTGCATTTACTTCTGCACACTGTTGTTGCATATTTTCACACAGTTGGACAAGGGCCTTTGGTGGGTGCCTACTGGGATTTATTTCTCACACCCTATTTGGGTCATGATTTTTGGGCCAAACAGATTACGTTTCTGTAGGTTTGGATAAAGGAAAGGGTCATTATACAGGTACTTGATTGCTGCTGAGGAGTAGGGGAGCATGGGACCGGGCTTAGGCTCACAATGCTACCGACTGTTTTGTTTTGTTTTGCAGTACTCTGTATTGTATTGTACTATATTTCTATGTAACATGTTCTGGCTATTTTCTTATAAATTGAGACATGTTGCATCATTATCTTTATAACTATTGGTTATCTTTTACTGTAGTTGTTTATTTTAAATGTGTATGGTTTATTTCTTCCATTGTGGTTGTATGCTTCTATTTTATTCTATTGCGCTACACTTTGACAAATGAGGGCATAGTTTCCCCATTATCAGACCTGGGCCCTCGCTACTAGTCGGCAGCCTTTGGCGTTTGGGGAAATGCGCTTGAGGTCACGTGGAAAATCGCATTCAGGGCACCCGTTGATTTCCACCCGGAACCAGGACGTTACAATGTGGTATCATAGGAGTTCTTTTCTTTGACTTACTATTTGGAGCCTTATTCAGGGATAGGACAAGAAAGGTAGTTGGTAAGAAGTTGTGCATTGGAGTAGCTAACCCATGTACAGGAAAGGCCAATTTACCTCGTCTTGCAATTTTTCTGATTTTATAATTTTACAGTTGAATTGATTTTCACTAAAGGGTGATGCACTTGTGATTGTGTTGTTTATATTTTATTCATGGGTTCTATCTAGTTGCAACCCGATGAGATGAGGGTATTCCATCTCATGCATCATTTAGGCACATGCTATAAATCAAATATCATGCATAGTTTTCCATTCCATGTAGGAGCATTAGAAATTTCATGTTGTTGTGATAGATTTTGGGCAAGTAAAAGCATACTATTGTGATAGCTGATTTGATGGATACCTGCTGTTTGATAGGGTATTATTGTGTGAGCCTGTTTATATAATGGACGCCAAACTTTGGTTTTTTGGGAGTATGGTCCCTCATTTACCATAATTTGGTGGATCATTGACGGTTTATCCGGTTATAACACATATAAGATGTCAAACATTGATTCACGGGGAGTATGGGCCCACACGGATCGAAATTTGGCACTTAGGTGTTGTTTTTTCAGTATTTCCTGGGTTCCAGGGAAGTTTCTGAGGCATACTCTCTGGAAACCTAGTATACACACCGTGTAGTACCTTAAACACGCCATGTATATTCTTCTGTTCCAGAAGAAAAGAAAACTTTTTCATTACACGTCGTGTACCCTAAGTACACACCGTTTAGTCTTTTCCCATGTCACAGATCGTGTGGGCGGGGACACGGGGAAGGAAAATTCTTGGTGCGAACACGCCATGTACCGGAAGTACACGCCGTGTAGTTTCGACCCAGAGTCCACCTGTGTAACTAACAACATGGACGAGGGAGACCTTAATACATACACATCGTGTCCACTGTGGAACACGCCTTATAGTTCGACCTGGGATCCGACTGTGTAACTAACAACACGGGTCAGTGTAATCCTTCCGTGTATACGCTATGCCCATCTAGAACATGCCATGTAGTGGGATATGTGTATCTGGCCATGTAACGAACAACATGGGTTGGCTAAGCTCATCTAGTACACGTCGTGTACCTATGGGACACGACGTGTAGTCTTGTCTGAGGACAGATCGTGTGGACTTAGCCGTGTGGCCTGTAAACGGGGTAGTGTACACGCCATGTGCGGGTGTAACATGTCATGTAGTATCAAGCCAAGTATTCAGTTGTGTCACAAACGACACGAGCAGTTGGATAATTACACCATACATGCCGTGTAGATTATATACACAATGTGTAGTTTTTTTTTAACGAGAGTCGTGTGGCTTGGCCTTTCAGAAGGACTCGGGCAGGCGAAAAGAAGTCAGGTACATGCCGTGTAGTCAGTATACACATCGTATAGTCTTGTTGTGTAATATTAAAAGCCTTATTCCTCTTGTTCCCCCTTTTGGTTCCTTCATTTTCAGACGGTGATAATATTGATCTATAGTGTTCATTTGACCTTGTAGTGTCATGCTGCTGAGACGTTCACACGTTGTTCGCCAGGAGGGTGGAAACAAGAATACTTCAGAGATTATGTGCCATGGGCTACCAGTTGAACCTCCAGCAGAGCCAGATGCGGCGCCAACTGTAATACCGGACACAGGCACAGAGGCGCAGTTCTGTGAAGGCTTTATGTGGTTCATGCAGACCTTTCAGGGAGTACTGCCAGCTGCCACATCTATGGCCGAGCTGACTCGTATCTTCTAGCAGCAGCATCCACCTATGTTTTCAGAGGATGGCGGACCACATGCTGTAGAGTCCTGCCTGGGGTCGATGCGGACTATTTTTTAGCACCTAGAGACGCCTCCCATGCAGAGGGTCAATCTCGTGACTTATATGATACATGATTCCGCCAAGAGGTGGTGGGATGTTACCAACCAGTCAGAGCATCACAGAGACATGGCATGGGAAGATTTCCAGACAGCCTTCTATGACTTCTTCTTCCCAGAGACGCTGAGGGAATATTGAGCATGACAGTTCATGAATCTACAGTAGGGCTCTATATCGGTGATGGATTGTTCTGCTCACTTCACCAAGCTTGAGAGTTTTGCACCCGTTCTGGTGGGTGATGAGACGTTGAGAGCCAGACTCTTTGAGGATGGTCTTCGATATGACATCCGAGCACTGCTGAATGTTTTCAAGTTTTCTTCAGTACTTGCTATTGTGAAATAGGCGTTGATTACAGAGGGGAACCTGCAGGAAGCTAGTGGTGTAGGCCAGGGTGGTTCGGCACCAGTTTATGGTACTATTTCTACCAGGAAGAGGAAGCGACAGATGAGTTCCTCTCACGGTGGAAGTACTAGCCAGATGATTATTTTAGGGGGCCCGGTCATGTGCTACCAGTTTGGTAAGGAGGGGCACAAGAGACCGCAGTGTCCACGAGACCTAGTGGAGTTCCGATGTTGTGGCAAGATGGGTCATCTACAGTGCTTTTGCAGGGCATTTCCATCAGTGGCTAGTGAGAGGGGTTCTGTGCAGACTCTGCGTGCGGGGGCTGTACTAGTATCTTCTTACTAGTTGGGGAACTGGAATATGTCAGGGCATGCAGGCAGGGATGGTGGTTATGTCCATGGTATCCAGACACTAGGATCTCAGAGGCAGCAATGCGGGATAGCTCAGGGTAGCCAGGCTGTGTTGTAGGGTCGCGGCACTGGGCATACATATGCAGTGGAACAGACCCAGCAGGAGAAGGATCCCGAACCTTCTACTTTCAGAGGTACTATTCTAGTAGCTTCTATTTTATCTTCAGTACTTTTTGACATGGGTGCTACACATAGCTTCATATCTGTGCCCATTGTGGAGAGCCTTAGGCTCTGTGTTTCTTCTTCTTCTACTGTTATGAAGTTAGACACTCTGTTGGGAACTAGAATGGTTAGTGTGCGTCAGTGCAAGGAGTTCCCCCTTGAGGTTGGTGGGTGTCACTTCTTTTGATACCTCTATGTATTAGAGATGCATATCTATGATGTCATTCTCAGGATGGACTGGTTGGTTCCCTTTCGAGCCTTTGTAGACTGCTATCGTCGGAGGGAGAGTTTCACATCACCAGAGGGAAGAGAGTTTATATACAAAGGTGAATGGGATGTTCAGGCAAGTTGAGCTAGACCAGAGCATCATGGGCGAGGTGGTATCATAGGCCAGATTGCAAGCTTATATCTGGAAAACCAGGGGACTTGTCAGAAGGATTTCCCTCCAGTGGTGGATCGTTTCAGGGATGTTTTCCTAGATGACTTTTCAGGTCTTCCTCTAGAGCGTGAGGTGGATTTTTCGATTGAGCTTGTTCCAGGAGCAGAACCGGTGTCCATTCCTCCTTATAGGATGGCTACACCAGAGTTGCGTGAGATCAAGAGACAGTTAGAGGAGTTGCAAGCAAATGGTTTTATCTGACCCAGTACTTATCCATGGGGTTCTCTTGTCCTTTTTGCGAAGAAGGAGGACGGTACTCTCAGACTCTATGTAGATTATCAGAAGTTGAACCAGTTTATGGTTAAGAACTGATATCCCTTTCCTAGGATTGATGATATTTTTTATCAACTTCGTGGATCACGAGTGTTCTCGAAGATTGACATGAGATCAAGATATCATCAGCTACGCGATAAATCATCTGATATACCTCTCACAGCTTTCAGAAGTAGGTATGGTCTATATGAGTATACGGTTATGCCATTCGGACTCACAAACGCACCATCAGTTTTCATGGATCTGATGAATCGTGTGTTCCATCCTTATCTGGATTCTTTTGTGGTAGTATTCGTGGACGATATCTTGGTGTACTCTTGCACTCGACACGACCATGACACCCATCTTGAGATCGTATTGAGTACACTAAGAGAGCATCGGCTATATGCTAAGCTCTCAAAGTGACACTTTTGGATAGACCAGATACACTTCCTAGGTCATATCATCTCTGAGGCATGATTTGCAGTAGACCCAGAGAAGGTGAGAGCAGTAGTTTCATGGGAGCAGCCTAATAACGTGTTTGAAATACGGAGTTTCTTGGGACTGGATGGTTACTACAGATGCTTCATACAGGAATTATCCCACATAGAAGCACCGCTGATAGGTTTGAAAAAGAAGGGTGTGATGTTTGTTTGGTTGGAAGCTTGTGAGACAGCCTTCCAGGATCTGAAGGGAAAGTTGACATCAGCACCGATCCTGATACTCATAAAGCAGGGGAATAGCTATACAGTTTACTGTGATGTATCAGATATTGGGATAGGAGCTATGTTGATGCAGGGTGATCAAGTAGTTGCATACGGGTCTCGGTAGTTGAGGCCACATGAGAGGAATTACCCGACGCATGATCTCGAGTTGGCTGCAGTTGTTCATGCGTTGCACTGTTGGAGACATTATCTCTTGGGAGAGCATTTTGTGGTTTACACCGACCACAAAAGTATCAAGTACATATTTTCCTAGCATTAATTGAACCTGAGATAGTGAAGGTGGTTTTAATCCCTTCAGTCCTTCGTTTTTGAGCTTGCCAATACACCTGGTAATGGTAATGCAGTAGCTGATGCACTGAGCAGGAAGAATCAGATACAGGCATTACAGGAGGCCAGTCATGAATGGAAGCTTATGGCTTTGTTCTCTGAGATGCATCTGGTGGTTCAAGACAGTCAGTGGAAGACCTATCTTTCATCATTAGTTGTGACTTCTATCCTCCTGGATAGAGTGAGGATGAGACAACTATATGATTCAGAAGGCTTAGTTCTACGGGATTCGGTGACCAATGATGACCCTTCTACTATTTGGACGATAGGTGATGATGAAGTATTGTGTTTCCATGGATGAGTGTGGGATCTAGGGTATATACGCGAGGAGCTGATGCGGGAGTTTCATGCTTCAGCTTGGGCAGTTCATCCTGGGGTTACCAAGATGTACCGAGACTTGAGACGTTAGTATTGGTGGCCGGGAATGAAGAGAGAAATAGATGGTTTTGTTACGAGATGTTCCACCTATCAGCAGGTGAAGGCGGAGCATCAGAGGCCAGCCGGACTATTACAACAGTTACCCATCCCAGAGTGTAAATGGGATGATGTCGTAATGGACTTCGTGACTGGGTTGTCGAGGTCACCTCGAGGCAATGATGCTGTGTGGGTTGTTGTGGGAAGACTCACAAAGGTAGATCACTTTTTTCCAATCAAGGAGTCCTTCAGTGTTGACGAGCTTGGGAAGTTCTATATCTGAGAGGTCATACGTCTTTATGGGGTCCCTCGTTCTATCATTTCAGATAGAAACACCTGTTTTACATCTCATTTCTGGCAGAGTTTTCAGAGGGAACTGGGTACACAGGTGCTTCTGAGCACAGCTTACCACCCTCAGACCGATGGTTAATTAGAGCGTATGATACAGGTGCATGAGGACTTACTTCGTGCATGCATCCTAGACTTTGGGGGCTCTTGGGAGCAGCATATACCCCTATTCTAGTTTTCCTATAGTAAAAGATTTCAGGCAACTATTTAGATGGCACCTTACGAGGATTTATATGGTAGGACATGCCGATCACCAATGTGCTGGTTAGAGGTAGGTTAAGCAGCTTTACTGGGACCACGTCTCATGTAGGAGACTTCTGAGCAGGTCCAGTTGATTCAGAAGCGGATGACTACTACACAGTCCCGTCAAAAATATTATGTTGATCGTCGTAGACGATCCTTAGAGTTCATGGTCAGGGATCAGGTTTTCTTACGTGCTTCACTGAGGTTGTGGCACAGGCAGATCAGGAGACAGGTTAACCATTCACTGAGGTATGTGGGGCCATTTGAGATTATGGAGAGAGTCGGACGGGTTGTCTATCGGTTGCAGTTAGCATAGAGGTACCAAGCCATGCATGACGTCTTCCATGTATCTCAGTTGCATCGCTATCATTCAGACCCATCTCACGTCTTTCATCCCAAGGAGGTTGAGCTTGAGGTAGATGCATCCTTTTAGGATCATCCTATTCGTATCGTTGATAGGATCAAGAAGATTCTCTGAGTCCGGTTAGTTCCTCTCGTACGGGTGCTATGGCAGCATGGTCAGGTGCATGACGAAACCTGGGAGCGGGAGACTAGCGTATGTGCTTAGTGTCCGTATTTATTCATAGCTATATCTTCACCACCCTTGGAAGAGAAATTTGGGGACGAGTTGCTTCAAGGGGGAAAGTTTGTAATAACTCTATTCTTAGTTTTGAGGTATGAGTTTCTTCCTTTCTCTTTTCCTTAAGGTTTTTTGAGAAAATAAGGGAAATGGGGGAAATATTAAACTTTGGGACTACACGCCATGTAATTTTCCACACACTTTGTACTTTGGCCATGTGGGATGAGTACACAGGGTATGTAGCCTTGTTGGAGACTAAGGGTGTAAAAACTGACTACACGCCGTGTAGTGGTCCTTTACACGCCATGTAGTCAGTCGGCAGAAAAAACAGTAAGGTGGTGGAAGCAGCCACCAGCTGGGTGACAGTACATACCATGTAGATGGGAATATATGTCGTGTACTCATGTTCACTGATGAACAGTTTGGCGGTGCCGCTAGAGGAACAGTTAAATGAGGTGAGTACACGCTGTGTAGTCAAAAGTACACGGCCCGTACTTCTTTTCCGCTTAAAATGGGAAGTACTCAACCTTTTTCACAAAATTGGCTTAGAACCAGATCAGAGCTTGGGAGAGGACGACCGAAACTTCATGGATCTCCAGATCGAGCGTCAGGAATCCGTCTCCTCTTCCGTCGATCACGTTGGAACCGCATGGTTAAGCCCTCCTATCTCCTTCCGTAGTTCTTGCCAATTCTCACTCTAATGGATGTTATTTTAGGATGAATGAGAATTATTTTACCTCATATCTACAAAGTTCTTGGACGTTTCATAAGGCGTTGTTCGGGTATACCGTTCTTGGGTGTTTAAGGTCGGTGGCTTGGTGTTTAATTTTCCAACCAATGTGTGTTTTGTATACTGTTGAGATACGCGCCCATGAATGGGGTGTCGTATGGCTGAGGCTGTGTTGAATTAAATACCTAGAACTATTTTGGTAATTTAAATGTGATAATAAACTGTTGTTTGGGATCGCTGCTTGGATCCAGGACCACCCCGGGGGTACGTTCCTCTATTTAGCCATTTGGACAAGATACCCAAGGGTATGCCACTGTAATAATGTTTGTTAAATTTATTTGGGAGGAATTGAATGTGAATTTCTTATTTACTTTTTGGGCATGGCCTGGTTACTTGCACTTGAGGGAAGTGTTATTTTTATCCTGAGGGCATTGTTTGTTTAGCCTGAGTGAAAGGTACTACTTAGCTTGAGGACAATGTCCTATTCCGCATGAGGGAAAATTTTCGTACTCCTGAGGGTAGTGACTTCTGTGCCTGAGGGCGACACTTCGTACGCCTGAGGGAAATATCTGTTATGCCTGAGGGCAGGATTCTGATTAACCGAGGGTAAGCCTAAGGGCGTGGTTATATTTGAATGAGGGAAAGGTTCTGATTAGCCCGAGGGCTTAGTTCTGAGGAATATTGAATGTTATTAAATTTAAATGTTAAAAGAATATTTAAATGGAAATGAAACTGGTAAATTTATTTACTGTTCAGTACTGCTTAGTTTATTTCATTTAGTGCTGTAAACTATTATTGCATATTTTCACACAGTTGGACACGAGACTTTGGTGGGTGCCTACTGGGATTTATTTCTCACACCCTGTTTGGGTCATGCATTTCGGCCCAAACAGATTACGTTTCTGTAGGTGTGGATAAGGGAAAGGGTCCTTATACAGGTACTTGATTGCTGCTGAGGAGTAGGGGAGCATGGGATCGGGATTAGGCTCGCAATGCTACCAGCTGTTTTGTTTTGTTTTTCTGTACTCTATATTGTATTGTATTGTATTATTGTGTAACATGTTCTGGCTGTTTTCTTTGAACTTGAGACATGTTGCATCATTATCTTTATAACTTCTGGTCATCTTTTATTGTAGTTGTTTATTTTAAATGTGCATGGTTTATTGCTTCCACTGTTGTTGTATGCTTCTATTTTATTCTTCTGCGCTACACTTTGACAAATGAGGGCATAATTTCCCCACTATCAGACCTGATCTCTCACTGCTAGTTGGAAGCCTCTGGCGTTTGGGGAAATGCGCTTGACATCACGTGGCGAACCGGGTTCGGGGCACCCGTTGAGTGGCACCCGGAACCAGGATGTTACATGTGACGTGTAAGAATCAACGACACCTCGATCTGATACACAATGTGCCTTATGTCACGCAAAGTGTCCTTTATCAATTTAAAAATGTAATTTTAGTTCATAAAGTTTCACTCATTTAAAATTGTGAAAACACGCTCATATTTTATTTACAAGTTATTAAAACTATTCATAATTCATTTTTGATGTGTAGAAATTAGTCACAATAAAACTAATACACGATGTGATCATTATGATTCAAAGTGTGTGCTTCCAGTTTAAAATGACATTTTAGTAAAAAAGATATATGATGTACTCAAAACCAAGAAAATGAATTTGGATTTTTTTGATACATAAGGAAAATGATCCATAATTAATTTGGTACCTGATGGAATAAGCCTCGCCTCAATTTGACACATAGTGTGATCAGTATGACACCAAGTGTGTCTGTTTTATTTAGAATTGACCTCAATTTTAGTAAAAGTGAAAACTAACCTACTTAAAACTAAAAAAATACATTCGTATTGTTTCGATACTTTAGGTAAATGATCCATAAGTCAGTAGTGATATGTAGAAATCAGTCATACCTAAATCTGATACACTATGTTCTCGGTGCTACTTGAAGCTGTCGTTATCAGTTTAAAATCAACATTTTATTTCATATAGTCTCACTAATTGAAAAACAAGAAATAACACTTGAACATTATTGATAATTTAGAAAAAAAATCCTAAGTCATTTGTGGTATTTAGTAATTGGTCTCACATCAAACTAATATACGATGGGATTGGTATGAGTCAAAGTGTGTGTTTGCAGTTTGAAATGAAATTTTCTTAAAAAATAAAAGTGATGTACTGGAAACTACAAAAACACATTAGGATTGTTTTGATACTTAAAAAATATATATGTCATTTAGGACATGAAGGAATTAGACTCCCCTCAATATGACCTATAGTGTGACTGGTATGACTCTGAGTTCCTCTTTTTATTTGAAATAGACTTTAATTTTAGTAAAAAGGACAATTGACATACTCAAAATAGATAAAATGTATTGGTATTGTTTTGATACTTTATTGATATGATCCATATGTAATTTTTTACATGTATGAATCATATGAAACTCAATCTGATACATGATGTGTCTGGTATGACTCAAAGTGTTCGTTATCAGTTTAAATTTGACATTTTCGTTCAAAAAGTGTCACTCATTGATAACCAAGAAAACAAGATAATATTTTATTGATACCTAAGTAAAATTATTTATAATAAATTTGTGATGTTTAGAAATTTAAAAACCATAAAACTAATACACGGTGTGATCCATATTAGTCAAAGTGTGTGTTTCTAGTTTAAAATGACAGTTTAGTAAAAAAGATGAGTGACATACTCAAAACCAATAAAAAACATTAATATTATTTTTATAATTTAGTAAAATGATCCATAAGTCGTTTTAGATGTGCAGGAATAATCCACACCTAAATCTAACACACAGTGTGACCGATATCACTCCAAGTGGGTTTTTTATTTAAAATTCACATCAATTTTAGAAAAAAGAACAATTGACCTACACTAAACCATGAAAATACATTTATATTGATTTGATACATTCGGTAAATGATGGGTAAGTAATTTATGAAAATTAGGAATCAAATAAACCACAATTTGATACACGATGTTATCAGTATGAATCGAATTGTCCGTTACCAGTTTAAAATCGATATTTTAACTCCAAAAGTGTTACTCACTAAAAACGAATAAAACATGCACATATTTTCTTGATACATTAGGAAAAAAATTCTTAAGTAATATTTGATGTGTAGAAATTTCTCTCAAATAAAATTGATACACGATGTGATCTATATGAGTTAAAGTGCATGTATCATGTTTAAAATGACATTTTTGTAAAAAAGAAAAGTGACTTCCTAAAAACCAAGAAATCACATTCAGATCATTTTGATACATTTGGATAATGATCCATAAGTCATTTGAGATATAAAGGAATTAGTCTCACCTCAATCCAATGCATGGTGTTACTAATATGACTCCAAGTGTGTCTTTTTTATTTAAAACTGACACAAATTTTAGTAAAAATGAAAACTGAATACAAATAATTTATGGGAATTTATATTATACTGATTTAAAAACATATCCTAGAGATAATTATTGAATACTGACAAAAAAGTAATGATGTGTAAGAATCATCCCCAAATCAATCTGATACACAATTTTCTTTATATAATTCAATGTTTATTTTTGAATTAACACAATCTGTTAATGTATTTCGTCTTATTATTACTAACATAAGAATGTTTTTATTATATAGGTGTGTTATTTTAATCATGTAGTGGTGGATTGTTTAGTACATTCATGAGTTGATTTCAGGATCAAAAGAAAAAGTAACATTTATGTTTTGAATGTTTTTAATAATTTTTACTTATGTAATTGTATAAACCATTTTTGGAAATTTCTATAATACAGTGTTTTTCTTTTATTTGGGTTGTAAATTTAATTTCATTTAAATTTTATATTGGTTTCCTTTTGATATATGGTGGTGTTTCCAGTGATACGATGTTCTATTATGGCACATTTCATGGGTGATGTAGTGTTATATTTCAACACACTACAGAATGCCCCTTTATTATCCCTTTTAAAAGCACTGATAAATGGGTCCTTTATCAGTGTTTTTAAAAGAACTGATAAATGGTTCCTTTATCATCCCTTTTAAGAGTGATGATAACTGGGTCCTTTATCAGTGATTTTAAAATTTCTGATAATGTTCCCTCTATTAGTGCTTCTATAAGCACTAATAAAAGCCCCCTTTATAGACACTAAATAGAATCACTCATAAAGGACCCCCCTTATCAGCACTTTTTTAGCATTGATAAATTAATAGGGATTTTTATCTCACTCCAAGAGTCAATGCTTTTTAATTGCTGATAAAGGCCGTTTTTAGTTCTGTTAATGGATTATTTTTTAGTAGTGACTTTAGAAAGTGTATCATCTAGTTTAAAATTATAATTATAAGGAAAATATGGAATATGCTTCAATTAAAGGTGTGGTATCTCCTAGAGAGGATTCTACAGTAACAGACTCATCCAATGCTTGTTGGATATGAGTTGACAAATTCTGGATTATTCTTTACACATTGGTAAAGGTATGAGATTATCTTAAAAATTATTCAATGATTGAGACAATGATGAAGTATTGTGCTCACATCCTTGGAGAGTACGGACACCCTTTATCCCAATGACCTAGATGTGGTTCAAAAGAATAATTTCATACTCAACATGTGAATCTCCCTAGAAATCAGATTAGGTTAGTACATAACAAGTTAAGTGCAAAGAAATAGAATTCAAATTTTCATTTCATTACTAAAAAAATCCATTAAATGGAGGACCTGGTATCTAACTTTTTTTGGTGAGTATTCCTCATACAAGCAGTAGTATGAAAGACAAATCAGTATACCTGGGTTTGGACAAGGAAAGTAGGGTTATGTCTATGGTAGATTAATGACCTCTTAATCCTTCAGTAGATCACCGTGGTGATATTTTGGTTATTCTATCTAAAGAGAATTTTTCATTTCCCATGATGGAAATCATTACCCATTCCACCTTTAGAGCATAAAGAAGTTGTGAGAGGTGTAATTCCATATATCCATCTGGAAAAAAATATCCTTGTTGATCAATTCTTGTTTGGTGGAGAATAAACACAAAAAATTGATATGTAAGTTCCACAAATGAGTGACTAGTATTATTTGAACACTTAAAAGGTGTCGATATTTAAGATCTATCAAATTTTAAAGGCTATAAGTTGGGTTCCTATAATTATACAAGTGCATAGGGTCTGTCTCATGTTGGTGGTCATGAAAAACTCTTCCATAATTATGCTGAGAGAGCCGAGAAGATCACATAATGTTGTTGTTGAAAAGAAAATGTTATTTTATTTCTATATTTTTTTTGAAAATTAAGTATTGTGAGTGCATTAATGAGGCTCACTCATTTTCTGAGAATAAGAAAAGTTGGATGAAACACAAGGTTATAAAGTTGATTGTGTGGCAGTAAGCCATCCTCCTAAGTGACGGTGTAAGGTTCATGGAATAATCAAATATTTCCATTACATGTTCATTGATGACCATGCCTACAAAGTCAAATTTGATACACCTATGAGAAAGGTTGGGATTTATATAGTTTTATAATTTATTCTATTTAGCATAATCTAGAGGCTATGACATTGGCCCTAGTGTACCAGCCCCAAGGATGCCTCCCTTATTCACTTCTTTTCTTATTCTGTATTAATAATATTCTATAATTCCTATAATACATTCACTAATAATATATAAGTCCCTACTTATTCTCTCTATCAACATTTTACCCTAAAACAATTATCATAATCTAAATGAAAAGATCACTAAATTTAGATTAAAAAAATAAATACCACAATTTTCATTTAAAATATTTAAAATGTCTTCAATTATATTTCCATATATTTTTTCTAGATCAACATTGTTCCATAAGTATTAATTATAAATTAAGGAAAAAAAAGAAATTATACTACAAGAAGGCTTAAAAGGATTTCATATTTATCTATACCATGAAACTATTTTCCATTCCCCTATAATAATACCCACAATTAATTAAAAAGGACATGACACTACAAGGCCTAAATAAATAGAAAAATGAAATATAATATGATTAAATTCTTTGAATTGTGTAACCCCAACTCAAAAAAATTCATATTCATATACTCTCACAAACACACATGGATAATAGAAATCATTTTATTCTATGATTATTTATTATAACCATCAAAGTGGCATAATGATAGTAGATGGAAATGCTTTAACTACACCAAATATTATAATGATCATGATGTTTCAATTAAAACTAAATCTTTTTCACCAAGAATATAGTGAGTTTTAATTGAGAAGAGATAAATAAAAATTAACATTTATGATAAGAATAATCTAATATAAAATTATTCATCCTATATTTTAAAAGGTAAAAATGTTAACATATTTTTAAATATGCTAATAAGAATATCGGGCCTAGTCTTATGCAAGTTCAGATTAATAAATTGATAATAAATTTACAAATTTCAATAGAAAAATCTATTCATGGATTGGGGGGGGGTGGAATCATATTCATATCATAATTTGGCCCCATTCAAATCAAATAGAATATTTTTCCATTGTATATATTGGAAATTAAAAAATAAAGACTTTATGATATCAAAAAAGAAAATAAAAAATAAAAAACATACTCACCTAGTATATAAGACAACATTTTCTATAACACTAACAAAAAAGAAAATCATGAACCCAATTACAATGTCTAATGATAAATGTCTTGTAATTAAAAAGTGAATAAAACATTGTGTATTTTAATATCAAATAAAATAACTTTTAATAGAGAAATGAATGATTATTTTAATATAATTTCATAAATATGAACTTCCACTACTACCATTATTATGAGATAGTGAGAAAATAACCCTAAGAAATATCCCTTTGATACCAATTGTCGGTTTCTTATTATGGAGATTAACCTAGGGTGGGGGTGAATTAGAGTAATACAGATTTAAAAAAAATCCCTTGAATTTGATTGTGTCCTCTCAATGTGTGGTACAGTTTTTTATAACCCTAACTTTATCTTTATGAGAAATGAAATAAATAAATCACAAAAGATATTTTTAATTAGTTAACCCAAACTGGGATAGTCCAAGGAGCATAAAAAGTGGATGTTTCTGTGCACCTAAAAGACTTGATCACACTGATTCTGTTTGGTTTACACAATATAGAAATTTCATTGAACCTTCAAAATCATTATTTTCATAAATGAAAAAACACACAGCCTTTTACCATGAATAGGAAATAATATATAATTCCATGAAACCCTTTATATTCATAAAATAAGTGTGTGAAAATACACCTAGAAAGATATGCCTCCTCTACACAACTCAATGATGTTTCAGTGAGATAAATCTCTTAGATTATCCTCCTCCATGTCCACTTTCCAATATTCTAGTAAGTCTAAAAATCCCTTGTCAATACTCTTATCGAGCCTCTCTTTTTTCAATCTACAAGTCTATCTTTATTACTCTAGATAAATTTGTAGTTTTTGGTTGATAAGTATTCAAATACTTGTATTTAATGGGTTAGGATCAAGAAACTCTTCCTCCTTCCTCCAAGGATCATTCCATATTCCATTACCACTTAAATATGGTGAATAATTACTATTTAGTTCATATTAAATTCCTCAAATAGAGAGTATAACATCCCTATCAAACTTTCTATAATTTAATATAACTTCTCATCAGTGGCGTGAATTCTGTTTCTATAGGGTAGAATCCTTCATCGAGAGAAACACTACGATATAGCCTAATTCACTACGGTGTAAAAGAAGGATTCAATCAATTTTTTTGGGTTGTGGGAACCTATTATGCAGAATATATTACTATGATAAGGTTAATGTTTCTCACATATAAGAATCCTATGAAGAATAGCCATGATCACAACACAATATCCTCTAACCTCTTAACACATATATCAAATTACGGTATGGAAATTTCTTGTTATGTGAGATCCTATTGGATTAAAAGAAATCAAAACAATCATGCTACATAATCCACACACTCCACATCACATAGTACAACTATGGTGTGGTTATATCCTACTATTCAAACCTCTATGGAGTATTCTATTCCCAAAACATAAAAAATAGTGAAATATTATGTTTTCCACATTGGTTTTTTTGTTTTTAATGTTGTTTAACTAATTATGTTATTGTAAGTGACACTGTAAATATATATTTCATGTTTGTTTATTGGTAACCAATGTGGAAAACTATATTTCATTTTTTTTATTAAATAATTCATCACAAGAATCAAACAAACATTTCAGAATGCGAAGGGATTTTCAAATTATTTATTTTATAACAGATATAGTAGACTATATTTCATGTCAGTTATACAATAAACGATGTGGAGAATAGATTTTTTTTCAATCTTAAACTTCATCCATATAATAACCGAATAAAATTAAAAAAATCAAAATACAATATCCCAACAGTTTAACAACATAAACAAAATCAGAAAATGGTAGAATAAAAATAACTTGAAAACAACATAAAAATTTCAAATCATTTAAAATTTACAATTTAAAAAATAATATTTAAATTCTATATTAGAAATATGCTGAAACCCAATAATTCCTATGAAATACTATACTCATGATCCTTTTATTTAATGTATAAAGTTTTTAGAATAAGGGGGAGGGTCATCAGAAATCTAAAAATTAAAAGGAAAGGATTTTACATATACTCGAAATATAATTATAAGATAAATTAAAGGAATATTTAGGATAAAATTTAATATTGTGGAATTTTGTAAGTGTTATAGTTAAAATTATTTTGAAGAAAAATCTTATAATATAATATCCACATTCCATTACTCTTTATTGATGATGATGTTTCTATTTCAAAAGAAGTTTTAAATTCAATATTACATTTTAGGTACTTCCATCCAAAATATAGTAATTATAAATGAGAAGTAACATTTGTGGACACACATCTTACCTTTGTTTTCCTCTTTCTTGTTGTATATCTAAAGTAATGTCATGACCAGTTTGAAAATGATATGTAAGAAATAAAATTTAAAGTTTTTATAATATAAAGGTATTGAGAAAATCAAATGTATGTGTCCAATGGTTTGTAATTATTTACTCGCATGTCACCATGTATAAAGAATAACTAGTAAACTATCTTATATTTTGAAAAAATACACACAAAATACAATGTTCATTAATATACAAAAAAATAAAATGTGATTGATTATTCAGTTTTGATAAATAACACTTTAATAAATAAATTTCTTATACCCTTAAAGATAAGGAAGTATCCAACAACAAATTGCATTATTTTGAGATATTTTAGAAATATATATTATCTTTATATATGTTTTATTGTCATTATTATTGGTGAAATAAATAATGGGTCAAAAAAACTCTATACACTGATTTCATATCATGCTGAATACAATGTTTAAAAAGTTAGATAATACAAAAACAAAAAATTATTAAATATTGTTAAATTAAAATAATTGAAAGAAATATGTTAATCAACATACATGGAAAATAGTTACATCTTGTTGATTCCAAAAAAATTTACAGTTATAAGCTCCATGATACCCTTCTTTAAAACCATCGTAGTCATTTCAAACACGAAAATTTTAGAATTCATTGGAATCACATAAAATCCCAACAATAGAGATGAATATTATAATAATTTATAATGTCCAAAAGAAATAGTATTTTATGTCTTAGTGGCCTTTAAATGTTTTTACCTTAATAGTATGTATTTACATTTAATGTATTCCTGTAATAAAATAAATCAATACATAAATATTAAAATGTTAAAACTTTTCATACCATTATGAAATAAAGTGTATAATCTATACATACCTCATTTAAATTTTTTCTCACAATTCTAGATAGACCAACTAAAAAATGGTTGATTATTCGTCCAATTTTAGTCACATAATCTGTAATAAATTGTGCTCTTATTGATCTATCTATAATATCCTGAACCATGGACCTAAGTTGATCCATATCTATCTATTGATAATGAATGATATCCCTAATATAATATATAGTCCCGTATAAAACAATATGATTATGGGGATCATCAACCTATAAATCATAATAGATGGGAAATGGTGGAGGAGGAGTTGTAGGAGTTGGATATGAAGGTGGATGTGGGGGAGTGGGATATACAACAGAAGGCGGGGTGGTGGGATCTGTATCCTGAAACTGTCATCACCTATCTACAAATGTTGACTATATCAAAGCTATAATATTCACCTCCATCATCTCACTGATCTCTTAAACTTTAGTTTCAAAGGATTCTATTTTTCATTTAAATATATCCTCCTTTGAATAATCTCTAGAAGAATCAAATATTTTTTTGATCGATACAACTGCCTCACATACTCATACACGACCTGACTATTCGGGTTTTCCAAATCCAATAGGTAAAATATCCTTCCTACTCTTAATTATAAATGTCCTTTGTGTTATCTGATATTCATGTGATTCATGTATAGAAGATTTGAAAAGTTAAGTAGTGAATCACTATATATTAAGAGTTAAAATAACTTAAATAACATAAATAACTCTTTACATTCCTCCCAACTATATCACTCAAGTCTTCCATATGATATTCTCCCTATTTTTCTCATTCTGACCATCTTCCATTGTTCATGTCTAGTTGTTGGGGGGGGGGGGGGTCAACCACTACAGATCCTGGAGACATCTCTCATTTATTGAAATTATTTTCTCATCATTTTTTCTTCCAATGACATATACTCCCCTTGAGATATAGTTCAATGGTATATGTTTTGGTAATGGATATTCTGATGAGATATCCATAGTTGCTGTAAATTAATCATAAAAACTATTAACATGATATTATTATAAAAAACATCCAAATGAAAACAATGTGAATACTAGAAATGATTTATATATTCTACTTTATACAAACTACCTACATGTATATTTATCTAGAAAAGTTTATATATCATGAGTAATTTTATTTTTACTTTCCCTAAGAAATTTTTTTTATTTGATTGTTGATTTAAAATCCCTCCATCTCCTTGAAGGCAAAGATATACATTTTTTCCGTACTTCTCTAATATTAGGTTTGTGAAATTTCATCTAATAAGAACTGAAAAACCCTATATTAGTAGAAAACATGTTATGATAAGTAAAATAATAATAAATTATCTTACCAAAACTAACTTTAATAATTTAAATATTTTCTCTTTATCAACAATTTTCCATTAAAAAATCAAAATGAAAAATTTTGTTTAAACTATCATTATAACAAAAGTACTAAATTGCTTTAAATTTTGACACCCAAGATTATCATTAACATCAAATATATTATATATCCTTTGGTATTGGCTATAGGAAACTGAAAATTTTGTTATGCATGTGATACCTTGATTACAATCCTGGGAAGACTTCTCTACCCATTTAGAAGAAAAGGTCTCTTATGTAGAAGGTTGAGGAGGCACCTCATCAGAACAATATGTATGATCTTATCAAGAAGCTTAGGGTGACTCATCTATTTGATATAACATTATCCTATAAATCAAATTAACAAAAATTAGTACATATATATAAAAATCCTACTATTGCATATAAAATTAAATTAAAACAAAAGAATGAATAAAAAACAATAATCTAATGTAAATATGTTTTTATTCATATTTGTTAAAGTGGTTAACTAATATTATAATAATATTAATGATAGAATAAATTATATAAAAAAGGAATAAAAATAAATAAAAAATTATAAAAAACCAAATATTACATAAAAATTCAATTAAAATTTTAAAATGATACATGAAAAATGAAACAATTAAAAAAACCACTCTTTATCATATTTGTTGGAGTAGTTAACAAAAATGTTAAAAATAATACTAAAAATATTCTTTATCTTATTCATGAGTAGTTGATAATGTAAAAAGAACTAATACTATATTTATGAAACATAAAATAGTATAGAGAAAGTAAAATAAATCTTCAGAATAATTTATAAAAACCCAATATTTAAATAGAAAATTAAATAGCTGGTAAATGATAGAAAAAAAATAAAATAATCTAAATAAAAAATTTATCATATTTTTTAAAATATGTGTTTTATATAAGACACTTCAAAATAATATATCTAATATTTTATTATATTTGAAAAGGTAAATAAGAAATAAATATATGTTACCTATAATATTAGAAAATTACTAAAGGATTCCTTTCCCATATTCCTTCCCCATGATCATTCAGTATGTCACAAATAATGTATATGATGCGAACATTAATATTCTATGATAATCATTCCATTGAACTAGGGATATCACCTAAATCAAAATAATCATCATGTTTTTCATCCCCAAAATAATATTTTTTCTTCTAAAATGATAGAACACTACACATTTGGTAGACTAAGAACATAAAAATATCAACTTTGTATCCAAATCTATTCATATTAACTATTGTCATTCCAAATTAATTGTTTCTATAATTATTTTTACCGATAACCCATTTTTAGTTAAACAATGTTACTCAAAATATAATGTAATCAATCACCCATATTACTTCAAAAACTTTATAATATACACATGATAAAGAGATTGGGATATTTTCTTTGGAACTCGAAAAATGAATTTTTTTCTATGAACAACAATATAAAACTATTCTACATAACACTTTTTTATATATATCTTTAGTATTATATTTATATCCATTAATTTCATACGTGAATTCATTTATCAAATTTAAACCTGGGTCATCCGCCAACCATCTCAATGTTTTTGATGCATATGAACTACCATAAATAGTCTCTTTAAACCATTTATAAAAGATTTGTCATGCTCATTAAATATCCACATAGATTTATTCTTTGGAAAACATTGTTTTAACAAATTAATATGCAATTATATATATTGAGAATCATCATTTTTTTATTTAGGATGTCTAAATTTGCATGTTTTATCCATTAACCTTTATATGATTTTACTTCCAACCTATGGATCCCCTTTTACCTAGAACTGACTCATCCATGAATAGATGTAGGAAAAACGATGTGCACCACTTCAAAAAATAGTTTCTATAAATCTCTAAAAACTCCGGAAAAATAGGCTTCTCAATAATGGAGGGTTCTGTTGATATGAATTCAGAAAATATCCCATCAAAATATTCAAATAACTTTCAAAATGAAATAAAAAATGTAGATATAAAAATTTAAAAAACATTATTTCTCCCACCAAATGAGTCATTAAATTCACCATGATATGAGAGAAATGGAGGAAAGTTCATTTTTTGTTGAAAAATTATAGAAACTACTTCATTCTCTAAATTTTTTAATGAATTCAGAACAACCACATTGTTAAAAATTGAATTGAATAAAATAAGAAACCTTCATGGTATTCATTGGGACATGGATGATTAGTATTACACATAATAAAATGGGTAGGATATCTTACATCATGTTGTGACAACCATGAGATTTCATGCCTATTAACTTCAACTTATTTAGAAACACAAAATTTTTTACATTTAAAGAATAACTCTATGGAACGTTTATATTATTGAGGAATTGAAAAAAATTATTTTTATCCCTCATTTATAATTTATGAAAATAAAGAGGTAGGAGTGTTAATCTTCCATTATGAGTGGAAGCTAACTCCAAACTTATTCTCATTGTTAATAAGTTCAATCATTCATTTAACCCATCCATAATATTACCTCTAATAACTAACAATTTTCTAATAAAAATGTCACAAATATTATTCATAAAATTTATGACATCAATGATATGTGTGATATATTGATATCTCAAATATTTATTTCAAAAAATATTTATTGTTTCTTCCAAATATTTCTATCATTACAATATTTTTGTGTCTTTATGAATATGACATCTATTTTTTTCTCCCTCTCCAAATATTGAACATCTGATTTATTTGGAGAAATATCAAATTTTCCGGAGCCGTTGAATTCCTTTTCTAATATTTGATAATAGTGTTACATAAAAAACATTATTTTAACCATGTATACTATTTTTCTCTTTTGTTGTAATTGATAATATAAAGTATGTCCTTCATAAATAGGATAATATCTATGCCCCTTAACACTGTATCTAGAGAAAGTTTAATACGTCTGAAAGTTATCTATAGTAAAAAAAATCATTGAATATGTTTAAAAATGTTCCATTTTATAATAATAATACACTATAATACCTTCATTCTGTAAGAATTAAAAATAATCAATTAAAGGATACAAAAAACATCAATATCTCTTCCAGGATGTTTTGGTATAGATATCATGAAACTCAACATGATATATTTTTAATTCATAGGAAATTCAAAATATAATTTATAAATTATGAATAAAATTGTAAATTAACTATATTTTCTACTAAGGCACTAATATAGATTCATTACATCAAATCACAATCCAATTATGAGATTTATAACTTCGAGTCTAAAGATAGAAAACCATTGATCAATTTTCTTCCAATATGTACAATCAGTTGGATGTTGTAATTTTCTATCACATATTTTCTCATATTAATTACACCTTAAACTTCTTGAATCATTTTAATTTGAAAATAATTTCTTTAAATGAGGAACTAGTTAAAGATACTAGATTTCCTTACCAGGAGTCATTGGTAATTTCTAAATCAACCTGTGATTGTTTTTTAACTTATATCATGATGTCACACATTTAGGTAACACTAAAAAACAATCATATTCTTTCCTATATGGCTCAAAGTAATTTAGGAAAGTGTCTATAATATTTTAACAACAACCCATTATATATATAATACAATGATGAGTTTATTTAAGGATTGGTTAATAAAGATGATATATGGAAGTCTGATAGAGTTGGATAGTCCCAAGATTCATGCAACACTCTCATGTGTCAGTATCACATTAACAAAAAAACTTATAATGCCTTAAAATCCACATTATTTTCATGAAGTCTTTTCTGTTGGATTTTAAACTAAATTTCACAAATCCCTCTTTGTAAGACTATGAATTTCATGACATTAGGCCCTTGTCACAAGACCCTAAATTCCATGAGATGTGGTCCTTACTAGATGACCATAAATTATGTGATGCATATTCAATTATGTATGATCATAAACTACATGGAGTCGTTTGTGACATAAGAAATTAAAATACATTCCACCCTTTCAGTAAGGTATTATTCTCCCAAGGCCCCTCTTATTTTATTTTAGAGTGTTTAAACCAATATATAAATCTAGTTTCTATCTTTAAAATGATAGTAATTACATAACTAATTGCCAAGATTTCCCGAATTATATATTGAGACCTCACATAATTTCTTGACAGGTTTTATTTACCCTCCCCTTTCATTGGATTCTATTCATTTATCCTAAATATCCTTCCCAACATAAGATGGTGGAACTACAGAGCATTCCAAATCATTTTTGACATCTCCACTTTTACCCAACTAGTTTCATTCTATTGATTTCTATATCATCATTAGCCGAAAAAATATTCATATAACGATTCTTGTCCTGGTGATGTCAAAGGCCTTGATCCAATGTTCCTCTCTTGTAAACCCATGACATCCAGTCAAGTTTATCCACTTGGAAACCCAAAAACATAGGAGTATCCCATTGGTTTTCCCTCTCATATAAATTATTATAGTGTTAATTGAATCTTCTAAATAGACACCCCTAGGAATAAATGGTTAACAAAACATTGAATTTGAGCTGCAAAGTAACTCCTAGGTCATGATTTCCGTCTTAAAAGATAATTATCCCTAATCCGTGCACAAATTTATAATGTTATGGGGGTGGTTTATCTAATACTAGTGGTCAAACTATTACCACCATCCATCATTCAATTATCTATAATTCATACATTTAAGGACATGATGTTCTTCATTTTATTCACCATGATCAACAAAATAAAAAAAATATGTTTTATTACCTTGTAGATTACATACACTATTTAGTATGCTCCAAGTCATATGACCATAAACTATAAGACACTTTAGTCAAAGTATTATGACATTAAAATATAATCATGAAAATTCCTTCACAACCATAAACTACTTCGAGTGGTCTATTCCAAGTGGCCTCAAATTTTAATGTTTACCCTTTCATAAGATATTGATCTAGGTGGGAATAATATTTCATAAGATATTTGTTTTATATGACTATATCTATATACCCTCATGTTATGTAGCATCCAACCAATAATAAAAATTCCCCTCTACCAAAAACATATGTGTGTTTATTCCTGTTACTGTAGGATACATATTGAAATATGGATTTCATTTCCCCTGCCTAATAATATATGTATAACCATTCTTTATTCTACCCTAGTGATGAATCCTTTAACAATTTGTGTCAGGTTACATCCTTCCTTATATCATTAGACCACTCATGCATTTCCCTCATTCCCTCCTTCACAATAGGTAGGTATATGTGAAGGATTCCTTAAAAGAACTATACATGGGTTTATTCATGTTATAATATGATACACAGTGATGTAAGATCTCACATTATATACACAACAATAAATTTCATCATCCAAAACCCTAATGGATTATACTCTCTTCATTTACACCTTGTTAACTCTGAAATTACTTCCAAACATGCATCCTAACTACTAGTTGATGTTATACGCCTTTAATCATTGTCCCCCTTCAGTCTTAATAATATAACTCTAAACTATATTCTTGTTTCCTCCATTCTAAGTCCACCTACACAATCCTAGGATATATCATTCTTATCACGTTATCTATTCCCCTTTATCTAGATTTAATGTACATCATTAGGTTCCTCATTGACATTGGGTGAATTTCTACCCTATCATATATATCACCACATATTTGATCACAGTTTCATGAATATAAATTTTATCCATTGTTGGTATAAACTATACAACCTTAAACTTATGTCACACAATTTCGGTCTAAATTTTAGGACATAAAACATAAAATCAAAGATACCCAAAATATATTTAGGATGAAAACCCATAAATGGAGGCCTGAAAAATCATATTATATTCTAACTAATACATCTATTTTTATTATTTAGTATAAAATTAGATTTTATGAAAAATCAAAAGAAATAAATATTATTCAATTTGAAAACCATTAATGGATGGAAGAGATAGATTCATGTCCTGGCTCATCAAGACATCCCCTTTCATGGGTTAGGTAAAAGTTCTAAAAAATGAAAAATATTGACATAAATACTTTTTTGATTGAAATTCCACAAAGGAATGACAAAAATTCATGTCTTCACTAAATAATTCCTCCCCTTTCATTGCATAAGAAAAAGATAGAGAAAATATGGAAAAGTCTTAAATATTTTATGAACCAAACCTTCTCCCTATAAAAAATTGAGGTGTTATCACTAGATCCACTAGTCCAGGAAATAGTTATATTGGTCAATTCCCCCTTCACGTGAGCTTAAAATATTAAATGGGTATATTTTAATTCATAAAAAAGACACTCCTTTACTTTGGGAATGCCCTCTATTTTATATGATCATGCGCTCAATAAATTCCATGTTATATCCGTTCAACCTAAGAATGTTTTCAATAAATTTTTTTGAATAATGTATCCCAATACATTTTTTATAAAGTAGGGATAAAATTTAGTGGTCTAGAAGACACTATATCATTGGGGATTTGGGTGGTCGTGTCATTATAGCACATTAGACATATTGTGTGAATCATGAAATAGTGCATCATATTCATTATTACCTCACATGAGCTAGGGTTTATGTGTGTGAAACTATGATTATCTCCATGTGTTTTTATTACCTATCATATTGAAATTTATGACTTTATGTGGATGTACGGATCATTTCTTGAACCACATAAATCTCTATGTCTTACGATCATATTCTCGTTCTTTTTTCCACTTTTACTATTCTATGATCATTTTCACTTTTTTTATACAGTTGTTTCAACAAAAACACAGTGTTGTAACCATTATTGTGCTTAAACGCATATTAAATATATTTTTATCCATGAACCCACTTCATTGATTTGATGTATAATTCATAACCATCCAATATGACTTGAGTCGAGATTCTCCTCTTAGAATCTCAAAACCTTGATAATATCCACTTTGTTCACCCTTTTATTTCAATTGGAAATGAGTGTATAGGATCCCAAAAAATAATCCACTTATTTTTAGTTAATCAATGTTGTGTATCCAGTCTTCCATCTAGAGTAACTCTTTCATCATGAGGAGAATATCCCTTAACCACTTGTGTTATTTTTTAACTTTGTGGTTGTTGCCTCTCCCTTATGAATGGTTAACTTATTCCTAATTTTCTCCATTTACCTTTGAATCTAACATTCTTATGTTATAATTTATAGTTTCTATAACCTAGCGGGTAAATGGAATTAAAATACCCTAGATGTTATAGATTCATGCATCATATCTATTATTAATGATATGTTATTACCTCCCACTTTTCTAACCTTTCAAATTTGGGTGTTAATTTTCTATGAATAACAACATGTCTTGAGTCAAGATAATCGTCTTGGAAACCTAAATGCCTTATGTTGTGACACCTCTCCAGATAGCCCAAATTCCTTGAGTTGAGATACACTTTTTGGAAACCCCAATGCCTTAAGTTTAGATTCCCTCTTGGAATTTTATCATTTCATACATTGTTCAAGTCATATTTCATTAAAATGAATGTCATATGGTCTATTATGAAATAAATTATAAATATTAGAGTGTTCTATTGTATGTGACCTAATTCTATTACATAAAATACATATATATGTAATAGTTAAACACATATGGGTATACCAATTCACATATAATATTATTAAATAACCATTAAAAAATATGAAACCATTATACATTCTACATTAAAAATCCTAATATACAAAACACCCCTATTAAGAACTATATGTGGATTGATTCCTATTTTGATCAGATGTGTAGTGATATATGGACTATATGTATTGATACTAGCTGCAATACCCTATTTTCAACATATCCTTAGAGATGAAACATTTAACAATCTATGTCTAGTTTCATTATTCCCTCTCTCACCTAGTTATTAATTAATTCCATTTCATTTTCTATTATATATCAGTAATATTATAATGGATAAAATATTCTAAGAAATATGTTTGGTTTGATTCTTATTATTTCATGATGTATATTGATGTATAGATCAGCTATTTTCAATCCAGTTGAAATTTTTTCTTTCATTCCCTTCCCATTTCCATCCTAGTATTTGGGCCAAAAAATTAATGTATGGTTTTTCTGTATTAACACTATAATTGGATATCAAAGCACCTGGGAATATTATTCTTGTTTTTTGAAAAATAAGGCTTCAGTCAATTATTCTTCTTGGACTGTCAAATTGTTTGAGTCTATTACTCTTGGTGAAAATGAAAGCCTTGAGTTAATTATTCCTCATGAGAATACAAACACCTTGAGTTGAGATTATCGTCTTGCTTCCAAAAAAATCCCTTGAGTTGAGATCCTTATCTAGGAAATAAAAAATCATTGAGTTAAGATTCTCTTCAAGTAATCAAAAATCCTTGAGTTGAGACCCCTCTCCTAGTTAACATCCTTCTATAAACCTTCTCTAATGACTATTAAAAAGTTCTCGATATTACCTAAGAATTATTATTTTTGAATGAATCCAATCCAATGAAGGGGTGTATTATTGTTAATTAAATAAATAGGGATCACTTTTCCATGTTAAACATAATATGATCCCCATTTGGATGACATTAGTTGAAGAGGAATAGGTATCACACTCAATAAAGTTGATACAAATAGTAACTCTATATGCCACATGATTTCTCACATACTGAGGGATGTTTCTCCTTAAATAACATTTCTCAATCTAGTTATGTGATGGTGTGAATCTCCCCCTTGCATTAGACCATGAATTTCTTTCAGTGATGATGAAAAGGTTATCAAGATCATAAAAAAATAGGGTATTGTTAACAATTTTTTCCATATGAAACACAATATATGAGTTAAAACAGTTTCAATAGTTATAGTTAATTATAAAATATTAAATTTTATAGGTCATGGAGCCAAGATGGACACTAAAATAAAAAATTGTGGTAATTTAATGATGGAGTTTTTTGATGGAAGATTCTTATAGCCCATGTGCATGCTTGGTATCATGTGTCCTACAACACACACTCTTTATTTCATGCCCAGCCACACGTGAACCCTGCCTCACATTTCTATACCCATACCTAGTATATTGTAATAGTTATATACATTTATAACTTATGGTCTGGAACCTAGGTCAACCTTTTCCTATAAAAGGACCCCATTGCCTCCCATTTTCAACATGAAAGTTATAAGAACCCAGACCTTCCTTTCAGGCATGAGTTTCCTTTTCTGGTATTTTTGAGAAAAAGAGAAGAATCTAGAAATTAAAAGAGTACACAACATATACTTTGGAATACATTCCATGTATCCTATTTCCATGAGTGATCATGTACTTGCTGTGTAATGAATGAGTACATGGCCATGTGGGGTGACCTGGATACCGCCTAATGTGAGGCATGGTAAAGACATATACACATTTTGTACTTTTAACAGAAACATTGTGTACTTTTCTTTTTAATTATTTAATCAGACCGGGGTCATGTCTAATTGAAAGAACACCCTTCTTCCTGGCTCATCTCATCTAGGATCGACCGAAGCTGATGATTCTTCTTTGAGCCACTAAACTAACATCCTTTCTTTGTATCAATTGTCATCGATTGAATTGGAATCACCACAATGAGTTCTTCCTTCTTCTAGATCCTCATTTCTTGATTTCTACTCTTTTGTGAGACATCCATGGTTGAAATGCTTAGACATTTTGTAGATCTACCATGTTAAATGTTGATTCAAGGGATGAAGCTAGATTATATCGATCATACAACACTACGCTATGTGGTTTGTGACTTTCTATAGTTAGTCTTTGGATTTTATGTGAAAAAGTACCCAATACTATAGAAAAGGTTATTGCGTGTTTTGGGATTTTAGCCCTGTTAATGCCTGTTATGCCCTGTGTGCATATGTAGAGGTTTTTTTATTATGAATAGGGTTATACATGCTATGGATGTGTTTCCCATGTATGTTTTGATGTTGATAGTTTGGTCAGACATCGTCGGTTAGGTTGCATGTTTTCCATGCCTAGTGTTGTTAGGATGGAGTGATTTTATCTGATGCAGTTATATGTGTGTAGATGTAGGACAAGTATTTATTAAGGTTTACTTTGTCTATTGAACATCATTGTGCACAATTGACTTACACAGGGATATGGGAACCTGGTGTAGTAGACCATAGGGGAATGGACGCTGAGGGATTCCACAGAATGTATGTTTACTTTTACAATGCAAGACCATAGGAGGGATGGACTTTGTGCTCTCTCAGAGTGTCTTTAGTTCAACTTTGTGAGACCACAGAGTGAGTTAGACGTTGAGTGCTTCCTCAGAGTGTCTGTAGTTACTGATATGAGACCACAGGGGGAATTGATAGTGAGTGATTCCTTAGAGAGTCTTTGCTAATTTTGAACCAGAGGGGTTAGACTATGAGTACTTCCCAGATGGTTGCTTGTGTTTTATTGGATGAACCATAGGGTTTAGGCCATGATTAATTCCCAAAAGGTTTCTTGTTTTGATTAGCTGCTTACTTGATATACGAAAATAAATGCAATTGAAACTATAGGATTGTTTACTTTTGAGTACTTCATTGTTTACTGCTTCATTTTAGTTATTTCCTTCCATATATATTCACTGACTGTTAGGCACATATCAATGGGTGGTTACCTATAAGGATTCATCTCACACCCTATTTGGTTCATGTTTTTTGACCCAAACAGATTATATTGTTGTAGGTATATATAAGGGCAAGTGCCCTTTTATGCCAGGTACTTGATTGTTATGGAACTGGGGAGCATGGGACCATGCTAAGGCTTGCGATGCTGTTGGAGTTTTTTTTCTTTGTACGTTGGTTTAGTACTTAATTCCAGAATTGTGACTTGTTTGGATGGTTTCCTAAATATATGTATCATGCATCATTTATATATGTGCTCCAGTTTTTTATTACTTACAATCTTTTACTGTTTACTTATTGCATGTTATTATTGCTTCTGTTTTTGTTATCTATTTATTTCCACTGAATTACTCTACCAATGAGGTCATTGTTTCCCCACTATCACACCCCAGGCCCTTGCTACAATTCGGTAGCCTCTGGCTTTTGGGGAAATGTGCATGAGTTCGTGTGACCAACCGGGTACGGGGCACCTCTAGGCGGCACCCGAAACCAGGATGTTACAAATTGGTATCAGAGAAATTATTTTTTCCTAGACTTTCTGTTTGGAGCCTATAGTTAGGGATATGATGGAATAGGTAATCTATAGTAAGTTTTTCCTGGTATTAGCTAACTGGTGTACAGGTAAAAGCTAATTTACCTTGATTATTTCACTTTTTCTGGTTTTTTAATTATTACAGTTGATTTGATTTCACTGTTGGTTGATTCACATGTTTTGGGATATTATTGTTTATATTATTGTGGTTCTATTTTTTTCATCCCAATGAGTGAGGGTATATAATCTCATGCATCATATAGGAACTTCCTACAGATCACATGTCATGCATTTTTGTTATTCCATTTATGGTGCATTAGCTATTGCATGTTGTTGTGATAGATGTTGTGAAAGATATGCATGTTGTTGTGATAGATGCCTTTATTGAATACATTCTAACTGTTAGGGTATTGGATTGTGTAAGGATTCATTTTAAAGAACACCAAAATTTGGTTCTTGAGGTGTTATGGGCCCTCATGGATCAGAATTTGGTGGATCATTGCACTGTTATGAGTGTATATGGCATGTATAGGTTTCCGTGATTTGAATCGTGGGGAGTATGAGACCCCCATGGAATGGAATTTGGAACCTTGATGTTTGTTTCATTATTCCATCAGATTTTGAAGCAGTTTCTGAGGCTTACTATCTAGAAAAACCCCAAATACACAGTGTGTATTTTAGAATAAACGCCATGTGTACTTCTGTTCAGGAAGAAACTTATTTTCTTAGGTACAAACCGTGTACTTTAGGTACACGTTGTGTAGTCTCGAACCATATTACCTACCTTTTGGGTTGAGACATGGGGTTGGGAAATCCATAGAGTAACATGTCTTGTATCGAATGTAAACAACATGTTGTAAGGACCATGTGTCCAACTATGTGACTAACTACACAGATGGATGGAACATAATTTATACACACTATGTCCAACTCGAACATTCCATGTAGTGTATCCCATGTGTCCATCCATGTGAATAATGACCTGAGTTGGTGAAATAATTCTAGTACACACCATGCATGGCACGAACATTCCATTTAGTCTCGTTTTAGGAGATCCATGTGGTTCAGTCTTGTTGAATAACTCAGGTAGGGGAAAACGATTGAAGTACACACCATGTATATGGGGTGTACATGACCAGGGTTGGAAGGAGTACATGCCCATGTGAAGGATTAAAGGAACATGTCGTGTAGGTGACATACACTCCATGTATCCATGTTTTGAAAAAAAAACATGAATGATTTCTTTCCACTTTTCCTTTCCTGCATTTCTATGTTTTAATCCTTGAGTTTCTTGAACTAATGTGTGCACTTGAACTTGCAGAGTCATGCCACTGTGATGTCCTCTTGTTGTATGCCATATTCAGGGAAATTATTAGACACCATACATGGTAGATCAAGGACTACCATAAGACCCTCCTGTCATGCCTATTTTGGCACCAACCATCATTCCGAATACAGGTGTTGATGCACTATTCTGAGAAAGCTTCATGAGGTTTATACAGACCTTTCAAGGAGCACCGCATCCTGCCACGTCTATGGAAGAGTTGACATGGGTATTTAAGCAGTATCATCCTCCAACTTTCTTAGGGGATGGAGGACCTCAGGCTACATAATCATGGTTAGAGGCCATGCTTTCAATCTTTGAGCATCTAGAGACACCTCTAGAGAGGAGGTTGAATCTCAATTTATACATGCTTTGGGATTCTACCAAGAGATGGTGGGATGTGATATAAAAGGTGGGACACCATCATGTTATGTCTTGGGATGAGTTCCTGCATGCCTTCTATGATTACATCTACCCAGAGACTTTGAGGTTTGATTGGGCCTGAGAGTTCATGAGTCTGGATCAAGGTACTCTTTTAGTCATGGAGTATTCTTCTCGCTTCACAGATCTTCAATGATTCACACCCATTCCATGGGGTGATGAGTTATTTCTGGAAAGGAAATTTGAGGATGGTCTTAGTAATGACATCCGACATTATGTGAATATCTTCAGGTTGACTTCCATCACCTATATATTTAACCAGGCGTTGATCACAGAGCACAATATGAGGGATTCTGGGGCAGTGATCTTTGGTGGTTCGACATCCAGAGTTGGTACCCCTCTGACAGACAGTGGGAAGCACTGTACGGAGTCTATGTGCAGAGATCTGACAAGATAAGATACTTCTTATGGTATCTAGGTGTTGTGCTACCAGTGTGGGGAGAGTGGGAATACAAGGAAACATTTCCCGAGATACCCGATGGAGTGTCGATATTGCAGCAAGATAGGTCATCTTCATCATTTATGTCAGTTTTTATCACAAGTAGCTTGTAATAGAGGTTCTGTTTCAACTCCTCATACTGGAGAAGGGCCACTAGTTTCTCATCATTTTGGGAACTACAGTTCTTCCAACTGTTCAGGTCATGGTGGAGGTCGCAACTATGGTATCCAGGCATTAATCTTTCAATGAAAACAGGGTGGATCAGCTTAGGGGGGTCAGGTAGGGTCATTAGGCCACAGTTCATGCCAAAATTTTGTAGTGGAGCAGACCTAGCATAAGTAGGATCCCAAACCCTCTATAGTTTGAGGTACGATTCTATTTGCTTCAATTTTAGATTCTCCACTTTTTGATACAAGGTCTTCCCACAGTTTAATATTTGTTGCTATTTTGGAGATACTTGGGCTTTGTATCTTCACTTATGTTGATATATTGACGCTAGAAACTCCATTGGGGACTAGAATGACTAGTGTACGATAGTGCAAGGAGTTTCCTCTCAAGGTAGGTGGGTGTCACTTCTTATTGGACCTTTTTTTCTTAGAGATGATAGGATATGATGTCATTCCCAGAATGGATTGGTTAGTTTCCTTCTAGAATGTGGTTCATTGGTATCGTCGAAGGCTGAGTTTTACATCACCTACGGGAATACCTTTTTACATAAGGGATAATGGGATGTTTAGGCGACCATAGCAGGACCTGATCATCACAGGTTGGGTGGAGTTATAGCCCAGATTCCTAGTCTATATCTGGATGACCAGGGGACTTTACAGATAGACTTTCCAGCAGTGGTGGATTTTTATAGGGATGTGTTTCCAAAGGAATTTTCAGGTTTTCCTATGGAGTGAGATGTGTAATTTTCTATAGAGCTTGTTCTAAGAGCAACATTGGTGTCCATTCCTCCCTATAGGATGGCTACACTAAAGTTACAGGATAAGGGTTTCATCAGACCCAATACTTCTTCTTGGGGTTCAAATGTCCTTTCTGGGAAGAAAGTAAGAAGGTACCCTCAGACTTTGTGTGGACTATCAGTAGTTTAACCAGTTGATGGTCAATAATTAAAATCCCTTGTCTAGGATTGATGATCTTTTTTATTAGCTTCGAGGAGCCTGGGAGTTCTCAAAGATTTAATTGAGATCCCATGATCATCAACTGCATATTATACCATCAGATATACCACTTATAGCCTTTCTAAGTAGGTATGGTCAGTATGAATATGTGGTTATGCCATTCGGTATCACAAACGTGCCTGTAGTTTTCATGCAACTGATGAACCAAGTGCTCCATTCATACTTTCATTATTTTTTGGCAGTCTTCATGGATGATATCTTGGTGTACTATCACACTCAAAAATACCATGCCACATATATTGAGATCGTTTTGAGTACAATAAGAGAGAATCAGTTATATGCTAAGATATCAAATTGCCACTTTTGGATGGACCAAATTCACTTCTTGGGTCATGTTATCTCAAAGAAAAGAGTATCAGTAGACCCTGAGAAAGTGAGAGAAGTGGTTTCCAGGGTGTATACATAGAAGTTCCTTGAGGTATAAAGTTTTCTAGGGCAGGATGGATACTATATATGTTTCATACAAGACTTTTCACACTTAGAAGTGCCACTGACAGGCCTGACTAAGAGTGGTGCAAAGTACTTATTGTTAGATTCTTGTGAGTGAGCATTTTAGGATCTGAAAGGGAGGTTGAATTCATCACCGATACTAGTATTTATAGAGCCAGGAAAGATCTATATTGTTTACTGTGATGCATTATGTATTATGCTTGGAATAGTTCTTATGGATGGAGAAGGAGTCGTTGTGTACGGGTATCAATAGTTGAGGCCACATGAGAGGAATTACCCGACGCACGATCTTGATTTGGCTGCAGTTATTACTGCTTTACGCTGTTGGATACATTATCTTCTAGGAGAAAATTTTGTGGTTTTCACCAATCACAAAAGCCTCAAATATATCTTTACACAGCGCGATCTAAATTTGAGACAACAAAGGTGGGTTGAGTACCTTCAACATTTTAACTTTTTGTTTACCGACATGCCTGGGAAAGGAAACACAGTGGTGGTTGCACTGAGCAAGAGGGATCAGATACAGGCATTTTGTGAGGCCAGTAGTGATTGGTAGCTTATGGTTATGTTCTCTGATATACATTTGGATGTGCACAAAAGACAAGGGTAGATGTTTCTTTCTATATTGGTTGTTACCTATACTCTCCTTGATCGAGTTTGAATGAGTTAGCTATCAGATTCTGAAGGCCAAGTCCTACGGGATAGTGTGTCATAAGAGGAACCTATTCTGGGATGGACCATAGGAGAGGATGAAATATTGCGCTTTCATGGATGCGTATGGGTGCCAGTAGACATATGTGATGAGCTGATGTGGGACTTTCATTCATGGGTTTGAGTAGTTCATCCTGGTGTCACCAAGATGTATCAAGATCTAAACTGTCAATATTGATGGTCGGGTATGAAGAGAGATATTTCTAGTTTTTTCATGAGGTGTTCCACATGTCAGCAAGTGATGGAAGAGCATCAGCGACTAGCAGGGATTTTGTTGTAGTTACTCATTCTTGAGTATATGTGGAATGATTTCGCAATGGATTTTATTATAGGATTACCGAGGTCGCCTCAATGGAATTATGTAGTATGGGTTTTTATTGACATACTCATGAAGGTTTCTCACTTATTACTGATCAATGAGACTTTCAGGGTTGATGATTTGGGAAAGTTATACATTTGGAATATTGTGTACTTACATGGGGTTCCAAAATCCATCATTTCAGATAGAGACATCTATTTTACTTCATGGGTCTAGCAGGGACTGTAGAGGGATTTGGGTACATAGGTACTTCTGAGTACATCTTACAACCCCCAGATAGATGTCCAGTACGAGAATACACTTCAGGTGCTAGAGGACATGCTTCGAGCACACATCCTAGATTTTGGAGGTTCTTAAGAGAAGCACATACCTATTGTGGAGTTCTCCTACAATAATACTTTTTAAGATAATATTCAAATGGAACCTTATGAATATTTGTACAGTAGGACATACTGATCACCCATATGTTGGCTGGAGGTAGGAGATGCATCTTTGTTGGGACCTCATCTTGTTCAGGAGACCACATAGTAGGTGGTGTTCATTCAGAAGAGGATGGATACTGCATAGTCATGACTAAAGTCTTATGCAAATCGACAGAGATGACCTATGGATTTTGAGGTTAGATATTTTGTTCTTCTATGTGTCACACCAAGGCTAGGACACAGAAGTATTAGGAGACCGTGAAATCTTTCACCGAGATATATTGGTCCGTTTGAGGTTTTGGAGAGGGTCGGTCCGGTTGCCTATCAGCTGTAGTTACCTCATTGGTATCAAGAATTACACGATTTATTCTGTGTTTATTAGCTAAAAATTTAATTATTAGATTTGTCTCAAGTTTTTCAACCTTAGGAGGTTGAGTTGGAGATGGATGCATCATTCGAGAACCATCTTATTCAGATTTTTGATCACAGTGAAAAGGCTCTCTGTTACTAGTCTGTTCCTCTGGTAAGAGTGTTATGGTAGCACAAGTGAGTACCGGATGAGACTTGGGAGAGGGATGCCAATGTAAGATCGCAGTGGCAGGAGATGTTCGAGGATTCTTCTTCTACATTTCCTTACTAGGGTAATTCAATGATGAATTTCTTTAAGGGGGGTGTTTTTAAGAACCCAGACCTTCTTTTCAGGTATGAGTTGTCTTTTCTGGTTTTTTTGAGAAAAAGAGGAGAATTTGGAAATTTAATGAGTACACATAATGTACGTTTGAGCACACTCTGTGTATCCTATTGTCGCAGGTGACCATGTATTGGTCGTGTAACTGCTAAGTACATGTCTGTGTGGGGTGACCTAGAGACTGCCAAAAGAGGGGCCTAATAAAGAAATATACACACCATGTACTTTTAAAATACACATTGTGTACTTTTATTTTTAGTTATTAAATCATACCAAGGTCGCATCTAATTGGAATAACACCCTTCTTCTCAGATAGTCTCATCCAAGAGAGACCGAAGCCGATGATACTTCTCAAAGCCCCTGACCATCCGTCCATTCTCCGAATCAACCTCCATCTATTGCATTGGAATCACCACGGTGAGTTCTTCCTTCTTCAAGAGCCTTGTTCCTGAATTTACCCTCTTTCATGAGATATCATTGGTTGAATGTTTTATACATTTTGGTAGATCTACCGCATTATAGGTTGATTCAAGGGATGACATTGGAGTATATCAATCGTACAATGCTGAGGTAGGTGGTTTGTTCCTTTCTGTAGTTATTTTTTGAATTTTATGTGCAAAATTGCCCAATACCCTAAAATAGGGTACTGCGTGTTTAGGTATTTTAGCCTTGTTAATGCCTTTTATTCCTTTTTTTCCTATGTAGAAGTGGTTTGATTGTGAATAGGGTTATTTTCCATGATATCGATGTGTTTCCAATGTATGTTTTGATATTGAAATTTTTTTCTAGATTTGTCGGTTAGGATTATTGTTTTCCATGCCTAGTATTGTTAGGACAATGTGATTTTATCTGATGCAGTTATGTGCTTTTAACTATTATACAAGTAGTTCTTAAGGTTTTCTTTGTCTGTTGAACATCTTTGTGCATGATTGACTTACACAGGGTTGTGGGAACCTGGTGTAGTAGACCATAGGGGGAATGGACATTGAGGGCTTCCCCAGAGTGTTTGTTTACTTTTACTTTGTGAGACCATAGGTGGGGTGGAATTTGTGCTACCTAAGAGTGTTTTTAGTTCCACGTTGTGAGGAAACCATGGGAATTAGATGTTGAGTGCTTCCTCACAGTGTCTGTAGTTACTGATACAAGACCAAACGGGGAATTGACAGTGTGTCCTTCCTTAGAGAGTCTTTGCTAAAGCTGAACTACAGGGGTTAGACAGTGAGTACATTTGAGAGGGTTTCTTGTGTCTGATTGGATGAACCAGAGGGGTTATATAGTGAGTACTTTGTAGAGGGTTAATTTTTTTATTAGCTAATTACTTGATATATGAAAATTAATGTAATTGAAACTATAGGATTGTTTACTTTTGAGTACTTGTTTACTGCTTAATTTTACTTATTGCCTACTATATATATTCACTGATTGTTAGGAAGATATCTTTGGGTGGTTGCCTACTAGGATTCATCCCACACCCAGTTTGGGTCATGATTTTAGGCCCAAATAGATTATATTACTGCAGGTATAGATAAGGGAAAGCACCCTTCTACGTCAGGTACTTGACTGTTGTGGAGCCGGAGAGCATGGGACCCAGCAAAGGATTGTGATGTTATTAGAGTTTTTTTTGTACATTGGTTTGGTACTGCATTCTAGAATTTTGAATTATTTGGCTGTTTTCCTAATCATATGTATCATTCATCATTTATATATGTGCTCCAGTTGTTTATTACTTCCAGTCTTCCTCTATTTAGTTATTGCATGTTATTACTACTTCTTCTATTGTTATCGGTTTATTTCCACTACATTACTCTGCCAATGAGGGAATATTTTCCCCACTATCACACCCACATCCCCTGTTTCTAGTTTGTAACCTCTTGAGTTTGGAGAAATGTGCTTGAGGCCATGTGGCCAACCGGGTATAGGGCACCTCTAGGCGGCACCGATAACCAGGATGTTACAAAAGTCCAAGTGAAGACTTGAGCACCAAGGGATCTGATCATAAACATGGGTGCATAAAACCATTTTTCTAGGGATTTTTGAATCTATATCTAATGATAATGGATAGAAAAGTTTGTTCCTAGTCCCTCCTCTTTATATTTACATCCTAGGTTCCAAACCACTTGGGCGTCAAATCACTTGGGTGCTCGATCACCTAGGTATCAACCACCCTAGGCACTAACAACCAGGGAAAACATTGACACCTAATCACTTGTGATCCAAATTCATTAAGAACATACAACTAGGGACCTAGAGAACCAAGTTTCACAATCACCTAGGTGTCAAAATCAATAGGCATTGTCCAGTTGGACCATGAACCACATGTGAAACTGATTACCTAGGTACTAACCGCACTGGGTGCAAACCACCTGAGCACCTGATAACATGGGTTCTGATTACCAGTGGTACTGACCGCACTGGTGCTAATCTAATTTTTCATCAACCACTTTGGGTGCTAACTACTTGTATGTTGACCACATCACCTAGGTTACTTACTAGAGTTCCACATTACCCAGGGCCCCCTTGAGCATTCCATTCACCAATACCTCTTATATGGGTGCCCACATCACCCAGGCCTCCTACATGGAAACCCACATCACTAGTTCTAACTACCTAGATATCCAAACCTACCAAGCCTATCCATACCATGGAATATTTCCCCTCAAACCTTCAATCAGGACCATTAACACCCTGTGGTCTCAAGCCTTTGGTTTGATCTCCCCACTTCCATCACCAACCATAATAAAATTAAAAGATTCACACCATAATATTTTTTGGATGGGTCAAAAATAATTTGGGTTGTGATAGATACAACCCCAACCTTTCTCTTAGAAAATATATTAAGTTGAGTTATTTCTATGGGTTTCCTCAAACACGTTTAAGCGAAGATACTCTTCTTAGTGTTCTGATATTCCTTGATTTGAGATTCTTCTATTTTTTCCATATATTTGATGAGTTGAGATTTTACTCTTGGATTCCAAAATATTCTCAAGTCAGGATTCTCCTATTAGTTTTCAAAAAATTATTGAGTCAAAATTCTCCTCTCGGTGAGCAGAAATACTCACACATAATTTGTATGTTTGGTTAATCCAAAAAAGTAGGATCCCTAAATAAGTCCCTCACTAAACCATTAATATGTACCTTTCACCTTGTAATCCAATATACACGACTTTAAACTTCTTAGATGTGGAAATTGTTGCATAACTCTAAAAGGAACCAATATGGTTTCTATCACATGAACTTAAAAGGTATGATGTTCCTCATTAAATAGAACCAAACTAAATGGGTTTTCATTCCCTTCATATTGATATATAGGAAGACCCTCTCATGAGTTTGATCCCAACTCCACAACATCTCCCACATCCATTTTTAGGATTCTAACACCTTCTAGAATGTAGATAAATTTTAGAGTCCCCTATTATATGGATTTATACAATAGAGTAACCAAATACTTAGATCAAATGAGAAACTATAACTCTCATGTGTAATGTACTCCTATGCAAGTTTCAAGTTAATCAATTTCACCAGATGTGTCACTATCACCAACAAATTTTATTGAGAGTGAACCCAATTTTTGGAAATTAGGAAATCTGTGTGAGACCTAGAATAACCAAAATAGACCTGCAAGGAATCAAGCCATCATAAACAACAATGATTTTATTATCATGTTTTATACAGTTTCTTTTTTTCTATTCATGTAATTTTTTAATTTGGAATTTATGTTGGTAGTAGTGGATTTATTCAAACTTGAAATAAGCTTCAATTAACTTATTTTTTTTGGATTATTCATTCTAATATGGGGAATGTTTTAATATTATGTCAGAAAGGAACATAATCTAATGGGATATTTTTTTCAATTGATGAAATATTTGTGTTAGGAAGATTTTTCATTAAAAAAAATTCGGTTTCAATGATTCATGAAATTTCTAGGTCTTTTAATCATATACCACTCTTTATATGACTTGTGACCATTTATTATCTATATCAAATAGACCTAGAGTATTCTTATTGTGATGGTTTTCTCTATTTTCTTACTATCAACATTAGACGTGATATGTGTCTCCTAACCACCATCCTCTTGAAGCATAATGTGTGTCCCCATGGTTGTTTATATTTTCTTCAAATTTATGATTTGGGAATATTTTCAACCTTATCTACTATATTTATGCCTAAAATTTTACTTGAGGTTAATGAGGCTTTTGTAATGACATAATTATCATGCCTTCTCTATGGAATTCTCCTAACATGTTGTGTTTTTTTATTCTGCTTCTATGACATCAGATAGTGAACATAGAGTGTATGAGAGAGAGTTTTAAATCCATATGGATTTACTAATAGTTCCAATCACAACTAAATATATAGTTGTTTTTTTGGTTATATATATCGATCATTAGGAGGATGATGACTCATTTTAAAGTACTTCTGATACTGACAATTCTGATCAACCTTCCTCCCATTTTTATAGTTATAATTATAAATAAAGAATATATTTAATATATATAATTTCAAAATTTTATATAATAATATAAATAAATTATTAAGATAAAGCTTTTATCACCACTAATTTAGTGTTGATAAAGGTCAATTTTATTAGCATTTTCTATTTTAGCACTGATAAAAGCGTTACCCGGTTTTATAAAGAACCGTAAGAGTTAGGTTATCTCTCATACACCATGAAGCTTTATAGAAACACTACATCATCTAAACCACCACTCTTGCTGCCCTTCTCACCACTTCCACTCTACTCAACTCTTCTCACTGCCACCGCTCTATCCACCTTTCTCTTCCCGCTACTCCCACCATCACCACACTCAACACCGCTCTTTCCACTACCTATCTCATTGATGCTATCACCACCACCACTCTCACTATAGTTTCTCCATGTCATATCCTCACCACACTCCCATTTCTTTCCACTTTCCTTCAGACCATATTCACCCCCTGATTTTCATCCCCATCACTATGCCAATTTGTGGCTAAACCAAAAGGTAAGGGTTGACACTATTTCATGGGATTTTTTTATGCCTAGAGAGTTGGAATATTTTTTTGATCTTCGTTCATCCTATACTTGAATTTACGAACCATTATCCATCAATTTTTGATTGGTTACCCCATGTTTCTTCCATTAAATTTGAGAACCATGATTTTTTTGATGTTTAACTCCATGGTTTGTATATCAGGTAATACAATTAAATATGTTTGTGTGTTATTCTAAAGGTTAATCATGTTTAATGTGATTTTAATTTCAATTTAAGGACTTCTAAATTTTGGAACTTGTTAGAAATATTTTTTAATAAACCATTCACACCACGTGTTTTAGAAATTTCACAAAATATCATTATAAATAAATTAGAAGATTTTATAAGGTGTTTTGTCCATTAAAGTGAATTCTCAATAGGCACAACATTTTTAATTTTAATTTCAAGAAATACTTGAAATTACAAGAATTGATAAAATATTTCAATATTTTTTTAAAATAAATTAGGTGTTTTAATATTTTTTAACCACATTTAGTTTATTAGATAGGATAATTAAGAAATCATTTTAATAAATCTAGTGATTTTGTAAAGGTGGAGAAATTTATAAATTGATTTCAGGGGTGGTTTAAGTGTAGTGTTTTTTAAAATGTATTATAAATGATTTCAATATTTAATATAAATAATCATCCTCTTATTAATGATTTCATGGAAACCTGAATAACTAAGTGGGAAAGATTAATTTATGCTACACTAGATCATTGCACACTTCTAGTTCCCCTTGTTATGTATAGGCCTACTGGTGTTTCCTTGTGGTCTATTAATATTGAATACCTTTAAATTAATTTTTCTTTTAAAGTGTTTCCTTATTATACTTATGCCTATATGAGTGCTCATGAGGGAAAAATTGTTTTTTTCCAAGTGGATGTACCCTAGGTAATGGAATGATATTCCATAACAACTGTTTGGTGAAATGACTAAATGGATTCTTTTTAAATAATTATTTTGTTTTTAAAAGAAGTATTAATCAATGAATTGATGTTTTAAAAACATTTCTGGTGTAAATTGGATTTCATACCAATATTTTGGGTGATTTGAAAGTGATAAAAATGTTGTAAAATGTTTCTTTATTTTTAAAGTGGTGAGTTAACCCTTGTGATCTATATTTAAAACCAATTTTTTGTCCTTAGTTAATTTTTATATCAACATTTTGGGGTGTTTTAATCTTTTAAGATTTATAAATGAGATGTATTTTTTCAAAAAGGTGTGTTTTCCCATGTGTATTAGATTTTGAAACTTATTGTGTCTTTGAATGTTTTTCAATGGCCATTTAAAGGGTAGTGTTAATTACTATTTTAGACTAAATGGTGTTTTGATAAAATTAGTCCCAAGTGTATATTGAGATGAATTTTTATAAATTAAAAAATTCCTTGGAATTCCAAGAATGGTTTGAAAAGGGAAGGCTGGTTTTAAATTTTACGAAAAATGAGTTTTCATAAATGGTGGGATACCCTCTTAAGCCCCTTTGATTCTTGTATTACCATTTAAGATTGTGATCCCATGTGGGGATGTTTATTATTAATGAATTGTATATGTGTTTTTGGTTTGATGTATATGGGGATACTTCTTATAAGGGTGGGTGGTGAGCCCAAACATATTGTAAATGCTTCTAACATGATGCATGTAGTTAGTTGACTATTCTCACCTCCATTTGACTCATAATGGGGTTATTAAGTAGATAGTATGTGATTTGAGTGTGGGAAACCCTAGTGTGATAGTGGGATGAATAAGGAAGTGTTTCCCAGCTACTCCAAGATGGTTTGACTCAAAATAATATGAGGCCCTTATGCTAGTAGAATCTTTTTATATAATCCCATGGGTTTGGGCATCCCATGTAAATTATATTCATTGATACTATGGATAGAATCATTCTAGGGATAACACCATCCATGATCCCACAAAATAAGTCATTATAGGGACAATATCTTGGGGTAGTTTTATGGGACTTCTGGGGGTCTGGATAGGTTTAGTAGTGATGATCTAGTTTCCTTATCTCTAATTTAAGTCCTTTTAAAAATAGATACTATTGATGATGCCCATTCTATTAGAATCATTTTTAGGATCATTTAGAGGATTTATCTCTAAGATTATATTATATCCCATGTTATTTATATTATTGTTTGAAACATATTTTCTTATCATTTCCCAATGATTCAGGACATTACATAGTGGTTCTTGAGCATGTACTTTCTTGCTTCTTTTAATGGTTTTCTTTTTAGATTTTATGAAAAGTGATTTTGGACGGCTTTTAAAGAAAAAAAAAAAGGAAAGCATGATTTTGAAGTTTTTTTAAATTATTTTAATAATTATTTTGAAAAGTTTTCTCATATGTGAAAAGTTAGAATGGTTTTTATTTGAAACTCCAAGATTGTGTGAGTTTTGAAAATGGGATTTTAGTACACCACACCTAGTTTTATGGAAATGGTTGGTTTTCAGATATGTTTTAGAAAACTGTATGATAGTTGGAAACCTTTTTGAGTATTAAAATATGTATTTCAAACATGGGTTTTCATGAAATTGTTTAACATCAGGTTTTAGAAATGTGATTTGGCTAAAGGGATATGTTTTCCAAGTGATTGTTTTTATTTAATGAAAATATTATAAAAAGAGTTTTAACACACTTTTATGTGTTACTACTTATTTGGTAAAACTTTATAAAAAGTGTTTTTTTCTAATGTATTTCAAACTACAATTTTTAGGATGTAATAAAAAAGTGATATCATATAAAAAGAGTTTAAACATACTAAGAAATTAATTCCGTGGACTAATGAGAGAGAAATTATTACAGGTAGACCAAAGGGTGACATAGGTTAAATCATTACCATCTTATCCAAAATAGATTCCCTAGGATAATCCTAAGATGAGAACATGTGGTAAAATGGGTAATAAAGTTAGTAACCATATTTTAACATCTTTTGTGTATTTATTTTGTTAAGTATTAATATTATCAAGTCAAATCATATGAATATGAATAAAGAATGGTTAAATGCCAATTGTATGACAAAATAGTATGAAGATGGAGTGATAGAGTTTACTATTTTTTCAAAAGATCATGCATATAAACCATCTCAATTCTTTTTTCTATGTTGACACTGTTGTTATTCAATACTAATTAGTCCATAGGAGTTGAAATAACACTTTATCTATAATGTAATTGATCAAAATTATAAATTTTGGAATAAATATGGGTAAAAAGAGAATATAGCTAGCGACTATGATAATACTGCATTTTATGGATCATCTGATATAATTTCAAGTGTGGATGGTAAATAAGACATTTATCAAGGATGTAATTATAGGTGTGATTGATGATAAAGATCATATTGAGGAAATGATAACGATAGTTGAAGATAAACTTTATGATTGTCCAAAATTGTGTGAGAAGTTAAAGAGTTGTGAAAAGATTCCATTTTATACTGGATGCAGTAAATATATAACATTGTAGACCATACTGAAGTTGTATAATTTGAAATAAGGTAATGAATAGAGTGATTCCAGTTTTATAGAACTACTTGATCTCTTGAATTATATGATCCCAGAAAATGATGATCTTCTTAGCCAAGTATATGACGTCAAAAAATGCCATGTTTGATGGGTATGATCTAAGAAAGAATACTCCCTACCCAAATTACTATAAACTATTTTGAAAGGACCAAAAATCACATAACGAATTCCCAAAGTGTGGAGATTGTTGATAAAATAAAGATTAATTGGGTCCTATGAATGTTTTATGGTACTTTACAATCATTCCATGTTATAGAAACCTCTATAGAAGTGAGGAGGCTGTAGGGTAGTTGATGTGGCACATATATACAAGAAATAAAGATGGGAAATTTAGTCACAAGGAAGACTCTACTCAGAGGAAGAAAATTGATCATGAGTATACTGAATTTGGAAATGAGCCAAGAATCATTCTTCTTGTGTAATCTATAGATGGAGTGAATACTTTTGGATTTAAAATAAGAAATCACAGTGCATGGCTGATTGTGTGGGTAAATTATAATTTTTCACCATGGTTATGCCTAAAATAAAAAAAATCATGTTATCTATACTTATATCTGGACCCAAAAAACTGAGTAATGATATCAATGTTTATTTGGATCCATTGATCGAGAATTTGAAATTATTGTGGAAGTCAAGTGTTATGTTGTATGATGCTTTCAGGAATGAATATTTCACATTGAGAGACATGTTGTATGGGATGATAAATGAATTTCCTTCTAATATAAATTTTTCCAAGTTATATAGTTAAAGGATATTGAGGGTGCCCTGTTTGAGAACAAGGTACATAGTCAATTTGGTTAAAACATTCATCAAAGACTATATTTCTAGGACATCATAGATTCCTACCTGACAGCATAAGTTCCAATATTGGATTACATCATTCGATGGAAGTTCAAAAGAATGTGTAACACCATCTCCACTAACAGGTGATCAACTATTTGAGAAAGTAAAATATAGGGACATTTCTTTTGGTAAAATATTTTAGAAAAACCTTACGAAAACCAGTTGGAAGAAAGAGATCATTTTTTTGAATTACCAAACTAGAGTTGTCTATACATCAGATATTTTCTTAATGTTATGTATTATGAAAAAATTTATGTGATATTGAAATTGGAACATTACTAAATGCATATGAAAAAAAGGATTTAATTAAGACTAGGTTGTACATTGTTGACATGGGAATATGGGAAGATTAGTCACTAGTGAATGGTGAAAAATGAAATTTCTTTCTCCAGTTGCATACACTGGTTCTAGGAAGGAGAGATATCATTTTTCATCTTTTTGAATGATGTAAAGGAACCATATGGTAATTCATTGATTATAAATAATATCATGTCAATGATAAATTTATTATTAAAGGCTGTGAAATCACATTACATCCATGTTTTGATGCAAGATAAAATTCTTATAACTTTACATTTCATTTTTTCCTTGAATCTCCAAATACATTAACCAAACTCTATTTCTTTTTCAAAGCTATATGCAACAAAGTTATAGACCTGAAAAATTTACCAATGATGGAAAGATAAATTATCACCACATTATGTGAATTGTAAATTTTCTTCCCATCAGTTTTATTTTATATGATGGTTCACTTGATGGTTAACTGGGTGAGAGAGACTTGACTATGTGGTCTTGTACACTATATATGGATGTACCCATTGAATGATTTCTGAAGATTTTGAAAGGGTATGTCAAAAATCCAAGTCGATTAAAGGGTTGTATTATGGATTGATATATTGTTGAGGAACCAATTGAATTATATACTGAAAACCTTTCCAATGTGAAAAGCATTGGTATGTCAAAATCTCGTCACACTGGGTGGCTTTTGTGGGAAGGAATTTCTATAAGAGATATTTTTGCAATCAATATTATAGATCGAGAGTAGGACCACATTTATATTCTGAAAAATCGTTTAGAGTTTTGCCTCTATGTTGAAACCCAAAAATGATTTCTTAGGATTTTGAATCAATCAAAAAATACCATATGTATATCAAATACATGCAATTAATAGTTTATAAGATGGTTTAAGGATCATATTTTAAAGGATTCATTTGAAAATAAATATTAAATTTTATAATTAATTAGATGGCTATACAGAGGAGCAAGTGTGTATGTATTATCCTACAATAATTATGTAATTAATTTTTATATGTTCTATAAAAATGAACGCGATGAATACATTTTCATGAAAAATATTAAACTTACACTTGTGGTTGAAGTGATGCATGTTTCTAGTATTAAGGACAGAAATCCAATTTATGAAAACATGTCATACTTTGGCATCATCAAAAAAATATAGGATTTGGATTATACAACATTCCAAGTTCCAATTTATCAATTCATGTTGGTTGATAATATATGTTATATTAAAATAGAATAATTAGGATTCATGAAGGTGGGTTTTAGTAAGGAAGGGTACAAAGATAATCCATTTATAATTGAATCCAAGGCAGTGCAAGTATTTTATTTTCCTTATCCTGAAAACTAAAAGTGGCCAATTGTTCTGTTATCGACCAAAATAACATAAGGGCCAGATGAAAATTCAACTGAGGATGAACCTTTAATTGGGATTTCACAATCATTTTGCAGTGGTCCCAATGCATATGGTGTTTTTTTTTCTAGAGGTGATCACAATGAAGTGATTTGGATACTCCATAGAGGGTTATAATCCCTTTAACCTTTAAAAAAGGGAGTTCAATAATTAGGTTATATTTTTTTGTAATATACATTGGGATACATCATGTTATTATATTTTAATTTCTACATTTATATAATCTAAATTAAATTTTAAACCACTTCTATAGATAATGACATCTTCACATCCTAGTGCTCTAAATCCTAAGAAACAACATGTCTCTCAAGTAGCTACTTCTCCCAATGTAGAGGAACAATTACATTCTACACGTGTCGATGCTATCATTCCAGAGGAAAAAAATGTTTCTCAACCTGATGTTGTTCCCAGTACAGAGGTACACTAACATTATGTACATGTCAATGCTACTGATTCATAGGAACAACATATTGATGACTTTGAATCTTAGGAAATGTTAGATGATGAAGTATCAGTGATGTATAAAAACAATATTTTTATAGTTTGGTGGTGTTAGAAAATAAATATTAAGGTTAAAATAAAATGATTTAAATAAGAGGTCAGATAGAATGCATGGGGCCAACATGTTAACCCCAACAAGTCCATGTTCAATAGTTACATAGTATTCATCACTCAGAAATGTGTGCCGATTAATTTAGATTAATGGATCCATGTTGTGCCCACACTTATGATGCTGGTGTGTGAAGATATCATAGTAACATTATGATATAATTTTCTTTATTTTACTAAAAATTGACTTACTTGTCAAAATCCATTATAGAGTGCATTTATAGTAGATTAATCCCACAAGAAATATCTATTAACTTTTTTTGGAAGGATTCACATAGGATTTCACAAAATTATAATGATATTTAATCTTAATGATGATGAAGGGAAAATAAACTCCCACCCACTGCTTATGTATGCACACCTGAGAACCCAAGAAGGGGGGATGCATTTTCTAGCCATCATGGGGAGGTGTCTTTTTAGGTACATCATGGATGGTAATAATTTTTTTGAAAATATATGTTTTCATCACAATTATTGAATTTTTTTTTGTAACATCAAATGGGTGTTAAAAATATAGAATTGGCATCAAAAACAACATGCCCTTATCCTAAAGCAAGGATGGGGTATCCTTCTCTTGAAAAAAAATGGTACATATTTTAAATCTGCTATAATTATTTTATGTGACATGAAACAACAACATAATTATGTTCCTCTATTAATATGTATATTGATGAATCCAAATCCAAATTCACTTCCATCCCATTCCATCTACTATGGAAGGAGGCACGTGTCAATAAAGATGGGATACTAAAAGATGAAAACCCACAAAAATTGTGAGAATCATGTGTAAGTATGACATAATAAAAATTTGTTTTTCTTTTGATCACTATTACATAACAATGATTACTTATTTTACTATATTTTCTATCTGAAATAGTCATAAAAATCACAAACACCGGTATTGGATGAACACCTACTATCTGTGGCTTTGAAGTGGCCAGAAAAGTATAGTCGCATCAGAGGATTAGGTTTTTGGTTGACACCTTGAACACATTTTTAGATAAAAACCATAGGGGGATAAAGATAAAGATATGATAGAGATGAAAGCAATATTTTCTGCCCTTAATGAACAATTTCATTAAGAAATTGAGTTTCTAGAAAATTTTATTGGGGAGAAGCAAAGATAAGAAACAACTAAAGAACAACCATTGTGTGAAGATCCCCCACCAGCACCACCATTGAGGGAAGCCATTCCCCTCAAAGATCTATCTTATTCGTGGTAATAAATATTCAGATAATTGTTTCCATGAAATTTGAATCAGACATACATTGATACCTTTCAATCACTAATATTCTACATGGCAAAAATGACTGTGATTTATATCTATCAACACTCACCCATCACATTGTAGTGAGGGATATATTGTTTAATATCCAAGACAACTGTCTATACAAGAAACCACTTCCAATTGGTCATGTGAGAGTGTCGATTAACATACCTCATGATTCGAGTACTGAGCTACCTATTCCACTTGATGAAAAAGATATTTATAAGGTTGACCAATCTATTGGAAATTTTTTTGATGGCCATAAGATCTTGTAAAAACACATTTTGAAAAGTAGGTATTCATATCCAATTAATTTTTAATGAGAAATCGTTAACAATTAATGAAAAAATGATTGAACCGATGAATGTTATTATAGGAAGATAAAGGGAAGTGGGTGAAATGAAAGGCTATATCAAAACCAAATAAAGGATCAACCAACTTATCTAAAATATATTTTGAAAGAATCTTTACCCTACCTGTTCAATCTATGTAGTCACCAACATTGAAGGATCATGTGAATACAATGTTACAAAATGGTAGTAGTCATGTAGTTGATTTTGAAGAAAATATGTATGAAGAGGAATGTACATACTACATTACATTTCATAATATAAATGAAATCCTCAACTATGAATGGTTATGATCCTCAGTTGTAAATGTATACATGAGGTATGTTCTCATGATTTCATTTTCCAAAAGATTATATACTATGTTAATTACAAATAAATATATTTCATATTTTTTAGGGGTATATATCAATACCAATAAATTTTATTTCCCTATGAATTTTTTTTGGACACATTAGTCCCCACACCACCTCTACAGAATAAAAATAATAATCCAAAAAAATGGATGAAATAGTGGCATGCCTAGTCAAATCATTTGAGAGAAAACATATGGATGAAAAAAATTCTTAATACCAATGATAAAAGGGTAAAAATATATAATTTAAACATATTAAATAAATTTTTATTTAATTCATTACTTTTTTTTTGGAAGAATTGGATACTCATTGCAGTCAGTTTGGATACTCCAAATATTTATTTATTGGATTCACTATATGGATACCCAAAAAACTGACCACACATGATGTAATTTTTCAATAAGTAATACACTGCATCTAGTGTTATAAAACTAAAATATATGTTATATAATTTATATTATGTTTTTATGAGGAATATTTTATGATAGGGCGGTGTATCAATATTGTGAAAAAAAGGAATGATGATATGGGTTAGTAGAAAGGATCCTGAAAATTTCTACAACTAGATAATTTTATGGGTATCTATAATAATATTTCACTATTAAAACACATATAAAAATAAATTACTTATTTTTTTCAATGTGTTTTCAGTTTTAGAAATAAACTAATGGAAATTATAATGGTTACGATGTTTGTAAATTTATGATAGAGATCATATTCTATCAATAAACTAGCATCCCTAAAGAGGTATTTTCAAAGATAATTAATATTTCATTTAAAATATTTATTAATAATTTGTGTATTTATATTTTTCCAGTACTACTAAGAGTTTCTAAAATACTCATATTCACAAGAAAATTTATATTTTCATTGAAATTAATGGGAAGCTACCTAATAAAAGAATATACATAAATATCATGAAGATGTGACTTCCATAGATGTAGTGTATTGTTTATATTTTTGTTTAATTTAATTCTTTTTTAGTATTAATCACATAAGAATTGTTTTCTTACATAGGTGGATTACTTTGTTCTAGTTGGGGTGGTTTGTTCGAAGCTACTCATGCTCATGAGAGATTGGATTGCGAGGATGCAACTTAGAGTTCAATGAGATAGTAATGTTTTTAATATACAATGTTTTTTCTCATAATATCATATGTTTTATACTTAATTAAGATAATCTAAATTAAATTTTTGACTAATCATGTAGACAATGTCATGTCCCTTGAAACCTTTTCACCCCTAGGGTGTTGAAATTTTTCACATTCCTTCAAAGGCAGTGAACGAAACTTTAATGAAAGTGAAAAATGTCAACAATACAGGTTGATTCTTTTGTTCAAGTATGGGTGGTTGGTTTAGTGCTTATAATACTCATTTGATACTACAATTGAGATAATAACAACAAGAAAATGATTCATGGATGTATACAAATAAATTGAATATGTGACTTCTATAGAAGTAGTGAATTGTTTCATATTTTTGTTTAATTTACTTCCTTTTAGTATTACTCACATGAGAATTGTTTTCTTATACATGAGGATTCCTTTATTAGAGTTGGTGTATTTTTTTCAATGCTACTCATACTCGTGAGATATTGGACATTGAGACTACAACTAAGATAATGAAAACACTTTCCATTGCTTTTATTTTTTGTCCTACCAACACTTCATATTGAATTGATGTTCCTTGTCAAAAACCATTTCACATTTTAGAAAACCAGAAGAGTGGAGGAATCTCTTGTGCCCATTGTGATGGATTCTCATGACGTAATGGGTATAAAAGCTTCCACTGCTTTCCTAATTTTTAACAATGAGAAAGGATTTTCATCTATGAAAATCAACTCAATATGAAGTGATGACATCTAGACAAGTAAATACAATGGTAATCTTGGTAACATTTACCTTCATTATTTTTTATGTCTTTAGGACATGTAGGAATCATTGATACCTCAATCTGACACATAGTGTGACTGGTATGACTCTAGATGCTTCTTTTTATTTAAAATTGATATCAATTTTAGTAATATAGGAAGATAACATACTCAAAACCAAAAAAATGATTTTATATTGATTTTGGTACTTTAGTAAAATGATCCACAAGTCATTTAGGATTTGTAGGAGTAATCCAAACCTAAATTTGATGCACGGTGTGACTGGTATAACTCTAAGTGTCCGTTATCAGTTGAAATTTGACAATGTAGTTAAAAATTTGTCACTCACTAAAAACCAAGAAAAAAACTCATATTTTCTTGGTAATTTAGTAAATATATTCATAAAACATTTGTGACTTGTAAGAATTAGTCTCATGTCAAACTGACATACAATGTGACCGGTATGAGTCATAGTGTGTGTTTCTAGTTTAAAATGAAATTTTAGTAAAAAATATAGTGGCCAATCCAAAACTAAGAAAAATCAATTTAATTGTTTAGATACATTAGTAAAACGTCCATGAATCCTTTCGGATGCATAGAAATAAATAACACCTCAATCTGATGCATAGTGCGACTAATATGACTCCAAGTGCATCTTTGTATTTAAAATTGACATAAATTTTAGTAAAAATAAAAACTGACCTACTCAAAACTGAAAAAACACAATCATATTGTTTTGATAATTTATAGAACCTGTCATTAATTCATTTGAGACATGTTGGAATCAATTACACCACAATATTACACATGGTGTAAATGGTATGACTCAAAGTGATATTTTTTACTAAAAATTGATATTAATTTTAGTAAAAAGGATAGCTGCCCTACTCAAAACTGAAAAATAGCATTCTTATTATTTTCATACTTTAGAAAAATGATTCATAATTCATTTGTGACATGTAGTAATCAGAAAAACCTCAATGTGACATATGGTGTGACCGATATGACTCAAACTGTGTCTTTTTATTCTAAATTGACATTAATTTTTTCAAAAGGAACAAGTGACCTACTAAAAACCAACAAGATGCCTTCATATTGTTTTTATACTTTATGAAAATGATCCATATGTAATTTTTTATGTTTAATAATCAACTACACCTCAATTAGACTTACAGTGTGATTGATGTGACACCAAGTGTGACTTTTTATTTTAAATTGGCATTAATTTTAGCAAAAAGGACAATTGAAATACTGAAAACTAAGAAAAATCATTCATATTATTTTAATTATATAGGAAAATGATACATGTGTCATTTAGTAATTTTAGGAATCATTCGTACCTAAATCCAATGCAGGGTGAGACAGTATGACTCCAAGTGCATCTTTCTATTCAAAATTTACAGCAATTTTAGTAAAAAGGACAACTAACCTACTCAAAACTAATAAAATGCATTTGTATTTTTTTATACATTAGTAAAATTATCAATAAGTCATTGGAAATGTCTAGGAATCAACCTCTCCTCAATCTGATGCACGGTGTGACCGGTATGACTCAAAGTGTGTCTTTTTATTTAAAATTGACACCAATTTTAGTAAAAATGACTAATTTCCAACTCCAAACCACTAAAATTCATTTGGATTGTTTTTATACTTCATGGAAATGATATATATGTCATTTTATATGTGTAGGAATCAACCGAACTTCAATTTGATGCATGGTGGAACCTATATGACTCCATCTGCATCTTTTTATTTCAAATTGACATCAATTTTAGTTAAAAGGGAAACAGACTTAGTCAAAAATAATAAAATGCATTCATATTGGATTGATACATTTTAAAACTGATATATCAGTCATTATTTATGTGTAGGAATCAACCACACCTCAATCTGATGCATGGTGTGACTGATATAACTGAAAGTGTGTCTTTTTATTTTAAATTAACATTAATTTTAGAAAAAATCACAAGTGACATACATATAATTGATAAAATGAATCCATATTATTTTGATACTTTAGGTAAATGATCAATGAGTCATTTGAGATGTGTTGGAATCACCCATAGAAAAATATGACAAACGGTGTGACCGATAGGACACCAAGTTCATCTTTTTATTTGAAATTGACATCAAATTTAGTAAAAAGGATAACTTACCTAATAAAATAGATAAAATGAATTCATATTGTTTTTATAATTTAGGTAAATTATTCATAGGTCGTTTGATACATGTAGAAATCAACAAAACCTCAATACGTTTCATAGCGTGACTAGTAAGACTCTAAGTGCATCTTTAATTTAAATTTGACACCAATTTTAGTTAAAAGGACAAATGACCTACTCAAAACTAAGAAAATGCATCCAGAGCATTTTGATACTTTTGTAAAATGATCCTAAAGTCATTTTTTATGTGTTTCAATTAACCACACCACTATCTGATGCATTGTGTGACTGATATGAATCCATGTGAGTGTTTTTATTTCAAATTGACACTAATTTTAGCAAAAAGGACATGTTACATACTAAAAACTGAGAAAATAAATTAATGTTAATTTTATAGTTTGGGGAAACAATCCATAATCATTTTAGACATGTTGGAATATTCCACACCTCAATCTGATGCATGGTATGACAGGTATGACTCCTTGTGTGTCTTTTTATTTTATATTGACAACAATTTTACTAAAAAAGAAAAATGACCTACTCAAAAATGTGGAAGCTCATTCATATTGTTTTTATGTACTATTAAAACGATCCATAAGTCATTTGATGTATTTAGGAATCAAACACACCTCAATATAATGTACAGTGTGGCTGGTACGTCTCCAAATGTGTCTTGTTAATTAAAATTGACATCAATTTTAGTAAAAATGAAAACTTACATACTCAAAACAAAGAAAATGCATTATGGTTATTTTGATACTTTATAAGAATGATCCATTAGTTATTTTTGACTTGTATGAATAAACCCCATATCAAGATGATTCATGGTGTGTCCGATATGAATTCAGGTGCGTCGTTTTTTAAAATTGACATTGATTTCAGTAAAAAGGAAAAATAACCTTTTAAAAGCTGAAAAAACACATTATGATTGTTTTCACACTTTGTGAAATTTATCCATAAGTAATTTTTGATATGTAGGGATTAATTGTATATCAATATTACTAATGGAATGACTGGTATGACACCTAGTGTCTGTTTTCAGTTAAAATTTGGCATTATAGTTCAAGACATGTTTCACTCACTAAAAACCAAGAAAATGCACTCTGATAGTTTTGATAATTTTGGAAAACAATTCGCGTGTCATTTATGATCTGTAAGAATCAATATAATTTCCAAAAAAACAAATGATGTGACCAATATGAATCAATGTAAATGTTTTTAGTTTGAAATGACATTTTAGTAAAAAAAAAGTGACATACTGAAAATTGAGCAAACAAATTCTAATTGTTTTGATGCTTTAGGAGAATGATACATAAGTAATTTTTGATGTGTAAGAATTAGATCCACCTCAATATCATTCATAGTGTTACCAATATAACTCCATGTGTTTATTTATTTAAAATCGACATTATTTTAATTAAGAAGAAAATTGACATACTCAAAACTGATCAAACACAATCACATTATTTTGATACTTTAATAAAATGACTCATAACTCATTTGTGATGTGTTGGATCAACCATACCTCAATAAAATGGATTGTGTGACCAATATAACTCTATATTTTTATTTTTATTTAAATTTGACAATTTTTAATGTATTATATAATATTAATGTTTAATTTATTTCTTTATGATATTACTAACATACGATTTATTTTCTTATATTGGTGGACTCTTTTTCTTGGGTTGCGGTGATTTTTTCTGTAATGGATACCATGGGTAGACCTTTTTCAGAGGGTATCACCAGTGCCAAAGACGATGAAACATCATTGCTTTCAAATTTTTGTGGATAGTAACTGTAAATATAATTATGTAAATTTTTTTTGAAATATATATAGTAGTTTTTTTATTCAAGATATAAATTTTTTTCAACTAATATATATATTATTTGTGCATGTTATAATTTGATGCAGTGTGTTGTTCTACAAAATGCACACTAAAGCTGGTGGGGCCTTTATCTGCATTGTGATTAATAGCACTTTTTAGTGATATTAAAATCCTTTTTGCATGATAATAATGGGCATATTTATAATAGTGGTTCTTGATGTAGTTATGTGATTGTAAGCATGTTCCTATATTTTTTCTCCATTCTATGTTGTATTTACTTATGTTATCATCCCTATGTGTGTGTCCCTATCTATCTAGGATTCTTGTATATGAAACATCCTCATATTGAGTTCATCCCATATCCTAGAACTGTATGAACTTGATCCTTATATAACATATATTCTCCTATGAATTTTCTTCATTCATTATCATCTCTATTTAAAAAATACTCTTAATTTCATTTCATAAAAATGATATTGTGAAGTGGTGTTCTTACCATTCATGTAAGAATAAAGTGTTATGAGGCATATTAAATACTCAGGTTCTATACATTCTGAACATTTCTTTAAAGTTTTGAAGCTTTTTTGTTTCTTTTTCTCAATCATTTGACTTCTTTTTCACTATTTTATTTTCATCAATGGATAACCTTATCAAAATCCAACTAAATACTCTTATATTGAGAAAAGAACCAAATTTCATGGATATCCCCCACCAAATTTAATAAAACATACCTAAATCCATTATGTAGGAAAAATAATATAATTAATTACCAATCAGGATGGGGAATTAATAGAAATAAATTAAACACATTGACAGCAACTCCAAAAAGGGTCTATAAAGAATCAATCAATGTCCCCCCTTGTGTGATTTGAAGTCAAATGGGTTAATTTATTATTATTATTTTATATATTCATGGAATTTTCAAATAACCAACTCTTGATCATTATGTTTTTTATGGATAAGGATACATTTTTTCCTTACTAAACAGAGATGGACATAATACTACACCACACAAGCCCCAACCCACTATTATTTCCACCTAGGCCAAAATTTCTTAGCTCCAACATCTTCCTTCCTTCACCAAGAATTTTCACCCTTAATGTGTAAAACCCCAACCCTGGTTACCTAGAGTCAGTGCATTATTACATAACATTGGCATGGTATAATGAAATGATGTTCTAAAAGACCGATTAGTTTAATAGCCTTGGAAATACTAGATACATTCATGAGTATTACATTACAGCATAAAATGAAAAACTACAAAAATATTATTTCCATATTCCACACTCATATCCCCTCAGACTATCCATGTAGGTCAGTCATAATATACTTCTTCTCATCCTGGGAAAAATAAAACAAAGAAAGGGGTGAGCTCAGATGCTTAGTCGGGATAACAATATAGTGAAAACCTTAGTAAATAAGCATAAACATTTAAGGAAAAGTATAGAACTAAAACAAAAGCCTTTTCAACATAAAATTTATCAAAATAGAGAAAATATAAATCAAAATAATTCCATTTACTTACTCACATAGATATTCTACTAGTCGAATAATCACATGCAATATCAATAGCCACTTTCATAATAATTGAATGCATAATGCCAGACTTTCATAACCACATAGTTAAGGCCTTGTGCCAATAATACAAATAATAATTTGTCAAGGCCTTGTGCCATGACACTATTTTGTATCATGGGACCTACCGATGCATTGAGGAGCTATAGTGGGCTCCACCCGTCACTTACTAAGTCCAATACATTCCATATATGAAAATGTTTAAACATAACATAAACATTCATATTAAAACTAGCATACGAAATGTTAATACTTTATCCATAAAGAATGAATGGTATAAAAATAAAACATCCACAGTCAAATGTATCAGAAAACCATCAATAAAATATGGAAGATTTGTATCATAATAAATTAACTTCAAACAAGTTTAAAAATCCATCAAAGGATGTTAAAATATATAAAAATGATTTGTAAAACTCTTTGAGAGAAATAATGCCTTTTTCATTAAAACATTTAGAAGTCACATAATATTTAAAAGGATACATTTAAGTAAATTTTTGAATCAAAGTGTCTCATTCCACTTTGAAACTTTTGAAAGGAATTATCATTTTAAAAACATTCATGACCATATAAATAAATTCTTAAAAACAATTTTTAAAACATGGACATTAATGAAAATTATTTAGAAGAATAAGTATTTAAAAAAAATTAAATGATGTTTTAGTAAAAGAGTTACATAAAAGAATCATTTCTGAAATGTATTTTATGAATCATGAGAATTGATAATAAATATTTCCTAGAAAATACTTACACATAGACAATCTCGGATAATAATGAGATTGAAGGATTAACTCTTACCTAGTACTTTTCCTTGGTCGAGGTTAGGTTAAACTCTTGTATAATGGTGAAATAATTGTTATTAAATTATACAATAATTATATACATTAATATTATATCATATATGGTCTTTTAAAATTGCTTTGTTAATAATATCTTAGGATTATCATTGTTTCGGGTGTTAACTGATTTGTTTTTCTTTTATATGATTTTTTATGTAAGTAATGTTTTTTAAGGATAGTATGTATCTTATTCATATTCCGAATGATATTAAGTCTTTAAATATTATTTTTAATCATCTAATGAAAATTATTCTTGAATGGATACGATGGGGAATGAATCTCATCACATTCGTGGAGACGGTAATCTGTACGTACGCACGAGCGACAATATCACTGTTTTCATATTGAAATAATATATAATTGGATGTTATATTGTATATGAAGAATCATTATCATGTTATATTCATTATTTAAATCAATTACGTATCATTATTATACCTATCCAAATAATAATATCTTGAATAACAATTACACCATGACATGGAGACGGTAAGTCGTACGTACACATGTATGCTGACATGTCATTAAAAGGATGGATAGAATAATGAATATGGTTGTACCATATTTATAATAACATCAAAGTATATAGAAGATACTGGAGTTATTATTTTAGAATGTAAACAACAATGAAAGAGGAATTGGAAGAAGAAAAGAACTTCAAAGAGGTGATGAAATATTTACCTCTTCTTCGGGTTCTTCCATTTGATTGTATAAAAGGGCTCCATAGGTTGGATTTATAACTAAAGTAATGACTCTAGGATGAAGGAGGATAGTTGAGAGGGTATTTTGGTAGGGTTTTCCTGATCCAAACGGATTTGAAGGTGTGAATTTTAGAGAAGAGGGAGTGCCCTTTTATAAGAGGGGTGAGGGGCAGCTTAAAAAAAGGTAGAAACTTTATTTTATAATAAAATAATATTTGGTTTCTAATGGTTTAAAAATGATCTATTTAAATTATAATGTGGTTAGGGGTATAAAACCACTCAACCAATAGGTTTTAGATTTTTTTGGGGCACTATATTAACAATATCTTTTAGAATTAACTATTAGTTAAATAGTTTAACATTTACCATGTCTCTTTGTATTTGTATATTATATGGTTAATAAACATACTATAAACTTCTAAGAGAACCCAAAGTGGTTCATTAATGATAAATATATCATTATATAAGTCTTTTGGTAGAAAATTATATTTTTAGAAATAGAATATCAATTAATAATATAATATTGCTTTTAAAAACACTTTTATGTCAATTTTGACAATATTTGGTATTTTATTGTTTCTAAATTCATAACAGCATTATTACTTCGAAAAAAATTTATCTAACCAACCCTAACATATCATTTTATCCTAGAAAATAATTTTAATTCATAAAAAGTCTCAAATTACATTTATTTGGATATTTATAATATCAATTAGTATAATATTTCATTAATTAGTTAATTACATCATCATCATTGTGTCATAAATAAAATTAATTATATAATTTCTAAAAATTATAAATAAAATACCATTATTTAGGAAATATGTTTATCTTTATAATGAATATTTATAGTCGAATTTATCTTATTTGTAACCCTATATTAAAATTGGTTTAATTATTAAACTTTGAATTTAACACTTTTAACTTTTCTTTGAATTAAATAATAATAAATGTCCTAATCTAATCCAAGTGGACCTAAAGGATAATAGTCGATTACTAAGGTTTTTTCTGGTCGAATTATACCTATAGAATAGAATTAGGACATGTTTTAGGGTAATAATAACATCATTTTTACCCTTAATTTCCCGATTTACTTTAAAACATGGTAAATAAAAGTAAAAAAGTTACTATTCACCAAAAATTATTTTCATCATATTGAACCACATTTTACTTAAAAATTTCAACCGTGTCTCCCGGATTTTTGAAATTCAAATCACATAGGCAGTAAAATTATGTTTTATGTAAATTTTCAAATGCTCCTAGGAGGTGGGTAAAAGACGATAAGAAGTTCAATAAAATTTTTATATATCTAAAATTATTATAAACTGACTCCAATAAATTAAATTGAACTTATATAGGTATTATTTATCTACTTTTACCTAAAATAAATTTAAATAAAATAAATAATTATTTAAATAAAAAATTTAGTTTTAAAAAATAACTCAGTGTTTTTCACTATTCATCAAAAATTGAAAGTTTTTAGAAAAATACCAAAAATTCACCCTAAGATAATTTCGATATTACAAATCCAAAAATGAAGTCCATTTTAAAAGATACAAATTATAAAATTTCAAAAAGTGGGTATTACTATTCATAACTGCTAGTTTCATTGGTTTTGGTGTGTTAGAACTCGAAGTTGCGTATAACACACGCTATTGTATTATTAAAAGAGAAGCGTACTGTGGAAGTGTGGGGTGTTACATTATACCCTCCTTAAAATAATTTAGTCCTTGAAATTTCTAGAATATTACTACATAAAAAGACTTGGGTGGTTCTTAATCATAAGTTCCTCGGGTTCCCACGTTGCCTCTTCCATCTTATGGTTTCTCCATTGAACTTTTACCAAACGAGTCGTCTGGTTTCTCAACACTTGTTCTCTTGCATCAAGAACCTTGACAGGATATTTTCAATAAGACGGATCGGGTTCCAGTTTTAATTCCTCAATATTATGTACATGCGTTGGGTCAGGCATGTATTTTCTCAATAGTGATATGTGGAACACATCGTGAACTTTGGAGAGACTTGGCGGTATTTCCAAATGGTAAGCTACAGACCCAATTCATTCTAGAATTTCTAAAGTTCCGATATACCTGGGACTCAATTTTCCCTTCTTACTGAAACGTATAAAACCCTTCCATGGAGATACCTTCATGAAAACATGATCTCCAACCCGAAATTCAAAATCCTTCCATCAGTTATCGGTATAGCTCTTCTTCCTACTTTGAGCTGCTTTGATGTGGGTTTGGATTACCTTAACCTTTTCCATCATTTCCTCTACAAGTTCTGGGCCTAAGAGTTTTCTTTCACCAAAATCATCCAAACAGGTTGTTGTGGGACATCTCTTTCCGTATAAAGCTTAATATGGTGCCATCTGAATACTTGAATGGAAGCTATTGTTGTAGGAAAATTATACCAGAGGTAAATATTGATCCCACATACCTTGAAAGTCAGGTGTGCATAATATCAACATGTCTTCTAAGGTTTGAATAGTCCGTTCTGATTTTCCATCAGTTTGGGGGTGGTAGGCAGTGCTCAAATGAAGTTTAGTATCAAGGGATTTCTGAAAACTTTTCCAGAATATTGATGTAAAACGGGGATCACAATCATAAACAATCGACTGGGGTACACCATGAAGTCTCACAACTTCATTAATATATAGTCTTTCTAGTTGTTCAAGTGGTAAATCTTCTCTTATAGTAATAAAATGTGCTGACTTGGTAAGATAATCAACAATGACCCATATTGCATCATTACTTCTAGGAGTCCTTGGTAGCCCCATGACAAAGTCCATCGTGATATCATCCCATTTCCATTCTGGTATGGGAAGAGGTTTCATAACTCCACCAAGCTGCTTCCTTCCAGCTTTCACTTGTTGACAAACCATACATCTTGACACCAAATCAGCAATATCCCTTTTCATATTGCACCACCAAAAATGTTCCTTCAAATCTCTATACATTTTAGTGCTCCCAGGGTGTATAGAGAAATTGGAACCATGAGCATTATCCAACAATTCCCTTTTTAGAACAAGTATATCAGGAACACAAAGTCTCTTCCCAAATTTCAAAATTCTATCTTCATACACAAAGTCACTCAATCTCCCATAATTCACAATATTTATCTTCTTTTGAAACTCTTCATCACCGGTCTGAGAACTCTTTATCCTTTTTAGTAAATATGGTTTGGAAAGAATTTGAAAGAGTATTGATGTTTCACGGTCCATGGTGATTCCTATATCCATATTTACTAGATCCATGTATATAAGAACCTTTCCAACTCTCATCTTGTTCAAAACTCCATGATCCTTTCTACTCAAAACATATTCCACCTTATTTTCCTTCCCCAGATGGTAATGTATAGTGAAATCATAATCCTTGAGTAGTTCAAGCCATATCCTATGCCTCATATTGAGTTCTTTCTGTGAGAAAATATACTTCAAACTCTTGTGATCGGTATATATCTCGCATTTTCACCATAGAGATAGTGTCTCCAAATATTCAAATCAAATATTACAATTTCTAACTCAAGATCTTCGTTAGGATAGTTTTTCTATTGAATTTTTTGTTGTGGTGATGCATAGGCAATAACCCTATCATTTTGCATAAGGACACAACCAAGTCCTTTCTTTGAAGAATCTCTATAAATAACAAACCCATCATTCCATGATGGTAGAGTCAAGGTAGGATAATTCACTAATATTCTCTTCAATTATTAATAACATTCTTCACACTCTTTTGTATAAACAAATTTAACCCCTTTTCGTGTGAGCTTTGTTAATTGGTTAGCCAACCGGGCAAAATTCTGGACGAAACGTCGATAATAACCTACTAAACCAATAAAATTGCGTACCTCAATTATACTCATAGGTGCTAAAAATTATTGAATTTCTTTGGACTTATATGGATCAACAGATATTACATCATTAGAGACAATATGACCAAGAAAAGAAATCTCCTAATGCCAGAATTCACACTTGGTAAACTTCCCATATAATTCGTGTCTTCTAAGAGTCTTCAGGATAATGTGCAATTGATTTTCATGATCTTCATAGATTTTGGAGTATATCATGATATTAACAATAAATACCACTACAAATTAATCAATATATTCCTTGAAAACTCTATTCATTAGATCCATGAAGACAGAGGGTGCATTAGTCAACCCAAAAGGCATTAATGTAAACTCATAATGCTTGTACCTGGTTTGAAATGCTATTTATAGAATGTATTCCTTCTTCACAGAAAACTGATGATATCCAGATCGAAGTTCAATCTTTGAAAAGTATTGAGCTCCATTAAGTTGGTCAAATAAATTATCAATGTGAGGTAGGAGATACTTGTTAATTATTGTTATATCATTGATCTCCCTATAGTCAATGCACAACCTCATAGATCGACAGTTCTTCTTAACAAAAAGGACACGGGATCCCCATGGAGAAACACTAGGGTGAATAAATCCCTTATTACTCAATTCCTCTAGTTGTTTCTTTTTTTCCACTAATTCCATAGTGTCCATTCTATAAGGGGTCTTCGATATGGGCCTTGATCCAAGAATTAAATCAATAGAAAACTCAATTTCTCGTTCAGGAGGATGTCCAAGTAAATCTTCTAGAAACACATCAACATATTCTTTCACAATAGGTACATCCTCTATTTGAACGTTCTTTTCCTCACCCACAGTTATTTCATTCTCTCCCTCCACAACCATTGAATTTAGTTGAGCTACTGGGGGTGGATCTAAGTAAGAATTAGGTGGTGACGATTTTTCTCTATACAAAATGCATTCTTTATCATCGTCATCAAAAATAGTAATCTCCTTCTTCTTACAATAAATTTTTTAGTTATGGTTCGAAAGGTAATCCATACCGAGGATTATATCAAATTAAATCATGGGTATGACGATGAGATCAGTAGATAAAGAACATGTATATTCCCTAATGGGAACTGATTCACAAAACATTGTAGCAATGATACTTCCCTTAAGAGTTTTGACTGACAACTACCTTGTTAAATAAAATTGGAAATATATAATTTTCATAGAAAACTGGAAGGATATGAAATAATGAAATGATCTAGAATCAAATAAATCATTAGCTAAACTTGAGGAAACCATTAAATTACCTGACACCACGTCTTTCGGAGCTTCAACCTCAGCAGTAGTGAAAGCATAATCTTGGCCTTGAACCCTTGTCCTTTTCTAAGGTAAGTTCCTATCACACTTAGGACATTCATTTTCATAATTCCCCTTTATCTAAAATTGTAGCATTCAATATCGACAGCCTCTTTCTTCCCCTTACAATCATGAGCTTGGTTTCCTTTTTCACCACACTTTTAACAGACTCCCATTCCCTTTAGGAAAGTACCAGGGTGTTTCTTCCCACATTTACTAAAGGATGGATATTCAACTTTTCCCTTCTTCCCCTTATTTCCATTTCTAGAGTGTTCAACAGATCTCTTCTTCTCTTGATTTTCTTTAATGTCGTAAGACTTAGAGAATTATTTTTCTGTCTTGATATCATTCTCCTCATACGATGAGAAGGATTGTGAGTCTAATACTCGACGGAGAAATGGTTTTAACCCATCAAATAAATGACCAATCTTACTTCTTGGGTTGCATATATAATCTGCAGCATGCCTCGCTAACCTTGTAAAGTTAGCTTCATACTTCATGACATTCTCATCCTCCTTTTGCCTCAGACTCATAAATTGCCTTTCCATATCTGCTCTATGGTCATGAGGAAAGTATATTTCTAGGAAAATTTCATTAAACTCCATCCATTACATATTTGATACTTCATCATCTTCCTTTGTGTTTTGAATAAATGACCACCAATGATCAACATCTTCAGTGAGGCGGTAAAATGCCATGAAAACTTTTTCCTTTTTTCTACTCCCCAAGGAGTGGAATATTTTATCTAATGAATTTATCCATTTCTCATCTACTAATGGATTTGTACTACCATTGAATGTTAGTGGTTGTTGCCTCATGAAGCGATCTATCATTGATCCTCCACACTACAGATCAGGGTGATTCTTACGGGTAAGGTTATTATTCATAACCTGGGTGAGTTTTCCCAATATAGTGATAAGATGAATAGCACCAGTTGCATCACCAGCTCTACTATAATTATCTTAAGTAGGATTCCAAGACCTACATGAATTATGTGCATTGATACAATTTCCTTTCCTTCCACTAGGCTCCATTTCTAAACAATTCCACAAACTAGAATAGTTTATGAATGAAAATACATAATTCCAAACTTGTAAAACACTTAACAAAAATTGAAATGTTTATGGATATAATCCATAATCATAAAAATGTTTTTTTGTGGAATTATATACTCATAAACCCTTTATAATGATTTTTAAAGAAATGTTAATTATCCTAATCATATCCTCGAGGAGTGTCATAACCAAGAGTGCAGCAAGGCCCATTGTCGTGCCCCAGTTCCCAGTCAAGTCTAGCTCAAAGTGGTGTTTTCAAGTTTTACCCCTAGGTACATATGTTCCAATGCCGCCTCTACCTACTCGTATCCAGATAGGGATTTATCTTCTTGGAAAAATAAAAAAAAATCTCTACAGTACCAAAATTCTAGGAAGTTCTCTTATACTAATCCTCAATGACTATCTTAGGGCTATGTTCTATAATCAGAGTATATCTAAATCCAGTTTCCAAGGTTTGTACTAAAATTCCTCTGATACCAACTATAACACCCAAATTCCAGTTACCCAGAGTCGGTGCATTATTACATAACATTTTCATGATATAAGGAAATCATGTCCTGAAAGGCTGATCAGTTTAGTAGCCTTGGAAATACTAGATACATTCATGAGTTTTAAATTACATCATAAAATGAAAAACTACGACAACATTACTTCTATAGTACACACTCATATCCCCTCAGACTATCCTTGCAGGTCCGTCATAATATTCTTCTTCGCATCCTGGGAAGAATAAAACATATAAAGGGGTGAGATCAGATGCTCAGTAAGGATGACAATGTAGCAGAAACTTTCATAAATAATCATAAACATTTAAGGCAATCTATAGAACTAAAACAAAATCCTTTTCAACATAAAATTTATCATAATATAGAAAATATAAATCAAAATAATTCTATTTACTTACTAACATGGATATTCTACTAGTTTAATAATCACATGAAATATCAATAGCCACTTTCATAATGATTGAATGCATAATGCCATACTTTCTTAACCACACAATCAAGGCCTTATGCCAAGACTAAAAATAATATTCTGTCAAGGTCTTGTTCCAAGACACTAGTTTGTCCCATGAGACCTACCGATGCATCGAGGAGCTATAGTGGGCTCTAACCGTCACTTACTATGTCCAATGCATTCCTTATATGAAAATGTTTAAACATAACATAAGCATTCATATTGAAATTATCATATTAAATGTCGATACTTTATCCATAAACCATGAATGGTATAAAAATAACACATCCACATTCAAACATATCACAAAACCTTCAATACAATATGGAAGATTTGTATCATAATAAATCAACTTCAAATATGTTTAAAAATCCATCAAAGGATATTGACATAGATTAAAATGATTTTTAAAAATCTTTGAGAGAAATAATACCTTTTTCATGAAAACATTTAAAATTCACATAATATAGAAAAGGATACATTTAAGGAAAAAATTTAATAAAAGTGTCCTATACCACTTTGAAACTTTTTAAAGGAATTATCATTTTAAAAAAATTCATGTCCATATAAATAAATCCTTAAAAACCATTTTGAAAACATGGACATTAATGAGAATGATTTTGAAGAATAAATATATAAAACATTTTAAATGATGTTTTAGTAATAGAGTTACTTAAAAGAATCATTTTTGAAATTTCTTTTATGAATCATGGGAATGGATAATAAATATGTCCCAAAAAATACTTACACATAGACAATCTTTGATAATAATGAGATTGAGGAATTAACCCTTACCTTGTACTTTTACTTGGTTGAGGGTAGATTAACCTTCTGTATAATGGTGAAATAATTGTTATTAAATAATACAAGAATCATATACAATTATATAGTATCATATATTATCTTTTAACATTGCTTTGTTAATAAAATCATAGTATTATCATCGTTTTAGGTGTTAACTGATTCGTTTTCCTTTATATGCTTTGTTACGTAAGTAATTTTTTTTATTGATATGATGTATCTTATTCATATTAATAATGATATTAAGTCTTTAAATATTATTTTTAATCATCTAATAAAAATTATTCTTGAATTGATACGATGGGGAATGAATCTCATCACGTTTGTGGAGACGGTAATCCGTACGTATGCATGAGCGACAATATCATTCTTTTGATATTAAAATAATATATAATTGGATGGTATATCATATATACAGAATAAATATCATGTTATATTTATTATTTACATCAATTACACATCAATATTATACCTATCCAAATAATAATGTATTGAATAACAATTACACCACGACGAGGAGACGGTAATCCGTACATACGCACGTATGGTGACATGTCATTCAAAGGATGGATATAATAATGAATATGGATGTACCATATTTATAATAAAATAACAGTATATAGAAGATACTGGAGTTATTATTTTAGAATTTAAACAACAAAGAAAGAGGAAGTGGAAGAAGAAAGGAACTTGAAAGAGGTGATGAAATATTACCTCTTCTTCGAGTTCTTCCTTTTGATTTGATCAAAAGGGAGTCATAGGTTGGATTTATGACTAAAGGAAGGAATCTAGGATGAAGGTAGGGAAGTTTATAGGATATTTGGCCATGATTTGGCTGAGGCAAATGGATTGGAAGGTGTGAATTATAGATAATGTGGAGTTCCCTTTTATACGAGGGGTGAGGGACACCTTAGGAAAAGCTAGAAATATTATTTTATAATAAAATTATTTTCGGTTTCTAATGGTTCCTAGATGAATTATTTAAAGGATAAGGTGTGAATGGGTCAAAAACCACTCAACCAATAGGTTTTAGACCAATTTGGGTCACTATATTAACTTTATCTTTTATATTTAACTCTTAGTCAAATAGTTTAACATTTACCATGTCTCTTTGTATTTTTATATTATATGGTTAATAAACGTACTATAAACTTCCAAGAGAAACTCAAGTTTTTAATTAATGATACATATATCATTATATAAGTCTTTTTTGATGAATCTTATATTTTTAGGAATAGAATATCAATTAATAATATAATATTTGTTTTAAAAACTCTTTTATGTCAATTTTGACACTATTTGGAATTTTGTTTTTTCTAAATTCATAACATCATTATTACTTCGAAAAAAATTCATCTAACCAACCCTAACATGTCATAGTAACCTATAAAATTAATGGAATTCATAAAAAGCCTCAAATTACATTTATTTGGATATTTATAATATCAATTATTTTAATATTTCATTAATTATGTAATTACCACATCATCATTATGTCATAAATAAATTTCATTATTTAATTTTTAAAAATTATAAATAAAATACCATAATTTATAAAATATTTTTATCTTTCAAATGAATATTTATAGTCAAATTCATCTTATGTGTAACCCTATATTAAAAATGGTTTTATTATTAAATGTTGAATTTAACACATTTAACTCTTCTTTGAATTAAATAATAATAAATGTCCTGATCTAATCCAAGTGAATATAAAGGATCATAGTTTATTCATGAGGTTGTTTTTGGTCGAATTATACTTATCCAATAGAATTAGGACAAGTTTTAGGGTAATAATAATATCAATTTTACCCTTAATTATCCTATCTACTTTTAACTGTGGTAAATAAAAGTAAAAAGTTACTATTCACAAAAAAATTATTTTCATCTTATTGAACCAAATTTTACTTACTAATATCAATTGTGTCTATCATATTTTTGAAATTCAACTAACAGAAGTGGTAAAATTAATTTTTATGTAAATTTGCAAATGCTCCTAGGAGGTGGGTAAAATAAGGTAAAAAGTTCAATAAAATTTTTATATTTCTTCAATTATTATAAACTGAATCCAATGAATTACATTAAAATTATATAGGTATTATGTATATATTTTTACCTAAAATAAATTTAAATAAAATTAATAATTTTTTAAAAAAAAATTGGTTTTAAATAATAACTCAGTGTTTTTTACAGTTCATCAAAAATTGAATGTTTTCAAAAAAATACCAAAAAATCACCCTAAGCTAATTTCGATATTCTGAATCCAAAAATGAAGTCCATTTAGAATGATGAAATTTATAAAATTTAAAAAATTGGGTATTACTATTCATAATGGCTAGTTCGATTGGATGTGGTGTGTTAGAACTCAAAGTTGCATACAACACACGCTATTGTATTATTCAAAGAGAAGCATTCCATGGAAGCCTGAGGTGTTACACAATGTTTCTCCTCCACCTAGATTAAGACTAAACTATGTAAACCCTATTTGAACTAGGACCACTTTAATGTTATGCCCCAACATTAAAAACTTGGATAATAACTAAATATTAATAATTTCCACCCTTATTTGAGGGTAAAAGTACATTCAGCACTATAGGGTGTATAATAATAATAATAAAAAAAACAATAATATGCACTATTATTATTGTTAATGTTATTATTATTATTATAATTATTATTATTATCATATATGTTTGACCTCTAGGAAAAATCATAGTGGTAGAAGCCTTATGGGTTGTCGAGAGGTCTCAAGCTCATGTCTTCACGACATCCTGCAAGTGTGTGATATGTGTTTCCTTTTGGGAATTATAATTTTTTCCCAAACTATTTGTAATTATTATTAAATATGTTATATATATATATATATATATTAGCGTTATTATTTTTTCTATTTTTTTTAAAAAAAATTAAAAAAATTATAGGAATTAATTTTGATTTTGGTACTATATATTTGGTTGGAATTTAGTGTCTATATATATATATACTTTTATTTTAGATTCACTATATATATATATAATAGTTTTTTTAGAAAATAGTGATGGTTTACAACCCCCTTATAATTCATGACATTAAAAGGGGTTTATAAACTATATAACAACCCAATATTTTGCAGTATGTATCTTCAGGAATAAAGTCAATTTATTCGATAGCTTATGTTGCACGCAACATAGAGCTTAAATGAACTGTGGTATACAATTAAATATTAACCTGACTATTAGAATAGTAAATTCATCGTTAAAAATAGTAATCTCTCCATTAGAATAATAATCTCACATATTAAATTATAAAAAATATATTTGTTATCACATAAATGAAAATATGATATATTTATATCACGAAATAAGTAAATAAATGATTTAACAATGATTAATTCAGTGTTCTTATTTTTGCGAAGCGTAAATATTTATTTACCATTTTATAATTAATTTAATTATTTAAAAGAAAAATTAATTTTATAAAATAGATTCATAAATAGATATTTTGTTTCATTATAATTATAAAATAATTTTACGAGACCATAATTAATTTTTCGAAGTGTCATAAAATCAATTATAATGCGAAAATCAGTATTTTTCAAATAAATGAATATTTTATTTAAAAATTAAAAGTACCATACTTATAGAATTATTATCATAAAACGGAGTCCATTTTTTAAATTTACATATTGAAAAATGATTATGGTGAACTTTTGAGAGTTTTCTAAAATAGTTAAATTTTTATGAATAGGGAAGTACGGTAATTTATTGTATTTAACATTATAAGTTAAATATATTAATTTTTAAGTAATATCCAAGGTAAGAACTAATTAATTAGAATTAAAATGTACTAGATACTATACTTAGTCATAATAATCAATGTTACATCTAGTCTTGAGCCAAAATAATAAATAAATTAATAAAATAATAAAAAAACACCCCTCTCCTCTCCTATAAATACCACCCCTCACCACACCTTCTCCTCACACCTTATTAGACTTGAATATATTGTAAATTATTCCTAAATCCCTTATCCATCCTCTTCCCCATTCCCAAGACCTTAAGGTCTTACCAAAAGACCAAACTCATGTGCCTTATGGTGTCACGACCCATCCTAGTGGGGCCCATCCTGTGACTCCCCAAGCCTGCCTCTAATAGGCCAGGGGATGGTGACTAGCACCGAGTAGGTATATCACTAACATGGGAGGCATTTATTATGTACCCGTACACATTCACACATCTCTATGCCTATAAATATTGATATGTAAAAAACACTACAGAACAAAATGAATGCATATAACAAAACCAAACCAACAGAGTACAACAGAAAGTAAAGTGCAAAAAGTAAACAAGGCCAGAATATAAGCCCACTCAAAGAAAAGAGTATGAAAACTACAAAGTACATCCTTTAAGAAACAAATAGGTAATAGGACTCATGATTGTAGCCGTATGAACACAATGGCCCGTAAGGAATCTCACAAAGCTCGGTTCGGCCCTGGTCTGCCCTGGACTCCATCAAAATGATACTCATCTGCACAAGACACAACACATGCAGGAAAAGGCAGTGCAGGGGTGAGTATAAAAATACTCAATTGAGCACCCCAAAAACTACAAAGCAATAAACAAAATATAGTTAAAGTCATAACTACACAGTATATGTCTACAAAACATATAACAAGAGAAACATATCCAGATATACTCGAAACCTAGACACATAGTCGGGAGGTATGTCACAACGACTGCATACCCATGCCCGAGATTCAGTTCGAAGATTCCAAAAATCAATCAGCTGGGAGAATTCACTCCATCAGTCTAATAGCTTTGATGAAATCTATCTTTCAATTATGTTCCTCAAGAAGTTTCATGAGAGAGCTAGATGCACTGATAGATCTAAAGGGAGATCAAATACACTTATTCCAGGAGAACTCACTCTTGAGTGGGGATAGATCAAGATACACAACTGTGGATCACTGGAAGGGCCCTGGAATATACCACAACCAATATTAATTCACCAACTAAGTAGAGGATCAGTGTCATATAGCATTTTTCATGTCAATACCTGACTGTGCATTGGTTCAAGAACGGGTAGAGGATCTCGCTACGGGCCTCTTAGAGGGATTATATCTCTATTCAAAAAGTCCTACTAAAGGGATCATAATCATGTGGATAGAAATGATACATAACCATCAGGGGAATGAGTTAAGGGGAACTAACTTAAATGAAACATGTCCAAGGAATGGTGGACAATAAGATCAATCCTTGTACATAGAGGTACACGATGTGTAGAAAGGTCACACGTCGTGTCCTATGACCCCGGGTACTGGCTGTGTATAATAGCCCATGTTTAAAATAATGATGTGTATAAAGAGATATACCTGGAATTTAAGATTGTGACACATTTCGTTCTACAATTTGACGGTCATAATGTGTTCGCTGGTCGTGTGCTCGTACATGGAATCAACCTATGTCTACCAACTCGTGTATCGGTACATGGGGTAACTCGTTTAATTGTCTTGGTCTAATCGTGTGGTGGAATAGATTTCTTATACTCCACCCCATGTTCATGTATCGTCTGAGAAACACGCTGAGTCCCACATAAGGACCCACACGATGTGTGAAAATTGTCACATTCCATGTCATCTCTTCCTATATCATGAAACCCTAATCACCATCGAGATGGCCCACATGTCATGTCCTTCAGAGAACACAGTATGTTGTTTAGGAATTTCCAGAATTGCAACTCTTCCTCTACACAGCTCCAGTGATCTTTAATCCATCGATCCGACCATTCAATCTATATGAAACTCAAGGTTTGAGGTCACCCCATCACTGCGAAGCCAATTTTGTTGGTTTTAGGCCTCCGATCTTCCCTAAAAATATGTTTTGATCCACCTATATGAAGAACTATTGAATAATTATTTCTCTATAACCAAGTTGATTCATCCACTGCTATCTTCATTGCACCTTTTCTAGGTCCTCACGATGTCAGATATCCAATTTAGGATCGTTTCATTTCAAAATGGTTGCACAATGATCCATTATTCATAACCCCATGAGGAACGTGAAGCACATGTGGTAAAAAGGGGGAGAAGAAATACACACAATGAATTGAGGAACGAAGGTCCTCTGTCATTCATCATGGTGTTTATCAATTCTCATTTTAAGGATCAAACGTAGAAAATAAAATTAAATCAAATCAGACATTGATCGATCCCAAAAAATAAACCTGATAAAAGATCTTCCCGCAAGAACGAATGATTTGTAGTTCAAACTATTAATTGGTTGATCCGTGTTCATTATTTAAATCCAATAATGGGGAAAAGAAATTAAATAACAACCCTACCTCGATCATTGATTAGATTTAGAGTGGTCATCGATTGGGATTCGATCTCATTGTACAATGATCTTTACGTCGTCATTCATTGTTATTCGTAGGGAGTTCTCTATGGTGGCTCCTATCCAATGTTCCAGAGGATTCTAGGGAATGTTTCTAGGGTTATAAAAATAAATCTAGGATCCTAGTTATTTAAAACCACATAACATGTCACTATGTTATGGAAATGTTAAAATAATATAAACTATTAAATTTATTTTATTTCTTTCAAAATGTCCAAAAATTAACTTCTGCAGCATACTCATGCAAGTCGAAGTTAGGACTCACCTATGGTAAAGTCACTTCCTTGAACACAACCATACCCTCAGATTTCTAAACTGGGCACCCTTTTAAAATTTATTCCTCTTTTTCTCGGAAAACCTCTCATGCGCGCTACATAAAATTTTAATTTTTTTCAAACATTTATTCCATGCCCTCATGCCTCAAAATAGCACATTGTTTCAAATCCTGGTCTTGAAATAATTTCATATAAAAGTACATTGAAAATCAAAGACATTACATTATACCCACCTTAGGGCCTTTACATCCCTGAAAATCCAAAACAAAAGGATACTCAAATAAATGTGGGTACTATGCATGAATTTGAGCCTCCTACTCCCACTTGCACTCCTTAAGATTCTTGTGCTACCACCAGACACACACTGATGGAATCGCTCACCCACGAAGGATCCTCTCTTGTTGATCCTCAATCTACACTAGGTACTCTATAAATGTCACTCCATCCTCAATATCCAGCTCACCCCAGTCGATGACATGTGATGGGTCATCCAAGTAACTCCTTAGCTATGACACATGGAAGACATCATATACACGGTGCAACTATAGTGGTAGAGCTAGGTGGTAAACCACCTCACCAACACTGTGCAGTATTTGAAAAGGTCCGATGAACCTTAGAGACAACTTGTTGCCCCAGCGAAACCTCTATAACCCTCATCGAGGTGAGACCCGAAAGAAGATATGGTATCCCTCTTCGAACTCCAGGGGTCTACACATTCTATTAGCATAGTACTTCTACCGGCTCAGTACAATCTTCATCTGCTCCTGAATGATCTTCACCTTCTCGGTGGTAGATTGCACCAACTCTGGACCCATGAGTGCTAACTCTCCGGGGTCAGTCCAGCAAAGCGGTGACTAGAAGGGTCACCCATATAAAGCGTCCAATGGTGCCATACCAATGGTGGAGTGGTAGCTATTTTTGTATGAAAACTCTTCTAGTGGTTGGTGGTCCTCCCAACTGTTACCAAAGCCTAGGATACATGCCCACAAAATATCCTCCAAAACATGGATGGTTCTATCCATCTGACCATCTGTCTCGTGAGAGAACATTGTGCTCAAACATAGAAGAGTCCCAAAAACCTCCTAAAATCCCTTCCATAATTAGGGTGTGAAACAAGAATTGCGATCTAAGACTATCGTCAATGGGAGGCCCTGAAGATGAACTATCTCTTACATGTAGAGGCATCCCAAGCTCTCTACAAAAAATTGCTCCTTAATAGCGAGGAAGTAGGCTGACTTGGTGAGTTTTTCAATGATCACCCAGATGGAATTTCATCCCCTATAAATTTTTGGTGAGCTTTCCTCATAGTCCATCGATATTATATCCCACTTGCACTCTGGGAATTCCATGGGTTGAGATAACCCCACTACTAGGTGGTGCTCATCCTTCACCTACTGGCACGTAAGGCATTGAGAAATGAACTCTGATATTTCCTTCTTCATACTTGTCCACCATAACTAATTCCAGAGGTCCTGATATATGTTTTCTACTCCAAGATGTACCGCCAAGGGTGATGTATAAAACCCCCTCAAAACATCCTTCTGCAATACCATTGGCACTACTGTGCATCCTTAGAAAAGGAAGACGTGCTCCCCACCTTTAGAATATCCATCAGGAGCATGTCCTATTGATAACTAATAATGTAAAGTCTCGTAGTTGACATCCCCTAGTTGTACCTCACTAACTCATCATAAGAGTGGAGGTGTGAAAACCATAAACTAGAGATAATCTTCATTATCTCTATCCTCGTAGGATAACTATAGAAAGGTCACCTGCTCTGATGTGGTGCTTAGTAGCTATGAACTTGATCTCCAATAGAGAGAATCAGCCACTACGTTCCCCTTACCATGAGTATAGACGATCTCAAAGTCATAATCTTGGTGGAACTCCATCCATTACCAATGCCTTAGATTCATATCCTTCTGCAAGAAGATGTACTTGAGGCTCTTGTGGTCTGAGTAGACAATAAACTATACTCCCATGAGTTAGTGCCATCACATCTTTAATGCAATGATTATTGCTACCAAATCAAGATCTTGTGTCACGTAGTTCTACTAATGTAGCCTTATCTAGAAATATCCATAAGAAATTACCACCTTTCTCTGCATTAGGACATATCCAATCCTTGTCCATGATGTATTGCAGAAAAAAACATACCCAACACCCTCTTCTAGAAATCTCATGATTGGTGCACTCATCAAATCTTCCTCAACTAATGGATAGCCTACTGGCACTTATCGATTTATATGAAATGCTTTCCCTTTTGGGTGAAAGCTGTCATAAGGGCTGATATCCAGGATAAATCAAGGATAAATCTCTGGTAGTATCCTACCATCTCAAGGAAGCTCCTCACCACTATAACATTCTAGGATGTCTCCCATGATAACACTACCTAAACCTTGGTTGGGTCCACTACTACACCATCTACTGAGATAGAATGTCCCAAAAAGTGGACATATTGTGTCCTAAAATGACACATCGAGGGATTCCCATAAAGATGGTGCTCTTAGAGTACATCTAGAACCATATGCCGGTGTCTCGGGTGCTCCTCCTCTGATTTCAAGTACACAAGGATGTTGTTGATGAAGACTACTACAAACAGGTCTATGTACGACTAGAATATCTGATTCATAAATCCCACAAACACTGTAGGGGAATTTGTCATGCTGAAAGGCATCACCAAGTACTCATAGTGACTATAGCGGCATCTGAAATCTATATTCGGTATATCCTCACCACTTACTCGTAATTGGTGGTAACCCAATCAATGGTCACCATTCGAGAACCACTACGCCCCTTTCATCTGAATGAGGAGGTCATCGATCTTCGGTAGTGGATACTTGTTCTTCACTATTACTTGATTCAGGACCTAGTAATCCACACACAACCTCAAACTCGCATTTACATTCTTGGAAAACAAAATTGGGGTTTCCCAGGGTGAAACATTGGGTCTTACGAAGCCCTTACTCATGAAATACTCCAACTACACCCTCATGTCATGAAGATGTATAGGATCCATCTGATATGATGGTGAGGATATCAGTGTCATCCCGAGGTGTAAGTCGATACAGAAGTTGATCTCCCTACATGGAGGTAATCTTGGAACATCTTCTACAAAGATATCATTGTACTATATCACTGCTGCTGAGAACTTAAAGCTCACAACATTTGATGCTCGAAGGGTAAGGATAGCTAGCTCATTAGTGATCTCCTGCACCCTCATATTCATGATCCTATTATGTGATTCCTGGGTTTCATTTTTAGCAACAAAGGAAAACATCTTTCGATCACTGCAGACACACTGCACTCTTCGCCTAAAGAATTCAATCTGTGCATCGACCAAAGATAACCAATCCATATAGAGAATAATTTAATAAGGCATCAACGCTTCCATCAAGAGGTCCCAACTAAAACTCTCTCCTCCATTGATATGATCACACTGTTGGAAAAGATGTGTGATCATCAAGCCTCCTCTCGTAAGTGTCTCTATGAAAAAGGTTCGAGTTAATGAATCTACCAAAATCTCATGGTTTCTCAAAATACATGTGGTGAGATAAGAATGACTAGAACTTGTGTCTATAAGTATGGAAGCTAAGGTAAAAAAGACACAGATCATACCTTGGATCATCCTTGGATTCCCTGGGTTTTACACCTCGACCTCATGTAGCTCCCCTCACCCCTATCCCCCATCTCTTTGAGCCTACTGAGTACCTCATGGGGGTGGTGGTGGATGTATATCAAAGTGTCTTCCAACTCTTGTAGCTCTCCCTGATCCCCTACCATATCCCCCACCTGTCAGGTTTTCCTGCTCCACTCTCTGCCTCTGCTTCGGTGGTTCATCCAACACCTCATTGTCGACAGATCGATAGGTTGGACAGTCTCTAGAAAGTTTTCATTTTTTGTCGCATGAGTAGATTTGTCTCTCCCCAGGCTGAATTGATCTAGCCTGAGAGCCCTGGAATTCAAATCCACTTTCATGGATCCTTCTCTGACATCTCCCACATCCTGATCCCTATGAATAATGTCAGCTCCCTACTGCCGATGTATATACACCTATTTGCCTACTACTGACTACCACTAGTTAACTCTTCGTATCCAAGAATCTCTCAACCACCAAATCTCTCTCAAGAACACCTCCATAAGTTGAAATGCATAGAGGCATGACAATAGCAAGTATTTCCTATCGTAGAACTCACTCAAAGATCTGACATCTGAAGTAGGGATACCTAACTATATCCATCGAGTACCTAGAGAGGTTTTTAGACCTTGATTAATAGGAATCCACCATTAAGATTCCCTACTAGAGATGAATAATCTCTTAGATACGCACTTCTCTCAGCATAACGGGAGAGCACTCCTCCCTAAAGAGTCACTCAAACTCCATCCACAAAGAGTCTCCTCATCGTGATTTTTCATGGTCAAACTCCACCAACGTCCCACCGAACCTTGAAGAAGTCTCTCTTCTAGGATCACCATCTGGTCTACTAGTATCCTTACCAGACAGAAAACTCTGGCCACTACCGCAAGCCAGTCATCAGCCACATGTGGGTCGAGCTTGCCTCAGAACATGAGGGATCTCTATCTCTGAAACTCATAGTGCACTCTCAACTTGTGCCCCTCATCTGCTGGTACTATGTGTTTCTCCAATATTGGTGGTATATTAGGTACCCCAAAATGAGGTAGTGTCTGGGGAACTGGTCCCTTTTTCAAATCCTCATCACTAAGGGGTCATCCTCATGATTATGCTTTTGAATCCTAGAAGGTATGTATCTTGGAGGTATTCTGTAAGGAAACAAGATGTACCACAGACAAAGATTATATCTGGATAGCTGAAAAAAGTACATGGAAAACACATCCAATTCCTATATGATGCATTTACCATTATTTTGATTCCCTACAACTAGTTTTTTCATTTACCGAGTCAAAAAGAATGTTATCAGAGTCCCAATGTATGGACACATCAGTCGCCCCCACCAAAATTGGAGACCCTAGCCTGAAAGCTGATCTCAAAACACTTAACACCATTTCCCCAAACCAATATCACAAAATATTGTCCCTAAGGTAGCACTAAACACCTCTAATACAAATCTTTCATGACCCATCCCAGTAGGGCCCATTCCACAACTCTCCAAGACGGCCTCCAATAGGCCAGGGGCAAGTGACTAGCACTGAGTAGACATATCACTAACATGGGAGACATTGACTATGTACCTGTACACACACACACATTCTGAAGCCCAGAAATACTGAAATTTAAAACCCACTCAGGAAAAAAATTCATGCATACAACTAAACCCAACCAACATAGTAAAATTTAAAGTAAAGTTTGGAAACTAAATTGGGCCAGAATACAAGACCACCAAAAGAAAAGAGTCTGCAAACTACAAATTCCCACATGTAAGAAAGAAATAGGTATTGGGACTGTTTCTCATAGTCATAAGAACACTTTATCCTATATGGAAGGTCAAAAAACTCGATCTGGTCTTGTTCCACTCTGGACTCCACTAAAAGGTCTCTCGTCTGAACAAGACATGACACGTGCAAGTAAATCTTGTGCAGGGGTGAGTATAACAATAATCAGAAGAGGACCCAAAAACCACAAAGGAATACACAAAGTAAATGTATATCCATATCTACACAGTATATGTCTACAGAACATATAACAAGAGAAACATATCAAGATAAACTTAAAATTGAGACTTGTAGTCTAGAGGTAAGTCACAACGACCAAATACCCATGTCAGGGATTCAGTTTGAAGATTACACAAAGCACTCATCTAGGATAAATCATTCCACGAACCTAATAGCTCTGATGACATCCATCCAACAAGTATGTTCATCAGAAAATTTCACAAGAGAGATAGATGCACTGATAGATCTAAAAAGATAACATATACACTCATTCTGGGAGAACTCACTCCTAAGTGAGGAAAGATCACGATACACAGATGAGTATCACTACTAGGGCCTTAGAATATATCACGAATTAACTGAATTCACCTGATAAGTAGTGGATCAGAATCCTTTAGGATTGGTCAGGTTGATACATAACTCTACCTAGGGTCAAGAATTAGTATAGGATCCCACTCTGGGTCTCTCTGGTGGATTTTGACTCTATCCGTAAATTCTTGCTGATGGGATCATACTTCTATTGATAGAAATGATACCTCTCCTTCAGGGGAACAAGCTAAGGGGCACTAACCTAAATGAAACCTATCAAAGGAATAATGGAGAATAATATCAATCCATGTACAGAAAGGTACACAATATGTAGAAAGCCCATAGGTTGTTCCAATGACCCTGGGTACTGCCAGTGTACAACAGACCGTCTCTCAGAGCATGCCGTGTAGAAATAGATATAAATGGAATGTAAGATCGTGATGTGCCATGTCCTGTTATTTGGGGTTCACACCATGTTTGTTGGCTATGTGCTCATACGTGGCTTCAACCCAAGACTTCCAACCTGTGTAACGGTATACGGGGTAACCCGTATAACCGGCCTAGACTGGTTGTGTGGTGGAGTATGTGCCATGTTCTCCACCCCATGTTTGTGTATCATCTGAGACACATGCTAAGTCACATGTAAGGACCCACACAATGTCTGACAGTTTTCACATGTCGTTTAATCACTTCCTGCATCGTGAAACCTGAGAGACTCCCGAGCTGACCCCACATGCAGAGTTCTTTGGATAACACGTCGTGTTCTTAGAAAATTTCTAGAATCTTGGCTCTTCCTCCATGCGGAATTGGTGATATTTAATCCCTTGATCTGGTCATCCGATCACTATGAAACTCAATTTTCAAGGTCACTGCATCACCACAAAGCTGATTCAGTTGGTTTTGGGCCTCTAATTTGATTATATAGGACATTAAGTAAAAGTGAAGAATGCTTTTAGACATAATGTAAGAGTTTTTCGTCTCGCTTTTTCTTCTATAAGTTGTATTCCTTATTCAACCCTTATTTATTGTGTCTGGTGTATATACTTCCCTTTAATATTTCATATCATGAATCTCTTTATCTTTATGGAATTTGATGTTTCATTTTATGATAATTACTTTTTTGGGGAAAATGGTTCGACTGATTACAAAGTGGTAAATGAATTCTTAACCCAATATCCATTATTTGGTTTAAAATTCTACTCCATTGATTATTTCATGCGATGATTGTGTGTCAAATGGATTATGATTATCGTATGTTATATTTACACTTGTTTTATGTCGATTTACTGATGGTATACATAATCAATTCATTTGTTTAACACTCACACATTATTTTAAAAATACTCTTTTAAATGTTTTTTTAATTTAAAATTAATGTTTTTAAATTATATGGAATGAGCAGATTTTCCGACTTTCATGATTAATTAATTTATTGACGAATCCTTTACATGTTTAAAGGTTATTTTCAAATAAAATTTTATCTTTTATAATTGCACAACTTTTTAAATAAATGATTTCAATGTAAAGTTGTATTTCTCTTAAGAATTTATCAATGCTTTTATTAGTTCATTTTTATATATATAAATACCCTTTAATGGATCTTATGATTAATTGAGGTCGATATCTTATAATACCATCGACCATATTTTATTGAATTCTTTATGATCGTTTTGAATACAGATTTTCTATTTTGATACCATTTATTATGTTACACTAGATTGTTTATTATTGGGTTTATTGTTTAGGGAAAGTTATTAACATCTGTATATTGATTATATTTCATCCCTTTCATATGAAAAATTCACATGACATAGTAAGTGAATGGAAGGGGTGGCTATAGCCCCTCGATTCCTTGGTAGGTCTCATGAGACAAACTAGTATGGGTATTGGATGATGTCTTACCCGGTTATGTATGGTGTCTTGGACAAAGCCTTGACGGTATGTTTATGATGTCCTAGATTATGCATTCCCTCATTATGAGATTAGTTATTGATAATCCATGTGATTATTTTACTATTATAATCTCCATGGTTAATCTTTATTCTCATGTGATTATTTATATGGAATTATTTGATCATCTTTTATTGATTCCATATTATGCTAATGATTTTGTTTTAATGGAATGTATTTTTACATATTCACCCGCCTTATTTTTTATACTAATTTATGATAGATTTCACTATATTCATACCCTTACTAAGAATTACAACTCATCCCTTTCTTATGTTTTATTTTTTCCATAAGATTCCAAGATGTATATTATGATAGACATGGAGGTATAATATAGGAGAATAGGGGGTTTCCAATGGGGTTATTATTTTTTATTTCATTTCATATTTTAATGGAATACTTATGTTTATATCTAGATTTCAAAAGGTACTAAACTATTTGATCCATTGGGTTGAGATAACTTGTACTTTTTACAAATGTAATTAATTAAGGAACTTACTCCAGGCTACCGCGGTCGGGGCTTTATAGTTGGTATGAGAGAAAGTCTAGTAGAAAATTTGGAAACTAGATTTTTAAAAACATAGATTAGGAAAATATAAAACTATAACTAACTTTTAGAATATACCCAAGGTAACTAAGCTTATTATTTTTATATTATATATAAATATTTTTTTAGTGTTTTAATAGTTTTAAAATTTCATATTAAAATCTAGTGTATGCCATTATTTTGAAATGGATCATAGTGGAATGAATGGAAACAATATCATAACACATATTTCATATAGGGATTTCTCTCCTATGCTAGATAATGACGTGGGATATAGAGATGTAACTAGAGCTAAAAAAAATTATAACTATATTGGGATAACTAACTCATGTTGGGAGAAATAAACTTACTCGCATGGAGCCTCATAATCCAAAATGTGGTGTAACAATGTCAGACCACATCATGTAACAACATGATCCATCATTAAATGTGACTACAAACCCACTTGTATTGGAGAAATGGATAAGTTCCATATAGAATAAAAATCTCTCTTTGGGATGTAATGAAAGTGAGAAGGTTTTCATGGAAGCTTATCATATCTTAGGGTATATGGATCAACGGTGGTCATTAATTCAAAGAATAAATGAGGAGTATAAAATTTAAAATATGGAATGGAATTATTTTAGGTATATTTTCTTGGAAAAATATTTCCCCCACAAAGAGTGAGAAGATATGGAGATAAAATTCTTGAGTTTGAGATAGAAAGAGGATAAAACATTGATATGTACGAATGAAACTTTACATGGTTATAAAAGCATTCCTCAGACTACATACATTATCCAAAAATAAATATTAAATATTCATTTGAAATTCTTAAAAAAATTCTCTAATGGACACCAGTCTCCCAAATATTCTCATCATATGAGGATATAGTTTCATGTGCCATCAGGAGGACGAAATAATTTTCCAAGCCTTATGGCTTTGATGGGAAGGAAGATAAGAATAGGTTTGTTGAGTACCCTATAAAAAGAAATAATTAAAAAATGAAGAAGGTAAGAATATAATTTCTAAATTGTAATAAATTTTGAAAGAAAAAATCATGGAACATGCTTATTGGTAATGAAATTTTGTTACAATTGTTGAGAAAAATGCCACCCAGCCTATGATTGTAAGGATAAGAAATAAGTCGGCTAAGTGCAATGCTTCTGCTGTAAGGATATGGGGCACTATGCACATGATTTTTCCAGATGTCAAGGACACATTGCCTTAAAAAGGATAAGTGAACAAGGCCATTCTTAGTCAGTCACAAAAACTAAGGTTGAAGTTCATAATAATGTGGTGATAAGTAATTTAATCAAATACTCAAATTTAACTAAAGATTTATTTGATTCTATATATTTTCATTCTTTTATATATTCCTAGTTTTCTATAAAAATTAGATATTTCCAATTCAACATAACATTTCATTATTTAGTAAAAACTCTTAGTGGAAACCGTATTAAAACAAAGTTGTGTCATGAAGATCTTATTATGAGACATAAAAATAACTAATTTTTGATTTTATTATCATACATTTGGTTTATTTTTATATAATTCATGGTATGAAACAAATTTCAAAATATAACGCAAAAAATTATTAAAAAGAGAAAGAAATAATGATTTGTGATCATGATATTGAATTTCTCCTCTTTTGAGGGGAGACTTCGTCATCTGATTCATATCTAGATCCACCTCTAGTAGATCTTCTAAATGAGATTTTTGGATGAGACAAGGAGATAAAACCTACTGATGTAAAAGGTGATCTTAAAATTGTGGATGTATCTATTGTATAGAAATACATTGATGTATTTAAAAATGAATTACATATATATCCTCTAATGTGGGAAGTTGAGTTTTCTATTGATTTAATCCCTGATGAAAGTATTATATAAAATAATCCCTGTATAATGGTCATGGTAGAGTTAACAGAGTTAAATAAATAACTAGAGTAATTGATTGGTAATGGATTTATATTCCCTAGTGTTTCGTCTTGGGGATATCCAATTATTATTTTTAAATAAAGATGGATCTATGAGGTTATGCATTGACTATAGGGAGATCAATACTATTATGATAAATAAAAAGTATCATATGCCTTTCATTGATGACTTATTTGAACAACTTCTCGAAGCTAAATATTTTTTCAAAGATTGGTCTTTGTTCTGGATACCATCAGTTGCATATAAAAAATGAATATATTCCAAACACATTATTTTGAACAAGGTATGGACATTATGGATTTACAATAAATCTATTTTTACTGACTAATTAACCCTATGTTTTTATGGATCTAATGAATAGAGTATTCAAATAACATTTGGATAATTTTTTGTGGTATTTATTGATGATATCTTAGTGAAATCCAAAATATACGAGGACCATGAGAACCACTTGTGGATTATTCTGAATAATATTTGAGGAAATTATTTATATGTGAATTTTATCTTGTGTTAATATTGTCCTCAAATAGTTTCCTTTCTTGGCCATATTGTCTCCAAGGATGGAATCTTAGTTGATCCTATAAAGAAAAAGTAATTCTAGGAATGACCTACACCAAAGAACATAACTGAGGTATGTAGTTTCAATGGTTTAGTAAGTTACTATCAGTATTTCATTCATAATTTTTCCCAATTATCTAACCCTTTATCCAAGCTCACATGTAAAGGGTATAAGTTTGTATGGATAATAGAATGTGAATAATGCTTTGAAGAATTGAAGAGAGTTTGACCAATGCTTTAATTTTTAATCAACCATTAGGAAATGATGAGTTTGTGACTTGTAGTGATGTATAGAATAAAGGAATTCCTTGTGTCCTTATGCATAATGATAGAGTTATTTTCTATGCATCATCTAAGTTAAAAACTCATGAATAAAATTATAAACATCATGATCTTGAGTTACTAGTAATAATCTTTGCTATGAATATATGGAGACTCTATCTCTATGGTGGCTAATGTGAGATATATAATGATCACAAGAGTTTGATTTATATATTCTCATGGAAATAAATCAACATGAGTCAAATATGATGTCTCAAGCTACTCAAGGATTATGATAGTTCAATACACTACCACCCAGGGAATGATAATAAGGTAGCATATGCATTGAGTAAGAAAGATCAAAGAGTTATGAACAAAATAAGGATTGAAAGAGATCCTGTTAATGAATCTAATAATATGGATTTCGGAATTTTTAAGAAATCTAAAACATCACTATGTTTTCAAATGGATTTAAAACCATATTTTATGGAAAAAATATGAAGTTCTCAGTCTGATGATGATAATTTTTTTAAAAAAATAATGTTGTGATTGATGGGAAATTCATAGACTTTGTATATGAAGATGTCATTTTTGAACTCTGAAATTTGATTTCCATTCCCTATAAACCCGATCTAAGAAGGGAAATATTAAAATATTCGCATAGATCTAATTTCTATATACACCCTTGTAGCACTATTTATATAGATATTTGAAAGAATTTTTTCGGTGGGATAATATGATGTGGTAAATTTATGATTATGTGTCAATTTGTTTAGTTCTTGAACAAGTGAAGGCTGAAAGACAACATCCTAGAGGTTTCATGAAACCTATATCTATTCATACATAGAAACGGGATAATAATACTATGTATTTTGTAACTGGATTACAAAAAATACTCAAAGAACGAATGATACAATGAGGGTAATTGTTGACCAACATACCAAATATGGACTTTTCCTTGATATAAGGTTAGATTTTACACTAGAGAGACTTGCATGACTCTAGATTAATGAATTTTTAAGGAATCACGATGCACCTCTTTCGATTGTGTCTGATTATTATCCTTGTTTTACATAAAAATTATTGAATATTCTTTAGAAGGATTTGAATACTAAGCTTTATTGGAGTACTACTTATCACCCTCAAACCGATATATAATCTAAAAGGAATATTCAAACATTAGAATATATGTTTAGATCATGGTCACACTACAAAAAAAATAGGGTGATTAGAGGGGGTTATAAAACCATCTAAACACATTAGAAGTGGTTACAAGGAACTACCTCTAATGTGCCCCCCTACTACGTTTAGAGGTGGTTTTTGAGGAACCACTGGTAAAATGATGGTAAATTTAGTTGTGGTTGTGTTAGAAGGAGTTAAACCCCCTAATAAATTCCCCATAGAATCTCATTTTATAGGGGGTTTTAACCCCTCCAATTTATTTATCAAATTAGCGGTGGTTAGAAACCACTGATAATTGAGTTATACATTTCATAATTAGAGGCGGTTTTGGAAACCGCCTCTAATGGAGTCTCATATTTGAGGTAGTATTAAAACTACCTCTAATTATTTTTCATTACTGTGAGCATGGCCCCATCCCATTCCAGCACCCAACCCTATCCCCTATCATTCCTCCACCCCAACACTCCTCCCATTCCTAAACCCGACCTCGACCCCTCCCATTACTGTTTGCTCACTCCCCCATCCCATTCCTCCACTCTAACTCCTCCCATCCCCACACCCAATCCCCATCCAACATGGTGACCCCTACCTCCTATGTTATTTTGGTCTCACCATTGAATAGCTACCTTATAAAATAATTCTATTGGGTTTCGAACCTTTGATCTCTCAGTTATATCTCCCTCACTACTCCACCACTATGGCAATTGGATTTTAATATTCTCATTACACATTATATCTCCCACACGGCTCCACTACTATGTCAATTGGATTTTAATATTCTCATTACACATTGTATTATTTATATATATTAGAATGATGATTCGAATACATGTTATTTGAATAAATATTTAAATACATATAAATATATAACATATAAATATATATATATATTAATATATACATTTTGATATTATGTATTTATGTACTTTTTTATTTATAATATAATAGATTTATATTATCCTTATTTTATATATTTATTTAAACTGTATAATGTATATGTGTATTTACATACATTTGAGTAAATATTTTTTATAATTCTATTTATGTTATGTATATACATGTATATTTATATATATGTAATTTATTTATATACTTAAATACATATTTATAAATTATGTAAATATTTATTTATAATATATATGTGTGTGTGTGTTTATTTAATACATTTATATAATTTATTTTAAAAGATATTTATTTAATGTCTTTAAAATATATTTATATAAAGTCTTTAAAATTTTATTTATATAATGTATTTCAGTGCATATATTTATTACTATGTAAATTAATATATATTTTAATTTTATAAACTGTTTAATATTATATATAATTAATATATATTTAATATTATATCAAATTAAATTTATAAAATAATTATAAAATTATTTTCAAAAAATATATTTATTATTATAAATATTAATATATATGTATTTCAGTAAATATAATTGTATAATATTATGTACATTAATATATTTAAATTTCAATACATATAATTGTATAGTATTGAGAACATTAATATATATTTATTTGTAAAAATTGTATATCAAATAACCTGAATTATATATAATATAAGAGAATAAAACTATTATTTAAAAATATATTTATTATAATAATAATATATATTATAAAAACTAAAAGCCTGAGTTTTTATATGATATATTTTTTAAATAAATTATATTTATGTATAAATTTATATAATATGTTTATGATTTTATATTGTATATAATTAAAATTATACGAAATACATTTTATAAAAATAAATACATATTAATGTACATAAAATTACACAATTATATTTAGGTATATATGTAAATACAATTAAATATAATTATATTAATATTTTATATAAAATTTTCATATAATTTATTTAAATTCATTTATAAATAGTGTTTTAATTATATAAAAATATATTATGGAAATGTTTTTAATTGTGGGGGCGCACAATCCACTCGAATTTAAAGAAATTATAGGGGGTTTAAGCCCCCTATAATGTAAGATATTAGAAGCGGTTTTTAAACCCCCTCTAATTTAATACATTAAATGGGGTTTTTAACCCCTGATAATTTAATACATTAGAGGGGGTTTTGAACCCCCACTAGTTTAAGATATTAAATGGTGTTGTGAATCTCCACTATTTCCTTTTCAAAAATCAAATTCCAGGTTATATATATATAGTATATTATCTAACATCGAAATGAATAATATATATATATGTATATATAGAATCTCTACAATCCAACTAAACATATAATGCCACTAATTATTATATTAGTGATTGTTTTGACATAGCCTCCACCAAAATCCAACAAAATATTAAAAAAATAATACTAAATATTTTAGAGGGGATTGTAAAACCCCTCAAAATTTGATGATTAGGAGGGGGTTATACTCAATCCCTCTATATTGAATTTATAGGGGGTTTTTCATAACCCCATCTAAAAACACATCACTAATCTACTATTTTTTAGTACTATCACTTGACATTCAAGGTATACGGGATCAATATTTACCTTTGGTAGAGTCTTCCAACAATAATAGTTTCCATTATAGTATTCAAAATATTACATATGAATAATTATATGGAAATAGATTTCATACTCCAACTTGTTGGGATGAATTTGGTGAGGGTAAACATATAGGAATAGCTCTTATTAAAGAGATAATGATAAAGGTAAAGACTATTTAGGCTTGTATTAAAGAATCTCAATGTAGAAAAAATAGTTATGCTATCAAATAGAGAAAGGGTTTGGAGTTTCAAGTGAAATATCATGTCTTCATGAATATATCTCCATGGAAGGGTGTCATAATTTTTGTTAAGAAATTGAAACTGAGCCTTGGGTACATTATACCGTTTGAAATTATTGAAAGAATCAAATTTGTGCCTTATCATTTGGTGATTCCACCTAGCCTTTATAAAGTACATGATGTGTTCAATATCTCTTTTTTAAGGAAGTATATTTCGGACCCAACACATGTAATCACCTATGAAGAAATGGAATAGAGCCTAATTTTTCTTTCTATGAAGAGCCTATCAAGATTCAAGATCCTATAGAGAAAGTATTGAGATATCATAAGACTCGACTAATAAAGGTTATTTTGAGAAAACATAAAATGGTATGAGCAATGTGGAAACCTAAGGATTATATTAATAAAAACTACCCTTATCTATTTATAAGTTAATACACATGAAAAATTAGATGATGGAATTTTTTGAAGGATGGAAAAATATAACACCCCAATATTTTATGGTATGTATCTAGATTATGTTTCACATAACACCAAGCTTAAAAAACATGATATACTATTAAATATTAACATGACTATTGGAATAATAATGCGACAGTTAGGAAAAGTAATCCATCCATTATAATAATAACCTCATAGATGAAATTAAAAATAAAATTTAGGTATCTCATAAATGAAAATATTTAGAAAAATATATAGAAACTCAACTATTAAATAACTCTCTTCATGTGACACCATGAATTCAAAATCTGCATACCATTGCATTGGACCTGGGCTCCTATGAGGAGTAGGTGAAGTTAGTCCAACCTCCCCCAAGCTTCTTCTGCTACACCTTCATTCTCCCATTCTGCAGAACCTTAGTTGTTGGATCTGGATCACCCACATGGGGTGTTATGGAAATATGTGTTGCTCGAAACCCCCTACTCAATCCTCTCTTCCCCCTAGTTCTTATCATTCTTGATGGTTTCCTCCTCTGTTGGTTCGCTAAATGGAACACCTATAATAACATTTTTCATTGTTCACTTCAACGATGACTTGTCAATTCTCAAATAGAACTTAGTGGCTCACTAGGGAGTTTATAAGACTTCTCTAGGATCATTATAGAACTTTATGTGCTCATGGGGTCTAGATGAGTTTTTTTAATATGTTTTAGGAATTTTTTTAAAAGGATTAGGTTACTTATTTTTTGAAATCTGCTTTAATGGTGAAATTGATGATGTCCCCTCCCCCCCACCACTACCATGTTTAACTCAGATCGATAACATGGAAAAGTAGGCAGGGGTTTTACCTTCCACCTTTGAGTGTGGTGAAATGAAGCATCGGCAGAGCCACCTTTCTCCTCATACAAAGGTAAAAGGTATCATCGATGATACCACCTTTCCCTCAACTCCCTATAAAAGGGAAATCCCCCCTCTTCTCCTCAATTCCATTTTCCCCCATATCTCTTCATTCCACTACTTCTCTCTTTTAAAAAACTCTTTTTTCCATGTGGTGGAGTAGGTGGTCCAAAATAAGGTCTAGTTTTTTACAAAGCATCATTTAGAGGTATTTTTTATTTAATTTAATGTTATTTATTTAATTATTTATTTGAATTATTTTTTGTTCTAAATATTTCATTTTTTAAGTAGCTTAGTTAGTTCTAAACTTTTTGTACAATAAGTTGTTTAATTAGTTATATATAATTTTGAATAATAATAATTATTAGTAATGATTAAGTATAGATTAATAATATAATAACTTAGGATTATACATTGTAAAATTTTGGTAGCATAAAGATTATGTGGTTATCTAAGAAATCAAATCCTTATCTAGATACAAACAAGTGGATGCATCTCTGGCACAGATGTACCTAGGGGTAAAAATCAAAAACACCACTTTGAACTAGACTCGAATGAGAACTAGTGCATGACAATGAGCCTTGCTGAACTCATGGTTTGATACTCTCAGGTGATATGGTTAAGATGATTTATATTTTATTTATAAACTACTAAAATACCTAAGAAAAGAAAAAACAAATTTAGTATAATTATCAATGATAAAATGATAATTATGATGATATGGAATAAAATGGACAAGTACAAAGGTATTAAAGAATGAAATTTATTATTAGTAATTGAACTATTTTTAGTTAGTTTTAAATATGTTATTTATTATGTAGTTTAATTAGTTATATATTGTTTAGAAATAATACTTATTATTAGTAATGATTAATTATAGATTAATTAATGAATAACATGGGATTAAAAACGAATACATATGATTAGTAAATTATAATTAACTAATAAATATCATATGATTAATGATTACAGAATAATTAATTAAATAATAACTTAATAATGATTAACTTATTATTAAAGAATGATTGATTAGTTAAAAAGTTTACTAAGAAACATCAGTAACATTGTTTAGCATATAACAATATGTTCTAAAATCTTAGTATCACAAAGATTATATAGTTTAGAAATAATATTTTTTATTTGTAATGATTAATTATAGATTAATTAATAAATATCATAGTATTAAAAGATGAATACATGTAATGATTAGGTAATAATACTTACCATTGATAAAATGGCGATTATGATTATATAAATTGAAATGGGGAAAAACAAATACATTAAATTACATGTTAATTTTTTACAACATACAAGAAATACCTTGAAATTTTACAATTAAACATGGTTTGGATGAGAAGAGCATGAATTTGTATGTGAGGTAAAATCGAGTTTATTTTTATTTGGTATCTTAGTAATGTCATCTAAATATATGTACATAGTAAGTTAAGTACATACATATAGAAGATGTTATTAATCTATCAAATAAAAATTAGTTGGGTTTTACCTCACTTTAGACATTATGTTCATATCATCCAAACCAATTTTTGTTGAAAAATGTTGGTATTTCTTGTATGTTGTAAAACATTCATGTGTTATTTTATGTGTTTGTTCTTCTCAATTTTACTTTATATAATAATAATTTTCATTTTATCAATGAGAAATAAACTAATTTGATGTTTTTTCATCTTTGTGACCTCGGATTCCAAAACATTTTGTGACTTATATTCTAATAAAATTTAGTATCATATTTAAGGGTATAAAAATATGTTCTCAAATTGATGTATAATAAATATTATATATTCAACCAACATTTTCATTATCATAATCTTGATCGAAAAAATATTTTTGACATAGAGAGTAGTGTTTCCTATGTGTACTACTATGCGGAGGTTATCCAAACTGATCAAAGATATTCTTATGGTACACAACCAATAAAAGTGGTTAGTACAACTAATTGTGTAACCCTATGTGACCTTTAAGATATAATTTTTGGTACCTTAAATCTGGGACCCGATCAAGAGATCAAGTCTATCAGCTATATACATTTTCAATTCCTAAAAACACTATGGCATCTAGCATGTCCATTGGTTGCCGATGCGCAGTGGGTCCAAGCAATAAATATATTTTATCAATGATCAGATGGTACCATGATGTACTTATATGTTGATTTTTCTTCTATAAAATAACAACATCTATTTGTATGAAGACGTATACTTATAAGAGTTGTTGAAGATAGTCCACCCCATGAAATTGAACATATTCCAAGTGATGAAGAAGAGGATAACCAAGATGATCTCCTGGATATACATTTCAATCTGACATTTGATGAGGAGTTTCATAATGGTGGAACAGATGGTGACAATAGTGCTGATGAAGAGGGACCAACAGAAGTTAGGAAAGAAGTCTCTAGAAATTCATTAGTTGTACAATATCCTCATCCTATAATAAATCATCCACCACTCTTTTCATATTGGTAAGAAACAATGGCACATGTGCTTAAATTCGACAATAATGTTCTCACACCCTCAACTGAGATTCCCATAGTTTTACAACATTGGTTTACTGAGCTGGAAAAACCTTATATATTGGAAAGAATTTTTCAAGTAAAGATGCATTAAAAAGAATAGTAAATATATTTTACATTGAGAGGCATTGTAGATATATAGTTCATGAATCTGGTCATAGAAAATATATCATACGGTATAAGAAGTATGGTGATGATTGTAGATTCAGCTTGACTGTGATTTTGACCATTTCATTTGGAGGTTGGAGAATCTTGAGGATTGAGGCGGCTCATACTTGCGTTCAGCCAAGCCTAACACAAGATCATACCTCATTGGATGTAGAATTTGGATCATCCATTTTCTTTGGGATGATTATGACATGCCAAGATGTCTTGATATCCCTTTTTCAAGAGAGTGTACAAAAGAAGCTCGTTTATAAGATTTCCTGTAGTAAGGCTTGGATAGAGAAACTAATGGAAATTGTAATGGTCTATGGTGATTGGGATGACTCGTATCAGGTGTTGCCACAATTTCTAGCCATACTGAGGCACCATAACCAAGTTGTCTTCCATATTGATACAAACTAACATGTGTCTCAATATATCTGACTATATCCATCTCTTGTTCAATTACATCGGTTATTCTGGGCATTCCCCCCTGTATCTCTGCATTTCGTTTTATAAAATACTTCATTCAGATTTATGTAACTTTTCTATATGTAAAACACAAGGTTTTATTGTTGATTGAGCCAACCCAAGATAGAAACCGTTTACCTTTTCTTATTACCTTTTCCATTGTAGAAAAATAAAATTATGAATCATGGTGTTGGTTTTTTTCATATATCAAAAACCATTTCACAAACATTTAGAGTGTTTGTTTGATATCTGATTGGAATTTGTAAAATAACGAGGTAATCAATGCGGATCTTGATACATGGAGATAACCAAATTCACCTCACTGGTTCTGCATTTGACACATTTCATGCAATGTAAAAATAAAATTCCACAACTAACTGATGAAGAAGGAAATCACGAGGCTTGATACACATTATCTTTTTTATTTTTTACTATTTAAACATAAAGATGAAATATATTTATATGAAATTGCATCTCTTCTATGTGGCATATGAGTTGGATCAACGGTAGTATGAAGAACATTTCAAACAAATCCGCAAGTATAATCAAGAATTTTATGATTATATTATGCATATTCCAAATGAAAAATGGACATTGGTATATGATGGGGGGTAGAGGTACGGACACATGACCACAAATATTGTGGAGTGACTCAATGGTGTCTTCATAGGTATTTTCAAGTTAACTATAACTAACCTAGTTCTAGAGACATTATATCATTAAATTAAGTACTTTGTTGATAGAAAAAACTAGCATCAGATGTAATTTATCAGGGGCTAAGATACGGAAGGCACTTTCAATGAGAGATTGAAAAGAATATTGAAGAATATTTTGGTTATCATGTTAGTATTTTTTTTTTGAAAAGACTCTCAATTTGATGTTTAAGATCATTCATACATCATCAAAAATAGAATTGGTGAAAAAATTATGGTATTACTGGAAATGGGGCTATGTCAATGTGGAAACATTCAGGCCTTATGGTTTCCATGGGCACACGCCATCACAACATGTGCCTCTGTGAACATATCATGGGAAGCATATGTTGATCTAGGGTACTAGATGGAAACCATTGATAACTGTTAAACTACACCATTGATGCCTATTGGGGAGTTTTGTTATTTTTCAATGCCTGAAGGACAATCGATAGTGATACCTAACATCTACCGGTTGCATCCCCATGGGAGATCGGAATCCAGCATGATGTGGAATGAGATGGATTGGCCTCAAGAATAAGGGCAGAGTTTGAGATGCACTATATGTCATAAAGAAGGTCATAACTGGATATTATTACCTAACATTTTTGGGTCGAGTTCAGACACTCATCCACAATAATGTATTGTCTTCATTGTGATATTCTCATATTGTAAATTATATGTTGTTATCTCTTATTTTTACCTCAGTTTCCTAAACCCCAAAACCTAAAAGTTGAACACTAAACCTAAAAACATATTACCTATAATATATTCTCAAAATTCAAAACCCTAAACCTTAAAACCCAAACTGTACCATTAAATTCATAAACCCAAACCCCAAATCCGAACCAAAAAATCGTAAAACCTAGACCCAAAATACTATATTTGAAAACCTAATACTTAAACAATAAAACCTAAATGTTGATCCCTAAACATGGAAACCAATTACTTATAACCTAATATCAAAATAATAAACCCAAAACCATAAAAACTAAACCCTAAACATGAAATCATAAACCTAAACCCAAAAACCTTACAAAAAATCCAAAAACCTAGACCCAAAAACCAATATCTGAAACACTAATATCTAAACCCTAAAACCTAAAAGATGAACTCTAAAACCAATAACATCTTCCCTTTAACTTAGTTTTCAAAACATTATGTGACTGATTTTCTAATATAATTTTATATAATGAAATAATAGTATCATATATTATGGTATAGGAAGATGTTATAAAATTTCAGTATAATAAGCATTATATGATCAACCATCTTTGTCAATATTCGTTACACTATCATAATCATGATTAGAAAATATTTTCGACGTATAGTGTATTGTTTTACCTATGTGTACTACTACGAGGAGGTTATACAAACCGAGAAAGGATCTTGTTATAGTACACAACCAACAACAGAGGTTAGTACATATAATTTTGTACAAATAATTGAACATCAATAAAGATGTTTTGGAAAAATGAACCATGGCGCAGGAGGAATAGTGATAATGATAGCGATGATGGAATGATTTTACATCATCACCGTCATCATTTTCACTATTACTCTTATAATGTGGTTCATTTAACACAAATTCTTTCTTGAATTTCAACTAGTGTTACTTAATGAGATGTATATGTGAGAAAATAATTTTAAAACATTCCATCACGTGGACAGTCATACATAAATTACAAAGCACACCATTTTCAAATAAACATTTATATAAAAACGAAAAACTGTTTATATATATAAATATATATAACCATATCTTACAAAACACCATTTTCTAGGTAAAATCATATCTTAACAACACATTAGTAATATTCTCTAAAATACATGAAGACATGCACCATTCTTTTAGTAAAAATAACTTCATAAAATATTGTGAATAAACATGGCATGTCTTACATTATACAAGTCATAACATTCTACTGACCATAACATTATATTTACGTTTTACACTTACAACTCATTTCATTTATTTATATACATATGGATGATACCATACTACTCACTCAGCAGGATATGCATGTTTCTTAGGTCATATTAGATGGTGACGAGGATCGATCAATCAGGGTGCGTCGAGAGCCCCATTTTCATCCCAGGGTGCCTCCACATGCTATTAGACCATACTTGCACCGCGTTGGCTTCTATGGAATTATTGTATTATATTTTACATTTTTTGCCCACCACCTACATGTTTCCCAATGGAGAGGTGGAGACAAGAGACACACACGTTCCACCTACCCGAGGAAGAGATGACCATCACCCACCAGAATGTAGTAGTGCTTATTGGACTTCTTATCCAGTGGAAGCTATTATTGAACCCACTCGTGCATCTTATCTAGACATTGCTCAGTGATAGTTAGGTGTTGACATTATGTCTGATCGTAGGGATACATATGGAGCGTTGATATTTGTTCCTTGGTTGGAGGCTCAGATTTCACATTTACCTCATGATGTTGACGAGCAAGATGTCACGCATTATGCTTGTGCATATATATTATAGATCACTAAAGTGACCATGTCTACTGATCACTCGGGAATGCATGTGCATATGATGTATCTACCTATACTAGAGGAATTTGATCATCTTGGGATGAACATTTGGGGATCAGTCTTCTTAGCATACACGTATAGAGCATTTTTCATGTTATCCCATAGGGACCACACAGGACTCGACGGATGCATCATCCTTCATCAGATGTGGGCATGGGAGAGCATCCCCTCATTCCACCCAAAGCTTTATGGTCCTCTGATTGTGATGGAGTTGTTGCATGACACTCCACATAAAAGATGGTATGATCACATATTTATATTGGTTTTTGATGGTACTAGGAGTTATTGAATTTAATTTCTCATTATTTTTCATTATAGATGTTCTATTTTACATGTGGTATTAAAGACAGAGTTTTAACACAGTTCCAAGAAAACATTTGGGCGTATATCAGCTCAAGTTGGAATTTCTCTTACGTGAACAAGTATGTATATACAATCTATCACTGTCTAACAAATTTCATAATAGCATCAATTTTGGTTATTAGTAAGGAGCCTTTTTGAAAAAGGTCACATGTCATTTCAAATTTCATGGCTTCCATACTGAACTATTATGGACCAGTTGCCACTATACTACACTATTAGGCTTGAGGATTCTGTGTCTATAGTTCCCCTCATTCACATAAATATTATTGAGTGGTAGCAGTCTGATAGAGTCATGCGCCAATTTTGTTGTGCTAATCTGATTCAATTACCACTGAGATGGACAGAGAAGCTTCATGTGGTGAAGCTGACAGGGGTGCAGGATGAGGACTGGAGCTTAGTACATGTCTTTTTTCTTGACTACTAGTGCTAATGTGGAAGATTTTGTATCCATGGTGTACCTACAAATCGATTATTTATTTTAGAGTAGGTCAAGTATGAGCCATGATATAGACTGAAGTCTATATTCTAACTTACCCAATATAGTAGAAAGATTCACAAGATTATAAGTCAATAAATTTCCATTAGTTTGTTTATTGAACTATTTTCTAATTTATTTTGAACCTATTTATAAGGCACTCAATTAGAGAATCTTGTTCGCATGAGTGATGAAGAGGATGAGGAGGTCTTTAGCTGGGTAGCAGTCCATGCTGAAGTGCTAGAGTTGATGTCATCTTATCATGCACTTTCTGAGAGCATCTCCGAGAGTTCAGCCCAGGGAGAGGAGGTTCTTACCCCAGTGGAACATCCTAAAGTAGTTGTTTGTTCTATGGAGCCATGATGACGATGAAGTAGACAGTGTCGTGCTTCACGTGAGGCCTCACCTCTTCTAAAGGTAGAGGTCAGCCCTCTAGTAGTCCAACCTCAGTCGATTGAGGATGTGCCTCAGGTGGCAGGAGATCCATATTTATTGACAAGATATTCACAGTTCTCTCCATCTTACTGTCCAGATCCATCACAGCCTTGAGGTCCAGATCCATCATAGCCTTGGGGTCCAGATCCATCGCAGCCTTAGGTATAAATCCATCGGAGGTTTGGTTTCCCACTACGATGATGGTAGGTCCTTCTACCACCCTATTGGGAGAAGGATCAGGAGTGCATTGCGACATATAGTTGAAAAATCCTCCCACTAACACACAGATGGAGGATGTGATAGTCAACATTCCAGTGCCTAAGGATCAGCCCTTTCTAGGTCATCAGACTCCACAGTGAACTCGAAGCAGATGTCCCACTTATAGACCACCATGAGGGATGGAATCTACTCGCTATAGACATATACATTGATTGTACATGATCATTTATATGTTTCATATCTATTGAAATGAATATACTATTATTAATATTAGCCATTCTTATATGTTTATCCAATTTTTCAATTTTCATTAGTATTTTTTTCACAGTTTATATTTGACAGCTTTCAAAGTTGACTGCTTGAAATATAAGAGTAATTATTAAATTTTATGTAAATAAATTTAAAAGCTTATAAAATATACAGTATAAAAACAATGTTAATAAAATTTAAAATATATACTAAATATCTAAAAGGTTATTGAAAATAACGAGTTTCATAAATAAAATAAATAAATGAAAATGAATGGAATGTAAGAAAGGTTACTCAGAAATGAGAGAGAAAAGAAAGAATATTGAGGAGGATCTAAAGATACCTATATTACATTGATAGACTATAAATTTTAAATTATAAGACCCATATAAATAAAAATTAAAACTTTTACTATTTATTATATGTTTAATCATTGTTTAAATATTTATTTATATTGGTATAATAGTTTATATTTTATAAGATAGTAAATTCATGTATTTGAAATATTGTTAAGTTTCAAGTTGGTGGATTAAAAAGCTTATAAATTATTTTTTTCATTGAAATTTTTTAATATATTTTTTTATTTTCAACTGTTTCTTATACTTTTAATCAATGTTTATGTTTTCATTTATATTGGTCTAATAGTTTATATTTTATACGCAAGAAAAGTCATGTACTTGAAATATTTTCATGTTACAAGTTAATAGATTAGAAAGATTAAAAATTATATTTCATCAACATTTTTATGAAATTATTTTTATTCTAAACTACTTCTTATCTGTTTAATCAATATTTAAATTTACATTTATATTTTATAGGCTAGAAAAGTCACATACTTGAAACATTTTTAAGTTTCATGTTGGTGGATTAGAAATCTTATAAATTATTTTTCATCAACATTTTAAATAAATTATTATTTTTTCAACTATTTATTATATGTTTAATCCATTTTTAAATTTTCATTTATATTGGTCTTATAGTTTATATTTTATAGGTTACCAAAGTCATGTACTTTAAATTTTTTTAAGTTTCAAGTTGGTGGATTAGAAATCTTATAAATTATTTTTCATCAATTTTATTTATAAATTATTTTTATTTTCGACTATTTATTATATTTTTAATTTATTTTTAAAATTTCATTTATATTGGTCTTATAGTTTATATTTTATAGCCTAGAAAAGTCACATATTTGAGACATTTTGAAGTTTTAATTTGGTGGATTAGAAAGCTTATAAATTATTTTTCATCAACATTTTTTGAGAAATTATTTTTATTTTTGACTTTTTCTTATATTTTTAAACAACTTTTAAATTTTCATTTATATTGGTCTTACAGTTTATATTTTATAGGCTAGCAAAGTCACATACTTGAAATATTTTTATGTTTCAAGTTTTTGGATTAGAATAATTATAAATTATATTTCATCAACATTTTTAGGTATATATTTTTATTTTCCACTACTTTGTATATGTTTAATTCATGTTTTAATTTTTATTTATATTTTTCTTCTAATTTATATTTTATAGGATAGTAAAATCACATACTTGAAACATTTTTTAATTTTCAAGTATTTTGATTAAAAATATTATAAATTTTTTTTCATCCACAGTTTTTAACAAATTATTATTATTTTCGACGAATTATTATATGTTTAATCAACATTTTAAATTTTCATTTATATTGGTCTTATAATTTATATTTTATCGGCTACCAATGTCATGAATTTGAATCATTTTTTTGTTTCAATTTTTAGATTAGAAATCTTGTCAATTATTTTCAATCAACAGTTTTTTTAAAAATTTATTATTTTCAACTACTTCTATATTTAATTCGTGTTTTAATTTTTATTTATATTGGTATTATCATTTATATTTTATTGGATAGAAAAGTCATGTACTTTTAACATTTTTATGTTTCAAGTAGGTAGATTAGAAAGCTTAAAAATTATTCTTCTTCAACATATTTTAAGAAAATCTATTTATTTTGGACAAATTCTTATATGATTAATCAATGTTTATATTTTTATTTATATTGGTCATATAATTTATATTTTATAGGCAACTAAAGACTTGTAAATGAAAGAAATTTATGTTTCAAGTTGGTGGATTAGAAACCTTATCAATTATTTTTCATCATCATTTTTTAAGAAATTTTTTTATTTGATACTATTTCTTCTGTTTTTAATTCATGTTTTAATTTTCATTTATATTGGTCTTATAATTTATATTTTATTGGCTATAAAATTCATGTACTTGAAACATTTTAAAGTTTCAAGTAGGTGGATTAGAAAGCTTATAAATTATTTTTCGTCAACATTTTTTAAGAAATTATTTTTATTTTAGAGTACTTATATATTTAATCAGTGTTTAAATGTTAATTTATATTGGTCTTATAATTTATATTTTATATGCTACCAATGTCACGTACTTGAAACATTTTTATGTTTCATGTTAGTGGATTATAAAGCTTATCAGTTATTTTTCATCAACAATTTTTAAGAAATTGTTTTTATTTTCGACTACTTCTTATATGTTTAATCCATCTTTTAATTTTCATTTATATTGGTCTTCTAATTTATATTTTGTAAGAATACAATGTCACGTATTTTATGAAAAGATAAATTGTACTAAAACATATATATATATATATATATATATATAAACATAACAAAATAAAAATTAAATATTAAATATTTATATATTTAAAAAAGAATATTTAAAATAGATTTTTTTTAGGGGAAAGGCGGTGGCGGCGATGCTGCTTTAAGGAACATTTAAAAAAATAACCTAATAATTTAAAAACAAAAATTGTAAACACATTTTAAAAAAATGGGTTTAGATCATACGATGTGTGTCTCTAATCTGAACAGAAAATCCTTATTCATTATTCAAGACTCCCGTGAGGACTTTATTAAAGATTGGTTGAGAATCCCTAGATTTCTCAACCGTTGGATAATTTGTCTCTCCCGCTAGTTGATAGAGGTTCATGAAGGCCGGGAATTCCCTATATTGGTAGTGTGGATCAATCTCCCTAGAGTCCTTCTACCATTTCACAACCCAACATTTCACGAGAAAGTAGGGAGTTTTCTTGCTGAATTTCTATCCATTGATGAATGATCTCTAAATATACAAGAATCCTTGAGGGCTCATATTTTTGTCGCCCTAGACCTATATTATCCTCCTATATATTCTATCCTTCATTAGGTTGAAGAAGAGATAGATTGGAGGAAATATCTCATTTATCCTTTACCACTGCTGTTCTATAGCTCCTATCATCTCTATGGTCGCACATTATCAGATTGTAGAAAACAATTATCACATCAGCCGACTTTGTGTTAGTCACATCCATCTCCCAAAGGTTCATCTCTGTATCATACTATAGGTAAATCTCATTTTTCTGATCGTGTGTCTTGAGTGAATGTTATAGAAAACATTTCTTCTTCTAATCTGCTATTAGAATACCTCCATTTATCCTTAGTTTCGACTCAACAGGTAGTTTTTTACCCTAGTTATTGAATGGTTATCATGCCCTACATTATAATTTTTTTACTAGTTTCTCTAGATTTCAAGATCCCATCCATCCCTCATCGTCTTGATATGTCAAGCTCCAATGGGAAAGAACTTTTTTGCTCTGACCATTCTCATTATTCTTCTCACATCCGAGACCCCGATACTTTGACAAGTTACGCTCCTCAAACTTTGAACAGATTCAATGCATTATGTCATGTGAAGGAAATCTCACCTCTTTTATATTTGATCAATATAGATGCTTTAGAAAAGTCTCAAGTGTTAATGGATTAACCACAGACTCCCGACATTCCCACTTCTCTTTATAGCGGAGTGTGCACCCAATCTTGTTCTAAGAGGATGTTCTCCTATTCCAGTTCTCATTCCAAGAGGCAACATGTGCTTACATACACCTATTTATAATAGTACAAGGGAATACCAAAACATTATATTCCTTCAATGAAAATAAATGGATGTGGATTCTTGGGAAAAACACGCATGGAAGGAAAAATTTGGGCTTCTTGATGTGTCAGTTTTTTGGTTTTCAATTCCAACACTACCCTTCAAACCAAAACTGACTTCATTCCAAGAATTGTTCTATGTTATTTTAATACATATGTCAGTAATGATTTTGAGAAAATATCTTCCACCTATTCTTTAGTATGATAATATTCCAATTTTATCATTTTCTGCTTCACATGATCTTTCAGAAAATGGAATCTGGTATCGATAAGTTTTCTCCTTCCATACTGCACTGGATTTTTGGCAAGTTCAATTACTGACTTTTTATCCACATACATCATTTTAGATCTATCCTATGGATGTTTCATCTCCTTCATCGTATTTCTCAACCATATTCCTCCAAAAACAGTTGATGATGCTGCCATGTACTCTACTTCAAATGTGTACTAGGTGACCACACTTGGATCCGTTTAATTCCATGTGAAATTAGTCGATCCTAGAAACAATACATACCTATTGGTTCTTTTTATTTCATCTTGTTTGCCTCCCCAGTCACTTTCTGAGTATCCATATAGATTTTCTTCTTCATTGTATGCATAAAAAAACCAAAATCCATTGTTCCTTTAACCTAACTCATGATATGTTTTACCGCTAGTCAATGTGACTCATTTGGTACTTCCATGTACCTTCTTAGAATCTCAACACTGTAGAAAATATCAGGCCTTGTGATTGTGAAATACCTTAGGCTTCCAATCATATGCTCGAACAAAATCAATTTAATGTTTCTTCCTTCTCCATATTTTTTCAGTTTTAATCTTGTTGCTACAGGTGTGTTTACAGTATTGCAATTGGACATCTTGAATTTTTTGAGAAACTCCCTGACATACCTCCTCTAAGATATATAGATTTCGTCATGTTGTTGCCTTACCTCTATGACCATAAGGAAACACATGTGACCTCCATCGGTCATCTCAAACTCCTTGAACATGGCCTCAATAAATTCATCTAACATCGATCGGTTGTTCCCTGTAAACAGAAAATCATCAACATAAAAGCATGAAATAAGTATGTCACCACAACCATTCTTCTTAATGTAAAATGCATGCTCATATGGACATTGGGCGAATCCATTATCTCAAATATAGTTTTCTATTTGTGCATTCAAAGCACAAGGAGTCTACTTAAACCCATAAAGAGATTTCTTTATTCGGTACATTTTTCCTTCCTCCCCTTGCATAAAAAATCCTTCAGGATGGTCAACATAGACCTCTTCCTATAGAATTCCATTTAGGAATATAGACTTCACCTCTAGTTGGTAGATCATCCAACTGTGATGAAAAACAAGGGAGATAATAATCCTCACAGTGTTAAGGCGAGCAACAGGAGAGAATACTTCTTCATAGTATACCCCATACTTCTATTAGTACCCCTTTTCTATGAGCCTTTCCTTGTATCAATTGATTTCACCATCAGTATTTCTATTGATCATGTACACCCATTTGACACCAATGGTTTTTTGAATATTAGGAAGTGTGGTCAGCTCCCAAGTGTTATGTTTCCCTATGGAACTTATTTCTTCTTCAATATCCATTCTCCAACATTCTTCCCTCGTGGATTCCTAAATCTTGAAAGGATTATGATCTGCATATAGGGAAGAAATATTTACCTCTTCATTTTGCTCATAAATCTCACTTAAGATTTTTATTTTTATGGGCACCATGGGTGAGGATGAGCTCTCCAAATTTTGACTTGATGGAGTCCTTTCAGCAGTGATGGAATGTCCTCTTGGACTCCTGTGTACTTAAGATGTTCTCGAGGAAGGCATTGCTAGCATTTTCTCCTGATGATCATGCCTTTCTTTAGGATCTTATATTTTGACTAGAATCTTATTGTTTGATTCTTCATCATTCCATTTCCAAGCTTCTTCCTCACTAAAGACCACATCTCTACTCACCACTAATTTATTGTTTAGTGGATTGTAGGTCTTATTGGATTTGACTCTTCACTGTAGCTGATGAATATGCACTTTTCACCACGATCATCAAGATTCATTCTTCTCACTTATGGAACTTGAGCATAGGAAACACCGCAAAAGATTATTTGGTGCGCTATGCTCAGTTTTTATCCAATTCATGCCTCTTGTAGTGTCAAGTTTCTGATGCTCTTGGTTGGAAACCGATTGACGTGATAGGTAGTACATGCCACTGCTTCTTCCCAAAAGTTCATTGGTAGGCCTTTCTCCTTCAGCATGGTCCTCATCATGTAAATGATGGTGTGGTTCTTCCTTTCTGCAATTTCATTCTATTTTGGCATGTAGGAAGTAGTATATTGTTTCTTGATTCCTTGTTCCCTACAAAAATCATGAAATGCATTTGAAGTGTATTCTCCACCTTTTTCAGATCTGAGTGCATTGATTCTATAACCCCTTTCACCTTCAACATGAGCTTTGAACATTTTAATGAGTCTCAAATGCAGAATATTTTTCATTGATGCAATACACCCAATGTTTCCTGCTAAAATCATCAATGAGGGTAATAAAATACCTATTACCTCCAAGTTAGGGTGTTTCATGTGGTCCGCAGATATCACTGTGAGCTAGTAAAGTGATTCATTTTCCCTTCTGGACACTTTACTTGATAAGGGAGTTCCTTTGTTGCTTGCCGAGTGTACATGCCTCACCCACATGATTTGTAACTTCAATAACTATAAATTCACGCACCATTTTTGATGAGGATAGACGTTTAAGCCCATTAAAATGTAGATGTCCAAAGTGCAGAGGCCATTTTCACGAGTCATTCTTCATGGCTCCCAAGAGACACTCCTCGTCCTTTGTATTGATATGCATTAGAAACATGCGATTCTTCACCATTTAGACTTGATCAACAAGTCTTGTGTGACAATCCCATATAGAAAAAGAATAATTCTCTAGGTGTATAACATGCCCCTTCTCAAAGAGTTGGCCAGGACTAATGATATATTTTTTTCATGTTTAGTACATATTACAAATTAGAGGTGTAATTTGGATCACCAGTCTTCTGATAGATTTTGATTTTACCTTTTCCAATCACAGGTACCTTTGATGAGTTTCCAAATCTCATGTTAGCACACACTTCTTCTGTGAGTTCCTCAAATAATTATTTGTTACCACTCCTATGGTTTCTTACACTAGTGTAGAGATACCACACATCGGGGCATTCACATGCATGTTCTTATGCAAAGAGGAGTGTGGTACCTTCTTTTTCATGATGATATGTTTCATCATAGTTGGATCTTAAACCATGATCCTCTATTCTCCAACAATCTGAAGCATAAAGGCCATATTTCTTATAGTTGTGGCATTGAATGTTATTTGCGTTTCTCTGACCATACATGAATCGACCTCCACCATTCCCTCTTCCATGAAAGCTAGTAGGATTTTGTTGTTTTTTTAGGGCTTGGATAATATCCACACCCTCTTCCTCTTTCTTGATGACTGCCTCATTATGTGATGCCATTCTTTTGTTATTGTAGAGTCAACATGGACTCTAAATCATAATCTATTGTTGAATCGGTATTCTTTTTCATCCATTACTCAAGCACTTGCAAAGACCCCATCAGTTATTCAATGGAAAGTTTCTCAAAATCCCTTGATTATTTTGTTTCCACAACCACATTCTCAAACATGGTTGTGATTGATCGAACTGATTTTTCAATAACTCGAATGTCCTCCACTTTTTCACCATTCCTTTTCAAATTGTTAACAATAACAATAAATCTTGAGAAATAATTAGAGATACTCTCACCTTATTCCATGTGCGCCACTTCAAACTCCACTATTAATGTTTGAAGATAAACCCTCTTCACTCGATCAACACCTTTGAAGATGGTGGAAAGTTTATCCCATGATTTCTTGCTTTATGTTGCTTCTACAATATTTTTGAACATTTATTCACCCAACCCTTCATAGAGGATGAACAATTATTTGTTGTCTTTCTTTCTTTGATTTTTGAATCCCGTATTTTCTTAATTTATAAAGTAAGATTTTTCCTTTTTTGAGGGTAAAATATACTTGTCAGTGACGATCTCTCATAATTCTTATGACCCGAATAACACATTCATTTGGATGCACCGCCTTTTGTAGTTGTCATAAGAAAACTTCGGAACATGCGGCTAGATTTCATCCATCTAAAAAAATAGTGGATCTTGGTAACTTCCCTCTAATAATAGTTTGCTGGCTATAAAATCTGAGAAATATGAGAGGAATAAAATTTTCACACAAAAAAATGATATTTCAAGAATTGTATTCCAAATATTTTTTCGGATTCCAATTGCATCAATTTATAGACCCAAAACAACACATAACATTTATGACAGTTACAGAGAAAGACCAAAACATTAAATTCATTCCAAGAAAATAAATGGACATGGATGCATATTTATGATGGTATAAAGGAAGACGAAGACATTAAATTTATTAAATGAAAATAAATGGACATAGACGCATGGGAAAAAAGTGCATGGAAGGAAAACTATGGGCTGCTTGATGCATTAGTTTTTTTTGAAATTCCAACAAAATAATGCTTTTATAAGATTGTAGACTTCTCTAAAAAGCATGAAATGTGGAATTTCTTGAATGAGGAGCCCATTAATCATCACATTTTTATCTTTTGGAAATCCTCTATCTTTGTGGATAAGATGGATGTATCTGATTAGTTCATTATGGTTAAATTTATCTGGGTAATGTGGTTTGCCTATTCTCCTATGTTTATGCTATGTGTGATCCTAGGTTAAGGATGGATCATTAGAGAGACCCAGAAACCTTGAACCTAGAGGACTCGACATGGTTGGTGGGTGGTGTCTTTAAAACTATCGTGGATTCATCGGAGAATAAAAGTGGTAGTCCGTTCTCACGGAAGGGTTGGATGGAGTTTTCATCCTTGATGGATCAGAAAGGTCTCATTTTATGGGTTTTATGGGTGAAAAGTACACTTGATGTAACAATAAGCACCAATATAATAGAATGTGGTGTAGGCTTGATCATTGCCTTGGAAACTATCAATCCATATATAGATTTTCAAATGTTTATTTCTACCAACTCGTTTGTGCAATTTTTGATCATTCACTTCTTATCATTAACATGAAGTTCAAAGATAGAAGTGGAGGTCATTTCTTTTTCTCCAAACAATGGGTAAAATAACCCATCTACAAAACAGTTGTTCATGACTCCTGGAATAATCCTATTCAAGGAAGAATTTGGAATGTATTTCATAGTATGTTGTGGATGATAAAGAATGACTTAACCAACTGGTCAAGTTCCCTCCCATATGTTTCCCAGAATCTGGATACCGTAAAAGATGAAATTAATCTCGTGGAATCCTATCAAGAAGAAACGTGGGATGATAATTTTTTATCTCCCTTTCATTAAAAAGGGGTGAATTATTTGATATGTTTCATGACCATTATATGACCCAATGTGAAAGAGATTTATGTACATGGATTAGTGAAGGGGACCACCATACTATGTTTTCCATACATGCTTGAAAGAAAAAATATCGGTGGAGTGTTATGAATATCTGGTTGGTGGATGGCTCATTCACAAGTGACCTATATGTGATTAGTAGTATGGTTATCACCCATTATAACTCTATTATCTGTAATACTAACCATTGAATGCAGAATGGGTACTATTGTGGTATGTTGTGCAGCGGAACAAAAAAACCAAACCACAATAACTCAAGATCAACCAGCCAGTGTAATTTCAATATTGCAGGAACCAGAACCAAATTGAGGAGTGAAGAAATAGTATATGGATATAGGTATTTAATATGCTTAAGGCCATTATGGGTCCTACTTTCATGGAAATAACACCACACCCACACACACCTTTTATTAATTTCTAAAAAACCCAAATTACAAGGGTAGCTGCAAGTTGTGAATATAGAAGGTTAAAAAATTAGTATGCAGCAAGAAAACCCTGAAAATCACAATAAATAAATCAGATCTGGGTTAAAAAACACTTATAACACTTAAAAAATGTCCGACCACCCAGATCTCTTCAATTAGGGCCACATCACGGATTATGATCCTTATCTCCGTACCAAAACCTCATCATGCAGCAAGTCAACGTCAAGAAGATTGACCCTCTTTAGTGAAAAAAAACATTGATTCTAAAGAGACCCTCGATGTAAAGAAGGTCTAATGCCAAGCAGGTCTGATGTGAAGTAGGCCTTCTGTAATAATCTCACGGATCTCGATTGGTCGAGGTCGGTGGTTATCAGGTTTGAACTCCTACGGCCAGCAACCACGGATTGGTAGCAGCCTGATCGAAAAATACAGAAATGATGTTACACTGTAAATAAACCTCGTATCCAGAGAGGCAACCACTGGATTGGGTGCCACCATGGCTAGAAATCACTCGATATTAATCTGAATGTGGATCTCTATTAAAAACCCCTTAATCATTGCTTCTCTCTCTCTCTCTCTCTAAACTTGAATCTTACTGAGTGTCAAAAAAATGAGAGCCAAGTGCAGGGGTGATGAAACACCTTTCCAAAAGTCAAACTTCTTAACCGTCTACCCAATCCCAGGCTGCTATGATTAAGAAAAAAACTGTAAAATTGAACATAAGCTTTGGTTCGAACGGATTTCCCAAAATAAGAAAACTGGGTTTCCAACCAATCTCACTCAAACTAGCGGCCCAAGTATCTAGCATGGAAAATATATATCCAACATAATAAATTTCATAAGGCATGGGTATCAATTTAAAACTAAAAATAAGAATATACAAAACATATTAAACAAATTTAATATGAAAAAAAATTAAGAAAACAATAATTCCCAAATCTCCACATTTTTAATTAAATTTGTGATGTTCTTGAACCAAACCTATGAATTGAATCAGAAAATCAATCTATACAAACTAAGAAAAGCAAAGAAGACCATAACCAATTCTAGTCAAACTATACATTGCTTATGACCAACATGTGTATCAATGAGATACACATTTTCCCTCATCAATTCAATCTTAGATATTACTTAAACAAACATAGAATTAAAACCACTAAACATAAATTCATAAAACTGAACTTACCTTCACATACCTGAGCCGACCTCTAAGACAATTCTAGCACGGAAGTCCCAAACTGCTAACTAGTACATGCACATTAGCAGCAAACACAGTAGTACCAATTCTCAATGCATAATAGCAAAACAAGGTTTGAATAAAAACTCAATAGTTCATATGAAAATAACATCATCAATGAAAATAGCTCATGCAAATGAAAATAAACAGGTAGAGAAATAGAATTTAAGAAAGAAAAAAATTATCTCCATCATGATCTACAACAGATCCAGAATACTCTCCACCTAAAAAAGAAGACACTACCTAGAACCGTGCAAGAGGGGAAGAAACCTCCTAACCACAACTGATGTATAACCAATACAACCCCGATCCTAGAACCAACTCATAACCATGAGGAAACAAATCCATCATGAAAGGGAAACCCGCTACCGACCTAGGAAAAAACATCATAGTCAAGCCCACCCGTGACATCAATCAACTTATTCCCAAGTACCCATCCAATGTAGAGAAAGAGATACCAAAAGCACTCTCCTCATGAAATATGTTGATCATCCAGACGCCTATCGTGATCTTCTTCTCTTAACAACTACCCAATGATATACAGTCCTCACACCCGGATACATGTCGATATGCCTAACACACATAGGACACAAATAAGGAAATAAACCGAGAGTTGGACCCACAACCTTTCCCCCTACAGCACAATAGATACACTATAGAAGAAAAATGTTGTTGAAACCTGGCTCAACTTTATTAGATTGAGCCCCATCACCCCTTGATACATTCCTTTTAAGAAAATCCCTTTTAAAGTGTCTTGGTTTCCCACACTGATAGTACTTTGGTGTCTTAAACTAACATGCACCTTTATTTTTACCCTTATCACTTTTTTCCCTTGTCCCCTATCATTTGTTCTACCCATGGAATTGAGTCCCTCTCCCTGTGATCCTAACCAATTCTTGGCCTGCAAATATTTTGAAAGAAGAGCTGATATAACCTCTTCTAGGGTCAATGAGTTTTTACCATACATTTTAGTCTCTACCAAAGAACTATAACTATTGTCAAGAGAAATTAAGAGGATCCTCTCATGATCCTCATCATCAACTACTACATTTATATTGGAAAGATCTAGTATGATTTTATTAAAATCATCAAGATATGATTTGATAGAACTTCCAGATTTCATATTAAAAGTAAACATGAAAAGCTTTCTATACAGTCTATTAACTAATGAAGCAGTCACATAAAATTTCTATAATTTTAACCAAAGGCCAACAACAATGGAATCAAAAGCAACCTCTCTAAGGACCTTATCTCCCAGGGAATGCAAAGGGAGATATAGGATTTAGTAGGCACATCAAGGGGGACTTCTTGGTATTATACGACGTTCTAACTAGTTTGATTAACAGTATTAATGGTTTTCTTAGGCCCATATAGGGAATCAATTGTGCCATGTTGTATGAGAAAGGCTCTCATTTTAATTCTACACAAAAAGAAATATTTTCTCCATTGAATTTTTCAATTTTGTATCGCATTGTAGTCATGTTTATATGAATAAAATGATTTCTATTAACAAATAAAAATCAATTTAAATAGGCAGAATTAAACAAAGATATAGAGGCAGAAAAAATGAAAGAAAACCTAAAGTATAGAGACCATATATTGAACACAAAAATCTAGCTTTAACAAAACTATAAACAGAATGATATCAAGGTAGATTGAAGGAAACACTATCCAAAGGAAAATAAGGTATAATACCGAAATTAAAACAACACAACAGCCAAGAAGGCTCTGATACCACTTTTAGTGGTATGTTGGGGTAGTGGAATAAAAAAACCAAAACACAATAACAAAAAATCTACCTGGTAGTGTAATTTATATATTGTACAAACTAGAACTGAATTGAAAATTTTAGAAATAGTAAATGCACATAAGTATTTAACATTCTTCGGACCCTTAGGGGTCCTACGTGCTGGGAAAGAACACCACACCCATGCACATATTTTATTAATTTCTCAAAAATGGAACCATATTACAAGGGAAACGACATGTAGTGAATAAATAAGGTTTAAAAATCAATATTCAGCAAGAAAACCATTCAAAATCACAACCAAGAAATTAGATCTAGGTTAGAAGACACATACAACATTGAAAAAACGTCTGACCTTTCAGATATCTTCGAGTATGGCCTCGTCGGTGATGTTGATCCTCGTCTCTGAACCAAAACCTCATAACGCAGTAAGACAACATCAAGAAAATTAACTCTCTTCAGTACAGTAACTCTTCGGTGGTTAAGAGACCCTCGATGCAAAGAAGGTCTGATGCAAAGCATGTCTTCTGTAATAATTTCACAGATCTCGACTTGTTGGGGTCATTGGTCACCAGATTTGAACTCCCATGACCAGAGTCCATAGATCTAGAGTATCCCAATCAGAAAATACTAAAATAAAGTCACACTGTCAGAAAACCTTAGATCTGGAGTGGACTACATCATATTTGGTTCCACCATGATTGTAAATCACCCAATCTTAATTTGAATGTAGATCTCTCATGGAAAAATCCCTTAATCGCTTCTTCTCTCTCTCTATCTCTAAACTTGAATCTAACTGAGTGTCAATAAAAATGGTAGCCATGTGTAGGGGTGATGAATCTCTCTGCCAAAATCTAAACTACTTAAAAGTTTTCCAAATCCAAGGCAGCCATGAAGAATCATCGAAACCCAAAAACTTAACAGAAAGTTTGGTTCAAATAGATTTCCCAAATAAGAAAACTGGGTTGCTAATAGGTCTTACTCAAACCGATGGCCCTAATATCTGGAATGGTAAATATATATCCAACATAATAAAATGCATAAATCATGGTATCAATTTAAATCTAAAAGGCAGAATATTCAAAACATATTAAACAAATTTAATATGAAAAATGAAATAAGAAAAAAAATAATTTACAGGTATTCTAGAGGTCAAGAAAACATTTTCAATTACATCTCATGTGTTGCTTCACCCTCGTAAAATGGTCTATTATAGTTTATTTTGGTGGAGGAGGAGGTGTGGCACATTATTAAATCTCTTTACTAGGAAATTTAACCAGGGATGGATGGATTCACAGGTTTATTTTATGTGAACTCATGGGATATCATCAAGGATGATCATGTGAAATGAATTCATGATTTATTTGGTTTGGGTTCTCTTCCCCAGGTTTCTTGTACAAATATTATGGTTTCAATTCCCAAAGTAAAATATCCCTCTTCTATCAAGAAATTAAAACCAATTAGAATGTGTAATCTTCCATACAAAGTTTTATCCTCCATCATCAATAATAGACTTTCCCTCTACCACAAATGGGTTTATTAAGAACAACATGGTTTTATTAAAGTCCTATCTATTCAAGGAGACATGGATATTTCTCAAGAGATGGTTGGAGACATTAAAAAAGATCAAGGGCACAAATATTATTATTAAAATAGATATGGACAAAGAATATGGGAAGTTGAAGTGGAACTCTATTCTCTGGCTAATGAAGCATATGTGTTTCTTAGAATGGGTTATGGATCTATTCTTTTGTTGTTATAGCTCTCCTTGGATCATCATTATTTTCATAGGAAGACAATGTGGCCTTTTAAAATTAGTGATGGGTCTAAGAAAAGGAGATCCAATATTTTATATCATCTTCATCATGGTCTCGTATAATCTTAGTATATACATTGAATCCAAGATGCAACTTGAATTGTTATACGCCTTCCGATATAGAGCTCACTTAAATGGAGTGTCACAAATTCTATTTTCCAATGACATGGTCTTATTTATCAATGGTTTTAGATCTTCTATTACGGAATTTTATAACATCATGGAGGAATATTTTAAAGGGAGTCGATAAATTATCAACTGGGATAAAGTTTTTGTTTTTTTCTTCCTCATGCATGGATAGGTGATGGTAAAGAATTTAATCCATGCTTAGAATATATAGAGAGATATTTCCCATGATCTTCCAGGGGTAACTCTATCCTCTAGAAGAATTCATATCAGGAACATTGATGGAGTTTTTGAAAAAATTACCAACTGAATCACAAATTGTAAAAACGGGTTTCTTTCATTTGGTGGAAGGATCACTCTCTTAAACTGCGTCCTGACCTCTATTCCCATTCATATCCTAACTATTCTCATGGTGACTAAGTCTATTCTCAATAATATTAACAACCTTTCATAAACTATTATTTGGGACACCCGAGGGGATGTGAGATACCACTATTCCTCCAAGAAAAGGAATGCTATATTGGTTGATAATGTAGTCATCAATGTGAGGAATGTAACAGATTCAATAAATTTTCTTCAAGGAAAATTGTCTTGGGAGGTCATTTAAGGGTGATATATTCGAAGTCGTCTTATTACTGGGAAATGTAGAAACACTTGGAGAAAATCTTGGTGTCCTACCTAAATTTTATATAATTCTTTCCAAATTCATATTATAGCTCTTCAACAACACTCTTGTTGGATAATTGGGCATGGGGATATTAATTTTTTGGAAATAAATTGTGCTATTGAGGTGTTGGAATTTCTGAGATTCCCCATGCTAGAATTATCCTTCATGTAGGCCAGCCTTTACACCTCATTCATCCATTAAATTGTTAACCCCACTCAAAATAATCTATTTAATGATACCAGTATCGAGGATTTCTTGGATGAGTGTGTCTTCACAAGATCAACATCAGGTATCTTTTCTGATAAGTTTTTCAAAAACACTATTCCTTCAGCTCAATATAATGATGTATGGGGAGGTATTTTTTGGTGCCTGTTTATTCTGATGAAGTTATAATTTTTAATCCTGGTAATTTTAAATCAAGCATTACCCAATAATATGGAGGTCAAAAAATAAGGATATTTCTTTAGCTTCTTAGTGATTTTGTTGCATATCTGATAAAGAAGAATCTATAATGTTCTTAATTTTTAAAATTGGTTCGGTGAATAAGTTGTGAAGAGCCTTCTAATATATCTTGGATTTCTCAATGCAGGATGAGACATTCAATGATTTCCTTCAGTGTTGGTTCAGTGGGGTTGTAAGCAACAATCACGAGAAGATGGATCAGTATCAAATCGTGGTAGATGGTTGATGGTTTTTATAGGATACAATGAATAAGTCTTGATATTATGAAACCCATATATCTAGTACTACATCGTTGGTGAGAACCAAATATCTTGTGATGGATTTAGTGCACCTCGTGAAACACTGGAAGGAGGCTCTCTATTTATGATATTACAAGGATAATAGTTCTTCCACACCTTCTCTTCGGCCCATGTTGTTGGGTCACTTGGTTTGATGGAATCCCCCTAGGTTGCCTCAATCTTAATATACATGGTTCTTATAGTCATAGAGAGATGTGGGGGAAGGTGTTGTTCATGAGTCCACTGGTTCGATGATCATTGCCTTCAATTATTTCTATAGCAATGGTGTCTCACTCAGAGTGGACGTTAATGCCATTCTCCATGAACATTATTTATGTCTCTCCAAGAATAAGTCCTTGACAACAATAGATATAGACTCGGAGATCATTTGGGTCTCCCTTAAAGGAATCAATTCGTCCCTATGGCATATCATGTACTTCATCTGCAATTGCAAGCCACTTATCACCAGCAGGATTGAGCTTCACCACTTGTGGTGTGAAGAAAACTGTATGTCCGAATTTTGGGAATATATGTAATCTTATAAGGTCCATCTCATGGAATTAGATAGTATTGGTGTCCTTCCTTCAGTTAGTATGGACATTGTAACTGGGGATGATCTCGGTCTCGACTTTTATAGGCCCCCTTGATTTTTATCCTTTCTTCCCCCCCTCATTTCCTTTTTCTCTATTAACAAATATCTTTTTTGTGTTCCATAAATTAAAATATGATATACTAACATCACGGAATAAGTAAATAAATGTTTTTAAAATGATAAATTAAGTGTTGGTATTTTTCTGAAATGTAAGTGTTTATTTATAATTTTATTTTTAATATAATTATTTAAAATAAAATTTATTTTCCTAAAGTAGTTTCATCAATTAATATTTTGTTGCATTATAATTATATGATAATCTTATGAGACCATAATTAATTTTTTAAAGTGTCGTAAAATCTTTTATAACATTAAAATAAGTATTTTTGAATAAATGTTGATTTTATATTAGAATTAAATTTCTCAAATATAAAAAAATATTTTCATAAAATGGAGTCCATTTTTTGTAATATAAACATCAAAAAATGGTTAAGGTGAATTTTTTGTTTTTTTTCAAAAATAGTTTTTTTTTAATAGTGAAATACTATAATTTATGCTATTTAACCTTATAAGTTAAATATATGATTTTTTTAGTCATTTATAATGTTTGAACCTATTAGTTTGAACTCACATGCACTAGTTAATATACATAGTTACAAGAATCAACACTATTGATTGTCTAGATCCAAAATAATAAATAAATGAATAAAATAATAAAAAAAACCTTCCCCTCCCCTATAAATACCAACCCCATCACTCCTTCCCCTCAATACTGTAATACATGAATCTTCACTAAATTATTACTAATTAACTTCTCAGTTCTCTTCCCCACATTTGAGACCTACTTTTCTTACCAAAACACCAATTCCAAGTGTCTTAAAGAGGTTCCCAAGGAGACGATATTCAAGAGGTAAAATCCTCCTTCTTTCTCTTTTAATTTATTTTAATTTATTATTCTATCTTAATCTCCTCTATAAAATGTGGAATGGTAACTCCATTGTCATATATATACTGAAATTTTATTTTGATAATGGATTATCCCATATCAAATCGTATCTCCTCTAATTTTATTTTAAAAATAAAAACATCGTCCGTGATGTGTCGATTCACCGCCTTCGTGGATGTTGAGTTTTCATTTTCCCTTGCCATATTACATGGTGTTCATAAAACCATTATTATGGTTAGATAAGATTTAATATACATATTATAAGTGATATCATATTCTGTAACCAATATATGATCATAATATTAAATAAAATGACACAAGTTCATGATGGTCATAAAACCACCAAAATAAATTTAGGAATTTTCATCAACATTTTATCTAATGAATAATACTCATACCATATAACCAAATGATATATGGAAAAATTAAACATATAAAATTACATAAATCAAAATAATTTCAATTTTGAAGAATTTATTTCCATTTTACAATAACTCCTGTATTAATACTCAGGGGAACTGACCATAAAACCAGGAATTGAATGCTCCCAAAATAATGAAATTAAACATTATAAAGCATAAAAATGGAAATAAATTAACTTAATAAAATTATAATAAATCAAATATATGTTGAATAGGTTCTTAATTATGTAATTAATGAATCTAATTCGATTATCTAGGACATTAAGTACATGTGAAGAATACTTTTTGACATAAGGTAAGGGTTTCTCATCTCACTTTTACTTTTGTGAGATATATTACTTATTAAAACCTTATTTCTTATATGTGGTGTACATAATTCTCTTTAATATATCATATCCTGAATCTATTTATCATCATGGAATTAAATATTTCATTTGATGATCGTTAATTTTATGGGGCATACAGTTCGACTGATTACAAAGTGGTAACGTAATTTTGACCCCAATTTTCATTCGTTGGGTTAAACTTATACTCCAATGATTATTCCATGAGATGATTTTGTGATAAAAACATATGATTATCTTATATTGTATTTACACTTTTTTATAAGGATTTAAAATTGATACAGATAATCAATTCATTTGGTTAACACTCACACTATCTTTAAAAACCCCTATTTTAAATTATTTTTTTCAAAATATAAAATCAATGTTTTATTAAATTATATAGAATGAGTGGATTTTCCCTCTACTTAATGTCTTGAGGAATCCTTTACAATTTTAAAATTTTGTTCTCAAATAATTTTCTTTATTTTATAATTGGGCGTCTTTTTCAATAAACTATTTCAAAGTAAAGTGGTATTTCTCTTATGAATTTCATAATGATTTTATTAGAGTATTTTCATCTATGTCAAAACCCATTGTTGGATCGTATGATTAATTGATTTTAACCTATTATGATACCATCTACCTTGTTTTATTGAATTTTTTATGATTAGTTTTACCATGGATGTGCTATTTTGATAACATTCATCATATTACACTAGTTGGTTTATGATTATGTTTATTATTTTGGGAAATTTATTAACATTTAATATTATAGTTTTAATATGAATGTGTATGTTGATTATGTTTCACCCATTTCATATGAGAAATGAATTGAACTTAGTAACTGATGGGCGGGACCAGTTATAGCCCCTCGATGCATCAATTGGTCTAATGAGACAAACTAGTCTGGGTATTGGCTGGTGTCTTACCCGATTATGTATGGTGTCTTGGATAAAGCCTTGATGGTATGTTTATGATGTATTGAAATATACATTCCCTCATTATGAGATCAGTTATTGATAATCCACGTGATTATTTGACTAGTAGAACATCTATGGTTATGTTTCATTCTCATGTGATAATTTATATGGAATTACTTCATCATCTTGTATTCCAACCATATCATGTTCAAGATTATATTTTAATGACATGTGTTTTTAGTTATTCGCCTTTCATTATTATTTATTCTTATTTGTGATAGATTCCATTGTATTTTTACCCTTATTGATCATTTGAGCTCACTCGTTTCTCATTTTTTATTTTTTCCCCATGATGTCAAGACGTATATTATGATTGACACACTGGGATAATCTAGGAGAATATGGGTGTTTCCAACGGATTTGCTATGTTTTATTTCATTTCATGTTGTAATATAATACTTATGTTTGTGTCTAGTTTTCCAAAGTTACTAAACTATTCACATCTTTGGGATGTTATCAATTGTAGTTAGTACAAATGTAATAAAGTAAGCCATTGAGTTCGGGCTACTTGGGTCAGGGGATTTATAAACAGCCACTAATCCATTATATTAAAGGGGGTTTTAACCCCCTCTAATTTTTTAATTTCATTAAATAAAACTCATAAATTAGATTTAGTTTTTTGACAACCACTGCTAAATTTTAATTTAGTGGTGTTTTTCCCCAAACTGCCTTTAATTTATATAGATATTTAATTGAAAAAAATAGCAGGGGTTTTAACCCCCTATAATTTAATGCTCTTATATTAGAGGGGGTTTTAACCCCAAGTATTTTTTTTTCTTAAAAAATTCCAATTTTATAATATATATGTGTGCACGCATATAGGTGTGTGTGTGTGTGTGTGTCTGTACATATATTAAATAAAAACATTATATAAATTTATTTCTATATATTATAAAAATATATAGAAACATAAATTTTATTAATATTTAAAAAATTAATTATACATATAAAAAAATGTGTATATATATATATAAATGTTGGTATATATAATATAAATGTAATTATAAATATATTTATACAAATATGTAAAAATTATATATGGATTTATAAATACTATACATTTATATTATGATTTATGTTGTAAAAATATTATATTTAATACATTTTAATTGTATATTTATGTATAAAAACATTTATAATATATTATATATACAAATATATCTTATAAACAAAATTAAATATAAATATAAATACATATATTATAATAATATTATATATATTTTATTATAAATATTTTATTAAATAAAAATATATATATTAAATAATTATATTTAATATAGTTTAATACCATATTAATTATAAATTAATTTAGTAAATATTTATTGTTTAATTATTTTATATATATCCAATTATATGAATGTATTTAATTTTGTGTGCATATATATTTATATACATAATATAATATAAATATTTTATAATTAATTACATAAATAAATAATATAATTGTATTTAATATAATATATGTATAATATAAATCATAAAATAAATGTATAGTATTTATAAAACTAACTTATAATTTTTATATTTTAAAAAATAGTTGTAATAATAATAATAATATTATTATAATTATTATTATACACACACAAACATATATAATAGTATACAAAAATGTTTATATAAATATATATATTATAATTATATTATACATATATATATTATATAAATAAAAAAATATAAATATATTTGTAAATATATGTATAAAAATATATTTAAATATTTAAAAATAATTATTTATATTTATTATATATACACATATATGTATTTATGTATATAAAAATATTTTATAATATATATATTTAAATACACAACACACACACACACACATTTTCATATATTTTTGTATATAAATAAAATAATGAGTATTTTATAAACAAAAAACATGTCCCGTTCAGTGGGAGATTTATTTTGTTGTCCCTTTCAGAATGAGGGTTTGAAACCTAGTGGTCCCATTTTACTATGTGTTGGGTGTTCCTTGGACATGGGAGTAGAGGGGGGATGTGATCAGTAACCCATATACCCTTGTCCGACATCGTTTTCATGCATCGGGTGGCCTTCTCTTTATAAGAAAACCTAATCCTTTTATCCACCAAATATGTTTAAGGGCTCTGCTTCTGACCAACTGTCCTTGAGAAATCCCTATTTATTGTGTTCCCTGTATACTTATCTCATCCCTTTCTTAACAAGCCCATGATCCTGTATTTATCCCACTTAACAGCTTGGATGGCTTTCTCCCAAAAATCTTATGTCGAGATGGTCGTTGGGCTGGTGGTTCTATGACACCTAATTTAAAGAAATTTTAAAAAAACAAAAACATTAAGAGAGGTTTAAAAAACAATTAGGGGTGGTTCTAGAAACATCTAAATCAAAACACCCCTAAATTAGTTGTTTCTGAAATTTTTTAGATGGAAATATAGGGGGTCAACCCCCCCCCCCCTAATTTAACCACTACTAATTACCCACATTACTATACCAGCAGTTCATCAAATCCACTATTAACAATATAAGGTGTCCACATTATTAGAAGTTTCTCATAACCACCTCTAATGTGTTTTTAAGGTGTTATAATCCCATCTAATCAGAAAAATAACCCCCTTTAACAACTGTATTTTTTTATTGGGGTGAGTTGGTAATCACTATAGGTTTCATGCTTTTCTTTTCAAAAATAAACCGGATATATTATAATTTTAAATACATTTATAAAATAATAAATTCTATTTCATTTTGGTAACCAAACTCATAAAACCTTTTTCAATTTTAAAAACCACAAATTCTCTTTAGAAGTTCCATTATAAAACTAACATTGTAAATCCTTTTACAATTGGTAACCAAACTCATAAAAACATTTTTCAATTTTAAAAACCCCAAATTCTCTTTAGAAGTGCCATTATAAAACTAACATTGTAAATCCTTTTATAAAAAAAACCCAAGTAAACCATTCCCTATTTCTATTCCTATTTTTAGTTTATCTTTAAAAAAAAAATAGTAAGACCCATAATAATAAATATAGAACAATAATGAAATAAATAAATAAGTAGGGATAAATAACAATTATTGTTCATGAAAAGGTAAGAAAGGATGATAAATAGGGGAAATCCATTATAAAAACAACATCAATAATAAAAGAAATAATTGGAAGTGAATAGAATGAAACATAGTAATCATTATAGAAGGCATGGGAAATGATATCAGGCCTATTGGTTCCAAAGGTAATTAAGACTCTCTTTAAGGAACACTGGACCGACCTACATGAACCTAAAAACCATACCTCGAGGCCCCTTGAGGAAACATCTAAAACAGACCCTAACTAGTATCATTACTTAGACTATGGAAGAACCCATCCTTGTACCCACCTATCTATGGTCTCCCATGTTCTAAAAAATCGTCATATACATCATCATCAACAACCCTCAAGAAAGATCACATGTAAAGAACCAATCCTCTTTTGTTAAAACCACCTTAAAGGGTCACTTATAAAATAATAATTTTTCTAAATTTTATTTTATGAACATTTAATAAACTCGTTTTGTTTTAAAATAATCACATATCCATTTAAAAAACATATTGAAATAATACTTTAGAAAAACTAGATCAGACTTCAAGTTTAATCTCTAATTATTTCCTTTTAAAAAGTTATAAACATATTCAATTTCAAATATAATTTTATACACATTTCACAATGCACAAATTCACATATTCTCATGTGAATATATACATAATTCTATATATTTTTAAAAAAACTCATGAATATGTGCATAAATTCATACCATAAATAAAAATGTTCTCATCATTAATTATAGGTGAATCATGTACAGTAAAAACAAATAAATTTATTAAATTCATTAAAGTAGAGGAACCCAAAACATTCAACACTTAAATCACATTTTATTTAGTAATAAATATTTAAATGATTCCAAATGAATATCAAACACCCAAAATTGGTAAAAATATCAAAAAAAATTATTATTCAAAACCATATTTTCTTATTATGTACAGACCGAAATCAGAGCCAAATTCCCAAAACCCCCATTTGAAAATCATTTGAAATATCCTAAAAACATTAAATCAAACACACATTTAAATTCAATCAAGAAAAATAACATTTATATATTTAATTAAATCAATTTAAAATGCTTAATTATATTTTTTATATTATAGAACATCTAAATCATGAAATCCCCTCCTTAGAATGTGAATATATGATGTGAAACCTCAATAACAGAAAGTGGAAGGCTCCATGAGAATATCACACACCCTAGGAACACAGGGTGTATGATTTAAGAACTTGAAACCCCTTCTAGGTTTTGGATGAATTGCGGCACAACAAAGGGAGAGATAAAATTTTATGGGGAGGGAGGGAGGGAGAGGAAGGATGAGGATGAGAAGGGGAAGAGGATTAACTTGATATATTTCCCCTTAAATTACCTGAGAAATCATCAGAAGTGGGAGGCTAGAGGGAGGTGTGCCTTAGTGCCACCGTACTTTGCGTGAAATGGGTAAGAGTCCAGTTTGGAAATTTTTTAGTTTTCAAGTCACCAATGGTTTGGCTGCATGTTTATCCAAATTAATAACATCTTAATGGAAATTTCTAGGTACTGCACATGGTTAGATCAAATGATTTTGGAAACCTTAAAACAATTATGAAAAAGGTTTTTTAAATAAAAAAACCTAATTTTAATCGGCTCCCCATGGTTTGTACTAATTGTGAAACAAACAAAAAATTTAAAATTAATATATCTAATATTAAAATGAATGACCCCGAAAGGCCTTATAAAAATTAAAATGAATAAAAAAATATATTTAATTATTTATAAAATTAAAATTTCTGGGTTTCACAATGATTCCCATGATACCACTTCACTTGAAATAGAGGAATGACCTTTTGTCATAGCACTTCTACTTCTAGTTGACAATACATATTGGATGATTCATATTGAAAAAATATACCTCTATATCAATATCATATTATCTAATCACATGTGAAGGATTAATAATATACCTCCCTATATAGGATATATGAAATTTAATATGCACAACGTTGAAATTTTGAGGAAAATAATGATGGTAAGACACTTCTCTAACTTGACCCAGTGTCTCAAAATGTTTTATATAACATGTATTTATCTTACCCTATTTTTCCAATCATTGATAACCTAACCTTGTTGATATTCAAATAAAAATATTCCTACCCAATAAAAATTCGAAGGGTCTCCTTCATTGAACCACATGGTGTTTTTGGAGATTTTAAAACACCATATGCAACATCTGGATCATTTTTACATCCTCAATAATCACCTAGAAAAAACTATGTCTGATCACAAAATATTTTCCTATGTATTTCTAAAATAATGTAGAATAAAATAATCTCCCATATAAAGCCTCAAAGGGTGATATTTGAATAGAATACTAATGGATTTTTTTTATGATAATTCATCAAAAGAGATGCAAGTATCCCAAGAGACACTAAAATCATGAATGCATGCTCAAATAATATCCTCCAAAATACAAATGGTCTGCTTAAACCTTCTATCCATATGTGAGTGAAAAGTAGTACCTAACATTACTTATGAGACTAAATACCTTTACAATCCCTGCGGGAACCTAGATGTGAACCTAGGATCCTTTCCAGTGATGATACTATCTAGGAGATGATGATTTTTTATTTCAAACATGATATTTAGGTTTCCAATCCCATAGATTGGGGAGGCTTATTTAATATGCATAAAAATGAGTTACCTCGGTCAGATGATCCATAATTATCGATATCATGTCCCCTAAACTCATGATTCTTTAAAATTGTAGGTTTTGAGCATAGAATAATCTCCTTAGTGGGTGAATAATCATAAAAGTTTCGTCAATTCATTTGATCATTCACAATATTTTCCATGGTGTGAAAACAAAGTCCAACAAAAAAAATTCCATCAAATATTGACCTAGAAGAAAACCAATAACTCATAGAGGATCTTTAGAGGTCAAAAATATAATTAATTAATTAATGATCATATGCAAAGGTTTACATTTTAATAGACCTTTCATCATAGATGTTTTTGATTGTCCAAAAATCCTTTTCTTGATTACCTTCGTTGCAATATAATGATCCAATTCTTGAAGCCCTAAATCATGTCAACCCTTAAATAATATTATAATCCTTAACAAACCCCCTAAATTATAAATTATTACTATTATTTAATTGAATTTTCTAACTCACACAATTATAAATATTATTTACCATCATAAAAATAAATATTCATCACTAGTCACAATCTTGGACCACTACAACTTGTCGACATGTATTGAATACCCAAATTAATAATTAATTAAACATTTCATTTACCAATAAAGTAAATATTTTATTCCAAAAATAGAAAATAAATATTTATTAAATATTCTTGTAACTAAAAAAATTGTTAATTATTGAATAAATTATTATTTATTACTTTTATAATATTAGAAATAAAAAATATTTGGTCTTGAGAATAATATTTATTATGATAATTAAATTTAAATTGAATTTAATTGAGATCAATAGATCCAATCAAAGATTTTTTTCTTACTGGAATTAGGGGGATTTATAATGTCCATGATTGGTGTCTAAAAAAAGGTTAAGACACCTAAGATAAATAACTTAATGTCACACTGTTGATAACCACATACGAACACTCATTGTGTAATATATTCCCCTTATCTCAATATATCATCAAGAAAGTTACACATTTGTGTCATGTACCTATATGATCAATACCCATTTCCTTAACTGTCTAAAATAAACATTTCATTACACCATGGCCATGAAATTTAATGTGACTATTTTATTCCAATAAAAGGATCAAGATATCAATTTCTCTAAATATGCAAGAGTTAAATCCTTCATTAATTTATCCATTAATAACATGTCATTCATGACGCACCCAATATACCCTAGTTACCATAAAAATATGTAATCATAGTTTTTCTTAGTGAATTTTAGTGTGAATGTCATAACATACATTAATGATAATATTAAATAATAAGGGCCATTACATGCATCCACAAATAGGAATATCCGAAAAAACAAAACCTGAAGAATTCCTACTAGAGGGTTTGTTCTTATAATCTGTCATCTTGGAGATTTCCATGTTTGGGGTTCATAAGAAGAATACTTATCCACATATAAGTACTCTCAAATAATAGTATACATAATTTGTGTCCTATCACAGAAAGTTATCCATCCATTGAACTATATTTAAGAATACTATTATGACACCTCAAGGTTCTCATCATAGTTGGAAAATTCTATGATATTTTTCAAGCAGTCATTACTTATAGGTTTTAACTTTCCCATACATGTTTTGTTCTATCTTTAATACCCATTTACAACCAACATAATTTTCATACACTGAAAGATCAACCAAAATGTATACTTGATTTTATTTTATCGAATCCATTTTATAATTCATGGTTTCATTCCACATAGAAACATATACTCCACTTACTAGTACCTTGTAGGTTAGAGGATCACTAATATCAACTAACAATGAGTGACCATCCTCAGTGATTAGAAAACCATTATGTTCTGGTTATCTAACCACTCTTGTACTCTTATATAGTACTTGTGTCTCTAGAACTTTTTCTTACATTATATGTTTTAGAGATGTTCTCCCTCTCATGGAATATGTATTTTTAAGACACTATTACCATTTTGAATGAGGGTTTGTATTAGTAATCTCCCCTTGTTTCCTTGGGGTATCTAATAAAGTTACACTTTATACCTTGGGGTGCAAGTTCATTACATGAAGAGGCCTTAACAGACACTTCATAACCCCACATATGAAAGTATGACAACATAAGTTTTATTTAATTCCATAATTTTTATGGTATACCATCTTCCACTTCATTTGGTACTTGGTTTAGTATTTGTGCTACAATTTTTAATGTATATCCCCATAAGTATAATAGAGAACTCACTTAACTCATCATTGATATTACTATTTTTTCAAGGTGAAGTTACTTAATTATCTTATACAATTACACTAAGGTGTATAAGGATAAGTGAGTTGAGATAGGATCCCAAAATCCCGTAAATAATCAATGAAGTCTTTATTAATATATTCTCCACCACGATCTAATCAGAATTTCCTAATCTTCTTTCCAATATGGTTATCAAATTAATTATTTTATTCCTTGAATCTCTCAATGTATTCAACTTATACCTCAATAAGTATACACATATATATATATATACTAAAATAATCATTAAAACTAATGAAGTATGAGTACCCACCCATTAATTCAACTAGAAATGGTCCACACAAATCAGAATGAACTACTTAAAGAATCAATTTTTCCCTTTCACCTTTTCCACTAAACGGAAATTTGGTAAATTTTAATCATAAACTTGTGTTACATAATTCTAGTGTTTTTAGTTTAAAATAATCTAAATATCCAAATTTGTGTAATTTTTTCAAATTCTTTTTGTTTACCTAACTTGGCTGATGATTCTATAGTTGATTGTGGTATGAGTCATGTGAAGAAGTTTTGCTATTGATTTTAATTACTTGCTTTGTATGATCCAAAACATAGAGATCATTATATAAATGTTTCTAACCATAAATAATTTTATATATAAATAATAAAAAACACTTATTCCAAAAATTGAACATAAATCCATTTGTATTAATTCTTGATATATAATTAATTATTTTGGTAACATATGGAACAATATAATAATGCTTCAAAACTAAAATCATTCTTATCGATAACATGAGGTGGTATTCCTTGGTTTCCACAATAGCTATTTTGGAATTTTTTTATTCTTATAGGTCAACCTCTCCTAAGTAAATAATTTTGAATCTACTTAGTTCATATATTTGAATACATATGTGAGAACCAAAAGTTGTATCTAATATCCAATTTTTAGAAAAATATAAATTGCACTTGATAAAAAATGCACTTTAAACTTCCCCTTAATTCTTTGGTAGGGTATAGTTTTTATTCTAGTGTACCTTATTTCCACATGAAAAATAGATAGCATCCTTCTCACCCCCCTTGATCTTTGCCTTTATGGAATGATATTTCTAACTAGCTTTGGGCTTATAGATCTTCACGTGACCTTTCTGTTTATACCCCATATGGACGGAAGGATTTTCATGATTCATCTCTTTATCTATTTGGAAAATAATATTTAGTAGATATATAATATGCATATCAATGTTTTTTATATTATGTTTTACAAAAAATAAGGATAAGCTCTGAGGGAGTGATGCAATAATGAGATCGTTGTGAAATTCATCAGATAGTTTAAACTATAAAACATCTAGGTTCTCAATGTGGAAAATGATCTAGACTATGTGAGCCCAAACTGGCACAACCTCTACATGTTTACTTTGAAAGAGTACCTTGGATATTTAAAACAACTCATATATTTCTCTCTCCTATAATAGACAATAGAGATCCTAGAGTATGATAAAATTATCTATGTTTTCATGAGACATCAATAGTTTACTAAAAATAGATAAAAGCATAAAATATTGATTTTTGATCATGTTGTTCAATATTTTTTCATATAAAATTAAATCTTCATCAATTTCCTAAATAGAAAGTGGACCACGTATTGAGGATTCTAGATCATAAGATTTCAGTTCACGACGCAACACAACCTAAAGGTGTTTGAAGCCTTCTAGAAGTTACTACTAGATTAGAGATGGTATTTCTCCAATATTGATCACATGGATAGTGTAGATGATGATATTTTTATTTATTATTAATTTTAGAAAATAATATTATTAGTAAATTTTGTGATTATAATTTATGACAAGAATAATTAATTTTATTAATTCTCCCTCTAATTTGTCAAGACCCAATAGCCTACACCATTAGACTCATAATGTCTTGATTCTAGGACATTATAGTGGTAAGGATCCATATTACCCTTAGAATAAACCCAATGAGGGTTAGTCAAGCTATTTGAAGGTATTTAGTAAGGAATATATTTTCTAACTATGGCTTGATACACCTTGATTAATTGAGTGGACTCCTCAATCCTGAAATCCTAACTTGGATTTCTTCATCACGTGCCTCCAAGTTACATCAAGTCTATCATGGAATACTTTTCTTGATGTTAGATGGTTAAGTCAACCCATAACCTTCATAAGAAATCCAAGATAAAAGTAAGGGTCCCAATGATGGTGGGTCAAACACTTTTTTATATGGATTACATTCCTAATAAATTAATTGAAGGCCAAGTATGACATAATATTTAGTTGAGATATTTTATTTATTATTCATAAAATTATTTTGTTTTATCATTTACATATATTTTTAACATTAATTGGATATTACATGATAGATTGAACCTACCTGATAAATAATTTATGTATATTCCATTTATTTAAATTTCATAATTTTATATTTATTTATTTATTTAGGTTATCAAATTCATTCATCCATATAATTAATCTATAAGACAAAAAATAAATGAATGACCCGATAATGAGCCTAGCTAATGCATAATGTAACACCACGAGATTTAACAGTATATTTCTTTTAAATATATTTCATATCTTCAATATATTACAATAAATTAAACCCCTATATTTTAAATGAAAACATTGGGTTTTATAGCATATATGACACACAACACTGAGCTTAAAAAACCCACAAAATATATTATTGAAATATGGCCATTATAACCAAACTATTGATTGGAGAGTCTGAATAAGATTAAATAATTTTTAATATATATATAAGGGTCTAAAAAATATATTTTTAATTATAAATTATTATAAAATAATCTCTAAACTTTTAATAAATATATTTTACTCTATAGAAAATAGGTTTCCTTCAAAAATGATTTTTAATGGTTTTTGTGTGAAAAGGTTAAAATTTTTATATTAATTTCTTCTAAATTTTATTTTATAAAATTAAAATAATTATTTAAATCAAAATATCAATATTAACTCAGGATAAATTTTTTTCATTTTTATTAAAATACTGATTTTTTAGTGAATAGTGAAAAATTCTGATTTTTTGTAAAATTATCATTTCTATTAATAAATTAAATAATTTAAAAGCCTAATTATTATTACATTATGATTTAAAAGTCAAATAAGTATTAATTTTTAATATTTAATTCAATTAAATATGTTTAAATAATCTATTTACTTTATTTTAATATAAGTTTATTTTTAGTCTTTTAAACACATTTTTTAAAAACTGTTTTAAAGTGTATTATGTTTTTCCATTTTAAGTAATTTAAATAAAACCTATTGAGGAATTATTTAAATTAAAGTTATTTATTATATGTCTATAAATATTAATTTAAATTCATATAATTATGATTACTTGTAAAATAGTTATTATAAGATCATATTATGTTGGAAAAATGAAATTCTTGAAAAACAATTTTTTCGATATGTTTGCGAGTTTAATTTTGAATTTATTTCTAGAAATTCTGTGAGTTGAATATTTTAAAATGTAATTAATATTTTTAAGAGAAATAATTAATATTATCTAATAATTTTAACTTAATTGTTTACAATAATAAATAGTGAAAATCGTAAAAGTTAATTTCCTTGATTAAGGTGAAAATGGGTTTATTGAGGGGTTAAACTAATAACATAAGGCTTGAAATGACATAAACATTGTCCAAAATATTATTTTATGTAAATATGTAGACCATATATAATACAAGATTTAATATTGTGACATTTTAGAGCCATTATTATTCTTAGAAATGTGGTTGTAATTCATTCTTTTCAGAAGCTCCAAGTGTGTCATCTCCCCCACTTATAAAAGGCCACCCCCTTTCCTCTACACATCACACTTAAAAATCCATTTGGTTCAAATAATCCCTAAAAAATACCTTCCTGAATTCCCAACCAACATCCTATATTCCTTGGTTTGATCATAAAGTCAAACTAAGAAGGCTTTTAGTGTGAACCTAAGGAAGTATTCTAAAGAAGAGGTAACAATCTTAAATAATTATTTTTATTTTATTTCATTTTCCACCGCTTTCAAAAAATATTAAATCATATATATATAATGAAACCAGTATATAAAATATAAAAATATGTAATTTTTTTAATTTAATAACCTATATCCATCTCCTATTCTAATAAATGGGAAATAAAATCATCAATCTTGTGTATGGAAGACTACCACCTTACAAACTAATATGACTCATTTCCCATTAACACCTATAATGTTAGGATATAATGATTACTTTAATATATATATATATATATAATATTTATCATATAATTATAATTATATAATTTTAATATCACATATACCTTCTTAATCTCTCTTTCTTTTAAAATATGATAACGTCGCTCGTGTGTACAACGGACTACCACCTCATGAAGCGATGTGATTTTTTTTCACATACGAATTACATAGATGGTAATAAAGATAAATTTAATTAATATATATGATATATATGAAATGATATTTATTATTTAAACTCAATATATCACCCACTTCCATACCCTTACACACATTAAGAAATGATATTGTTGCTCATGCGTACATATGGCTTATAGTCTCCAAGAAGTGATGGGATTCATTTTCTATATCGAATTTTCAAGTATGGTTATAAAAGTGTATCAAATGAGTAAGTACGATATTTATAAAATTATTATAATTCTAGATATGTTGTATTAATATCCTATTCCAATGAACGGGAACATTCATGACAAAACACACATGAGAAAACAAAGCAATTAACACCCTGACCAATGAAATTAATGAAATATTATTAAAAAAGGTTGGTAAGGTGTTATAATAGGATAATATATGACATTATAAATATTAATACGGTTTTGGTATAAACTATTAACATGATTAAAACTATTATACATGAGTTTAAAGTGCATTCAACAAAAGGAACGAATGAGGTAATGGATTTCTTCTCAATTTTCATTTCATTGAGATATATTTGATAATTTGCACCTATTCTCTTTTATGAGGTGTATTTACTTACCCTTTGATGTATTTAACCTGAATAAATATTTATTAATGATGTTAAATGTTTTAATAAACATTTATTCTTTCTATTGGTTACAATTTTAAAGTTACCAAAGAGGTAAGACTTTATTTTACAATCTCACTTTCTTTTAGGATTACTTTTACTTTTATTGAAGTAATATCATAATTTTTCCTTCATAAGATTCAATTATTCTACTAAATATCCATATAATTTGTACTATGGATGTGATTATTGTCAAACCATATACCTTTTTTATATGTGGTGTTTAATTTGAAGGTTATTGGATTAACTAGGGAAATACAGATAAAACCATATTTTTAATCAATATAGATATTTTAGGGAAATGCATATTATTAATGAATAAAATAAATTATTTGATATATAAGTAATGATTTTTAAATCCATTAGTTTTTCACATTGATATTATCACTGCATACATTTCATTATTAGTGTATTAATTAAATTTCATGCACGTTTAGTTATTTACATTTTCATATTGACTATGCCTTATTTCATAATAAATTTAATGAATAAATAGAATGTGTTTTGGGTTATTTGACATTCCATATGAATTATTATTTATTTACTCATGGTATTTTCCTCTATATTAAAACCTTAGTAGGTATTTGAGAACACCCTTATTTTTTATGTTCCCCATGATATAAAGAATATTTCTTTGAATGAATTTCAATGATGATAAAAATTTGATTTTGTTATGATATATGTTTTATTAAAAATGTAAAATGGTTATCATGTATGTATCTAGTTCATCAAGACTATAAAATATTCAATACTTTGGTATTTTACCCTTATATCTAAAACCAATGTAATAAATTAGACACCAACTCTGGGTTACTAGAGTCAGGATCATTATAATTAGAATCAGTGAATATTTATTGGAAACATTGTGAACTAGATTTTGGAAAACATAAATTTAGAAGAATAATGCTATGATAGACATTGAGGATAATTATAGAATAACAACAAAAATTATTAGTAATAAAGTGATTATGTTTTTTTTCAAGAAATACATCCCTTTTTGGATAATAAATGTGGATGTGGTTCTAGAACAAATGTACCTAGGGGTAATAACTCTAAAAATGGAATGCGAGGATTGACTCGAGCATTACCTTGTACATGAAAACAGTCATTATTGTGAACCTAGGTTGACACTCTTGGGGTATTGTATTTTTATAATTATCATATTATTTACAAACTATTATTATGATTTTAAAATAGGGATATCCCTAAAGACACTATATTGATGATTCATATAAGGATAACTTAAAATGTTTAGGTACTATAATGGTTTTTTAATTATAATTTTGATCATAATTTCAATGTCTTAAAAACCCCTTTCGAGGTTTTATGTGACAGTGAGTTTATTAGTATTATGTGTGTTTTGGGAAACATTTATGGGAATATAAACCATTGGTTTCATAAATATTTTAGTGAAATTGTTATTTATGAAAGAATTCCTTTACATTTTATGGACATAATATTAAAGGTAGTGGTAACCTCCAAGATTTATCTTATAATTAATGTTGTTTTAATTATGGGTCATCAAAATTCGGGAATTTTATAGGAATTATATTAATATGGTTTTATAAAAAAAGGATAATCTACGTGTCAGCTTACAACCATCGCACCTAGAGAGATCGTGGGTCTTGAACAACAACCAATGAGAGACAAGGGTGTGACACCTAACACTAGACCATGTGATCTCTTGGTTAATAAGTACTTCTAGAAATTTCCCTTCCATTTTTTATTTAGAATACCTAATTCATGAAACTGTTTCACTATAAAAGATATATTTTTAGTTTAAGTACCTAATAGAATTAGCTATAATTTAATTGTATAGGTTATATATTCTTTAGGTACCTAAAACAAAAGTAATTTATTACCAGCTTTTTGAAACTAGAATAATAAATATATATATATATATTTATTATGAATTACACTGCAAAAATACATGAGAATACCAAAGTCTTTATTTTTTTAAAATTAAATGTAAATGATATCCCATTAAATATATCATATAATCACCACATGTTCCATCCAACTATAACTCAACTCATCCGTAGTTTAATTAAAATTATCCTCACAAAACATATAAATCACTTGAATGGTATGAAACATATGATGGTTTCATTTTTCAATTTTAAAATAAACTACAAAAAATAATCTCTTATTAAAATAAAATTAATACAATTAATTGAAACAATTATATTCCAAAATATAAAATAATAGAAAAATAAATATAATAAAATATTAAAATTCAAAAAAAATATGATTATGTTTAAAAATTAATTTGCTAAACTGAATTGACTATTTATTGGAAAACAAAAGCCACATATTCAACAAAAATGGCAAACCTAAACTAAAAAATTTAATTATATAATAATTATATAAAAATGTTTACATTCAATTGTATACATTAACTCCCTCCAAGGTATCCTTAATATTCCATCAAATAGAAACATCAAAATATTTATAAGAAGGTAAAAATTATCCATATTAGTAACTTATAGTAGAGGTAATTCATGAATGAGAAAATTATAGGATTCATTTCTATATTTATAGTGTGTGTAGTGATTTCTTAACTACATGTCCGTATTATAGCTAGAATACCTCATTTTCAACCTATCCTTAAATTTTACAAATATACATCTGGTTTCATTCCACCCTCTCTCACCAACTTATTCATTCATTACATTTCATTTTCTCCTATAAATGAGTAGTATCTTTAAAGGGGATCTCATTTATGAACTAATTGTGTCTTGATTCATATTATTTCAGTATGCATAGAAATGTCTAAATTCTCTACTTCATATCCTATTAAAAATTTATCTTTCATTTCTTTCCAACTACCATATTAGCATTTGGGCCTTCCTAATCCTGTCAGGTTTTCTACTATTAACCCTATACTATTATATTATAGTTTGTGATTCAATTATTCCACCTGTTTGAAGAAAAGTCATTAGTCAATTATTACCCTTGTCCTATCAAAAACCATGATTCGATTACTCCTCATAGTGAAACAAAATTTTTTGATTCAAATATTCTTCATTCCAATACAAACACCTTTAGTTGAGATTCTCCACTATGTCCAAAAATGTCCTTAACTTGATATAATCCTCTCGGAAATACAAAATCATTTAATTGAGTTTCTTCTAAATAGAATAAAAATTACTTGAGTTTATATCCACCTATTAATGAACATACTTTAAAAAACCTACTCCAAGGAATATAACAAAGATCCCTATATTTCTTTAGAATTAGATTCGTTTTGTTTTGAATAAACCCCTTTAGAAAGAGGGGTGACTTATTGGAACTAAAATATATGGTGTTCACTTTTCCATGAGAAACATAATATGATCCTTAATCGGATAACAATAGTTGAGTTAAAGAAGAATTAATTCACACTCAATAAATAAGAAATAAATGGGGTGGTGGTACATAAAAACGTTTCTTTGTCTAGTTATGTAACGGTGAGAACCTCCCCCATCAGAGTAGGCCATGTATTTCTTCCACTGATGATGAAAAGGTTATAAAAAGAAAAAAACTCAGTTTTTAGTGTACTTGTAACTCTTTTTTGTCATATAAAATAGCATATATGAGTAAACCCAATAGAAATAGGAAGATTTAATTTCATAAGAATAAATTTGATAGGTTATGGAGCCAAAAAAGATAAAAAAAATTAAAATTTATTGTCATTTAAATATTATTTTTTTATGGAATGATTTTAGAGTCTATGTGAATGCTTCGCATTGTGTTCCATAGCTCACATACTCTTCCTTTCCTGATCATCCACACATGCACCCTGCCCCAAATTACTAGACCCAAACCTAGTCTTTTGAGGTAGTTATAGACATTTATCACTCATGGTTGGGCACCCAGGTTGGGGATTGCCTATAAAAGGACCCCTATGCCTCACATTTTTAATATGACAGAACAAGTGAAGACTTGAGCACCATGAGAATTAGGTATAGATTTGAGATTATAGGACCCTCCATGAGGTGATTTTTGAATCTAATCCTATGGATAAGGGAAGCAATATTCCAGGCCTAGACCCTCCAATTTGGATCCACAGCTTGGGTGCCAGACCACCTGTGCATCAAATCACTAGGGTGCCCAATCAACTGGGCATTAAACACCCTGGGAGCTGAACATATGGACACAAAAAAAACCTAGACACATGATCACATGGGAGCCAAATTCACTCGGAACTTACCACCGTGGCTCTAGAGAACATGGGTGCCCTATCACATGGGTGTTGAATTCCATGGGAATTTTATATTTAGGCACTGAACCACCCAATTTTTTGATTAAATAGGCACCAACCACACTAGGAATATACCACTTTGGTGTTGTACCAACTTTGAACTCGATCATATGGTCACTGATTACTATGGGAACATACTATGCTGGTGTTGATCACTTTCTTCACTGAACACTTTCGGTGCCAACTACTTGGGTGTTGACCACTCCACCCAGGACACCTATCAGGGTGCCACATCAACCATATTTCCCAACTAATCACACTATTCACTCATACCTCATAACTAGGTTCCCAATTCACCTAGGCCTCCTATAAGGTCACCCACTTCACTTAGCCATCCTATAGGGACACCTACTTCACCCTGTTTAACTAAAATGTCACCCAACCCCATTATGTTTATCCATAATATGAGGGATCCCCCCTTGAGCCTTCATTTAGGATGAATAAAAGCCTAAAATTTCTAGCCTTTGGTCTAATCCCTCCCCCATCTCCAACCCCATGAAAATTCAAGAGTCTCACCAAGAATTTTTTTTGGCTGGTTCAAACATGATTTGGGTTGTGATACCTACAACCCCAACCTTGATCCTAGAAAATATCAGAAGTCATGTTTCACATATTGGTTTCCTTAAACACATTATTCCAAGATAATCATCTTGTTTTACTCATATTTCATGAGTTGAGATTATTTTATTTATATCCACATATACCTTGAGTTTAGATTATCCTCTTTGTTGAAAAAAATACCTCAAACAGAGATTCTATTATTAGTTTTCTAGGATTCCTTTAGTAAAAAATCTCCTCTATGTGACCAGAAATACCCTCACATAATTTGTATGATAGGATTAATGATAAAGGTAATATTCTTGAATAATTCTCACATGAAACAATTGATATGTATCTTTCGCCTACTAATTCACTCTACATTACTTTAAACTTATTGAAATAGGATATTGTTTCTTAACTATAAAAGGAACCATTGTGGTCCTTATCACATGAACTAAAATGGTACAACGTGATTCATTAAATAGAACTGAACTAAATGGGATTTAATTACATTCATGGGGTTACATAGGAATCCCCTCTCATAGGTTTGATCACAACACAAAAAAATTTCCTACCTCCTTTTATAGGAGTAAAACACCTCCCTTAATGCATATAAAATTTAGGGTTCTCTATTATATGGATTTATAATTTAGAGTAATCAAATACATTGATCAAATGAGATACAATATAATCCTCATGTTTAATGTCATCTAAAATGAATGTTAACATCATGTTTCATGTGGTTCTTATTTTTATATTCATGTAATGTTTAGTTTTGTTATTCATATATGTTATTAGAAGTGGATTTATTCACATATATGATGCAGTTCATGTTAGTTTTGGTTTTTTTGATAATTAATTATAACATGGGGTTGATGTTTTAATATTACATGGGAAATAACATAATTTGATGAGTGTTTTTTTTCAAATGACATAGTATTAATGTTTTGTGGATTGATTATTTCATAGGGGTTGGTCTTAATGTGTCTTGATGTTTCTAATATTATTAATCTTACAACGATCCTTATATGGTCAATGAAAATATAATAGGTAGATAAAATGGACCTAGAGGGTGCTTGATGAATTTGATTTCTATGTTTCCTTTATCTCAGTATTAGACAAGATATGTGTCTCCCAGACCTCAACCTCTTGCAACATTTTGAGGTGGCTTCGAGGTTGTTCGTATTTTCTTTATCTACCTACTTTGGAAAGTTGTACCACCTACTCCACTATATGTATTCCCCACTTTTCACTTTAGGCTAATGAGGCACCTTTCATGATATCATTATAGTCCCTATTTCACTTTTATGACATCAGAGAGAAAAAAGAGAGTTACTGAGATTGTTTGGGATCAAGAGGACTACTAATACTGCTACTCATACTTTATCTAGGAATTTGTTCTATTAGAGATCTTAAACATTGGGATTTTGGGTAAAAGTACATACACCACTGATGGGTGTATAATAATAATAACAACCACAACAACAACAACAACAATAGGAACTATTATTATTGTTATTAATGTTATTATTATTATCATATATAATTAACTCTTTGGATACAACTCAATTGTAGTACCCATATGGGGTGTCATGAAGGTCTTGAGTTCAAACCATCACGGATTCTTGCACATTTGTTTGTTGCAATTTCCCCTCTATAAATATTTGTAATCATTATTATATATATTATATTTATATATATTATAATTATTTTTTTATTTTTTATTAAGAATTTAATAATAATTATTTATAGAAATGAATTCATATTTTGTTCCCCAATGAACCCAAACCCAATCAGGGTTTTGAATAATAAAACAATATTTGAAGTTTCACATTTTTTATTTAATTGAGTAAGGTTCTACCAGATACCCAATTAAACAATATTGATTATCATACCTAATCAAATAATTATTTTACACTAATAATTTATAAATAAATATAATTTATATTCTTATGATAATAATGAATTCATTTCCCATAAATTACACCAATACCTTTACATAAATAAATTACCTTTCATTTAACTAATCATATAATTTTAATTTCATTGAAAAATTAAAGAATTATTTTAAAATCATATTAATGAAAATAAAATTAAATACTTTTATAAAATAATAATTCACCTATAGTTTAGGATATATTTCATATAAAAATATAAATAATAAAAATTAATATTTTAAATATTACATTATTTCTTCATTTATACGTCTATTTTATGATATTATATTAAATCAAAAAAATTCATGATGAGTAGATAAATTTGGTATAAATAGTTATAAAATTTATGATTTTATATTTTTAAAAATACATTCTTATATGTAAAATCTTTACCACCCACCGAGTAAATGGGCCTTGAAGTTGAAGATATGATTTTCTCACCTATGACCTTTTGATATGGATCACATATATTGATGGTTTAATAGGGTCTTCAAGTCAATGTTTTATAGGTTAATTCATCATAGAAATAGACTCACCATTTCCAACCCTAATGTTATCTTTGTTACCCAAATACCTAAACGACACTAGTGCCACGTCATTAAAAAAAAGGCACACATAAAAACCTATAGAGGCTAGTGTAAATGTTGGGGTTCCATAATTACACTTGTGGGAGGCCATATTGCATCATTAATAAATGTAATAAATACGTGAGGTTCAAGCCAACATGTGTCATTCCCTATCTCAATCTCAGATAGTCAAGGAATACAACCAACCATCAAAAAATGTGTCTATGTGTATATGAACTGGTATAAAAAGACAATATATCATAAACATGATTCATAATAACAAGGGTATTAAATGAAAAAAATGTACACAAGAAAGAAAACCAAGAAAAAAACTTTCACATAAGTTTCAAAACACTAATAGAAAATCAGGCTTTGGATATCACTAAAAGTGGATACCAAATACCTTTTTACTGATCAATAGACCACTTTTTATTGTTACCACATCTTTGTGTTATGATGGGTCACAAAAAAAATTTACCTCTACAAGTGGTATCCACATTTTTCTACTACCACATGCAACTGCTAAAATGGTTTTTATTTTAATAAAATATTTGTCATTGGGTGTCACCATAGGTAGTCAAGAATACCTAATTTTTCTTACAAAAATAATATATATTGCATCAATTCAACATCTCATTCATGTTTAAAAATAAATATAAAATATTCATCAATAATGAAGTATATAAAAATGATACATTGAGTTTCAAGGACTCATTATATGCACCTAAAATATTTAATCCAAAAAATAAAATGTCCACATAACTAAAAAAATTATATACCAAAAATTATAACTATAGAATCCTGGCCTTTTCTTACTTTACTATTACATAATTTTAAAGATAAACAACATAATATAATTACACATAGAGGATCCAATGGTTTAGTGTCTTGGGAAAACTAGGATCATGCATAACAAATACAACATCAATCAAAAACATTTATTTAATTTCTTCCTCACTAGCTTCTTAGTGGCACTTTTCCTCTCCTTAGTACATGTAGCCACCTGAGGATACACATCAAAAGGGGTAATCTAAAATCCCAGTAAGAGGATAGATAAGAAAAATATATCATGGGGTGATCATAATCATAACATAGGAAAAATATCATGAACATGAGAGGAGCATAAATAAGAGACTTGAAATGTTGCAATGCATAACAATGAAACATCATGTCTTAGTGGTTAACTACCACACATACTTGTGAACCAAGCTAGAATCTTTTTCACACATAATTTCACATTTACTCATGAGATTAATCACTTTACCCAATGCATTGGAGCGCTATATAATTTCGGGTGCACCCGTCACATTTAAACAATCATATTGTGCTATATAATTCCGGGTGCACCCGTCACATCATAACATTATCATTTATCATTCATGCCACAATGAAAATATAACATAAATGAACATAACTAACCCATTAAAATGAATGGGTTTAATATCATAATAACACATTCATAAACTTTGGGTTCTCAAAATAAAGAGGGAACAACATACTTGATACAAGAATCATCAACCTTGAATGAGAGGTAAAAGTTGAGTTCTTAAGAGAAGAGTTATTTCGGAAAACATTTGGATTGACATAAACTTCAGTATAAAACATATATATCCCAAAAAAGGATAGATAATCATGAATAAAAGATCTTCAAGGAGTTACCATATCAAAAATGGAGTGAAAGAGGTAGAACCCGAAGGATGAAAGTTGGGTTCAAGAATTTCCCATTACCTTGTACCTGAATGATTCCTTCTCTTTAATGTCCTGTATAATGACATTATATTCATTAATTAGAAATCCAGAACCATGTGTACATTAATAGGGTTCATTCTGGTCTCTTTACGTCATATTATGTTTCTTTGGATGACTTATAGGGTTTAAAGACATTGTTTGGGGATGTTCGTTTTTATGGTTTTTCTTGGGTGGTTCACTTGTATTCATAAATTGATGTTTGGGTAGAACATGGGTAAACATCTAGAAATGATATTACATTATATTAGTGATATTATAGGATCTTTAATTATTTTATATTTAATTATATTAGATCCATGTGGGTGAATCATTAGATAAGAATTAAATGATGGTTATTTGGGTCAATTTGGGCGGTTTTTGGATCATAACAAACTTGTTTTAACTTTTCACTTAGTAATATGGCCCTAGTTTATTTACAGAACATAAAATAGAACATAATACATATAAAATATTCTGGTTTGACCATAAAAATTGTTTCATGAACAGATCTGAAGGTATAATTGGAAGAAGAGAGCATGTCGTTTTTGAAGGTGACAAATTAACACCTCGTGAACAACGTTCTCTTTAATAAAATAAAAGGAATAGGGAAAGGGTGTGGGTGATATAATATCCCATTAGAATCATAACATTGCATTATATGTATAATACTGGAGTTACAAAACAATTGGATGAATATAGGTGGAGAGAGATCAAGAAAGGAACTTGAACTTGAAAGGAAATTAAAGGAGAAGAGGGAGAGAAATTACCTCTTAAATCTTCCTCTTGAGATCCTCCTTAAGGAAGCTAGTATTGGTATTTTGATGAGACCAGCAGATTTTGGAAGTGGGGGAGGGGCTAGAGAAGATGTTTGGGAAGAGTTTAGAGACATCTTTGATCTTGAGAGGTTTGAGGAAATGAGGGTGTGAAGGGTGGCATTTATAGTGGAGGGGAGTGGGGTTTCCTTAATATAAAATTAATTAGTTTATTATTTCCCCACAAGACAAGGAATAGTGAGTCTTTAATGACCAAGAATAGTAATTTTATAATTTATTCCCGAACCAAGTGGGTTTACATCAGCAAAACATCATCAATGACTCAATTAATACATTATTTAGTATTTATTGTGAATTATCGGATTCTACTATTCATCAAAAATTCAAGTATCTCAGAAAAATCCCAAAAAATTACCCCAACCATTTTTTGATGTGTATAATTCAAAAATGAATTCCATTTTTCAAAAATAATTTTCTAAATATCATTAATTTAATATTTAACTAAAAACATAATTTACTTAAAAACAGTTTTTTTAGACTAAAACTGATTTTATAATGCTTTCAAAAATTACGTAGGGTCTTATAAAATTATCTAAAAACTATTAGACATTGATTCAATAATTTGTGAATACATTTCAGGGAAATAAATATTCTTTTAAATTAATTAATTAATTATAATTATTTATTTATGACTTACACAATACCAAAACGTTTACTAAGGTCAAATTGTCACTTTCTAAGATGTCTAAATTTTATATAGGTAATATTACTCTTATGTTGGATGATTTAATATTTATAAGGGTCATATTACTATTCATAAGGGAATGTTACTATTCCTAAGGGTACATTACTATTCACCAAAAATTATTTTTGTTTTATTAGACTCCAAAAATCATCTTGAACACTACTGTGTATGTCAGATTATCAAAATTCCAAACATAGGAGTGACAAACTTATGTTTAAAGGTCAGTTATCACTTAGTAGTTCATTATTTTGTGTTTTCATGTTATTTTATGACATAAATATAATAAGGTAATTAACATTGAAAAAATTTGGGTCGTTACATTCTTCCCCCCTTAATAAATTTCGCCCCCCAAATTTCACTTTACACAAAAAGGTGAGGTTACTTCTCCTTTATTGCCTCTTCTGGTTCCTAAGTTGCTTCCTCAAACTTATGGTTCGTCCACAACACTTTGACAAGACGGGTTGTCTTATTACGTAGAACCTTCTCAATTCGGTCCAGAATCTTTATTGGATGCTCCTCATAGCAGAGATCATCTTCCAGCTGCACCACCTCTGAGTTTAGTGCATGTGAGGGTTCTGGTATGCACTTCCTCAGTAGTGACACATGAAACACATCATGAACTTGAGCCATATTCAGTGGAAGTGAAAGACGATAGGTTATGGCTCCTATGCGGTCAAGGATCTCAAAGGGGCCAATGTACCTTGGGCTTAGCTTCCCTTTCTTCTCGAATCGCATGACTCTCTTCCATTGAGATATTTGAAGGAAGACTTTATCTCCAACGTCGAACTCCAAGTCCCTTTGACGGTTGTCATCATAACTCTTTTTCCGACTTTGAGCAGCTTTGATGTGTTTCTGGATGACTTTAACCTTCTCAGTCATCTCTTGAACAAGATCGGGCCCAAGTAGCTTTCTTTCTCCAACTTCATCCCAAAAGGTTGGAGTTCTACATCTCTTCCCATAAAGAGTTTCATACGGAGCCATATGAATACTCAAGTGGAATCTATTGTTGTATGAGAACTCAACCAATGGGAGATGTTGATCCCAACCACCTTTGAATTCAAGAGAGCAGGCTCTTAGCATATCTTCAAGCGTCTGAATAGTCCTTTCAGACTAGACATCATTTTGGGTGTGATAGGTCATGCAGAAATTTAGTTTGGGTGTGATAGGTCGTGCTGAAATTTAATTCAGTACTCAAAGCATGTTGAAGGTTCCTCCAGAATTTAGATGTGAACCATGGATCACGGTCAGAGATATTTTAGAGTGGAACACTGTTCAATCTCACCACCTCCTTCACATATATCTTTGCAAGTTGATCAAGCAAGAGATCTTCCCGAATTGCTCTGAAATGGGTAGTCTTGGTGAGTCAGTCAACCACAACCCATATCGCATTATTTCCCTTTGACGTCTTCGGGAGACCCATGACAAAGTCCATAGTAACATTTTCCCATTTCCACATGGGTATAGGCAATGGCTGTATCATACCTTTGGACTTTTACCGATCAACTTTAACTTGCTGACATACCAAGAACCTTGATATATATTCTGCAATCTCCTTCTTCATGTTACCCCACCAGAAGTGTTCTCGGAGATCACGATACATCTTGGTACTCCAAGGATGGATAGAGAAAGTTGAGCTATGTGCATTATCCAATAGCTCCTTCTTTATCCTGGGTGATGAAGGCACACAAATCCGCATTCTAAACCAAATCACACCATCATAATCGATATGGAACTCTTGCAGCTTCCCTTCCTTTACTGCATTCATCCTATTTTTTATCTCTACATCATCCCTTTGTGCTTCCTTAATCTTCTCTTCGATGGATGGTTTCACAATCATTTGGTAAAGGTAGGATGTATCCCCTGCCCTTATGATTTCCAAATCCATCCTTTGCATATCCAAGAAGATTGGGTCTTTCTCAATCCGCAGCATGGATAGAGTAGTAGGTTCTTTCCTTCTTAGAGCATCAGCTACCTTGTTCGCCTTTCCAGGATGATAGTGAATAGAGTAATCATAATCCTTGATTAGCTCTATCCATCTCCTTTGACTCATGTTGAGCTCCTTTTGTGTGAATATATACTTTAGGTTCTTTTGGTCGGTGTATATGTCACACTTCTCACCATAAATGTAGTGCCGCCATATTTTCAAGGCAAAAATGACGGCTGCCAACTCTAGATCATGCATCGGGTAGTTCTTCTCATGGATCTTCAACTGTCGTGAGACGTAGGCTATCACATTATCATTTTTCATGAGTACACAACCCAAGCCTTTCTTTGAAGCATCATTGTATATCACAGAATGTTCTCCACTTTTTTGGTAGTGTGAGTACAGGTGCAGTGATTAGCCTTCTCTTTAGCTCCTTGAATCTTCCCTCACATTCTTCTGTCCAGACATACTTTACCCCTTTCCTTGTTAACTTAGTTAGTAGGCTTGATAATCGTGAGAAGTTTCTCACAAAACGTTGGTAGTACCCAGATAATCCAAGAAAACTACGGATTTCTGTGACACTAGAGGACCTGGTCCATTCCTCAATCGCCTTTGTTTTTGAAGGATCCACAGAAATTCCCTCACTTGTGATCCCATGTCCCAAGAACGTGACTTGATTCATCCAAAAGTCACACTAGCTGAACTTGGCGTACAACTTCTCATTTCTCAATGTCGCCAACACAAGTCTTAGATGTTCTTCATGTTCCTCCTTGCTATTGGAGTAGATGAGAATATCTTCAATAAACACTACCACAAATTTGTCGAGGTAATGTCTAAAGACTCTATTCATCAAATCCATGAAGATTGCATGGGCATTAGTAAGACCAAAGGGAATCACAAAAAACTCATAGTGCCTGTTCGTTGTTCGGAAGGCAGCCTTTTGAATATCTTCCTTCTTCACCTTTACCTGATGATATTCAGAGCGAAGATCCACCTTTGAAAAGTATTGATCTCCTCTTAACTGATTGAACAGGTCATCAATCCTTGGGAGAGGATACTTGTTCTTTATGGTGATCTTGATGAGTTCCCAATAATCGATACACAGCCACATTGTTCCATCCTTCTTCTTCACAAAGATCACTGGTGCACCCCAAGGTGATGCACTAGGGCGTATGAACCCTTTGTCTAGATGATCTTGTCGCTGCTTCTTTAACTCCTCTAGTTTGATAGGAGCCATCCTATAGGGGAACTTTGAGATAGGAGTAGCTCCGGGTATGAGTTCAATTGAGAACTCTACCTCACGATCTGAGGTAATTCTGGGTAACACTTTGGGAAATACATCACCGTATTCCCTTATGATGGGCATTTCCTCAAGGTTGGAACTTTCCTTTGACTCAACCATTTGGGTGAGGTATGCTTCTTTATATGGAATCAACACCCACACCATTGAAGGATTTTTCAAAGGAGATTCATGATCTTCCTTGCATTTGTAGAGGAGCATGGGTTGGTTCGGAATATGAAAAGATATTTCATTTTCCCGACAGTTGATATGTGCTCTATATAACGAGATCCAATCTATTCCAATTATAGTTTCGAATTCCACCAAGTGAAGCATTACAAGATTTTCCTGAAGAATCATCCCACATACACCAATAGGAGAAGATTCAAACACTTGATTTGCAATGATTTCTCTACTTGGTGTTTTTATAGATATCTCTACTTCATGGTTTCGGGTCTTTGATTCTATAGTTCTAGAAAACTTTCAAGATATAAAGGAATGCATAGAACCAGAATCAAATAAGACTTTTTCCATTATTGAGTGAATATGAAGTGTACCTTGTATGACTTCATTATCATGCTCCACCTCCGTAGTAGTGATGGCATAAGCCTTCCCTTGTTCCTTTGGATTTGGTGGTTGCTGACGCTGATTACCCTCGAGAGCTCGAGGTTTAGTGCACTGGTTTGCATAGTGCCCTAGCTCCCTACAGTTGTAGCATTGAACCACGAGTGGTTATCTCCTTTCATCGGCTACATTATCCTTCCTTTTCATGTCTTTTTGACACTCTTGAGCATGGTGTCCTTATTTCCCACACTTGAATCATTTCCCCGTCCCTTCGAGGCAGTTTCCATGGTTTAGCTTCCCACATTTTTGGTATGTGGGTCATTGATTTTTCTTCGCACCTTTATCATTAGACCCACCAACTTGAAACTTTATCTTTATTTTCTTATCCCCATAGACATGGGACCATTCACCAAACTCCATCTCCACTTTGAGATCACAACAAAAACCTTCTTCATAACTCCCAAAGTCTTGAATTGTAAGAGCCTTTCGAAGGTGTGGTTTTAATCCACTAAAGAATCTAACAATTTTGCTATCATTGTTGATAACAAAACCCAAAGAATACCTTGCGAGCCTTGTGAAATTTTCTTCATAGGTTGTGATAGAATCTTCTTCTTTTTTCTTGAGCTCTTTGAATTCTCTCTCCATCTTTGTGCGAAGAGTTCGTGGGAAATACTTATTAAGAAACATTATCTTAAAGTCTTCCCATTCCATCTTTTCAATTTCCTCCCTTGGCTTGGTTTTCTTAATCAAAGACCACCATTGATCAGATCCTCCATCTAGACTATAAACAGCTAGAGTCACCTTCTCTGTCTCAGAACAGTGAAGAATGGAAAAGATTTTCTCCATGGAGTTGACCCACTGTTCCACAACTAGTGCATCATAATATCCACAAAATTTTGGTAGTTGTTGTTGCATAAAACAATCGATAGCCAGTTGCTCCCTCTTTGGTGAAGGAGGACTTTCCCCATTATTATGGTTATTGTTCACAACATGAGATAATTGGGTAAGCATCGCCATGAAGTTTTTAACTCCACCTCCCAAATCATTGGGGATGTCATTTGGGCAATCATTGCATTGGCCCTCGCATGATTTGTTGGCCTGATTTCTCCTAATTCCCACCATTTTCTAAAATATAAAAGGTTAGAACAAAACATAAGTAAACAAGTCATGAATAACTTATTCATTTAAACAATTATACAAAAAAACATAACATATGGGATCCTTAGGTATATGTTCTTGTGTTCATACTTGTACTTAATCTCATACTATAAGTTTTCTCTAGGGTTTACTAATCCTAATTCCCAAATTAACTAAACCTTTCCTCTGATACCAACTGTAGCATCTCGGCCTTTTCTTACTTTAATATTACATCATTTTAAAGATAAAAAACATAATATAATTACACATAGAGGATCCAAAGGTTTAATGTCTTGGGAAAACTAGGACCATGCATAACAAATACAACATCAATCAAAAACATTTATTTAATTTCTTCTTCACTAGATTCTTAGTGGCACTTGTCCTCTCCTTGGTACATGTAGCCACCTGAGGATACTCATCAAAAGGGGTGAGCTAAAAGCCCAGTAAGAGGATAGATAAGAACAATATATCATGGGGTGATCATAATCATATCATAGGAAAAATATCATGAACATGAGAGGAGCATAAATAATAGACTTGAAATGTGGCAATGCATAAAAATGAAACACCATGTCTAAGTGGTTAACTACCACACATACATGTGAACCAATATAGCATCTTGTTCACACATCATTTCACATTTACTCATGATATTCATCAATTTATCCAATGCATTGGAGCGCTATATAATTCTGGGCGCACCCGTCACATTTAAACATTCATATTGCGCTATATAATTCATGGCGCACCCGTCACATCATAACATTATCATTTATCATGCATGCCACAATGAACATATAACATAAATGAAGATAACTAACCCATGAAAATTAATCGGTTACATATCATAATAACACAATCATAAACTTTGGGTTCCCAAAATAAAGAGGGAACACCATACTTGATACAAGAATCATCAACCTTGAATGAGAGGTAAAAGTTGTGTTCTTAAGAGAAGAGTTCTTCCGGAAAACATTTGGATTGACATAAACTTCATTATAAAACATTTATATCCTAGAAAATAAAAGAAAATGATGAAAAAATGATCTTTAAGGAGTGACCATATCAAAAATGGAGTGAAAGAGGTAGAACCCAAAGGATGAAAGTTGGGTTCGAGAATTTCCCCTTACCTTGTACCCGAATGCTTCCTTCTCTTTAATTTCATGTATAATGAAATTATATTCATTAATTAGAAATCTAGAACCATGTTTACATTAATAGGTTTTATTCTGGTTTCATTAAATCATATTATGTTCCTTTGTATGACTTATAGAGTTTAAAGACATTGTTTGGGGATGTTCGTTTTTATGGTTTTTCTTGGGTGGTTCACTTATATTCATAAATTGATGTTTGGGTAGAACATGGGTAAATATCCAGAAATGATATTACATTATATTAGTTATATTACAGGAGCTTGAATTATTTTATAATTAATTATATTAGATCCATGTGGGTGAATCATTAGATAAGAATTAAATTATGGTTATTTGGGTCAATTTGGGCGGTTTTTGGATCATAACAGACTTGTTTTAAATTTTCACTTTGTAATATGGCCATAGGTTATTTCCAGAACTTTTAATAGAAAATAATACATATAACATATTCTGTTTCAAACATAAAAATGGTTTAATGACCAGATATGAAGGTAGAATTGGAAGAAGAGAGCATGTCGTTTTTGAAGGTGATAAATTTACACCTCATGAACAACGATCTCTTTAATAATATAAAAGGAAGAGGGAAAGGGTGTGGGGTGATATAATATCCCATTAGAATCATACAATTACAGTATATGTATAATACTGGAGTTACATAACAATTGGATGAATATAGGTGGGGAGAGATCAAGAAAGGAACTTGAACTTGAAAGGAAATTAAAGGAGAAGAGGGAGAGAAATTACCTCTTAAATCTTCCTCTTGAGATCCTCCTTAAGGAAGCTAGTATTGGTCTTTTGATGTGACCAGAAGATTTTGGACGTGGGGTAGGGGATAGGGAAGATGTTTGGGAAGAGTTTAGAGATGTCTTGGAGCTTGAGAGGTGTGAGGAAATGAGGGTGTGAAGGGTGGCTTTTATAGTGGAGGGGAGAGGGGTTTCCTTAATATAAAATTCATTAGTTTATTATTTCCCCAAAATACAAGGAATAGTGAGCCTTGAATGACCAAGAATATTAATTTTATAATTTAATCCCGAAAAAAGTGGGCTTACATCAGCATAACATCATATATGACTCAATTAATAAATTATTTAGCATTTATTGTGAATTATCGGATTCTACTATTCATAAAAAATTCAAGTATCTCAGAAAAATCCCAAAAATTTACCCTAACCATTTTATAACATGTAGAATTGAAAAATTAATTCCATTTTTTCACAAATAATTTTCTAATTATTATTAATGTAATATTTAATTAAAATCATAATTTACTTAAAAAAATAGTTTTTTAAGATTAAAACTGATTTTATAATGCTTTCAAAAATTATGTAGGGTCTTATAAAATTATCTAAAAATTATTATACATTGAGTCATTAATTTATGAATAAATTAAAAGCAAATAAATATTCTTTTAAATTAATTAATTAATTATAATTATTTATTTATTACTTACAAAATACCAAAACGTTTACTAAGGTCAAATTGTCACTTTCTAAGATGTCTAAATTTTATATAGGTAATATTACTCATATGTTGTATGATTTACAATTCATATGGGTCATATTACTATTCATAAGGGTATCTTACTATTCCTAAGGGTATGTTACTATTCACCAAAAATTATTTTTGTTTCATTAGACTCCAAAAATCATCTTGAACGCTACTGTGTATGTCGGATTTTCAAAATTCCAAACATAGGAGTGAAAAACTTATGTTTAAAGGTCAGTTATCACTTAGTAGTTCATTATTTTGTGTTTTCATGTTATTTTATGACATAAATATAAGAAGGGAATTTTCATTGAAAAACTTTGGGTCGTTACAATAACACCCCAAAAAACCAACATTTTACTTTTCCAAATGGACATCATAATGCACTGAGACCATCACTCCCTAGTTTTCTCGACCATTTTCTCACCCAGAAATTTTATGGTTTTATTTATCAAAAAAATCATGCACTTATCATTTTATAATTCCAAGTCATTTATAATTAGGTAGTAATTTATTCGTTTTTGATATGTGATCCCATTTGATCATGTTAAGATCTAGTGGAAAAAATTTCTCATAATGGATGTATGCCATATTGAGTGAACAGTGTAAATGTTAGTGTCTCCTGTGATTGTTTATAGATGTGTTCACTAATATTAATAAAATTATAAAAATAACATACAATCATAATAAGTTTTTGATAATATTTTAAGTGCTAGATTTGAAAAAAAAATCTCATTCATGTTAGTCTTAATACTGTGAGCACCATTTTTGGTTATGTCCTATAACTTCTATAGTTAGTTATTCTAGAAGTCTATAATGGAATTAGATAGAGTTCTTAATGTGGAAGAATAAAATATTGGATGTTTAGAACGAGGTATAACAATAAAAGAAAATAAATAAAAGGATCTAGAAGTTGGAGGATATGTAAGAGTGATTGGGAAGATTCAATAGATGTGTAACACTAACATGCTATATAATATTAATCTGTAGTGGAGAATTGAGATTTCACATTATTTGGAAAGAGAATGATTTAAGACATTTTTACCTTTGATCATGTTATTTGATTCCCATGAAGATTATATAAAGTGTAAATTCTCTCTACAATGATCATAAGGTTATATAAACCGGCTGACTGAATGGTTAGTGTGGATTTTTTCTATAAATACCTAAGAGCCAGCAATTTCCCATGGAACTATTTGGTATAGTAACCTTATGTCTCTCTTAATAAATATTTGCATAATTCCCCTGTAGAGTGGGACTAATTATAAACCACACAAATATTGTGTATTGTTCTTTATTTTATTCTTTTTCATTGTTCAATGGCTTGGTTTTTTTCTTATAAATATTTGATATAATTTAAATAATATTTTCTAAGCTAGGTGCTAAGATAGAACATGATTCCAAGAATCAAGGAGGATTATTTTTAATATAACAAACAAATTATTATATTATGTCACACACATGTTGATTTTTCGAAATAATGGGATAATTCCAAAATAGAGTCTTTGATTGGAAATCTAATACCAACATTAAATTTGGAACATGGGTTTTCTCATAATCACAATATAATCATTATGGGAATCAGGTGTTTGAATTAAGTGTCATCATGGGCAGGTTAAAAAATAAATATATTATTAAATATATTAATTTTTTATTCAAACCTAAATCAAATCCCTCCTTTATATAAACATTTTAATTTAAAATACCTAGGTTTAAATTCATAACCACTGGGATTGAGAGATGTTAATTGGAGGAGGATTCATGGATAATCAATGGAGGATTGTGGTTTTGAAATTATTGTGCCAATGGTTCTTGTGGATATCAGCAATGATAGTAATGAACACCCTTTATCACAGACCAATATATACCCATGGTATGACATTTTTTCTTTGGTTTAATCCTCATTTCATAATTCCCTAAAAAACACAAATCAACTGTATTAACAGATTTATTCATGGGTCGATCATGTTATAAGGGTACTGATTTATCTTCCTATGGTTAAGAATCAAGGATATTTGATTATTGGGTTTTTATTGGTTCTTTGATCTCCATTATAGAATTAAGAAATCTAGGATAACCCAAATAAAGGTTAAGGTACATTATTATTATTTTCTTTTGTGATTTTTCCCCACTATTCATGATCTCCCCATCATCGACATTCCATTTGGTAGGCGGTTCGAAAAAATATCCTTGGATGATCCTTGAACAATCGTTATTTGGTGAAATGGATAATCACTAAGAGTTTTAGATTGGGATCGATGGAACGATTGAGGTGTGATGATGACCACATCAATCAAGGTTCAGTTCAGAGACCCATGGTTCTTATTTGGGTTTGATGATGATAGCATTGTTCGATGGGGAATGATTCTTGAGCAGTTTGGATGGCCAAAATATGGCCACTAAAAATTATGAGGTTTGGTCACCTAAATCCATGATTTCTGAGCTATATTAGGTGTTGAATTGAAAATAAAGATGACATGATTGAAAAGTCATGGGAAAACCAATGGTTTTTTGAAATATGGATATAAAGAGTGTATAGTTAAAGAATAAACACCATGTGGGACCTTATTTATGGTGTCTAGGTATTTGAATAAGTCAAATATCACACACCCTGTGGGACCTACCAAATGTCGTTTAACCAAGTGTTGGTGGATAACAGTGTATCCTAGGGGTACACAGGCATGGACATTGATAGACACATGGAAAAGGCCAATGTAAATAGGAATAGTCGTATTCTTGGAAAGGCCAGTACAACTGAACATGGCCAGAGTACACGGGCATGACTGTTGGATATGAGAACAGACATGGCAAGGTCCGAGCTTAGTGTAACACATAGTTTACTCCTAGTAAATTCCCTTTACATTCTGTAGGATATTTTTAGTCCCTATTTCTCATCAATAGAGACCAATTATGGTTGGGTGCATTCCCTTGGTTTATCCCAAAGAGGGTACAATGAGTCATAATATCCTGATCTAAATATTGGGATCTAATCTTTGGTATTACTCTCAGACAGAGTTCAAGAATCCCTCTTTGTCACCTGGGGTGTGATTCTATATCATTTATTTATCTTCCCTATGCGGGGTTTGAGAACTTCTATAGAAAAACATACATAGACTTATGATCTCCTACATAATGGTTTATTCTAAGTAGGGTTTGATATACCCCAAGGGCCTTGGGTGTGATAACCTATCTGAGTATTATATTCTTTGGAGTTCTAGTGAGTTATTGTTTTGTGAGGTCTGATGAGAAAGACCTCTCATATGAGCATCATTAGTTACAGCATGGCTCATGGAGTGAGTTATCCCAAATGAGTGTTACCATTAATCCTCAAAAATAATCTTATGGGTGAAAATATGGATGATAACACCATGAATATTGGTGGTTACCCTGATTATATCTAGTATTTCTTATTATTTTGTCTCATATTCTAATTGACATATCTTCATGGTAATGAAACGAGTACACTTTCCATGCTTTATGTCTGGTGATTTTGGGGTGTCCTAATTGGTATTGTTATACTCACCCCTGCATGGGTTCTTCCTACACATGTCATGTATTATGAAAATGAAAAACATTCAACCAATTCCTAGGAGGATCATGACCATGTGCAGAATAGTTGAGCTTGACATACCATTGTTCATTTTAAGTGTTACTTTGGAAAACAGTCAACTCCTTCTTAGGAGGTTGGAATCTTTTGAAGTTTTTGAGTGGTCTTTTATTTGGACGTTTATGATATACAATAATTTCTTCATCCTTTGATTATGGGATATTGATGTATTCATGCATTCGGGTATTAGTTTTACTTTACCTTTCAAAATTTTGTGGGTATTTGCATATGTTTTCATCTATATAGGTACCTAAGGGTAAGGCCTCCCATGTGTGTGATATTCCTACCCAGCACTATTCTCCAACTCCTATCCTATTGAAGGAACATTTTGGGTGGCACACTCATCTTACCACTTTCTGTATGGGCCTCAATGGGTTATGTTATGATAGAATGGTATTAAAAGAGTGTGTATGTTAGGAAAAGAGTGTGGAAATTTTTTAGTCGTGAGATTAGTTTGGTAACTATGGAAATAATGTTAAAGTGTTTTGAGATCACCTATCAGTCCAAGGACTCCATTTTTGGTGCAATAGTTGACATATCCATTCACCATGACTCTTATAACCAAATTGTAGACTCATTACATGTAGAATGTGGTTGTAGGGAAAACATTGGCACATGCATCATATAGGAATGGGTTGTGGTTTTCTTTTACCTAATTCAGCTCCCAAAATATACTCATTGATTTGATATATATTTTTTAGGAATCCTTTATACTAATAGTCATCCAAGATACCGCATTAATATTGCAAGGTTGATTTTCCTAGTGAAAAGGATTCAGTATAGGGTCCAATACAGGAGGTGGTAACACTATGTGGTTTTTGAGTCATTCCACCACAAGCTGAGTAGAAAGTTACACAAACAGTATTTTCTAAGGATTCACATATTAAAATTTAACTCCATGAGTTTTAGATATAGAGACCTTGTAGGTATCAGGGTGAGAAATACCTCCAGGTCAATAAGGGATTACTAGATTTTGTTTCCCATGCTTTCCACATTTTTATGACACTATAAATCAGATAGTGGTCCTAGAGTTAAGTCTTCTTTAGGGATCCATGAGGTAGTGGTGGAGGTTGGTGACTCAGATTTATGATCAGTCGTTGCTATATTGGATATATTTTGACCATCTATTCTATGAGGAGTTATATCTAGCCACATTTTCCATGGTTCACACCCTTGATATTCTGTATATTAAGTAGGGAAGTATGACCATTATAGGGAATTTTTTGAGGTTCACTAAACATTCAAGATACTCTATAGATATGGTTCAAGATAAATTTTTATAAGAACATAGAATTGAGTGGGGATTATTAAAAAATATCAGGTTTGGATTGATATGTATTTTCATTCCTACCTAGGTTGGAGTGATAAAGTGGGGTTTGGTTGTAGAGTGCTTTATAGATGATCATACACTGAGAGTTAGTACTGGTAGTGGGGATATAGGTGATGATACCTCAACAACAAGAATATTACAGTGTACATAGGGATCTGGGAATGTGAGAGACTTCAGGAGAGGTTCTTGGGATAAAGGATCTTTATTTCAGGGCTCTCATTGCAGTTCTAGTCATTTGATAGTGAGGTGGTGTTTCTCTTGTTCCTGTTGAGGACATCTGGAGTTGGAAATTCTAACCTGCCATATAGCTGATAGAGATATGGTTTATGGACAACTCATACAGAGTGAGTCGAGAGATCAAAGTGGTCCCAAAGGTAGTGGATGTGGTATAAGAGAATGAAGAGTGTCATGAGATGACATACTATTTGATCTATTTTCATCACCACCACCAGCTGGTCTTTGTCAAGATCAAGGAGCTGGTGGGAAGGGATGAGGATAGCTGCCGGTAGTGGAGGGATATGATCCTAAGTCTCCATTGATGATTAGAGGTATTAACCATTTCTTATCTATTTTATCTATAGTACTGATAGACATGGTTGTGAGCCACTATTTTCTTATCACTTACCTTTTATGAGACATATAGATTCCAGTTGAGCCCTTGTCTTAACCATTGCACTTGTAGACTCCTAACAGAGGAGATTTATTAATCACAATCTTCTTTCGATAGTGTGACATGAGTCTTGTAGGAGGTAGATTCTTATAATATCTCTTTGTAGTAGTGATTATTCCATATTATTTCATCTTAGTAATGGAATTATTATCCACAGTTCATCCTCATATTTAATATTTTATGGGGAGGATGTGATGTATCCTTGTAGAGTACATGAGGTTTTCCTCCATCGGTGAGAAGGAAACTTGGGAATATTAGTATGGGATCATGTATAGGAGGATACAACTAATTACTCACTAGTTGGCTATTATTACCCATGGAATAGTGTATACTATGTACATTTAGATTCCTAAAGTGGTGGTAGAGTATGAGGACTTATTTCTTGAAGATATTCCAGGCTTACCTCCCCAACATGAGAGATACTTCTACCTAGACTTGAACGTTGGTACTAACCCTAAATACATTCTAGTATATAAAATGGATCCAATAGAAATTCATGAACTTAAGGTAGATTTGGAGGATTTGTAGATAAAGGGATTTCTCGGACCTATTATATCACCCTAGGCAGCCCCAATGTTGTTAACCAGAAAATAGGATTAGAACTTGATATTGTGTATGGATTGTCATCATTTAAACTAGCTGACAATGAAGAATAAGTATCCACTATTAGGAATTGATGGCCTCTTAAACCAGTTGAGTGGGGTAAGACGGTTCTTGAAGATTGACCATAATTCAGGTTATCAATACCTTTGATTTTAGGGTAAGGATATACCAAATAAGACATTATAATGTCCTTATAGTCAATATGAGTACTTGGTTATTCCCTTCAGTGGATAAAATTCCCAAATAGTGTTCATGGGATTCATGTACCATATGTTTCATCCCTTCTTATAACGAGGAATAATAGTCTTTATCGATGACATGTTCATGTATTCATCTTCTAAAGAGTAGCATGTGATAATATTGAGTATGGTTCTAGATATAATCTAATAGCACCATCATTATGAGAATATTTTAGAGTGTTAGTTCTAGATTCAGGAGGTCCACCTCCTTCGAAATGTCATCTTAGTAGAGGGAGTACTAGTGGATATGGAAAAGGCATAGGCAATGCTATCTTGTGATGCACCCAAGAGCGTGATGGTGGTGCAGAGCTTCCTTGGGTTGACAGTCTACTATATGAGATTTGTGCTTGGTTTATCTAGGTTATCAAAAGACATGGTTTATTTGACTCTGAAGAGGCATCATTTCATGTGTATGGAGAGGTTCCGATAGGTTTTTTAGGAGTTACCACATAGGTTGATGACCACTCCCATCATAAGACTGTTAGAGGACGTTGTTGAGTATTATGTGTTTTGTGATACCTCAGGGACTAGGCTTGGATGTGTTCTGATATAGGGGTAGTTTGTGATTGATTACGTGTCCCGATAGCTAATACCAGAGGAGATGAACTTCGTGGACTATAATCTAGACCTAGCAGTAGTGGTCTTTACCCTAGATATGTGGTGATACTACATTTTTGGTGAGTTGTTTATCATATATTCTGACCAAAAGAGTCTCATGTATATCTTCTCAAAAAAATAATATTAACTCGAGACAGAGGAGATGTCTAGAGTTCCTAGAGGATTATGAATTTGAGATAGTCTATACTTATGAGAAGGGAAATATGGTGGAATATTATCTCACCAAGTGATCATGTTCATAGTTTTTGGGTGAGGCATCAGAGCAGTTATCCTCATTGTAGTTGTCCTTAGTAGATGGGTATGGTGAGTCTTACCTTCATTCAATGGTTGTTACCCCCCAAATTCTAAATTTTCATAAGTAATATTATCTTAGAGAAGCCGACTATGAGACCTTTTATTTCAAGATATTCACTAAACATGCTTCTAATGTATTCTGTAAAGGTGGGGAAAATATAATTCTTTTTAGAGGATGGATGATGTTACTAGTGATGTTTCTTCAGGATATTCTGATGGAGTTTCATACATCCCCCTTTGAGGTACAACTAGCTATGGTAAATATATACCAAGACCATCGGGGATATTTTTAGTGTCCAAGTATGAATATGTGTGTAGATGTGTTTGTCTCTCAATTTTTCACTTATTAGAAATTGAATGTTGAGTATCAAGTTCTAGTGGGTTTGGCTCAACCCCTTGAGATACCTGAGTGAAAGTGGGATGGTATATCTATGGACTTAATGATGAGGATCTCATGCTCTTCTAGAGGACATGATGTCATTTGGGTGATCATAGACTGATTCACCATGTCATCCCACTTCCTAACAATCTAAGAGCAGAGTGTAGTAGATATCTTGGGACACCTTTACATACCAGAGATAACCTGACTTCATAGATATCCCTTAATGATTTTTTTAGACCATGATGTTTGCTTCACATCGATGGTTATGGATGGGGTTACAGGAGGTTGTGACACAATTATGTTTTAGCATGGAATTTCACCCCCAGATTGATAGCATGACTGAGAGAACTACATAGGTTCTAGAGGACATGTTTTGATCTTTCAAGTTGGAATTTGGATATAGTTGGTTAGATCACCTACCCTTGGTGAAGTTTTCATAAACCAACAGCTTCCATTCCACCATCAGTATGTCACCATTCAAGGTCTTGTATGAGAGACCATGTAGGTTACCACTATATTGGACTAACTCGAGGGAGTCAACACTCATGGGACTAGATTTTGTGTGAGTGATGATAGAGAAATTACAAGTCATCCATGAGTGTATAATGACTATCTGTAACCATTAGAAGATCTATAAAGACTGAATATGGAGGCCTTTTGAGTATGAGGTGTGAGACCATGTGTTTCTAAAGGTCTCACCTCAGTTTCTATTATAGTAACTTGGATGGGGCAGAAAGTAATATATATGATTTATTGACTATTTCCAGATACTACATAGGTTTGGAGAGATGATGTACCACGTAGCCCTACCACCACATTTTGACCATGTACACAGTGTTTTCCATGTGTCACAGCTGAAGTGGTATGTTCTTGAACCATCACATAGTATAGACCATGGGGAGTTAGACATCGATAATGGAGATGCCTTTAAATATTACTCAGTAGATATTTATAATTGACAGGAGAAGATCCCCCATCAGTGAGTGATTCCCTAAGTGCATGTACGATGGCAGCCCGAAAATCATTTGGAGAGAACCAGGGAGAGGGGGAACCAGATTCGATCCCAGTACCCTCATATTTTTAAGTAGGCTTTTTTTTTTTGAAATGAAAATCCTTTCAGTGGGGAGAATTTAGAAACTCTATTTTTTGGTGTAAAGCTTTGGGATTTTTTATATAATATTTTCAAAGATAGAAACCAATTTAGTGTTGGATTATGGTAGAAAGGTGTCTTGGTTAAGATATAAAATAAATATTAATATATTTTATCATGTGTGAATAGTTTTTTCTGAAATAATTATATAACTTTTGAATGTATTCTTGGATCATAATTTGAGACCTTAATTAAATATGAAATGTGGGTTTTACCCTATATGAAACATAATCTTTCTACATGTTGAGTGTTCATCTTGAGCCCCGTTCTGGGTGGAATAATAGTTAAATAAATAATTAAATTTATTTAATTTTTATTAAATACTAAACCCAAACCTTCCACTATATAAACACAATAATGTAAAATCTATATGGTTCTCAACATAACACTAGGGATTGAGAGAGAGTCATTGTGGTAGGATCCTTGGACAATCAATAGAGGATCATGGTTTGAGAATTAGTGTGCCAATGGTACATGTGGATCTCTCCAATGATAGTGATGTATGACTGTACTTCATCAGTGATCAATCTAAACCCGATTTAGGGTTTTTTTACTAGTTTCATCCCAAATTTATTATTTCATGATGAACCTAAATCAAATATCCTAAAAAATTGATTCACGGGTCGATCATGTTTTTTGGCTATTGTTTTATATTCTTATAGTTAGAAATTGAAGATATTTGATTACTGCTTGTTTTTTAGTTCTTCATTTGTTGTTATAATAATAATAAATTGAATAAAACCCAAAAATTGGACAAGGTTCATTTCTCTTGATGTATTTTATATTTTTTACCCACCATTAATCTTGATTTCATCATCGGTATTCCATTTGGTCAGTGGTTCAAAAAATAACTTGGGGATGATTGTCATGAGAACATTTTATATGTAGTGAATCATCTCTGTGGGTGTGAGATTGGGATCAATGACACAATAATGGTATAAATAAAACCATAGGTGATTAGGGATCAGATCGTAGACCCACACTTCTCAGTTTAGTGTGGCTATGACAGCATGCTATGATGGGGAATGATTCCTAATAGGTTTGGATGGTCAGAATCTAGAAAAAGGCAATGGTATGTTCGGGTCAACACATATCCATTATTTCAATGTGAGATTGATGGCTAGATATATGGGGGATTATGTGTGTGTGTAATCATATATGAAACCATCCATTTCTAGAAATATAGATATACACTACGTGTTGTTCGAAAAACACATGCCATGTGGGACCTTGGTTGTGGATGATAGGGTTGCGTAGAATTTAAATATCACTTGTTGTGTTGGATATACAACACATCATGTGAAACTGAGATAGAGACTCATTATATTGCTAAGGGGTACATGGTAATTGACACAACAAGGCACATGGGAATTCCCAGAGTACACGGGCATGACTATGCACTTGGACATGGGTAGGGTACTCGAACATGGCCATAGTACACAGGCATGACTATTGAACATACAAACGGACACAGGTAGGTACAAGATCATTATAAGACATTTATTACTCCCAATATATGTTTTTTACTTTCTCTAGGATTGGTTGATCCTTTCTATATCTTCAATATAAACCGGTTTCATTTGGGTGTTCCCTTGGTCCATCCATACAAGGGTGTAGTGAGGTAACACATCCCAAGAATATGATTATGATCCCCTCTATGATATCAATCTCAGATCAAGTTTGGGAATCCCTATGACTAACCTAAGGTGTGATCCTAAATAATTTCTTCTTTTTCCTTGGTGGGGTCTATGTAATCATCATGGAAAACATACATAGGTAAACAATCCCCAACTTCACAGGTTATTCAAGGTAAGGTCCAATATAATTTAGAGGATCTAGGTGGAATCACTTATCTGAGCATCATTATCTTAGGAGTTCCTATGATTACTTATTATCCAATTCATAATGAGCATGAAATCTAGAATGATAACCATTTGTGATAGCATGGAACATGGAGTGAGTTATCTCAGATGATCATTACCTTGAATCCTTGAGAATAATTTTTTAGGTAGTGGTATGGTTGAAACCTCTTTAAGACTTGGTGTCTATATTGAGTATATCTATGTTTTATTATTATTATGTCTCATATTCTGATTGACATATATTCATAGTGATGAGATAAATTCTCTCTTGATGCATTATGTTTGGTGTTTTTTGGGTGATCTATTGGGTATTGTTATACAACCTCATTCATGGGTGTAGTCCGAACATGTTGTATATTATGTAGATGACAGACCATTCAATGAAGTCTTAGGAGGACAAGGAGTAGGCATAACATATTTGAGAAAGATACACCATGGTTATTGTCAGGCATTTCTTTTGATAATAGTTCCCTCCTAAATATTAGGTTCAACTCTTTTATAGTTTTTTAGTATACTTGTATTTGATAATTTGTGATTTACTGTACTAAATCATTATTTTATTGTGGGATATATATGTATGCATGTATTTGGGTGATAGTTTTACTTTACCTTTCAACACTATGTGATTATTTTGATATGTTTTTGTATTACAGAAACACTTTATGTAAAGAATGTAGAGGAAATACATTTATACATCAAGGACATGGAAAGGAAGAAGCGGAATTTGAAGAACTTTAGAAAATTTTCATATCATATATTGGAATTGTGGGAAGTAAGTCCATATGATGAAGTATTACAATGGGAGATGATTCAATTCTTAATGATTTTCTTTTGGAAGTGAATCTGAAAATCTTGTTTTGGATGATACAATTTGTCCTTTGTAAATTTTTTCATGTTTATTTTAGTCTTACATCATAGAATATAGTGATATTTCCACTCAACATCTGATGAGTATAAGTATTTATACATCTGGAAGATTCAATATTGTGTATCTTGTAGATGAAAAGGTTTTTAAGATAATAGGAAATGGTGATATTTCCATTAGAATGTAGAATGAGGGATTACTATAATTACAAGGAGTGTACCACATACTGTGGTTGAGGAAGAATTTGATATAAATAGGATAGTTGTATGGTGTGGATTTTTGTACAATATTTTTGGGGGGAGCAAGGATTGTTACACATGGTTCTATGGTAGTGTCTAAATGTGCGAAAGATAAAAAAATTATACCAAGAAAACATTATTAAAGGAGATGTGTATTATAGAAAAACAAATTAAAGATCTATAATGTGGTGCAATGAACAACCTAGCCACTAAACTGAGAAAGGGTTGGAATTCCTAGCCACTAAAGGCATATTAAAACTCAAAGTCATGTAATTTGAAAAATGAGAAGAGTGTATTCTTGGGAAGAGGTGGAAGGTGTTATTCTGGATGAAAGAAAAAACACATAAAGGTAAAAAAACTAGATCTTTTTTATACATATATATGTGGTCCTAAACTATTTTTTTATCATGGAGGTTAACTATACTATGTTATATTCATTAATTATGTGACACTAAAGGTGAGGATGTTCTATCCCAAACACACGTCTAATTTTTTCAAAACCATCATTCTATAGAGGTCAATGGTGTAAAAGGAGAAAAGATGTAAACTAAAATTATTAAGGTCTTAAAATGGTTTATAATACAAAAGTAGGAAATTATAAAGTTTTTGATAGTAGAATAGAAGACAGTTTGTGAAGACCATGCCAGGAACTTCAGAAAAAAATAGAATTGGGAAGATTATTGTTTTTAAAAGGTTGTGGCCAAAGCCTCATTTTATTATTAAATAAAATACCTATTTTTCACTAGGTAGAGGGAGAACCATTACATAGACTCAATTCCCATGTCCCATTGGCCTGAATACAAGGCTTGAAAGCCCATTTTTGGCCCACAGGGCCCTTCGGTGAACAGTACTGCTACAGTACTTGGGTTGCTACAGTACCTACTACAGTTCCATCACCGCTACAGTTCCTGCTATAGTGCCTCCACCACTACAGTGTAACCACTAATATGGTGCCCCACTATAGTAACATAGGGAATTATTCTCTCCCTGGATTTGATCTTGAGTCTTTTGGATTCCAAGTAGGTGCTTGTACCACATGGGTACAAGCCTGTTGGCTAGAATTTGGAAGATGATCAATTGGAATTTAGTGGAAAATGTAAGGAACATATGGATATATTTTTGTTTCTCAATGGATTTTTGGTAATGTTCTATAAATGTTTATGAATACTAGTTTAATGAATTTCATTCCACTCCATTGGGATAGAAACTTTTTTAATCGTATTAGTTTGTAAAAAGTCAATATTTATCATCTCAATGTTTTTGGTATACTGTTTTATATCCATGATGATTCTATAGAAAAGTATATGTTAGATTATAAGTCCAAATATAATTTAATTATAAGTTATGATAATTAATAAATCGTATTTCAACTCTTAGGGAATGAATTATGGATGTTCATAAGAAGACAAAATGTCCTCCTTAATAAAGAGATGTTGTGGAAAAAAACAGTGTTTAGCGGAAATTATTGATGAGTTCAAAGAATAAACATTATTTTATGATAATAAAAATTAAAATTTGGATTTACTAGATAATTTAGAGAGTATAAAAGATCCAAAAACATCATATATCCTAGAAGAAGTTTTGGTTCAAATTTGGATATCAATGAATTTGCTAAGTTTGGATGTACCGAAAAATTTGGGGACTATAGAATCTTAGGGTAGAGATCTAGAATGTGATGTTCTAGAATTAGTGGTTCAAGAAAGAGATGAGTTGTAGAGTTATTTTATGAGGTATACTAGTATTCAATTTCTAGTTTAGAGATATATAAGTGAATTTTATGTCTTGATTCTCATTTCTTATGGAGAACCGGAATATTTAGAAGAGGAAGAAAGTATGAGTGACTCAAGGTAGTGAGAGTTATAAATGATAGATGATATTAATTCCATAAATGTTTCTATAACATTGGAGCTAACTAGTAATGAAAAATGGGCCAGTATCCAATTGTATTTTGGGATATGGGAGGGATGCAGGGCAGGGCGGGCCTAAAAATTTTGAACATTAAGAGAACGGGACAATGTGGGTTGAACCTACATGGGTGTGGGCCATGGTGGGTTGGGATCACCAAGGTTCATGCTTACCCACATTCCCAATTTTAAAAAAATATTGTTTTTACAATATATACTTCTTTAATAGTTTATATTTTAAATAAAATATCATGATTTGAACATGAAATATGATTTTTCACTAGAATGGTCTTTATAATTCACCATTTATTTACATGTGAATGTTAAATAGGTCTATATGTATTATTTTAATATGATATTATAATATTTAAAAATAATAATTATTAACCATATTCACTTGGTGTGCCATCCCACCTATTGAAAAATAAAACTCATCTCCCTTGCGCATGGTTTAACTTTAAAAATATTAATTATAATCATCACAATTTCTGGGTCAATTTATTATTGTTATTTAATTTTTTCATCATTATGAAAATAGGAAGGGATCTCATGGGAACCCAAATCACATCTTATTAAATGGTCATTACCTATAGATATGTCATTCATTAACAGGCCCAACCATTTGTATCACCACACAACCAACATCATCATTCATCTACCCTCACTCATCACTCCCCTACTTTGCATCACAGATGTTCACCAGCACATAAACATTATCGTATCTGATAATTATCCCAAGGAAAAATGTTCCACCACTTCCCTTAAATATCCATCTATAATCAATTCATACATATCCTTGTAACTACTATTAATAATGAGGAAAATATAACAATTATATAATTATAATGTGACAAGCCAGCGAGCTACCTGCTGGATTATGTGGGTCAGTGAAGGATTTAATTTTTTTTCACATTATATTCAGGCTTTTGAGACAAACCTAAATGGGCTCAAACTCATATAGGTTTAGATTTCTCTTCTCTGGCATATTTTTTTCACATTACTAGAGATAACAAAATGACTTTTTTGGAGGTAAGTGATTCATAAAAAGTTGATTTATTAGAAAAAGGGATATAGTAGAAAATTTTGTATATAAAGGCTTTTAAAGAAGGGATTTAAACAAATGAAAGGTTTAAATTTAATACAAATATTTTCTCTAGTTTTTAATCATATGATGTTTTGGATAATACTCATAATGGTAATCATGGAAGGGTCACATTTTGAGTAGTTAGATGTTAAAACGGATTTTCTTCATGGAGATTTGGAAGAGGATATTTTTATGGAGAAAGGGTTGTAAAACTAACCTAAAGGGCCAAAATATTGGACCCACCTAAAAAATCCAATAAAAATTATGGATAACCCAAGATAAGGGACACTTGAACCTTCTTCATATATATCCCATGGTTATAACTTGACCAACTGGTCAAGGTATTGAGCCTATTATAATTACATAATATCTATAAATATATATTTAATTAATAAATATTTTAATTTTAATTTATTTTAAAAAATAAAATAAAATAGTCTGTCTCATGGTTAGGCGGGGCCGAACCATGGCACTATGTAGGTTAGACGGGCTGGACCTAAACAATGCCATGTGTCCGGGAAAATTATAGTTTATACCTGGGATAGGATGGGCTGTTTTTTACTTACTATAATGGATTAGGAAAAGGGTTTCATAGAGAAAAAAATGGTGAATATGGTGTGTCATATCAAAAAAAATGAGATTAAATAAGAAAAACTGAATTAGAACTAGTGGTTCTATGACATTATGGAAGAACCGATGTTCATCCAGAGAATTTTGGACCATTTTTGTTATCAAAAGGTGGTTAATGATGGTATTTTCATCAACCTTATTCTTAATTTTGATGAAATATGCCTTGAAGGACCAAGGAAGTACTGGCATGAGGATTTTAAGGTTTAATTATTGTGAGGTTTCAAGATGAAGGATCTCGGTCTGAAAAACTAAATTTTGGAGATGAGGATTATAAGGGACTTATAGTCTAGAACATTGTTCATGAATTTGTAAAACTATATTCAACACATCATGGATTATTTTAGAATGAGTGAGATTATGTATGTAACAACTCCCCTAGTTATAAATATCAAGTAGAGTAAGGAAAGGGTAGTCAGATAGAATAAAAGGTTGATTAGATAGAACAAGTTTTATTTTAATCAGTTGTTGGAAACATGATGCATGACATGGTTTGTACACAACCTGAAATTTCACATGAAATAGTAATTTTTAGATAGTTCATGGTTAATATTGGAATAGAACATTGGGAATTGATAGAATGGATACTCTAGTATCTCAAAGTATCTCAAATATTTCATGTCTATTTAGAAACAGATACAATTTTATTATGGTTTTTTTATTTCTACATTAGGGGAGATATTGAACACTCATAGGATTACCCCTAGTTATGTGTTTACATAAAGATACATAACATTATGTTAGACACTAAAACATCAAAAATTAGTTTCACATTCAAAAATAGAGGTTATTTATGTTGTACTTATGGATTCTATGAAGAAATTGATTCGGATTTAGGGTTGTTATGGGGTCTCAAAAGAATTTACCTGGTGGAGATGATATTTAGTGATTAAAAAAGTGTAACCCACTTCCCAAATAATATAATATTTTATTTCAGGAAAATTCATATTATATTGAAGCATCACCTCATCCAGATTTTTTTATAGAAAAAGTGATAAATTTATAGAAGGTTAATGGAGTTTAAAATATGAAAGATATACTAATGAAGGTCTTAGTATGAGATATGTTGAGGTGGTTTTGTACCTAATTTGGGTTGAGATGACAAGATGCACATTGGGGGAACTATACTACTAAAAAGGGGGTTTGAGATAAAATATAGTTATAGATATGGGTGGATGAATTTACGGCGGTGACTAAAAATGAACATCAAATGGGAGATTTTTAGGCTTCTCTAATTTGATTACTATTTTTTGATAAGTCTTGTAACATTCACAAGTGGTTCTAAAATTGTATTGTAATGACCCGACTCTTAGGAAAAGGTACGGATTGTTAGTTTTTCTTTCGAACCTTTTCTTTAAGCTTGTTTAATGTGGGTAATGTTCTATGGAAGGTTCGGGGAGTGTCTAGGATTTATTCGGAGCCCGAGAGTTTGAGAAATGGACTTGCAGACAAGGGTGCATGGACTACGCACGGTTTGGGTAAATTGTGCGGCCTTTGGTCTAGAAGCAGGGAGGTGTGCACGGTTTGCGCACAGTTTGGGTAAACTGTGCGCCTAAACCATGCGCCCCTTTTTTATAAATACAGAGGGATGCAAACAGTTTGCGCACGATTTGGTAAATCGTGCACCTAAACTGTGCGACCCATATTTGGGTAAATTTACCTTTTTCCCTTAAAATCTATTTAATCCTAAATCCCTCTCATTCCTCTTTCCAGTGGACAGAACCAGGAGGATCCCTTCTTTGAGCTCCCAAACCCTCTTCTCAATCAATCTCGTGTGGTTTCTTCCACCGGTGTTCATTCCTTGATCCGTCAGAGGAGTTGGAAAGGCCAAGGTAAGGCTAACCACACACACCCCTTTATCCTCAGAAAATCTTTCCTTCCGTCTTGTTATTTTGATGCAGGCTCATATGACCTATTTTTAGGGCATTGGACTGGAACTCAGATCTCTTCTAATATACTGTGAATCTGAGGTCGATATCGGGCGAGCTTACGCCTACATCTCTAAGATCAGTGGTCACGTGGTTTCCATTTTGGGTTTTCTCCTTTTTGAGTTATTGTTGTCATTCCATGGTTTTTCTTTCGCCGAACCCCATATTTATAATGACTGCTTAATATCTAAATGACCCGTGTGGTATAAGAGTGATGAATCCAACCATGTTAGGGTGTTTGGATTACTTATGGACTAGGAGTGGTCAACCATAGGTGTTATGCCTTGAGAATTGGCCCATTTTCACCTTTGAACCTCAATGAAATGTCTTGAAAGGGAATTTTCCATGTTAGGAAAATGAAATGACTTTGTTAGAGGTTGGCAAGGATGATAGAGCATGAACCCCTTTAACGAATTGAAATGTATGTATGCCATTACATTTCTTATGTGATATTATAAGATGGGTATGACTTACATTGCTAATGTGATATGATATAAGATGGTTTGCCTTATATAATGTGATGTAAATGGTTATCCTTTTCTATGTTGACATGCTTGTGATAACTCGTGTGTGGGCGGAGGCGTTCTTACCCCATTCCAGAAAAATATCAGTGATTGAGGATAAGAGGCATTTATACCTCGTGCCTATATAACATTATGGGTGGGAGGCATTTCTACCCCATGCCAACTACAATGATTGAGGACGAGAGGCGTTTATACCATGTACCTATATAACCTTACGGGTGGGAGGGATTTCTACCCCATGACAACTACAGTGATTGAGGACGAGAGGCATTTATACCTCGTGCCTATATAACCTTACAGGTGGGAGGAATTTCTACCCCACGCCAGTTACAGTACTTATGGACAAGAGGCATGTTTACCTCATGCCAGTGATAACCTATATACCTCTGGTGTTTGTTCATAATTCCAGCCATGAGCTGAAGAAGGTAGACCCGCCAGGTGTCCTTCCGAAACCTGAGTGGGAGGGTTGTTTGTTTACTTTGATTTACTTACTTGCAGTCTATTACTCACTTTTCTTGTGAACACCTATTTGGATTACACGTAGACATCATTGGTGGTGGCCTACTGAGACTTGTCTCACACCCTACTCGGGTGACCTCTTGGGCACCCATGTAGACTTCAATGCTGCTGGTACTAGTAGGGGAAATGGCCCAGCTTGAGGTTGTTGATACATGTATGTTCTAGCTAGAGATCCGAAGTAGAGAATCAAGCTTGGCTGGAGATGTTCGTGGACTACTTTTGTTCTTTTTGTATTATTGTATAGAATGCGTGTCTTCTATTTCCATTGTACTAGCATGTGATGCATCCATTTTGTATCAGACACTACCTGTGTTGGTTTTGTATATATATAAGGGTTTTCCTTACTTCTGTTGTTTGGTTGTATGTTTCCCTTTTTCTCCTGTTTATACATTAGTTGTGCTTCCGCTATTTCTATTACCTTGATGTTATTCCGCTGTGTACTCTGACATGGGGGTACAGTCTCCCCACTGACTTACCATTAGACCCCCGCTGCTAGTCGGCATCCCCTGGCCTATGGGGATACGAGCCAGGGGTCATGTGGCCAACTAGGCTCGGGGCCCAGGTTGAGGGGCAGCCGGGTCCAGGACGTCACAAAATGGTATCATAGGGGTTTTTTTCTTTCTTACTTTACTATTTGGCGATGACAGAATTGGAGACCGAGAATGTGTAGGGACTTAGTTATAAGTCGTGCTTGGGCATCGCGAACCCATGTACAGGGAAAATACCATGTTTCCTACTTTATGTTGTTAATGATTCTGCTATTTACTGTTGATATTGTTTCAGCGTTGGGTGCTTCACATGTTTTTTGATGTTATTGAGATTTGTGATGTTGAAATTTGGATTTCATGGTTCGACCCAATGAAACGAGGGTTATGCATTAGATCATGCTTCACGATAGGCACAATATGATTAGGCCATGCATATTTCCATGCCACGTTTGAATTTTTAGAAACCACTACCTATTTTTTATCTCCATGCCTTGATAATATGTGTGAAACTGTGCTAACCTTTCATGCATGTTGTGAATTGGATAATTATGTGATTTTAGGGGGTGTCACTCTTTGGTTCATAAGGTGTATGGTTCCTTATGGATCGGAAAATGACATTCCAACTAACCCAATCTTTTGCTTAAAAGGAAATTTAAATTCTTGATTATCACAAGTAAATAAAGAATGACATCCATGTATGTGTCATCTTTCAGTTCATGAGGAGTATGGGCCCTTATGGGCTGGGAAATGCCATGTCACTAGATTGAGTAAAATCTAAACAGTTTCAGGTTTAATTAAGAATTCCTATGGGTGTGGATAGGTGAACTTAGGGGTAAGAAGGCTTAGTACCTATCCTAGATTCCAGATTTCAGCCTTTAATTTTGTTGGTTCCTTCTTTTGAGACATTTGTTTGGAATTGTAGTACTATGTCTCCAAGACGTCCCCGAGTCGCGTGTGCTGAAGGCGGCGACGATCACATTCCTGAGATAGCGAGCCCGGAGCGGCCAGTTGATCTTCTTGTCGAGCCACCTGTGGATCCTCTTTCTATTCCTAAGATGGGTGTCGATGCCCAGTTCTGTGAGAACTTCTTGCGTATGATGTAGAGTATGCAAGGTGGAGTGCGGCCTTCCCCGAGTATGGAAGATTTGACCCGTGAGTTTCAGTTGCAGCATCCTTCTACTTTTATGGGAGATGGTGGCCCACTTACTGTGGAGTCCTAGTTGGAGGCTATTCTAACCATCTTCAAGCACCTTGAGATGCCTCTAGAGAAGAGGGTCAAGATCGTAGCTTATATGCTCAGTGGTTCAGCCAGGAGGTGGTGGGATGTCATCACCTAGTCGGGACAGTAGAGAGATATGATCTGGAATGATTTCCAAACCATCTTCTACAATTATTTGTTTCCCCATACTTTGAGGGCTCACAGAGCTATGGATTTTATGAATCATCACCAAGGGACCATGACAGTTAAGGAATATTTGTCTCGTTTCACTGAGTTACAGTGTTTTGTTCCTACACTAGCTGCTGATGATCTCACGGCCACTAGGCATTTTGAGGATGGGTTGTGTTACGCCATCCGGTCATAGTTTAACGTGTTCAGGATAACAACCATTTCAAATATTTTCAATCAGGCACTAATCACAAAGAGGAACTTGAGAGAAGCGGACAGTGTGAACCATGGAGGTTCGGCACCGAAGGGTTCTAGTGGATCTACTTCTAGGAAGAAGTGGTGCTTTGAGGACTCTCATGGTGTTAGTGGTGGTCAGACCCTTTTCTCAGGTGGTACTCCTATCTGTCACCAATGTGGGGTGTCAGGACATACGAAGAGGTAGTGTACATGAAATCCAGTGGAGTGCAGAGGTTTTGGTAGGTTGGGTCATCTCCACCACTTCTACAAGACTTTTCCCCTATGGTCCTGTGAGAAGGTATCTTTACCTACTCCACAATATGGCATTGGATCGGTAGGATCACGTCAGTCAGGAGGCTGGAATACTGCTGGTCGATCAGGTCGTGGCAGCAGTCGAGGCAGAGGTAATCAGGCGAATGACCTTCAGCACCAGCAGGGCAGGTCTGCTCAAGGTAGCCAGGCTGTGACTCAGGGTCGTGGTGTCGGTCTGTTGTATGCAGTCAATCCTACGCCGCAAGAGTAGTACCCCAAACCATTTATTGTATGAGGTATGATTCTAGTTGCCTCTACGTTAGTATCTACTTTTTTTGACACGGGCGCTTCTCACTCTTTTATATCGGAGGCGATTACGGGGAGCTTGTGCCTCGACATTGAGTCATATCATGGTATGATCACGTTAGATACCCAGTTGGGTATCCGTTCATAGGGAGTTCATCATTGTTATAATTTCCCCCTTAAGGTGGGAGGTTACCTTTTTGTGTGGAACGTGTATGTTATGGATATGATAGGTTTTGATGTAATAATTGGGATGGACTGGTTAGTTCCCTATAGAGCCCAAATTGACTTCTATCGTCAGAGGGTGGCATTTTCGTCACCATAGGGAGACCCGTATATGAATAAGGGAGAATGGGATCTCAGTGGGACATGAGCGGGACCAGAGCACCAGAGTTTAGGTGGTGTCACGACACAGGTTGCCAGTCTTTATCTCGATGACCAAGCGTTACAAACCTCGGTTTATCCCCCCGTGGTGGAGATTTTCAGTGATGTATTTCCTGATGATTTCTATGGTCTACCTCCAGTGAGAGAGGAGGATTTTACTATTGATATTATACTAGGAGAAGCACCAGTGACCATTCCTCTTTATAGGATGGCAACTAAAGAACTTCTGGAGCTTAAGAGTCAGCTGGAGGACCTGGAAGAAAAAGGCTTTATACATCCCAGTACTTCTCCTTGGGGATCACCGGTTCTTTTTTCCAAGAAGGCAGATGGTACCCTTCATATTTACGTGAATTATCGTAAGTTGAATCAGCTGACTATTAAGAATCGGTTTTTTTTACCTTGAATTGACGACCTCTTCGATCAGCTTAGAGGAGCGAAGGTGTTTTCAAAGATAGATTTGAGGTCGGGCTATCACTAGGTGTGTGTTAGGAATTCAGACATACCTCGCACGACGTTCAGGAGAAGGTATGGTCTTTATGAGTACCTAGTCATGCCGTTTGGGCTTACGAATGCACCTGAAATGTTTATGGCTCTTCTGAATCAAAATTTTCACCCTTACCTTTATTCTTTCATGGTTGTATTTTTGGATGATATCTTAGTCTATTCACGCTCAATACATGACCGTGTAACCCATCCTGAGATCTTGCTAAATACACTAAGAGAGCATTAGCTTTATTCTAAGCTTAGCAAATGCCACTTTTGGATAGACAAGGTTCACTTCCTAGGTCACATTATTTCGGAGTCTGGAGTTTCAGTTGACCCTGAGAAGGTGAGTGCTGTAATTTCCTGGGAGCATCCCAAGAAAGTTTTTGATATCAATATTTTCTTAGGGATTGTTGGATATTATAGGAGGTTCATTCAAGACTTTTCATGCCTAGTAGCACCGTTTACATCTTTGACCAAAAAGAGGCTGAGATTAGATTGGTCAGAACCTTGTGAAGTATCTTTTCAAGAACTTAAGGGAAGACTAACTTCAGCACCGATACTGATCTTGCCGGAGCCAGGAAGATCTTGTACGGTATTTTGTGATGCATCAGGTATAAGGATTGGAGATTTCTTGATGTAGGATGAACGATTCATTGTGTATGGTTCTCATCAGTTAAAGCCTCATGAATAGGACTATCCGACGTACGACCTCGAGCTCGCAGCGGTTGTACATACCTTACGTTGTTGGAGACACTATTTGTTGGGAGAACATTTTGTGGTGTTCACTGACCACAAAAGCCTCAAATATATCTTCACTCAGCGGGATCTAAACCTCAAGCAATGCAGGTGGGTCGAGTACCTACAATCCTTTGATGTTGAACTGGCCTACACTCCTGGGAAAGGAAATTCAGTAGCCGATGCGCTAAGTTGAAAAACTCAGTCGTAAGTGGTTTGGGAATCTAATGAGGATTAGAAGCTGATGGACCTATTTTTGGAGATGCACGTTGAGGTTTAGGAGGGCCAGGATCAAACCGTTCTCTCTGCCTTAGCGGTGACGTCTACTCATTTGGAACGGGTCAGGGCTCGACAGTTATCAAATCTGGAAGGCCTTGTTCTATGAGAGAGTGTCGCTGATGATGCCTCTACAGATTGTACCATGGATAAGGGTGATACTTTATTGTTCTGTGGGCATGTGGGGGTCCTGGTAGACATCAGAGAGGAGATGATGAGGGATTTTCGTGCCTCAGCATGGGCAGTTCACCCAGGCATCACCAAAATATATCATGATTTGCGACGACAGTACTGGTGGCCTAGCATAAAATGGGAGGTAGCCGGTTTTATCATGCGTTGTTCCACCTATCTGCAGGTGAAGGCGGAACATCAGCGTCCGACAGGGTTTTTGCAGTCGTTTTCTATTTCGGAGTGGAAATGGGATGATGTTTCCATGGATTTGTAACCAGTTTACCCAGGTCACCTCGTGGCAATGATGCAATATGGGTAATCATCAACCGTCTGACGTAGGTCGCGCATTTCTTACCTGTGCGGGAGACCTTCATGGTTGACTACTTTGGAAGACTATACGTCAAGGATATAGTGCGCCTTCATGAAGCACCTCGATCTATTGTTTCGGAAAGAGATCCCCATTTTACATCTCGGTTCTGGCATGGCTTACAGAAGGCCTTGGGTACGCAAGTACTTTTTAGCATGGCCTATCACCCGCAGACTGATGGACAGACCGAGCGGACTATACAGGTACTAGAGGACATGTTATGTTCCTGTTTTCTTGATTTTGGAGTTTCATGAGAGAAACACATTCCTCTTGTTGAGTTCAGTTATAACAATAGCTTCCAAGATACCATTGAGATGACTCCCTATGAAGCCTTATATGGTAGGCCTTGTTGCTCGCCTTTGTGATGGCATGAAGCAGGGGAGGTATTTGTTCTAGGACCTCATCTTGTGCAAGATACTACGGAGCAGATATAGCTTATTAGGAAGCGTATGCAGATAGCTCAGTCTGGACAGCAGTCCTATGCTAACAAGCAACGGCGACCTCTTGAGTTCGAGGTTGGGGACCAGGTTTTCTTGAAGGTCTCACCCAGGTTGGGGCAGAGACGTAAACAAAATCAGGGTAATATTTCACCGAGGTTCGTAGGACTCTTTGAGTTGGTGAAGTGGATCGGACCAGTAGCCTACCAGCTTTCTCTTCTGTAGAGATATCAGTCCATGCATGACATTTTTCACGTATCTCAGCTACGCTGATACTTTTCAGATCCGACTCACATTTTTCAGCCTGATGAGGTTGAACTGGACATGGATGCTTCCATCGGGGAATATCCAATGTGAATAGTTGACAGGGGTGTGAAGACACTCAGTGGCAGGTTTGTTCCTCTTGTACGGGTGCTATGGTAGCACAGCCAGGTACAGGATGAGACCTGGGAGAGAGAGGCTGATGTACGTTCTAAATGGTCGGAGCTTTTCATCGATGACACCTCAATACCCTTGGAAGTCCAACTCGGGGACGAGTTGCTTTAAGGAGGGGAGGTTGTAATGACCTGAATTTTTTGGAAAAGGTACGGATCATTAGTTTTTATTTTGAACCTTTCCTTTAAGCATGTTTAATGTGGTTAATGTTCTAAGAAAGGTCCAGGGAGTGTCTGGGGTTTGTTCGGAGCCCGAGAGTTTGAGAAATGGACTTAAAGAAAAGGGTGCACGGCCTGCACATGGCTTGTGCACGGTTTGGGTAAACCATGCGGCCTTTGGTTTGGAAGCAGGGAGGTGCGCACGTTTTGCGCACGGTTTGGGTAAACCGTTCGCCTAAACTATGCGCCCCTTTGTTTTAAAGGTAGAGGGATGCGCACGGTTTGCACACGGTTTGGTAAACTGTGCTCCTAAACCGTGCAACCCAGATCTGGGTGAAATTGACCTTTTTTCTCTTAAAATATATTTATTCCTAAATCCCTCTCCTTCCTCTTTCCAGCGGACAGAACTAGGAGGAGCCCTTCTTTGAGCTCCCAAATCCTCTTCTCACTCAATCTCTTGTGGTTTCATCCCCCAGTGCCCATTTATTGATCCGTCAGAGGCATTGGAAAGGACAAGGTAAGGCTAACCTCACACACCCCTTTCTCCGTGGAAAATATTGCCTTCCGTCTTGTTATTTTGATGCAGGCTCATATGCCCTATTTTCAAGGCATTGGACTGGAACTCAGATCTCTTCCAATCTATTGTGAATATGAGGTCGATATCGAGCGAGGATATGCTTACTGCTCTAAGGTAGGTGGTCACGTGGTTTCCATTTTGGGTTTTCACCTTTTTGAGTTATTGTTGTCATTCCATGGTTTTTCTTTCTCCGAACCCCATATTTATAATGACTGATTCATATCTAAATGACCTGTGTGGTATAAGAGTGATGAATCCAACCTTGCAAGGGTGTTTGGATTCCTTATGGACTGAGAGTGGTCAACCATAGGTGTTATGCCTTGAGAATTGGCCCCTTTTCACCTTTGAATATCAATGAAATGTCTTGAAAGGAAATTTACCATGTTAGGCAAATGAAAGGACTCAGTTAGAGGTTGTCTAGGATGAGAGAGCCTGAACCCCTTTAACGAATTGAAATGTATGTATGCCATTGCATTTCTTATGTGATATTATAAAATGGATATGCCTTGCATTGCTAATTTGAAATGATATAAGATGGTTTGCCTTATATAATGTGATGTGAATGGTTATCCTTTTCTATGTTGACATGCTTGTGATAACCCGTGTGTGGGCAGAGGCATTCTTACCCTGTGCCAGATAAATCTCAATGATTGAGGATGAGAGGCATTTATACCTTGTGCCTATATAACCTTACAGGTGGGCGGCATTTCTACCCCATGCCAACTACAATGATTGAGGATGAGAGGTATTTATACCTCGTGCCTATATAACCTTATGGGTGGGAGGAATTTTTACCCCACACCAACTATAGTGATTGAGGATGAGAGGCATTTATACCTCATGCCTATATAACCTTACAGGTGGGAGGCATTTCTACCCCACGCCAGCTACAGTACTTGTGGAAAAGAGGCATGTTTACCTCGTTCCAGTGATAACCTATATACCTCTGGTGTTTGTTCAGAATTCCAGCCATGAGCTGAAGCAGGTACACCCTCTAGGTGTCCTTCCAGAACCTAAGAAGGAGGGTTTTTTATTAACATTGCTTTACTTACTTGCAGTCTATTACTCAATTTTCTTACAAACACCTATTTGGATTACACGTAGACATCGTTGGTGGTGGCCTACTGAGACTTGTCTCACACCCTACCCGGGCGGCCTCTTGGGCACCTGTGTAGTCTTCACTGCTGTAGGTACTAGTAGGGGAAAAGGCCCAGCTTCAGGTTGTTGATACATGTATGTTCTAGCTGGAGATCCATATAAGAGGATAAAGCTTGGCTAGAGATGCTCGTGGACTACTTTTGTTCTTTTCGTATTATTGTATATCATACTTGTCTTCTATTTCCATTGTACTAGCTTTCCATGCATCCATTCTTTATCAAAAAATGCATGTGTGGATTTTGTATATCTATCAGGGTTTTCCTTACTTTTTTTGTTTGGTTGTATGTTTCCCTTTTTCTCTTGTTTATGCATTGGTTGTGCTTCCACTATTTCTATTACCTTGATGCTATTCTGAAGTGTCCTCTGACATGGGGGTACAGTCTCCCCACTAACTTACCATTACACCCCCACTGCTAGTCGGTAGCCCATGGCCTATGGGGAGACAAGCCAGGGGTCATGTGGCCAATCAGGCTTGGGGCCCAGGTTGAGGGGTAGATGGGTCCGGGATGTCACATATATAATGAAACTAGATAGATATAGTGGTGTGGTATTACTAAATTATAGTATTCTAAAACTAGGAAAACAACAACAAAAAATCAAGATAAGACTTTGAAAGGAGGAGTCTATATAAGAGTAAACCAACTCTCACATAATAGTAACCAGTAATATAAAAAGGATGTTTATGATTAATGTAATGTGCTACATGAGATTAATTTGGAGTGGAGAATTCAGATATTACATTGTTCATCTGTAAAAATAATTGAGTTGGTGGGTGACTTTGACCAAGTAAAGGGATTCCTATGATGATTGGATCTAGGGAGCATTCTCTTTATGAGGATCGGTAGGTTCTAGAAACCGGTTCACTGGATTCATGTTTTGGACATAGCTATAAATACCATGGCTCTAGTAATTTTTTATATAATAATTTAATGTCACTGTCATCTTCCATTTCCCTTAATAAATATTTGTAGTATTTCCCTTAACTAGTAAAACTAATTCTGAACCATGAAAATCCCCTATGTTACTCTTTATAGCTATCTTTTGTTTCTCTTTTGAAAGTTCTTTGTTGGTGTATGTGGATTAGTTCTGCATGTATGGGATGCTATTACTATCTATGATACATCATATTCATAGGTTCATTCTGAATTTGGAGTTTCGAATTTTTATTCTATATTTCAAGCTTTCAAAGGGTTCTTCTGGTTCGGGAGTTTCCGATCCTAGTAATTCATAGACTAATTCTCCCAATATATGAATGCCTCGTTTAAAATCTAAAATCTTTTCAATAAAAGTAAATTTATTAATATTCATCTATCTTACAAATAATTTTAGAAATATCATTCTTTACAAATAAATTCAAAAATCTATTAAATCCTAAAAATTAAATCCTCTAAACTCAAATGTATAAAAAATAAATATTAGTGGAAACTAGATAAATAAAAAAATAAAATTAAATGTTAAAAGAAACTTCTATATTATGAAATTGTGACTATTTTTATGCAAATATCCCACCTCAATAAATTCATGAGGCCTTTTTAGCAGCATATAAGTATTTTTGGCAGTGATCTTCCATATATTATTATTTAGAAAACCTAATTCATAAAACTTAGTCATGATAAAGTATATCTTATTATTTTAAGAACCCAATAGAATCTATCAAGATTTAATGGCATGGGTTACATATGATGTCATTACTAACAACAACAGTCAATCATTACCTACATCTAGAAACTCGGATAATAAAAATATATTGTTTTCTTATGAATTCCAATATAATAAGGTATGAAAATATCAAATTATTTTTTCCATACAATCAAAAGGAAGTTAGATTGCATGCGATATCTCAAAAATTCACATCAAGTTCCATTTTACCATAATTAAAAACCTCCACAATTTAATGAAAATTATTCTCACAAAAAAACATATTTCACTAGAATAGAATCACGCATACGAAGACTTTTTTTAAACTTCAACACAAATGAGAAAAAAAAATCTCACATGAAAAGAAAATTAAGTAAATTATGTCAACAAATTTAATTCCAAATTCTGAAAAAATTAAAAAATATATATAAAATAGATATAATAAAATATTAAATTTAAAAAATAAATATTATTAACTGAAAAAATTAATTCAATTTACGGAATACATTATATTTAGGCAAACAAAATACAAAAAATTCGATGTCTATAGTTTACCTAGGCATAAAAATTAATTATATACAAATAATATACAAAATATTCACAATAAAATGGTCCATATAAATTATTTTAAATCATTTTAAACATAGAAGAATACTAAAAAATGATCCAAGTAATATTCACATGAGTAACTAACAACAAAGGTGATTCAAGTATGAGTAAATTAAAAGTTTATTATCTTAATAAAGAGATGAACATCCTACTAAAATACTAAAAGGATATATTGAAATATGTTTTTGAAACATGTGAGGTAAATTAAATTTTTATTTCAGGTTATGTATGGAAGCCCAAGTAACCACCAAATGGTTAATTCTCACAAAACTAAAGAATTTAAATTTATAATAATTCAATGAACTAATAAAGAATTTAAATTTTTTTAGAGGATTTTTATAGTTAATTTTAGTATTTATAAGACACCATCACATAAACAAATAACAAAATCAAATAAAAATGAATAAATTTTTTTATTTCCAAATGATTATTAAATCCAACTAGTTAAATATAAAATTTTTCCATTAAAAAATATAAAACTATTTAGTGAATTTCTTAAATAGTTTTGAAAACAAAAAAAACACTACTTATTTTGAAAAACATCTTATCATAAGTGATAAATTGCATAATAAATTTCTCAAACAAAACCAATAAACACCACTTATTTTTATCAACTTATTATCATAAAAAATTAGTGGTATAATTAATTTTTTAAATTAATATAGACAAAAAAACTTGTTTTTTTAAATTTCTCTTCAAAACTGATGTGTCGTATAAGTAATTTTTCAAAACAAATAGACAACGAACACTTATTTTTGAAAACTTCTTATCTTAAAGAGTGGCGTAACCAGTTTTTTAATCCAAACAGGAAATGACTACTTATATTCATGAAATTATTAACATAATTAATGTCGGGTGGAAGTAAATTTTAAAGAAAATAGTCAAACACCACTTATTTTTATAAATTTCTCACCACAAATGATGATTATCCTAATCAGTTTTCAAGTGTTGTTAAGGAGAAAAACATTTCAATATGTTTAAAAAAATTAATTAGTAATTAATTTAAAATAATATAATAATCACTTATTATTAATTGAATTAAAGAAATATCAAATAGGATATATAGGCACCTCGAAATAGAAGATGAATAATAGTGATACTTAAGAATCATTCTTAAAATAAGAGATATTTTTGAATTTTTAATCCTATAAGTTCTTGTATTTCACAAAAAATATAGTGATAGAATATTTAAAAAAAATCCTGACACATTATAGGAAATTGGGGGATGTTCCTGTGAGGGTTGTTTTGTTTAATGATGAGTAAGGAAAATTGAGTAAGGGTAGTTTTTTCTTATTAAATTAGTGTTGTGTTAGAAGGTTATCTAGGAAGTAATAAATATTAGTTAGGGTGGTTTACAGTGGTAGGAGTAATAAATACAGGTTGCTATGATAGTGGGTGGGATGTTAGGGATTTAAGATTTTATTAGGCTCGAAATAATCTACAGGCTACGACCTTGGCCCTAATGTATAATCCTTAGAGATTCCTCCCTTCTTCTGTAGTTCATATTATCCTCCATTAATCCTTTATTTTTATTCCTGTAATACCTTCAAATTTAATTGATCTCTCTCTATTTATTCATTCTAGTACCAATGTTTCGTAAAACTTATTTTCTCATTTAGAGGGAAAAAATAACATAATGAATATTGTTGGTGTATTTTGACTGGAATATATAGCTAGAACATGTGGTAGATATTGAATACTATGAGAGGGAATGTTTGGAGTTGATGTTGTAGCATGGTGCACTGATGAAACTGTTGTAGGAATGGATATGAAAACATGGCAAGGAGGGGGTGGTAAAGGAGCTGAGGCCACAAGAGACACTGAAATCCATACTGGTACAAATACACATGTCATCTATTTTTTATCATCATCCATCTTTTGGTACCTCACATTTTATATTTCCAAAGAACCATACATTGTAATTACCTTTCCTATGAATTCCAAAAGCCACTACCATAGATCAGCGCAAGGGAAACACGAGCCTTTATCAACTCTTTTTTTAGTGTTATTAAAATGAATATTTATCAGTGCTATTATTAGCACTGATAAAAGTTTCTAATAAAAAATATTATTAATTTATATTAATTTTTTATATTAATATTAAAAAAATAATGTTTATTTATACACATTAAATAAAAAACACATGTTTATAATTAGTATATATTTTCTAATAATTCAAATATATATATATTGTTTTGAAAAAGTATATATATGATTATAAATATATATTTAAATAATTATAATATTATAAAAAAACTATTAAATGATAAAAATATTTATTGTTTTTATAATTATATATTTACAATTATATATAAATACATTTAAAATATATATAATTATAATTATAATTATAAATAATTATTTATTTATTTAAATAAATATATGTTTCCAATGAACTTGGTCCATATATATTGATGCGTGAGTATAATTTAAGTGCATATGTTATGTATTCATCATAAATTGATGATCATTTATACTAAAAGGTTCCAAGAGCCAGGTGAACCTGCTCCAACCAAAATTTATTGAAAAATAATAGACAAAACAAGAAAAGGAGATAAGATAGAAACAACAAAGGAAATTTCCTCATCTAGAAAAGTAAACTAAAAATATGTAGAACAAGGATCATCCCTATAACCCGGATCAGTGGTCTCATCAGTAGATTACCATTCAGACTGTGAATTCTTCTGATTGAAATGCACATAGAACTTTTCTTTAAGTTTAAACTACTCCAGTGTTTGATCCTTTCAAGAATACCACATAGACTGGCCAAGACCATATGAAGCTCATTCATCCCAAAAACATCCTCATCTATGGTTTTTTGGATGCTGACCTTGTTTCAAAGTATTCATTTTCTACCAATCCCCTTCTAATTCTGAAAGAGTGATAGATTTCGTTATATATTAACTAATGAATCCTGAAGAATCATCTTGCATAACTTATACCCTGATATCATGTTCAATAAGCAACATTCTATCCATGATAGGTGATGGATGCTTGTTAGTCACATGCATGTTACCAATCACAGTGGATTTTTAACAATTTGATCAAACACCTAACAGTCCTCCCCTACATTCTTCTCACTCTTGGCAACAATATCTCATCTTAATTTATTTGTTCCAAGGCATTTTAAATGAATGTCTTCATGATTTGTAACCCCTTCCTTCACCCGCCAAGTAGATAATTCACCACCAACCTCAGACGGCACAATCAGCTATCCAGAGGTCCCACAAGCTGGTTGTCCATCCCCTGTATGACAATAATAATGATTCTCACCTACATGAATTTACATAACAAGAATAATTTCATTATCACAACTATATGTTTCTAGCACATTGTTGTACGATATGTTGGGAGTAGGGGCCCTCGGTATTATGTAATCCTTTGTAGGGGAAGAATCCACCAAATGGGTATCAGCCTGCACATTGAGACCAATAGATGCAGGCACAATATGTCCAGGGAAGAGTCCAACACTACCACATGAAGTTGTTGTAACCCAAGTATGATCATATCCACCAAAATTCTAGGTGGATTCATTTTTATTCTTCTTAAAACATATCTTAAAGTCAAGCCCACAGAGGGAGAAATAGTCACAGACCAAAGATTTCCTACAATTCGAGATTTCATGTCCAATTACCATGCATTCCAAACAAAATTTTGGCATTCTTTCATACAAAATTTTCAAATCATGTTAATCTTCATTAGTGTATAGTAGAACACGATCCACTGAAGTGATGTTCAGATCAACTTTGACCAAAAGATGGAAAAAGTGCCCAAATATTGTAGCCTTTGTTTCTTTTTCAATATTGATTGGAACTCCAATTGACATTTCAATATCATACAATATTTTAGGATGCCAAAGAGTCCAATTAAGGCTAAAGACCCTTACCAAGAGTTAAATAGAAGACTTACAGACTTCAAACGGATTAAAATTCCTATCACATTCATGGATATGGATTAATACTTATAAAATTACAATAAATATATTTAAATAATATATATTTATTATATTTATAAATATAAAATTTTAATTATATATAAATACTTTTTAAGTATATTTATTTATAATTATAATTATAGGTAAATATATATATGTTTAAATAATTATAAAATTACAATAGATACATATATTATAATTTTAAATATATATATATTTATATATTTATAAGTATATACAAATATTTAAAAATATATTTATCTATAGTTATAATTATAATTAAATATATGTACATATGTAAATAACTGTAAAATTATAGTTGATATATTTATTATACTTATAATGTTATAAATATATATAATAAAATAAATATATTTATAAATATATAAAAAAATTATAAATAAATAAAAATATTTTTAATTCTAATTCAAAATAATTATAGATTTATTTAAATAATTAAAAAAATATAATAAATATATTAATTATATATATTTATAAAATAATAAATATAATAAATATAGTTTTTATAATTTTATAATTATTTAAGTAAATACATAAATATATATTTATAATTATTATAATTTTAAAAATATATATAATATATTTATAAATATGTACAAATATTTATATTTACAATTATAAGTAAATATAGATATATTTAAATAATTATCAAATTTTAAGAAATATGTTAATTATATATATTAGTAATATTATAAATATAATAAATATATTTTTTATAATTTTATAATTATTTAAATATATATAAATATATTTATAATTATAACTATAGATAAATATATATTTATTATATATTTTTAAATATAAACAAATATTTTTTTATTATACTTATAATTTTAAATATATATATATATATTTAAATAATAATATCTGTATTTCATATATTTTTATTATTAAAAATATACATAGTTAAAAAAATATATTTATAAATATGAATTATATAAAGTTGGATGAGAGCGAGGAGGATGGTGATTGTTCTGGGGGTGATTGCAATCATCTTCGTAAAGTAGGGATGATAGGGTTTGTGTCGGCGATGGTGTTAGAATCTTTGTCTAGGAGTGTGGGTAGCGGTGAAGTTGGGGATCATGTCGGCATTGCAAGGAAAGCAGAAGTTGTTCTCATATGCAATTGTGAAGGACGATGTGTAGATCTACGTAAGGAATCTTCAAATCTACATATTCAGATTTATTTCGGATGTGAATTGGGCTTCACCACGGATACTCATGTCGGTGCATGGAAGCTCAAGTTCATTCCTACTGATGACATAGCAAGATCAGGTGTGGTTTCTATGATGTATTCAGTTCTACTGGCTTAGACACTTTTGGGTCACCGATAGAGAATCAGTGTTATGAAGGTTAATTATATTGTCCATGTACAGAAGCCCTTGGGTTCTGAAGTGAATCCCCTGCATAAGGGATTATCAATTGGAGAAGCCCTAAATAAAGGGGATGAATCTGTTGATGATATCTCACATTTCATTCATGAGTCTCGATTCTCCAAATATGATAATGGAGGTTTCACTGTCACTACAAACCCTAATTCTCTCAAGGAGCATCTAAATGCCTGTACATTTTCTCTTATTATGTGATTAATTCTTGTAAAGGTTGATAAGTCGATTGGCACTGATGAGGTGAAGTCTCAGTTGTCTCAAATTTGGGGGTTTCCAATTGGTGGATTGTTTCCATTGGTTGTGGTTATTTTCATCTTATTTTCTCTCATGTGGACAATCAGTTAGCTGCTTGGAGGTCTTTTTTTATTTTCAGGATCCTAGGGTTTTCACCTTTCTTCTTGGGATTTGAATTTGAATCCTTATTTACTGAAGAATACAACTACACAGATGTAGACTAGAATTCTGGGTCTTAGTTTGATACTTTGGCATCCTGTTATTTTTAATGATCTTATTTCATGCAATGGTGCTCCCATTAAGATGGATGAGAACAATATTGATGGAAAATTTGGGTATTTTCCAGCGTTCATATGGATGCTAACATGCAAAATCCTATGACCGATTCTTCCAATTTTTTGGAAAATATAGTCAAAATTGAGGTGCAATTTGAATATGAATTTGTTCCATAATTCTGTAAATTCTGCAGGATTGTGGAGCATTATGTCTGAAACTGCAGGAATGTATGAAATTTTTAAATCAAGCATGGAAGTATCATGCAGCCTGCAGGTAAGAAACCTCCTACCACCTCATGTGTGAAGAAAATTTTTTTAATGATCACATCACTACTGAGATTGGAATAGATACATATGTTCAACTGAAAGGGAATATATTTCCTTCAGTGTATGAGGGATCTCCTACAACTGGTGAAAAAAAGGGATGATTATAGTCAAGGAATTATAGGTGGCAGTGTTTCTTTCAATGATTTACTTATTGGATCCAAATAAAGAATCATGCTTACTATTGAATCAGTGTATGATCTTGCTGACCTTAGTCGGACTGACTTTGAAAGGGATGTGCAGAATAACTAGGATGAAGAACTGGCACAAGAGAATTCCCTATCCAACAAAGGGAAGAATGTGATGAAGACTATTACCTCCCCAGTTCTGAAGTATATCTCCCATAGGGAATCTCTTCAAGGCAATAATGTTCCGCATTTAGAGAGAGAAGACCCAAAAAGGTGATGGAAGCAGCCTAAAACTTGGAAATGTGGTCTTCATCCAAAAAATTGTGGCCAAGGACGTGGTGAGTGTGGGCGCGGTCGATCGTCTCCATCTAAGGAGCTCACTCTAGAGCAGCTTAATCATTGGGAAAAGTATATTGTGCTTTTCAATCATAAGAATTCATAGTCATAATGGGAATCAGATGATGATATCCCTCCTCATGGAGATAAGCCTTGTTTTACTCTTTTCTAATTTTCTTCTTTAGATGAGGGCTTGTCCTTTATTTTACCCCTTTCATTTTCTTTTTCAAATCTCTATCTTGTATTTTTCATTAAATTTTGATAGGAGTAGGTTCACCTGACATCTGGAACTTTTTTGTTATTTATAAATTTATACAAATATATATAAATAAATAAAAATATTTATAAAAAATGAAAATATTTATGATTATAAATCTATAAGAAATACAATTATTATATATATATATATATTTATTTATTTATTTATTTAAAATTATAAATATTATAAATACACTTATCTCAAATATATTTTTAATATAATAACTATATTTGTTACACTTATAATTTTATAACTATATATAATTAATATATTTCTTATAATTTTATAATTATTTAAATATATATGTTTTTATATATAATTATAATTATAAATAATTTTATTTATTTATGAATATTTCTATATATTTATCAATATATTTATTTAATTACATATATATTTTTAACATTATAAACATAATAAAAATAGTTACTATGATTTTATAATTATTTAAATAAATAAATATAAATTTGTAGTTATAAATATAAATAATTATATATATATAATTATATATGATAAAAATATTAATTATATATATTTATTGAATATAATTATAAATATAATAAATATATTTATTAAAATTTTATAATTATAAATAAATAATTATTTTTTTATAATATTAATAATTATATAAATATATATAATTATATAAATATAGTTATGAAATATATAAATAGTAGAAATATTTATTTATAGTTATAATTATAAAAAGCTATATATATTTATTAAATATATAATTTTATAAATATATATAATAATATAAATAAATTAATAACATTATAGCTTTATCAGTGATTTTTTAGCATTGATAAAGGGATGCTTTATCAGCGCTTTCAATTTTAGAAATGATAAAACATACCTTTATCTGCGCTTTTTAACTTGTGATGATAAAATATTTCCTCGATTTTATTAATGTTCCCTGACAGTCATTTTCTTCTCTCGCACGCATCAAACTCTCATGAAATATTACCTATACTATAGCTTACCCCTCCTCTACCACCACGAACCCCTCCTTTATCATTGTTCCCTCCTCCTCCCCGACCCCTCATCTACCACCGTGAATCCCTCCTTCTCCGTCACGAATCCCTCCTCTGCAAACCCCACCATCGCCGTTGAACCCCACCTCCACCACAAAACCCTCCTCCGCCATGAACCCACCTCCACGGTGAACCCAACCTCTGTCGTGAACCCCTCAACGACCTCCACTACTGCTACTACTGTGGCTGATGCCGCCTCTGTCAGACCCTACTATTGTCGTCTGACCTGTAAGTCTAAGGTATGTTCTTATTTAGAATATGAGACTAGTTTTTGTTTAATGTGACTCCTAGGATTGTGATTCATGTTGTATGATCTAGTTGTATGATAGTGTGCCCCATTATATTGGTTGATATTGAGAAATGTGCACGGTTTAATTTCATGCCTGTTGAGTTTTAAATTGGTGGGAGGTCATGTGCAGACCGATGACCAATGAGAATTATGAATACAAGATGGTATAATTGCCTTATTTTTGGATCAAAATGGTAAATTTCACTCTTCAGTATAAGAGATTATAGAAATGGATCGAGTGTCATGAGATGATCATCCTATATATGGGTTGAGACATGGATCACCTTGAAGGATTAGTGTTAGAGGTTGATAGTTGGTGAGTGTGGATCATAAGGTGAAATTCATTTTTGATGGTGTAACCTATTTAGGTTTCACTTATGGAGTGATTCAATTTAGAAAATATGGTGGGTAGTGTTTCATTGGTTGTTACAGGAAAAAACCCATTATAATTTGATTTTTAAAAGTACTAAGGAATCTTTTCCTACGAGTATTGATAGACAATAATTTTTGTTTCATTTTATTGCTTGAGTATAAGCTTGGTGTCCATGTCTAATCATTAATGGTGCTAACCGATCGAAATAGGATATGAATATTGGTTTTGAATGGTGATAAGGACACTCCCATATTGGGAAGTGTTGTATCACTTTCAGGTGATGTGATCTCATGCTGGTATGATAGTGGTTTAGTGAAAACTAACATTGGATAATAATTATGGGATTATAATCACGATTGGAAAATAGATATGAATTTATCTAGATTCCACTAGTTTGAAATTTTAAAAATGAAAAGTATTTAGTATGTGTGTTGGATTTGGGCTCAAGATGGGAATTGAGGTAAATCAAGCATGGATCCGATAGGTTATGCATCAGCGCCTGTGGAAGAGCATGATGGTAGTTTTGGTTCATTAATGGATCATTTGTGGTGTTATAATGGAGATTATATTGAATCTTTAGTGGTCATATCGATATGATATTAGGTTGACTTCAAGAGTATTGGAATAATAATCAAGTGTTTAAGGTAATTCATTTGTGGGGGAAACTGATTGTTTTCAAGTGGTTCATATTGAAGAGGTTTGACTTATACTCTCAATAATAATTGGATGTGGTCGGATAAGAACTGTATTGGGTATGTCCTTTTGGACATGATGGGTTTGTTTTGGTGGTTATGCATGTATTTTTATGAGAAATTTAGCATATTCGTGCTTATTTTTTGGAAGTGGGTATGCATTAGTTTTGACTTAGAACTATGAATTGAGAATCATAACTAGTTTTCTCACGTTTTTAGAGGTTTTTTATATCAAAAACTACACTGAGAATGTCATTAGAGTTCTAAGAATGTGCTTTGATAGAAAATTCTAATAGTTTAGGGTACCATATCTCAGACTCTCTTTCTTTTATCTAAGACCTAAGTCGAGCAGCACCATGGGACAAATGATTGGTTGAAAAAAAAACCTCTAGTGTCATGGGATAGCTTGGTGTGGGTGACTGCCGTATCAGGGTTTTGATAATGGATTTGATATATGGATTTTTTTTGCAGTTTAAGAACATTTAATTCAAATTTATGCTCTAGAAGCATGCATAACATTCAAGGATGGAATGTAGTCATTTTTTAAAGAATTACTAACAATCTAATGCCATTAGGTTTGGTTGGAATACCACAAAGGATACATTAGAATGAGCCGTGTTATTTTAGGATGGTTTTATGAACCAATTTTTGTATAGGTCTTAAATTTTATGGAAAATTTGAATTTTCATCCCATTGGATGGTTTAATTTTAAATTTTACTTCAAAATATGATTCCAAAGGTGGGTAACTCTTAGAAAATTGTTAATAGACATGGAAAAAGTCCATTGGGTATTGGGAATGCTTAAGAGGGCACTAGAGTGAACCTAGGGTGGTTGGGCTACTGGTATCCAACAAATAGCAGCCACCAACTCATCATTGGCCATCCGCCAAATAGTATATGGGGTTTATAATGGGTAAAATTATATTTTTACCCCTCTAATTTTTAGTGGGAGAATCCCATATTATCCCCCTTTTATAACTTTTTTATCTATAATTTTCCTTCTCCTTATTTTCAACTTCAAGCCAAGGGGGTATTTTAGTAGATTTTATTATTAATCAATGGTATGATTCAACCTCAATTAGTCTGTTTTTCTATCATCCTCATTTCATTATAATTTTCCTTCACTTTAGTTAAGTTTTTGAGATGACTCCATCATAGAATGGTGGAATCATATGATTCTCATGAGGACCATACTTACCCAAGCTATAAGAAATTCCAAAATGACGTCTACATGACGTCACATACCATTTCATAGAGATATGTCACTATAGAGATCTTTCAATGTTTAACAAAAAAATGACTCAATTTGATGTTTTCTTAATCTCATTGGTTATTGAATTAGAATGGGATGATACCAGGACTATGTAATGGACCTCCTGTGTTCATTTTGTTGTGGTTCGAGTAAAGTGATAAGAATCGATAAATAATTAGGAAATCATTGTTAATGAGATTAAATTGGAATATATTTGTGATTTTTTTAAATTTATTTTTTGTTTAGATTTATATTTTGGATCATGTATAAATATTTTATAGCATTATATTTTATAAAATGTTGGTTATTTTTTATTCATGTATCCTTTATAAAATGACTCTCTTTGGATTTATGTGTTTAAGAAAATTTCTAAGCAGATCATTTAAAATGATTCAAGTGTTTTGAATTTTTTTTTAAAAATTTAGATGTTTTGAAAATACCATTTTTGGTTTTAAATAGCTTTAAAATTATTTAAACACTTTTCATGGATTTAGGTTTCATGCCAAGTGTTTTTCGACTCACCCGATTGGATTTTATAAAGGGATGGGAATGTTTTGAAAGAGTATTTAATAGAGGTTTCCTTTTAACAAGTGGTGTGTAAAGTTTTAAATGTAAATTTGTAAAATATATAGGGTTTTATCTCATTTTAAATGATTAATACTATTAGGTCCTGAAGTTTTATTGAATGCTTTAAAAACAGAATTGTGGTTTTGTGAAAGACCGCATGGAATTTATTGGTTTATTTTAAAAACTTTGTGTTATTTTAAAGAGAAATTTGTTTATATGGTTTTTTATGGTATTTTAAGTGATATTTTATAAATATTTTTCAAATAAAATATGAAATTTATTTTTTTTCTAATATATTTTATGTTTAGATTTTTATAGAATTTGGAAAACCATTACTTTATATAGGGAAGACAAGTAGATTGATAATAACATCATGGTAAGGGAATTTAACTAACTCTATCAAACCCATGGGATATCCATCATGACCACACTCCCACAAAAGGTAAATTAATGCTTAACCCCATTGAAAATCCCAAACCTACATTTCAACTAACATTATCTGCATGGTTTAAATTAGGGGAGTCCTATACAATTACATCTTCTTTCTGGTTTTGTGTTGGATTTTAAGGGGTGAGTGTTAGGAAAAAAATGAAATAATAAATACCATTAAAATGTTGAGTTCCCATTATTTGAAAGGCCCCTTTTGTGGATTAATTTTTTTAAATACTAATATTACTGAATCAAATAGGATGGATATGAATAAAGAATGGTTTAATTCCAATCATCTGACCAAAGATTATAAATATGGAGTGAAAGAGTTCATCATGTTTGCAAAATATCATGCATATGAACCTTCTAAAATCATTTTCCATGTTTACATTGTTGTTATTCAAGACTAATTAGTCTATATGAGTTGAAGGAATGCTTGATTTGTCACAAAATAGATCAAAGTTATAAATATTGGAATAAAATGGGGAAAAGGAGAATATAGCTAGTGGTTGGGATAACAATGTGTTTTATGGATCATCTGATATGATTACAAGTGTGGAAAATAAAAAAAAATGTATCGAAAATGTGATTATAGTTTTGAATGATGATGAAGATCGTATTGAGTAATTGAAAAGGATAGTTGAATATAAACTTTTTGATTGTCCAAATTTTTTTGATAAGTTAAATAGATGTAAAAAGATATCATTGTGTGTTAGTTGCACTAAATATACATCATTTTCATCCATACTAAAGTTGTATAATTTGAAAGTAGGAAATAGATTGAGTGAAACCACTTTTACGGAACTACTTGCTCTCTTTATTGAAATGCTCCTTGAAGATAATGAGCTTCTGAGTGGAACATACGATTCCAAACGAATTCTACACTTGATGGGTATGATTTATGAAAGAATAGGCAACTGCCAAAATGATTTTATACTATTTCACAAGGACCAAAAATCAATTACATAATTCCCAACGTGTGGTTATTATCGATACTATAAAGATGAATTTTCTCCTACAAAAGATGTATGGTAATTTCAAATCATTCGAAGGTTTTGGCGCACATATATGGAAGTGAGGATATTGTAGGGAAATTGATGTGTCACGTATATATAAGAAATAAATATGGGAAACTACATTACCCAACAGACTCTCTTTAGTGGAAGAAAATTGATCATGAGTGTCTTGAATTTGGAAACGTTCCGAGAAACCTTTATCTCACATTAACTATAGATAGAGTGAATCCTTTTGGTTTTCAAATCAACACTGACAGTACATGGATAGTTATGTTGGTAAATTATAACTTTCACCACGCTTATGCATTAAACAAAAATACATCGTGATATTTATGCTTATATTAGGACCAAAACAACTAGATAAGGATATTTATGTCTCTTTGGATCCACTGATAGAGTATTTGAAATTATTGTGTGATTTAGGAGTTACATTGTATGATTCTTACCGAACTGAATATTTTACATTGAGATCCATGTTGTATGAGATGATAAATGAATTTCCTGATTATGGAAATTTGTTAGCATATATCATTAATGGAAATCAAGGGTGTCCCAGCTTCAAACAATTTACACAATTAATTAGGTTGAAACATTAATCAAAATCATGTTTCTAGAACATCACATATTTCTACCCCATTGTCATGAGTACCAATGTTAGGTGACATCATTTTATGGACGTTTGGAATAATGTAAAATTATGTCTCTACTAAAATGTGACCAAATATTTGATCAAGTAAAATATGTAGAAACTACTTTTGGTATACCATTTTTGAAAAAACATCTGAAATCCTGTTGAAAAAAGTGATCATTTTTTTTAATTACTATACTAGAATTGTGTGTATGTCAGACATTTTCTTGATGTTATGCTTGTTGAAAAAAATTAATGTGATTGTGTTTTCATGAAATTAAAAAATGAACCTGAAAAAAAAGGATGGAATTAATTCTATTTTGGACATGGTTGACATGGGAATACGAGAACAGTTAGCTCCAGTGAAGAGTGAAAAATGAACTTTTCTTCGTCCAGCAGCTTACACTCTTTGCAAGCAATTTCAAAGATTCCATAAGGGTATTTATTGAATATAAATAACTTCATGACAATGAATGATTTAATTTTAATTGGTCTAAAATCACATGACATACATTTTTTGATGGAAGAACTAATTCTTATAGCTTAAAATTGTAATTTTCTCAAGAATTACCATCATAAATTAACCAAAATTTGTTTCTTATTCAAATTCATATACTATAAAGTTATAGACCCAGCAAAATTGCAGACTACAAAAAGAGAAATTTTTGAAAAATTATGTGAATTGGAAATGTTATTCCCACCAACATTCTTCAATATAATTGTTCATTTAATAGTTCACTTGGTGATATAGATTTGACTATTTGGTCTTGTGAACTATAAATGGATGTACCCCATTGAACAGTATATCAATATTTTTAAAGGGTATGTCAAAAATAAAATTTGATCAAAGGGTTGTATTTTGGAATGATATATTGTTGAGGAAGACATTGAATTCAGTATCAAATACCTATCTGGTGTGGAAAGCATTGCTCTACAAAAATCTCATCACACTGGGTGACTTGCGATTGATGTAATTTATGAAAGAGATATTGTCACTGTCAATATTACAGATTGGAAGCAGGCCTAGCTTTATATTTTTTATAATAGTTTGGAGGATTCCTCATAATTTGAAACAGTAAAAGAAATTATTAGGCATTTGAATACATCAAGGGATGAAAGATGGATATAAAATACACATAATTAACAGTTTATATGATGGTTTCAGGGTCATACTTTTATGAAGTCAGATGAAAATCAGGATTGAATTTCTGAATGGCTTCAATGGCTAATCATAGGACCAAGTGTGTATGTGTTATCTTAAATTTGTTATGTAATTAATGGTTATACATTCAATATAAATGAACATGATGAAGACAATACCATGTAAATTACTGGAGTTACACTTGAGGCTAAATCAATTCATGTTTCTTGTACTAAGGATAGAAATCCAATTTATGAAAATATGCCATACTTTGGAATCATCAAAAAAATATGGGAGTTGGATTATACAACATTCAATGTGCTAATTTTTCAATGCAAGTGGGATGATAACATGTGTGCCATTAAAATATATGAATTGGGATTTTGGAAAGTTTATTTTAGTATGGAAGGGTATAAAGATGAACCATTTATATTGACATCACAAGCAGTACAAATATTTTTTGTTCTAAATCCCACAAACTAGAATTATTAAAATGTTCTCTTATCGACCAAAACCACTGAAGGTTCGTATGAAAATTCAACTGAGGATGACCCTTTCATTGGAAAGTTGCAATCATTTCTCAGCAGTCACATAGTAGAGGGCATTTTTTATGTCATAGGAGACCACAATGAATGGATTTGGATAGTGGAGAGAGGGGTCAAATCCCTTCAGACTTTAAAAAAAGAGTTCAATAATTAGGATATATATATTTTTACTATACATCATGTTACCTCATGTTACTATACATTAGCTACTGCATTTATATACTCTATATTAAATGTTAAACCACTTCTGAATATAATGAATTCTACATGTATTGTTGCCCCCAATCCTGAGGAAAAATAGGTCTCGAAACCTGATATTGCTCATAGTGTAGAGGAACAATGAACGTCTGCACATTTTTGTGCTTCCAATCCTAAAGAACAATAGGTTTCTCAACATGTTATTTCTCCCAATATAGAGGTGCAATGACTATCTGCACTAGCCGATGCTACTACTCTAGAGGAAAATATTGATGATGTTCAATCTGAGGAAATTTTAGGAGTTGAAGGACCGATGACGCATAAAAAAATGGATTGTCATAGATTGACAGTGTTAGCAAAAATCATTAAGGTGAAAATCAAAGGCATTAAATACCAGGTCGGATGAAATGTGCGGGGCCAGTATGTTAACCCCCAACAAGGTCATGTTCAATAGTTACATTGTAATTTTCACTTGGTAATGTATGCCGATTAATGTAAATTTTTGGCACCATGTTTTGGTTGGTCTTAAGACAATGATGTGGAAAGATATTATGGTAACATTATGATATCATTTTATTATTTTACTAAAAAATAAAATAATGTAACATTGAATTACTCTTCATCATCTCTTGTAGAGTGCTTTTATAGTAGATGACTCCCACATGAAATATGTATTAATGGTTGATGGAAGGATTCAAAGAGGATTTCACGCAAGTCTATTTAGACATTATCTTAAAGACGTAGAAGGTAAAATAAACTCACACCAACCACTTATCTATGCACACATGATAACCCAAGAATCATGGGATACATTTACTAGTTTTTGTGTGGATGTTTCATTTTAGTTACATTATGGATATGTATATGTTGTTTAAAAATACGTGGATTCATCTCTTTGATTTAAAATTTTTTGTTTATAAAATATAAACTAAGTGATAAAAATAAAGAATGGGAAACCAAACCAATGCACCACTATCATAAAGCAAGGATGGGTTATATTCAATTGAAAAAAATGGTACATATTTTAAATCTACAATAATAATTTTATGTGACATGAAACAACAACATAAGTTTGTTTCTCTATTTATATGTAGATCAATGAATCCAAATCCAAATCCACTTCTATCCTATGCCATGTGTTATGGAAGGAGGAACTTGTAAATAAAGATGGGAATATGATAGATGAAAACACACAAAAAGTGTGTGATACTGTGTAAGTAAGACATAATAAAAATTTTCTTTAAATAACTATTACATAAAAATGATTAATTATTTTCCTATATTTTCTATCTGACATAGTCATATAAATCAGCAACACCTATACCAGATTAACACCAAATATCAATGGCCTTGAAGCAGCCAAAACACTATGTTTGCATCAGAGGTGCAGGTTTTGGGGTGACTCCTCGAACATATTTTGAGAAAAAAAAAAGATGATGATAAAAGTAATGAAATGAAATAGATAGGATAAATAATATCTAACCTTTAAAAAAATTCCAACGGTAGATAGAGTTGCTAGAAACTTTTATTAGGGTGAAGTAAAGAGAAGAAACAACTCAAGAACAACAATCTCATAAAGATCCCGCCCCACCCCCACTAGCTTTCAGGTGATCCATTACCTTCAAAAAATTATCTTATATTAGGTAATAATTATTTCAATAAAATTTTAATCAAATAGATATTGATAACTTTCATATACTAATATTCTACTGGGTGATAATGACTGTGATTTATATCTGCCATGACCCACCCATCGATTTGCAGTGAGGGATACGATGTTCAATATATAAAAGGACATACTACACAATAGACCTCTCCAAATAGGTTTTGTGAGAGTGTCGATTAGCATAGCCCATGATCCGAGCACCGATCTACCTATTCCAGTTGATGAGGAAGAAATTCATAAGGTCAAAAAAGTTGTTGGAACATTCATCACATGACTGTCACATCTTGTAAAAAAATATGACATGGAGGTATTAATTTCAAATTTATTTTTCAAGATAAACCTTTAACAATTAATGAAAATAGCTCTGAACCAATGAATGTTATTATAGAAAGACAGAATGAAGGGGTTGAAATGAAATACCGGTTCAAAACTATCTAAAGGATCATCCAATCGATCGAAAATATCTACTGAAAGCACCTTTACCCCACCCATTCTATATCCTCATTTACTATCATTGAAGGTTCATGTGGATACAAAGTTAAAAATTATTTATACTCACATAGTACATTTTGAAAGAAAATATATCTGGAGAGGATGTTCAAAACATCATTGGTGTTGATAATGTAAGTGAAATCCTCGACTATGATTGTCTAAGAGGCTTATTTGTAAATGTACATATGAGGTATGTTTTCATGATTTTATTTTACAAAAGCTGATATAATATGTTAATTATGAAAAAAAACATTTCATATTTTGTGTAGGAGTATATATATAAACAATTGAGAGGATTTCTCCATGATTTTTTTGACTCACTAGTCCTCACATATCCTCTATAGAACAACAAAAAGTAGATTTCAAAAAAGTGGATGAAATAGTGGCAAGCATGGTCAAATAGTTTGAATGAAAACTCACGGATGACATAATTTTATTAATACCAATGATGTAGGGGTAAAAATCAACAATTTAATCATATCAAATATATTTTCATTTATTTCATAACATATTCATTTTTTTATGAAAAATCAGATGATCATTGCAGTCAATTTGGATACTCCAATTATTTATTTTTAGGATTCAATGCATGGATATCCAACAAACTGACCACACATGATGGAGTTTTCTATTTTTCATACACTGCATCCAATGTTTTCTAAGTAAACATCATGTTATATAATATAGATTACGTTTTAATGAGGATTATGTTATGAATATTGGTGAATCAATATCGTGAAACACAAGAAATCCAGTCAGGTGGAAATCACTAGGACCATGATAAGTACTATGACTAGACAAGTATCAGGGTATATATAATAATAATTCACTACCCCAAAACATATTAAAACAAATTACTCAATCTATTTAATGTTTCTATAGTTTCTGAAATAAGAAAATAGAAAAGATTATGGTTATTATGTAAGTAAATTTATGATAGAGATAATATTCAATCAATAAAATAGCATCCCCAAAGTTGTATTTTTTTAGATAATTACTATTTAATTAAAAATATTTATTAATCCTTAGTGTATTTATATTTTTCCAGTACTACTATGACTATTGAAAAGACTCATATTCATAAGATGATATATATTTTCTTAGAAACAAATGGGAAGCTTACCAGATGGGATAATTTACAAACATATCATGATGTTGTGACTTCCATTGAAGTAGTGAATTGTTTTGTATATATGTTTAGTTTACTTATTTTTTAGTATTACTCATATAAGAATTGTTTTCTTAAACAGATAGATTCTTTTGTACGAGTTGGGGTGGTTTGTTCGAAGATGCTCATGCCCATGAGATGTAGGACTTTGATGTTACAACTCATAATTCAATGAGAAGGTAATTTTATTAATATAATATGTTTTCCTCACAATATTACATTTTCACTACTACATTAACAAAATATAACTCTTTCTTTTTATTTAAAATTGTCATTAATTCTAGTAAAAAAAGACAATTGGCATACTAAAAACTAATCAAACACATTTGGATTGTTATGATATATTAGGAAAATGATCCATTAGTAATTTTTGATGTGTAGGAATCAATCGAACCTCAATATCACACACAGTGTGACTAGTGTGACTCCAAGTGTTTCTTTTTAATTAAAATTGACATTAATTTTAGTAAAAAGAACATGTGACATACTGAAAACCATGAAATTCATTTGGATTATTTTGATACTTTAGTAAAACGATCCATGATCCCTTTTTGATGTTTTGGACTCAACCCTACATCAATCTCATGCACAATGTGATCAATCAAACTAAATGTTTCTGTTATTAGTTTAAAATTGATATTTTAGTTCAAAATGTTTCACTCACTGAAAACTAAGAAAATGTGCTCAGATTTTCTAGATAATTGAGTGCAGAAAATCATAAGTCATTTGTGAAGTGTATGAAGCATTCTTATATCAAACTGATGCATGATGTGACCGGTATGACTCCAAATGTGCGTTTCAAGTTTGAAATGACATTTTATTAAAAAAAATAGAACTAAAGTACTAAAAACTAAGAAAAAACTTTAGGAATATTTTGATACTTTAGTAAACATTACATGTGTCATTTTTGACATATAAGAGTCAAACACACCTCAATATAATGAACAGTGTGACCGGTATTAATCCAAGTGTCTTTTTATTTAAAATTGACATTAATTTTAGCAAAAAGAACAAGTAACATACTGAAAACTAATAAAATTCTTTCAGATTGTTTTTATACTTTTGGAAAATTAACAATGAGTCATTTATGATGTATAGGAATCAACCCCACCTCAATCAAATTCACGGTGTAATCAGTATGACTAAAATAGTCTTTTATTAGTTTTAAATTACCATTTTAGTTCAAAACATATCACTCACTGAAAATCAATGAAACACACTCTGATTGTCTTGATAATTTAGGATAGAAATTTATATTTCATTTTTGACGTGTATGAATTAGTCTCAAATCAAAATAGAGCATGATGTGACCAGTGTGACTCGAAATATTTTTTTCCAATTTGAAACAACATTTTATTAAAAAAACAATTGGCATACTAAAAACTAAGTAAATGCATTTATACTTTTTTGAAACTTTATGAAAATTATCCATGAGTCATTTGTGATTTTTATGAGTAAAATTCACCTCAATATTACACACTATGCGACTATTATGACTCCACCAGTGTCTTTTTATTTAAAGTTGGCATTAATTTTAGTAAAAATAAAAAGTGTCATATTGAAAAATGAGAAAAGGCATTTGAATTTTTTTGATAATTTAGAAAAATTATCCATGACTCAATTGAAAAGTGTAGGAATCAACTCCTACCTCAATCTGATGCACGATGTGATTGGTTTGAATAAAAGTGTGCGTTATCAGTTTAAAATTGACATTTTAGTTCAAAAAGTGACAGTCACTAAAAACCAAGAAAATAGGCTACAATTGTCTTGATAACATATGAAATCGATTCATAAGTCATTTTTATGTGTATAAAGTATTATCATTCCAAAATTATGCAAGATGTGAATGTTATGACTCAAAATGCATGTTTTTAGTTTGAAATGAAATTTTAGTAAAAAAACACAACTAACATACTGATAACTGAGAAAACGCATTCAGATTGTTTTGATACTTTAGTAAAAAAATCAATGATTCATTTCTGAATTGTTGGAATCAACTGAACCTTGATATGGCGCACTGTGTGACCAGTATGACTCTAATTGTTTCTTTTAATTTAAATTTGAAATTAACTTTAATAAAAAGAACAAGTGATATACTAAAAATTGAGAAAACACAATTATATTGTTTTGATACTTTAGTAAAACGATTTGTGAGTCATTTTTGACGTGTAGGAATCAATCACACCTCAATCTGATACACGATGTGACTATTATGTCTAAAATTACCAATTATCAGTTTAAAAATGATATTTTAGTTCAAAATGTGTCACTTACTGAAAACTAAGTAAACACACTCTGATTGTCTTTATGATTTAGTATAGTAATTCATAAGCCATTTGTGATGTGTATGAAGTAGTCTCATGTCAAACCGATACATTATGCGACCAGTATGACTCAAAATGCGTGTTTCCAGTTTTAAATGACATTCTAGTAAAAGAAAGTTGTCATACTGAAAATAGAGAAAATGCATTCAAATTGTTTTTATACTTTGGGATGATGATACATGAGTCATTTGTGATGTGTAGGAGTCAACTGAACCTCAATAAGACACACAATGTGACCAGTATGACTCAAAGTGTGTCTTTTTTTTAAAAATTGACATCAATTTTAGACAAACAAAATTGACCTATTAAAACCAAGAAAAAGAATTTTTTTTGTTTTAATAATTAGGAAAATGATACTTGATTCATTTGTGACATTTAGGAATCAACCCCACCTCAATCTGATGCATAGTTTTACTAGTTTGAAAAAAAGAGTCTGTTATCAGTTTAAAATTGACCTTTTAGTTCAAAACATGTCACTCAATGAAAATCAAGTAAACATTCTTGGATTGTCTGGATAATTTTTTACAATGATTCATAAGTCATTTTTTTGTGTATGAAGCTATCTCATGTAAAATTGTTTCATGATATGACTGATATGACTCAAAATGCGTGTTTACAGTTTGAAATGAAATTTTAGTAAAAAAACACAACTGAAATACAGAAAACTAAGCAAACACATTCTAATTGTTTTTAATCATTAAAAAAACAATCCATGAGTCATTTGTGACACTTAGGAGTCAACATCATCTCAATAAGACACACTATGTGACCGGTATGACTCCAACTGTGTCTTTTTATTTAAAATTAACATTAATTTTAGTAAAAAGAACAAGTGACATGCTGAAAATGGAGAAAACACATTCAGACTATTTTCATACTTTCGGGAAATGATCCACGATTCATTTGTGATGTTTAGGACTCAACTACACCCCAATCTGATACACGGTGTCACCGGTAAAACTCCAAATGTGTCTTTTTTATTAAATATTGACATTTTATTAATTTATTATTTAAAATAAATGTTTAATTTATTTAATTATAGTATAACTAACTTAATATTTTTTTCTTATATAGTAAGAATATTTTTCTCAGGTTGACATGATTTGTTCAGAAACTGATATCATAGGTGGATATTTTTTAGATGGGATCACGTGTGTCCAAAGATGAAACCTTAATGTTTTTAGATGTTTTATGGATAGTTGTAAATGTAATTATATAAAACATGATTTAAAATGTTTTTAGCAGTGTTTTTTTAATATACCATTGGAAGACACTTTTTTATTCATTGTTTCACATTAAACGCATATAGAATTGTTTGAAATTATAGGTTTTTGTTGGGTGTTTTGTTAATATAACTGCATATTGCAGCCAGCTAGGCCTTTTTCAACATTATTTAGAGAACTGATAAAGAGTTTCCTCTATCCACACTAAAATATAACAACAATTAACAATGTTTTTTAATGTTGTTAAAATATATTTTGTGCGATGTTAGAGGGAATACATATAATAGTGGTTCATGGAGTTTGGTTTGGTCAAACTTCATCTAGTATAGAATTACAAAAGTGGATGTGAGTTGCAAAATTTAGTGTAGATTATGTGGTAGTATGAGTGAGTATGATTATATCCTTCTTTCATTGAAACAATCATCTTTAAAGGGCAAGATTAAAGAGAACCACTGATTTAGCATTGTTGGATCATGTCAAAGAGGTGAATAAATATTCCAATATTTTGAAACCCCAATATTTGAAGGTTTCTCTTGAACAAAAAATTCTAATTAAGGAAGAGGAAAGGTTACCAATGAAGGAAGATGAAATGTTACCCTGGTTGTGTATCCCATCAATAGCAAGGATCATGATCGCTGGCTTAAAGCTGATGAAGTAGATAAAAGTGGTGGACACACTATGATAGTAGAGAATAATGGAAATACACTGCAATGATAGGAACTATTAAGAAATAGCGATGAAAGAATCTTGTATGCCTTGTTAGAGGGCAGGTGGAACTTCAAAGGCAGTAATGGACACTAAATATGTAAATATGGAAATAGATAATGGCATATACTGAGTTGAGATTTCGAATGGAATATAAATGGAAAATATGGTTAGAATCCAGTAAAGAAAACTAAATAGATAAAATCATGGGAGGAGATGAGATATGGAACAAATTTTTCACTCTTTCATGGTGAGGTGAGATACTAAAATTTGTTGTAGGTAATACTTTGGATAGTCAATTATTGGAACAACTAAGAAACATAGGGAAGACTAGATGAGTGGGAGACGTAGTGGTGGGTTTAATGAGTTACCAGACCAGAATAGTATAAGAATATAACAACATACATAACAAATTTGATAGTAAATTGATGTAAAACCCCTCCTTCAAGTAATATTTTTAGATACTATACACAAGGATGATGGAGATAGTGTATAGTTAGCACTCCCAAATAGATCATAGGGCTACAAGAAGTTGAATGTGGAGACTGAAGATTCTTGGTTCCATATTCTCAAACTCCCTCTTTGGAAATTGTATCATCATGTTAATAATTCTAATGTTAAAGAAGATTCTTAAGATGATATAGTTAAGGGACAGGTGTCACTTAGAGAGTCTACTGTAATAAGAGACTCGGGCACACATTATTGATATTCGTTGAAGAGTCCTGGATTCCACCTGATGTAGTGGTAAAGGTATGAAATCAACTTAAAATGTCTTCTATGCAAGGTAAAATGTAGAAGGATAGTGCTTACATCCTTGAATAGTAGGACCACCCCTTGTTCCAATGACCTGGATGTGGCCCAGAAGGATTATTTCACGTCCTACACATGAATCTCCCGACTAAAAAAATTAGGGAAATCTTCAAAAAGTTAAGAGAACAAAAAAAATCTATTTCTCTTTTCATTACTGAACAACATCCCATAAATGGATTTCTAATTTGGAAACATGGTTTGGTGAAGATTCCTTATGCAAGCAGTATTGTGGAAGAAAATTTAATAGATTGTGATTTGGACCAGGCAAGCAGGGTAATGACTATGGTAGATTCAAAACCTCCCACTCCTTCAACTGATCATTGTGGTGATCTTTTGGGTCTTTTAAAAAAAATATAATTTTTCATTTCCCTCTTTTGAGATCATTATTTGGGCCACCATGGGAGCATTAATAAGTTGTTAGAGGTGTGAGGTCATCATGAAACAACAACCTTGTATAACAATTCCAATGTAGTGGAGAATATACTTGAAAAAATGATGTTGAAGAGGATCAATGGAGTGACTAGCATTGTTTTAACACTAATAAGATGTTTATTATTTATAAATATGAATTTTTTACGTCTACTATAGGGGTTCCTGCTACTGCACATGCATGAAGGGTCCTTCACATGTTGGTGGTCCTATACACCTCTTCCAACATTAGGATGAGAGAGTTGATAAGTTACATGAATATTGTGTTTGAAAACAAAATGTTTATTGATTATTGGATGTTTTAGAAGTTTAATGATTCTAATTACATGAATTATGACAACACACTTTCTGAGAAGATGAATGTTCAGTTAAAATGTAGCATTATAGAACTGATTGTCTGGTAGAAATCCAACCACCAAAGTAAGGGTGGTGCGTACATGGCAGATTAAAATATCCCCATTACATGGGAACATTATACCATACATAAAAAGGAAAACATCTTACATGAATGGAAGTGGGTGTGATATTTGTGATTTTGGAATTTATTATATTTGGTAGAATTTGGAGGTTATGGCCTTAGCCTTGGAGTACGATCCTCGGGGAGTCTTCTCTTATTTTATACTTTTCTTCTTATCCATTATTCCTAATTTTTAATTCCTATAAAACCTTCACTGATAATATATATTTATATCTTTCTTCACTCTATCACTAATGTTTCCTAAAAACACCTCATAAAAATCTAAATGAAAATATCACTACATTTAGATAAAACATAGAACACCACCATTTTCATTTAAAATATTCAAAATATCTCAAATTCTATGTGCATTGATTTTTTCTAGATTGACATTGTGCCATAATTATTGGTAATAAATAAAGAAAAAATGTAGAAATTATATTGCAAGAAGGCTCAAAATAATTTTTTTATATGTACCATGAAATATTGTTCATTCTTGTATAATATTACAATTAATTAATTCAAAAGGTCTTGACACCACATGGCTTAACTAGATTTTAAAAGGAAACATATTATGTTTTGGTGATTTGAATTGTATAACACTAACCCAAAGAAATTAATATTTATATATACAAATAGACACACAAGGATAATATAACTCATTTTATTCTAAGATTAATTATCAAAACCTTCCAAGTGGCATAATGATAGTAGATATAGATGTTCAACTACACTAAATATGATAATGGCCATAAACTTTTTAAGAAAAATTCATTTTTTTCAAGTAGAATCTATTTAGTTTTAATAGATAAGGGCTAAATTAAAATTAACATTTGTGATGAGAATCAGTTAATAGAAAATTATTCATCATGAAATCAAAAATAGTAATAATGTTACACTTTTTTTAGATCAAGTTAATAAGAATAGTGTGTGGGGTCCAATCTAAATTATGACAGTGGATTGAGGAGGAAATTTTTTTTTTGGGTGTAGTGGAAGTATCTTCTATCCATAAATGACCTAGCCATACATAGTGGATACATATTAGTTTCTTCCTTAGATGACAACCAATGCTAGCGGCGACCATCATTGAAGTAGTTGACGATTAGAGATTTGTCAAGGGTAGATGAGTCACCCTTGAATGTTGATTTATACAATCTATAAATTTAAGGATATTCTATTGTAATGGTGTCTTGTGATCCTCCCATGTTATATCTGGGGAGAAGAAATAAAGAGAAACCCCCTTCTATTGTGGTCTCTTACAACCTTAGTTGACCCACCTAAATCCTTGCATTCTTCCATTTTTATTCCTAGTTTGTGTTTATTTTCATCGCAACAAACCTTCACTGCCCTAAAAAAGTGTTATTAATGGGACCCATAATGAAATGGTGATGTTATAGAGAAGTTTTCTAGTAACCTTAAAATTGAATTTGGTGATAAAAAAATTAGTCTAGATAAGTGAATAGCTCGGCGTGATGCTTCCAACAGCACAAACAACGTCAAAAAACAGAGCTGAAACGAACCATATAGAGCCTGTCAATTATTTGGTCAAACCGTGGGTGATACAGTAACCCCTTACTAGAGAAGAAGACATTATTCAAGCTAGTGGAGACTTTTTAGGGAATGTTCCAACAAGCCACGTCAGTGCCTCATTAGTGGTTGATCCAGACCGTTGATTTTTTTTGGCTATATCTCTATCAATCATAGTTTGTTTTTGGTGATTCAGTAATTGATTCTAGCTATTTCAACCATTCTATACACATTCATATTGTTATATTTTTTAAATTCTAAATTCATCAATGAATGAAAATATTGGTAACATGATTAAGCTTACCGATTTTAATTATTCTATCTGGAAACCCAAAATGGAGAATATTTTATATATTAAAGATTTGTACAAACCAATAGTGGAGACCACTAAGCCTATTGTACTAAAAGTATAGGATTCTTCAAAAATCCATAAATCTAATGAGAAGATGTTAGCCAGTACCCTGCTGGTTGATGTGAATTGGGATGTCCTCAACAAAAAGTGTGATGCCCAAATCAGACAGTGGATTGAAAAATGTATCTTCTAGAATTTTTCCAACAAACATGATACTTCTGTTCTAGGGAGAAAATTGTAAAAGATGTATGCGAGGAAAACCATACAGAACAAAGAAACCCTAATATGTCGCCTTTTCAACTTAAAGTAGAAATATGAAACCAATGTATCAGAGCACATGAGAGAGTTCCAAGGTATTGTTGATTAGTTTAATTACATGAAAATGATAATTGATGATGTTTTGTAGGCACTGTTGATGTTGAGTTCTTTAATGAATATGTGGTGCACACTAGGTGTGTTAGTCAACAATTCACCTCTATATAGAACACTCACTGTGTGAATGGTGAAAGATGGAATACTGAATGAATAGTCCCAAAGGAAAGATGAGGGATGCACACCTGAATCAAAGGCTCTTTTCACTGAAAGACCAGGGAAAAAAGATATGGCAGGGAAGATGTCGAGGAAGAGAACCCTGAGACCAAAGAATGAAAATAATGAATAAAACTAAATCTTGATCGAGATATAACATGAAGTTCCATCACTATGGTAAGCCCAAACACTTCATTTGGAATTAAAGAAGATTGAAGGTAGAGAATAAGAATTAGGAAGACTCGATATGGGTGATCGATTCTTGCACCTCTTACCATGTCACTATCAGAAGAGATTTCTTCTAATATTATAGTTCTAGGGGGTTTGGACAAGTAAATATGGTAAATGATGGTACATCCAAAATTACGAGTATTGGTAATATTTTTTTGAATACTAGTATTAAATGTAGGTAACTATTGGAAGATGTTAGGAATGTTCCTGATATTATCTTCAATATGATATCCACATTAATTCTTGAAAATGATGGATATGTTAGTTTCTTCGGTGATGAGAAATGGAATATTACCAAAGGTAACTTGGTAATTGATAAAGGAAAGAAATATTCGTATCTTTATCTCACATATGAAAGACCGTGTAGAGGAGAGGTATATGTAGCTAGAAAATATGTTCCTATAGAAGTTTGGCACAATTAGCTTGGTCACATGAGAAAGAGGGGAATCATAATTCTATCTAAGAAGGATATATTAATAGAAATAAAAGCAACACATGTGGATACTTGTGTTGATTGCATCATGGGGAACAACACAGAGTTTCATTTCGGGGTTATATACCATCTATAAAGGAAAATGTCTTTGAATTGATTCACAATGTTGTCTTCCTAATGAGCACTAAGTTAATGGGAGGTGCTATTTATTTTGTTACCTTCATAGATGATCATTCTTGAAAAGTCTGGGAATTTTCTTTGAAAAATAAAGATCAAGTAAAGTATTCTTTTAAGAAGTTTCATGTGAAGGTGGAAAGAGAAACATGAAGAGAGTTAAAGTGTGTGGAAGAAGACAATGGAGGAGAGTACCAGGGTCTGTTTGGGGATTACTTTAGGTGTTTTGACATCAGGATGAAAAAATCGATACCAAAGACTCCTCAACATAATGGTCTTATTGAGAGGATTAATGGAACAATTTGTTAGAGACTCAGATGTATGCTCGCAATTGAAAAATTCCAAACACCGTTTTGGTTGAGGCATGTTAGATTTGGTGTCCTGAAAACCAACTGTTTGTACTTTGATTAAATGAATGTACATTTATTATATATTGTTCGTTGTTATGCATGACTATAATATAATAATGTCCTGGAATATTTGTTGCATTTATAAGGTCATGGAAGATCCCTGCTATGATTAGAACCTTGAAATTCTATAAAAATATTCTTAAATAAAGTTCTATGGTTGGATGACATACTATTATAGGACACATAGTATACAGACCATCATGTGTGAGTACTCGTAAGAAGATGAGACTTTCTCTCATGGAGTTCGCACTTGGTAATCTCCAAGATGGGAGATTAGGAGAACAGACCTGCCAGTAGCAATTCTGCATGTCTTAGTGTCATCAGACATTTCTATCTACGAGCGTGTGTAACGGTCCTTAGACTGGAATATTGTCATTATCTCATGTCATAACTCGTGCAATTAGATTTGCTAACAAAAACTGTCATGAAGATAGTTGGCGGGAAGTAGGGTTCATTGGGTGCGTCATGAATGACATGTTGTTAATGGATAAGTCGAGGAAGGATTTGACCCTTCCATATTTATGGAAGTAGATATCTCGGGCCCTTTGATTGAAATATAACTATCACCCAAATTCCATGGCCATGGTGTAATGACGAGTTTATTTCTGGAAGTTAAAGAATGACAGATCAAGCACATAGGTTTATTATACTACCATGAAACCTACTTGATGAGATATTGAGACAAAGGTATTAAATTACACAGTAAGCATTCGTATGAGATCACACGTCATTGTGGCATCAACTTCTTTCTCTTGGGTGCCTTGACCTGTTACTAGACCGCAATCTTAGACTTTAGGCAAGCCCGCCTAATGCCAATGAGAAAGAGGCCTAGAGGGTCACACACTAAGTGTATCCAAGTATCTTAAGTAGAATAAAGATTATTCCAATATGTGGTTTAATAATTATTTATGGAAGCCTAAATAGTTTTATTTATGGAGGAAGAATAAAATTAAAGCAAGATATACACGTTGTGTATTAATGATTACACACCGTGTACTTTTCATTTGGGAAAGGAAATGATAAACAAGTACACGCTGTGTATTAATTATTACACACCGTGTAGTTTTATAAAAAAGACGTACACACCATGTATTAATGATTACATTGCATTTAGTTTTTCCATTCGGGATTATGAGGAAATAATATTATTTTATTAAATGATATTTATTATAATCAGCGTGGGCACATGATAAGGAATTATTGATTTGACATGGGGTTTTCAATAAGACTTAATGAAATAAATAAAACGTATAACAAATTTATTTGTTGTCATAACTCTATAACCTCAAACTATATTATAAATATCCTCACAACCCCAACACTTTTCCTAAGAATCGTTGTGCACAAAAATTCTGGAGAATTCTCTCAAGGCCTAAAGAATTCCTTCTTCCAAGAACGCTCTCAACACCGAGAGAGATCCTCCTCCATCAGATCAAGACGATCTAAGGCTGACAATGCAAGCAAAGGTTTCTCCATGCTAGAACCCAAAGACTCCATGGGAAACATCTAGAGATACGTGGTTCATGTGTGGATCACATCTTGAGGAATTATACACTTGGCATATGCGACGCAATGACGAATCACATCAGAATGTGATCATAAATATCAACTAAGATAGAACACCCCAAAAGGTATTTCTTGTCAATTAATTAAATTAATTATAATCAACTTGTTATGATCCTCCTTTGTAGTTCTGGGACTATTCTTCTTCTTTGTTTATTTTTTAGATTTGATCTATGGAGTCTGGCGTTTATCATTATATTGATCCCGGATTGATCATTTCTAATGACAAAAAGCAAAGTGAGCACATCCACCCATGATCTTCCGCTGCGCCTGGAACCTATAATTGGTATCAGAGCGAGGCTACAATGTTGATTATAGTCATTTAATTTTCTTTGATAATTTATGCATTTATATTTGATTCAATTCAAGATAAATCGTTCTATAAAATTGAATGAACAAGATCAGTTCTTCCTCCTTCATTTCTCGATTCACATCACAGAAACAACCTTTTAATTTTAATTTTGATTAAAATAAAAATGAGGAACTCATCTGGAGGATCTGCTCTTTCTGTATGTACAACACAAGAATACACAGTGTGTATTGAAAAATACACATCGTGTACTTAGGTTCAACGAACCAGTACTAGTCTGCCAAACCACATCGTGTGAATTGAGTATACCTAAGTATTTGTTACACCATGTTTACCAGAATTGAATGGTGCGTGGAAACTGGAATACATGGCATGTATGTTGAATCAACACACTGTGTAGTCCGATCTGGCCTAGGTGAAACCGTGTACAAGGAGAATCTGCATACTGCATACATGGGATTGCCAGGCCGGTAACCGCTTAACAAGGAAGTAAACGTCGTGTCAGATTAATATACATGTCGTGTACTTCGAAATTTCCAAAGTACATAAAACATGCCAAAGCCCCCAGTGTGTACTTTGGATAAAGGGTGAAAACAAATACATGCTTTTTAATATAGCCTACACACCATGTACTTTCCAGAAATGGAATTTCACTAGGTTTCCTCCAATGTACAATGACCCGTACCAGGAATATGGATGAGAATAATCTCAAGGAAATTCAAAAAGGAAGTTAAGATAAATAATTTATTAATTATAAGATCATAATTAATTGAATTCAAGTGCGACTTATCTTGAATAATAGAACGATTAAAAGAATTTGAATACTAAATTTTCATAAATTTCATTGTATGATATGGATGATCCTGAGCTAGACAAAATATCCTTTGTGTGTGTATGGTTTTATTTAAATTTATCTAATTTAAATTCATTTTACTGCGAGCCCTTTTCTAATAGAATTTAGGGAATGTATGCCCATTGTATCTTTAATGTAAAACCCATGTAATGGAGGATCTCCCAAGCCAGAGGAGATAGTTAAAAATCCTAATATGAGGTGAAACCAACCCAAGAAGATACAAAGGTGGATTGGTGGGAGCTGCAAAACATGAACCATCAAGTTCAAGGTGTTTTTTCCTAGGTCAGGGTCGGCTTATCAAAACCACTAGATAAGCTAACCAATAGAATCTCATGATCATGATATCTTTTTTTTTTGATTGAATGGTTTATTTATTATGTATGTGTTGTCATGATCACATATTTAATAAAATAAACAAGAATGCAAAGATGGAATAAAACAAAAACCGGACTATGCGTAAAAATTATCAGAACATGGTTAATCACTTAAGCAAGCATCACTTATTATTAACAAACATGTGAGAATGAAAAAATACATATAAAGAATAAAATCCCTAAAATATCAAATTAAGTCAGACCAAGCCTTCCGTTACTTAATTAAGGGAAAGACTCAATAAAACTATGTGTTTGACCAACCCTTGATGGGGTACTTATTTTTATAAAGGAAGCTCTTATGATAGTTTCAGGTTGACTTAAAAATTTTACATCAATAGGGGTATCCCTAGATAGACTTGTTGTAAAATGGAGGCAAGTGTTGAGGAAATCTTAGTTAGGATTTCAGGATTTGGGAGTCCACGCAATAGATCAAGGAACTGTAATCCCATAGTTGGCAAAGACCTGCCTACCTAAATACCATCTAATAGCTTGAACAACCCTTTTTGGTGTTATGCGAAGGGGAATATGGATCCTTTCCACTAAGATGTCAAACAAAATAGACATTATGAGTTCAATGGTGAGGGATATTGGGACTTGATAAAATAGTTGGTGACTTAATAAAATTTATTATTTCTCATAAAATTTAATCAAGAAAGTACTTATAAATCTGATATTTTAATTTGTAGAATCAATATGACAAAATTTTCAACCAAATTTTCTCTGTGATCAATTCTGGATAAAGACAATATTTTCACCGGTAGTAACTTTTAGGAATGGTTTAGGAACCTTCGGGTTAACCTATGACATGAAAGAATGTTTTATATGCTGGAGTCCTCACTTCCTGATCCGGCTGCCCAAGGAGCGAGTGATGAAGATTTCTTGGTCTATGATCAACATTTGACCGATGCACTCGACGTTCAATGTTTGATGCTATCATCAATGTCAAGTGAGCTCATGAAGTCTCATGAAAACATGGATGCCTACAACATACTCAAGCACCTCCGTGGTCTATACTAGGAAAGAGAAAGATAGGAAAGGTTTGAGATCTCCAAGGCTATATTTCAGAGAAATCTTGGAGGGGGTGCCCCAGCTGGGCCTCATGTAGTCAAGATCATTGGCTACATTTAACTCTTGGAGGTTCTATGGCTTAAACTCCATGAAGAACGGGGTACCAATCTCATTATTGCATCACTCCCCCAGAGATTCTATAACATTGTTGTAAATTTCAACATGAACAATATTGAGAAGTCTCTATCTGATTTTCTTATCCTCGTTCGCCAAGTGGACAATAATATGAAGCATGAAAATCCTTCTGTCCTTATAGTGAATAAAAGGAAAGGGAATGTGAAGAGATTTAAGACCAAATCTTCTTTGATGCCTTCCAAAAAAGTAAGATCAAAGGGGAGGAAAGAGAACAAGAGGCTGTTTGTTTCGCATGTGGCAAGAAGGGCCACTGGAAGAAAAAATGCAACCAGCCAAGGAAGCAAGGGGAAGCTTCAGGAGTGTTTGTTATCGAATGCAATAAATATATTTCTACAAATTGGGTATTAGATACCGCTTGTGGTGCTTAATTATGTATCCAAATACAGGAAAAAAGTATATTCAGAAAGATTGATCAATGGGAGATAGATCTATGAGCAGCCAATAGAGCCAGACTTTCTGCTGTAGCTATCGAGGACTACCACCTCACATTTCTAGCTAGAATGATTTGGGTGTTAAAGGGTTTTTATTATGTTCCTTGTGTAACTAAAAACATTATTTCAGTATCCATATTAGATACTGATGGATTCTTCATCATGTTTGGAAATGAATGTTTCTACTTTTATAAAGATAGAATTTGTTTTGTTATGACACATTTATATAACGGCCTTTATATGTTAGACTATAAAAACCAAGTAATGGAAATCGATGACAAAGTTAATTCACATGACTCATACCACAGCCAACTTTGGAATCACCGGCTAGGTCATGTCAATGAGAAATGTTTGACAAAATTACATCAAGATGGGTATTCATATTCTTTCGAACTAAAACCACTTCGTGTATGTAATTCATGTCAACAAGGAAAAATGACCAACACCCCATTTAGTGGGAAAGGTGAAAGGGCTAAATAGCTTCTAGAACTAGTTCACACAGATGTGTGTGGACCATTTCTAGTTGAATAAAGGGGAGGGTTCTTGTACATCATAACTTTTACTGATGATTTTAGTAGATATGGATATATTTACTTAATGAGTTATAAGTCAGATTCTTTTGATCGGTTCAAAGAATACAATAATTAAGTTGAGAACCAGCTTGGTAAGAAGATTAAGAAACTCCACGCAGATAGAGGAGGAGAATATCTTAATCAAGACTTCATTTATTTCTTGTGGGAGTTTGTGATTCTATCTCAACTCACTCCTCCTTACACGCATCGGTGGAATGGTGTAAGTGAAAGGAGGAATCGCACCATGTTGGACATGGTGAGATCAATTATGAGTCATCCAAGTATTCCATTATCCTTTTGGGGATATGCATTACAAACAAAATCACACATACTAAACCAAGTACCAAGTAAATCGATAAATGGTATTCCATACGAGTTATGGAGTGCATGAAAATCCATGTTATCAAATTTAAATGTGTGGGGTAGTGAAGCATTTGTTAAGGCCTCTTCAGGTAACAAACTTACACCCGAGGATCAAAGTGTATCTTTATAGGATATCCCAAGGAAATAAGGTGATGTTACCTATAAAAACCCTTAAATAAAAAGGTTACAGTGGAAAGACACACCATATTCCTTGAGAGGGATCAAATCCCCAAAAGAGATAGTGGGAGCGAGATAGATTTTGATGAAGGCAAGGCTCAAGATACACAAGAGTTGGTACAAGAACAGATTCTACAGAGCCCCGTGGAAGAATAATCTATTCCAGAGACACAAGAACTGCGTAGGATCACGAGAGAGGTTAGAGAACCAGAACGATATGGTTTTCTTGTCACCGAGGATGCTGACTCGTTATTGGTTGAAAATGATGACCCTTTAACCTACAAGGAAGCAGTTAAAGGCAGAGATGTTGCCAAGTGGAAAGAAGCCAGGAATTCTGAAATGGATTCCATGTACTACAACCAAGTCTGGATTTTGGCAGATCCCCCAGTTGATTTAAAGCCTGTTGGTAATAAATGGGTATTCAAGATTATACTGGACATTGAGGGACATGTCAGCACCTATAAGGCATGACTGGTTGTAGAAGGTTTTAGACAGCATCTGGGAATTGACTATGATGAAACCTATTCACCGGTTGTGATACTGAAATCCATCAGAATCCTATTGTCCATTACCACTTACCATGACTATAAAATTTGGAAAATGGATGTCAAAATATCATTCCTTAATAGGAACCTCTAGGAATATTTCTACATGACATAACTTGAAGGGTTTGTGACTCCAAAGGATGCCAACAAGGTATGCAAGTTGCAGAAATCCATTAATGGATTAAAGAAAGCATCAAGGTCATGGAACATTCCTTTTGATGAAGTCGTAACATAATTTGGCTTTATTAAGAACGAATTTGAGCCTTGTGTCTACAAAAGTATTAGTGGAAGTGAAGTCATTTTCCTAATAGTATATGTTGATGACATATTGCTAATTGAAAATGACTTACCTATCTTACAGTCAGTTAAGGAATGGTGGGATAAATTCTTCTCTATGAAAGAATTGGTTGAGGAAGCATATATTCTTGGGATCAATAACCATCATGATAGATACAAGAGAATATTGGGCCTAAGTCAAAGTACATACACTGGCAAGATACTGAAGAGATTTAGTATGGAACATTCCAAGAGGGGATTGTTGCCAGTGTCACATATCATTCTTCATTCCAAGAAAATGTGTCCTTAGACACATGAGGAGAGATAGAAAATGGAAAGGATCCCTTACGCATCCGCAATTGGGTTAGTCATTTATGATATGATATGTACAAGGCTAGATGTTGCTTACGTATTAAGTGAGGTAGGAATATATCAAGTAGATCCAGGAGATCACCATTAGATGGAAGTCAAGACTATCCGTAAGTATCTGAAGTGTACTAAGGATATGTTCCCAGTTTATGGAGGAGATGAGGAACTAGTCATTAGTGGACATGTAGATGCTAGTTTCTAGACTAATCAAGATGACATGAAGTCGCAGACTGGATACATCTTCAGTTTGAATAGAGGTGTAGTGAGCTGGAAGAGCTCAAAGTAAGGTGTGGTGGCAGATTCTACAGCAGAGTTCGAGTATATCATAGCTTCTGAGGCAGCTAAAGACGAATTATGGATGTGAAGCTTCGTCTGAGAGTTGGATGTAGTACCTAGCAATAAAGATTTTATCACACTCTATTGTGACAATGTTGTAGCAGTGGCACTTGCAAAAGAGCCAAGGTCACATCGGCAGACAAATCACATACTTCGGAAGTATTATCTCTTGAGGTATTTTTCTCAGGGAGGTGAAGTTGTAGTGAGAAGTATTTCAACGGAAGACAACGTGACGAACCCCTTGACTAAAGCCTTGACTCAGCATAAACATGATCTTCATGTGAGGTATAGTGGACTAAAATTTGTAGGCAGTTGGATCTAGTCCAAGTGGGAGTTTGATAGAGTTGGTGTCCTGAGAACCAACTTTTTTTACTTTTATTACATGAATGTACACTTATTATATATTGTTCATTGTTCTGCATGACTACAATATAATAATTTCCTGGAATATTTGTTGCATTGATAAGTTCATGGTAGATCCCCACTATGATGAGAACCTTTAAATGCTATAACAATATTCTTAAATAAAATTCTATGGTTTGGTGAAATTCTATGATAGGACACATAGTATACAGACCATCATGTGTGAGTACTCATAAAAAGATGAGAATCTCTCTCATGGAGTTCGCACTTGGTAATCTTCAAGATGGGAGATTATGAGAACAGAACCGCCAGTATCAATTCAGCATTTCTTGGTGTCATCAGACATTTCTATCTACAAGTTTTTGTAATGGTCCTTAGACTGGAATATTATCATTAAATCATTTCATGACTTGTACACTTTAATTAGCTGATGAAAACCGTCAGGAAGACAGTTGGTAGGAAGTAGGGTATGTTGGGTGCATCACGAATGAGATGTTGTTAATGGATAGGTCGAGAAAGGATATGTCCCTTCCATATTTATGGAAGTAGATTTCTTGGGCCCTTTGATTGAAATAAAACTGTCGCCCAAATTCCATGGCCATGGTGTAATGAAGAGTTTATTTCTAGAATTCAAAGAATTACAGATCAAGCACATTAGTTTATGACACTGCCATGAAACTAGCTTGATGAGATATTGAGGCAAAGGGATTAAATTACACAGTAAATGTTTGTGTTATATCACATGTAAATGTGACATCAACTTCTTTCTCATGGGTACCTTGACCTATTGCTAGACAATAATCTTGGACTTTAGGCAAGCTCACCTAATTCCAACAAGAAATAGTCTTAGAGGATCACACGCTAAGTGTATCCAAGTATCTAAAGTAGAATAAATATTATTCCCATATGTGGTTTAATAATTATTCAAGGAAGCCTAAATCGTTTTAATGATGGAGGAAGAATAAAATGAAAACAAGATATACATGCCATGTATTAATGATTACACGCCATGTAGTTTTCATTTTGGAAGGGAAATGAGAAACAAGTACACGTCGTGTATTAATGATTACAGGCCATGTAGTTTTATGAAAAACAAGTACATGTTGTGTATTAATGATTACACACCGTATAGTTTTTCCAATCAGGATTTTGAGGAAATAATATTGTTTTATTAGATGATATTTATTATAATCAGCATGGGCACATGTCATGAATTAATGATTAGACATGGGGTTTTCAATAAGAGTTGGTGAAATAAATAAAATATGTAATATGTTTATTTATTGTCATAACTCTATTACCTCAAACCCGAATTATAAATATCCTCACAAACCCAAAAATTTTCCTAAGAATTATTGTGCATAATAATTCTGGTTAATTATCTCAAGGCTGAATGAATTCATTCCTCTAAGAACGCTCTAAAGACCAAGAGAGATCCTCCTCCATCGGATCAAGACGATCTAAGGCGGACAACACAAGCAAAGGTTTCTCCACACTAGAACCCATAGACTCATTTATCAATGTCCAGAGATACGTGGTGCACATGTGGATCCCTGCTAGAGGAAGTCTACACTTCACTTCTGCGATGCAATGAAGAATCACATCAGAACATGATCAGAAATATAAACTATGAAAGAATTCCCCAAAAGTTATTTTTTTCAATTAATTAAATTAATTATAATCAACCTATGACGGTCCTCCTTTGTGGTTCTGGGAAAATTATTCTTCTTGGTCTATTTCTGTGTTTTGATCCGTGCAGTCTGTCATTTATCATCATATTTATCCTGGATTGATCATTTGTAATGAAGAAAAGACAAGTAGGAACATCCACCCATGAGCTTCCGCTGCACCCGAAACCTACAAGGCAATGAGGACCAAATTAATCATATCAAACTTTCTACATCAGTTATACTAAACTATGAAATTACAAAAAGTTTTTGTACATGTAAATATGTTTCATACAAACACTTGATTGTATTTGGTTGTAGGGCATTTATTCACATCCTTAAATATGGGAGGAAGAATATGGATAGAAAAAAGAAAGTAGTGTATCTTTCTAGAATATACTCGTGAGGAGTTTGGATACCAACTTCAAGATCTTATCAAAAAGAGGATCAGCAGAAGCATATATGTGTGGTTTCTTGAGGATCAGATGATAAAATATTTTCAAAAACAAAAAAATTCATAAAAGTTGTAGTCTGAGGAAATATTAGTGAATTAGAACCAATTTCACAACCATCAGTACCAGCTAGTGGGGGATAGATATGTGACACTTATGATACATCGCAACGAGGTAATATGTCTCTATATTCTGATATTTCTTCATCATATGATATTCAAGAATAGATTCCCCCTGAAGTGTAGTTAAGGTGATCCACTGGAGAATGAAAACCAAGTCATAGATACTCATCACATGAGTATGTGATGCTCACTAATGGGGGAGATCTAAAATGATATGATGATGTAATCAGGATTCAACAGAAGATGAAATGAAATAATTCCTTGCAAGTTCCGATAATATCCTTACAGAAAAACCATACATTTTATTTGGTGGAATTTCCACATGGAAAGAAGGTACTCAAGAATAATTGGGTGTACAGAATTAAAGGAAAAGATGGAAGCTCAGAGCCACGCTACAAAACCAGAATGGTTGTGGAGGGATTCGATCAAAATAAATGTATTTACTTTCATGATTTTTTTTCTTCGGTGGTTAAAATGTATTCTATCAGAGTTGTTCTTGGATTGGATGCTAGTATGAACTTTTTGGTTCAAAAACTAGATGTAAAGGAAGTGTTCATACATGGTGATATTGATGAGGAGATACACATAGAGTAGCCAAAGGGATATCACGTGAAAGGTAATGAAAACCTAGTATGAAAACATAAGAAAATGTTATATGGTTTGAAATAGGCGTCGAGGTAATGGTATAGAAAATTTTACTCATTCCTGAAGAAAAATGAGTACAAAAGTACGACTACTAATCATTTCATTTTCTAAAAATAGTTTTCTAATGGTTATTTAATTATCTTCTTGCATTATGTTGATGATATGTTGATTTTTGGAAAATATATCACCAACATTGAAAATTTGAAGAAGGATTTGAACTGGTTTTCTAAAATAATGGACTTGGGAGACACTACTTAGATTTTTGGTATGATTATTACTCATGACTAGAGGAATTAAAATATTTGGGTATCTCAGGAGTGGTACATTGATGAGGTTGTTGAAAGAATCAACAGGATAAAGGAGAAACCAGTTAGCACAACACATGCGAGTCATTTCAGGATTACAACAAGTTAGAGTCCATCAACCGAGGAGGATAAAACAGATATAGAAAATGTTCCTTATTAGTCAGAGGTTGGTAGTATTATGTATGTCCCGGTGTGCACCAAAACAACTATTTCTCATGATGTTGGCATTGTTAGTAGATTCTTATAAAATCTAGGAAAGTAGAATTGGGCAATGGTGAAATGGATATTGATGTATCTCCAAGGAATATCTAGTCATTTCTTATGTTTTGGAAATGGTAAACTTATTTTAAAAGGATATACATATGAAGGTATGGATGAATATGTTGACATGAGTAAATCCATATCTAGGAACCAGATATCATTTTTAGGGGGAGCAGTCTCATTGAAATCACGACTTTAGAAGTGTGTTTCCTTGTCCACAATAGAAGAATAATATGTCACAGTTACTGAGGGATACAAGGAGATGTTGTGGATGAAGAAAATTTTATAAGATCTAGGAAAAATTAATGAGAATTATATTCTCTATTATGATAGTCATAGCACTATTCATCTCGAAAAGAACCCAACATTTTATTTCAGGTCCAAACACATTGATATGCGATATCACTGGATCTAAAATGTGCTAGAATAAAAAATGTTGAAAGTTTAGAAAATCCACCCAAATGATAATGGGGAATATATGATAATGAAGGCTCCTCTAAAAGAGACTTTGGACACTAGTAAGGATATGGGAGGTCTAGATTCTACCCCAAATTGGTCGTGAGGTAGAGATTTGTTGGGGGGCTCTCAATTATGGGAGTTGATTGAGGAGGAAAGACTTTGGTGGATGAAGTGGAAGTATTCTATGGTGGCCACCGACCTAGAAATATGTAGTATACATATAGAAGTTTCTTTCGTGGATGACAACCAACCCAAACGGTAGCTAAGGTTGAAGTAGTCAGAGATGAGAGATATGTCAAGGGTATATGAACCACCCTTGAACATTGATTTCTACCTTATATAAATTTAATGCTAATATCTTGTATAGTGTGTTGTGATCCTCCGATGTTATATCCATAGAGAAGAAATAAATAAAGTCCCCTCTTCTCCCAAAGACTTTTTCAACCATTTTTGAACCACATAAATCCTTGCGTTCTTCCATTTTTATTCCTTGTTTGTTTTTTTTCACCTCCATGAACCTTCACGGCCCCAACCTAGTGGGTTTGGTCTTATGCAAGTTCAAATGACTAAAATGATAATAAATTTATAAATTCTAATCAAAATATCTAATCGTCATTTAATGTGGGTGTGGAATCATATTCATACCAACCCTTATCCCCATTCAAAACAAATAAATTTTTTTCCATCATATACATTGGGAGTTGAAAAATAAATACTTGAGTGTATAAAAAAAAGAAATATAAGATAAAAAACTTACTCACCTATCATTAAAGTCACCATTTTCTATAGAACTAGCAAAAAACAAATGAACAAACACAATGACGACTTGGAATAATAAAATTTTAGTTATTTAATGATGGATAAAACAATAAGGAAATAATTATCACAGGAAATTACTTTTAAAATACAATTGACTTCTTTTTTTAATAATATTTATTAAATATAATTTTTTAAAAAAATTAATATTTAAAAATATACTAAATTTACTATCATAAATTAAATAAATTAAAAATAATTTCTTAAAAAAGGAAGAACTAAATGTAAGAAACAAGTTAAAAATTCCATGAATTTAACTTGACCTTTGTATATAAATTTTAAATAATATAAAGATACAAGGAAGGAAATCATCATTTTTAATGGGTGAAATTTATTATTAGAACTAAAGGTTTAACACATAAATAAAAAACATAAAAACTTATTTCTAAAACAAAAATCACTAGGTACAAAAAATGGAGATAAAATAAATGGTAGGGGAGGAATATAAAATAATATCATCCAAGAAATAACTTGAATATTCATCCCATTGATCCATTACCTATAATATATTTAGTGATTTTATATTGAGTAAACACAAATAAACTAGACAAATGATGGAGAAAATAGATGAAAGTTTATTTTTTGAAAAAAATTGTTGATGTTGTTTATAGTATAATAAAATACTAACACTGTGATCTATGGAAAAAGTGAGTAATTTGAAATATAAATAAAAATTGAAATCAATAAGTAGAAGTAAATCTATCAATAACATTGCGAGAATACCCATTAAACCAGCTCTAAAAAACTATCATTCAAGTGATTAACATAGAACCAATGTGAAAATTTATTTCCAATCAAATAATATTCAATATAATTAACAAAATAACACCTTTAAACATAGGGGAAACTGGTCATAGGTTTCATGGGGGGAACGTGTGTGGGTGGTTATGGGGGTTGCTAGTGTGTATAGAGGGGCATCACTAGGTAGTGGTGTAAACATGATGGTACCATCATGAAGGGGGTGACTATGGCTTGAAGGTGCTAGAGGAGGTGTATAGGGTCTAGGGGTGGTGATGAAAACAGTGATGATGATGTAGTTCATCTTTTCATAGTTGGTATGTTACACTTTTACAGTCATTTTAGGGAATTAAATTCTTTATAAAGAACCTTGTGTGAGTATCCAGTGGATTAGTCTAGTTGATAAAGGTGAATATTATATCCTATGTAGAGTGATTTATCTAGTACTCGGTGGTATGTTGTCTAATTGAATTTGGTATCTATATACTCTTAATGTGGTTAGTGTAAGGGTGAATCCATTGTAGCATTATCTTTGAGGTGTTCTTTAATGACATTTTTTGAGTTTCAACCAATAGTGAAATCGTGATCATGTTGTGAAAGAACATGGATCCATAAAAATGAGGATCTAGTTACTAATACATCATTGTCTCATATTTCTTCGAAGTAAGATGAGTGATAATATTCCTTGTGAAGGAATAATCAAGGTTAATTTTGAATGAAATTTATCATTGAAAAAAATAACCTTTGCATGTGAGTAACATTTTAAAGACTTGGATGAAGGAATTTTCATGTTCTCTTTCATCCGTAAAGTATTAATCACCTTGAGTTCTAGTACTTAAGATACAATTTTTGGTTTCAAGAGTGTGGTGTATGAACAATAGTTTGATCTAACACCTATGAGATGGGCGGTTCTTGGTGAAACCTAATAGCAAGGAGTTTCCTTCCTGGGAAAAGAGCACGGAGAGTTATTTGGTTTGGGAGAGCCAACACCTTGTATTTAATGGAAAATTGAAATTTTTTTGGGTCTAACATGGAGGACTATGACTTTTGGGATAATCACTCTATTTGAATAACGAGTGATTTTTTCTTCACTTATTTGGAAAGTATTAATGCACGATCATTCATGCACTTTTTTTTGTAAGAACGGTTGAACTGTTGGAATTTGGGTGGTGATATAATCGATTGGAATGTGTCTTGTTCTATGGATAAACTCTATGAAGCTAGTGATGGTAAGTCATTGAAAAAAAATTCAGGGTTACCATTCATGTTTACAACTAGTTTTTTTGGCATGAATATCACAGGGTTTGGTATCCTAGTGGTGAATTCTTAAAGAGTTGACTCTCTGATGGGAGACGACATCAATAATGGGTCGGGGTACCATTGTGCATTCAACCTAAGTTTTTCAATAGTGGATATTTTCTTGTTTGTTTAAAGTCTTTCATGAGGTGATGAGACCCATTTTCACAAAGTTCATAACCTACAGATACTCTATAGGAGGATGCTACAAACATTAATAATGGATTATTGGATGTAGTGAACTTCATTATGACTAATTCAGGTTTAACCAGTGTGTGCTATTTTTCTCAACAACCAGTTATGGTATATAGTCATGTCCATTCATTGTATTCAACAATTTACTAGTTGTGGGATGGGTAAACTGATGTGAGATTTGTAATGTGTCATTAAGGATAATCCTATGGTGGGGATATTCTACATGTTTCATGTGAAATGTCCTCTCTTGTGAGAAGGTTCATAGTTTTTGTTAGAGTGACTGTTAGATGATCATTGAGACTCCATAAGTCTAATGTGTAGTTGAACCAAGGGAATATGGTCCAATGTAAAATTCACAATGTTGGTTCAAATATATAACTAGATGGAGACCATATGTGTACTTCATACTTGGGTGATTTTTTGTGCACATAGAAGGATTCAGATCACTGTTGCATTGATCCACGATTGAGATCCATGTGGTTGGGGAAAGTGGTTGAGGAATCAACCATTAAAATTCCTTAGGAGTTATTTCATACTTCCATGTGGATGTTGGAATTGTTTAATGATGCCTCTAAGGCTTAAGTTATTGAAATATGTGGCTTTTTGGGTTTCAGTTGCCTTGGCTGAGAACCTTTATTGGTATATTGCTATAAAAGTACCGACTGATGTTTTGTGTGAACCTAAAAATGGTGAGTGGAACCTCCTTAAGATCATCATACTAGGTAAAACTAAGTTTCTTGGAATTAGTTAGGACCATTTATAAAATACCATCTTTTATATGTGTTTTTAGTTGGGAGAGATTAATTGGATTGGTTTGGAATCAAGACTGGGGTGTTGGTATCAAATTCCAGCATGTTTCTTGTGTTGGTCAAGCCTGGTGGACTGAACCACACCAAGCATGCCATTGGACTGCTATAAATCTTGAAGTGTATGGTGATTCCTAGGGGGTGGAGCATATTGATTCTACAAAAAGAATATTTTGAGTAAACAATGGTGTGTTAGGTTCAATTAAAGTAGTAATTTTGGTCTGGTTGATTGAGGATAGTGTTCTTTTGGCTCATCTTCAGGTGTTCATCATTAGAGTCAAGCAGTAGTGCTGTGATGGGTGTTTTGGGTGAGAAAAACCTTGAGGTGATGTTTTGAATTTAGATATGTAATGTGAGATAAATCCAAATGGATGATTATCATTTCATACTGGGAGATGTGCTTCACATGCTACCATAACATCTAGAGGATGAGAAGTTTTATAATGGGGAGATTGTAATAGTATGGACCATTTTTTGTTCAAAAAGGAAATTTGAAGCTTTATTTTTTTGAGTGGACTTTTTCCAGAACCTAAAATATTAATGTGGTTTCAAGTGTTTTTTCATTTCATAATGGTTTTTTGGGATATGGTTCATGGTTTGAGTGATGAACCAGGGTTTTGGGAGGCCATTGGAAGGGTGAAAATGGGCCTGAGACTACTGAAATAGGATACATTAGTGAATTCACACCATGAATGGGGTATTCAGAATGTAAGCAGTGTTCAATAGATTTCCTAAGAGTGTTTAAGATTTGAAAACAAGGTTATGAGGACTTTCCTGAAAAATTAGAACATGAGACATAGTGTCATGACATGACACATGTTGGCTTGTCCCAATAAGTGATTTTCCCAAAAAAAACACAACTTGAAACCATTTTTTCGTTTTCGGACTTATCCTATATAGTTTTATAGAGGTTTTAAGGTGTGGGGATCAATTCATTACCTATATATACCATTCCCTTGAATCCATTATGAAAAATTTTGAAGGTAATGTGAGGTTTTGAATTTCGGGAGATGCTCCAATCTCATTGTTTCATAGATTGAATCATCATTCAATATAACGGATCCCCATTAGAAAGCCTCAGACTCTATGATCCAAAGATGTTTATAATTCCCTTCAAAATATTCTTAACCTGTTGATCATGGATTGATTCCATTTAGATAAATGAGATGAAAATTTCCACCAAATCTTGAATCATTTTTCTGAGGATGATGAGAATTTGGATCATCTAATAAAAAGGATATCATATGATGACAAACACATATCATTTATGGGAATTTTTGGAAAAGGTGTGTTGCTAGCTGGAATCATCTAGTTATTTTCAATCTTAATTACATTAAATTGGTATCTTTTTTACTGTGAAATAGAAATTTTGACCATTTTGATGTCTTATAAACATGATAAACCTTCCATGGCTGGTTCATCGAGGTTCTGTATCTATGGAAAAATCCAACAAGCCTTTATGAATGTGTGACTTTCAACCTTGGTTGTAGGTTCTTTTTGTATTCTTTTAAATAATTATAATTTAGTTATAATATATTATTTTGGAATTCTTAACATTGAGATAGGAACCCGTTGCGATCAATGGAGGCCAAATGAACATGGATGGACTCGGAAAAAGTCATTGGGATTTTCATAGATTGGATTGGAGGTGACTCCCTCGGTATTATTGCACATTTATTGGAATGTTGTTTCATGTTCTCCCAATTAGGTGAACGATATTTATTTTCATAATTATTTATGAATAATAATAATAATTAATTAATTAATATGGATTGAGTCTTAATTAATTAAAGGAATCGTGCCTAATACAATGGGACAAAGTGTTAAGGGCCATAGAAGGCCCATTTGAACTGGCCTGATACCAACCATCGATGGCTGAAGTTTAATCATATCTGAATTCCTTATACTACATGAGAACATAGAGCTATGTTGATGTGATACACGAGACCTACATCTTGTGTGACCATTTTTGAGGCCTAGATCACATATTTTTGGTGTGTGTGGCCCTATGAGTCCATGTATGTTGATTAGGCCACGAGTATTCTTGGTAGACTAATTAAACTTGCTTGATATTGATCACATGTTTAGTTTCTATAAAACAAGATTATATGTCATGATCTGATACATGTGTAGTCATTTTCCTAGTTGTGATACCTATATTTGAAAAAACTATTTAAAAGGCATGATTTTGACCGCATGCGGGTGTGTGTAGCTCGTAAAAACCATTATCATATTTTATTCCCTAAGTATACCTATGTTGCTTTTTTTCATATTTTATGATGATCGCATGTTTTTGTATGTTGCTACTAATAATCATGATGTTATTTCATTATATGCCTCCCTTATATTCTCCCCATTATTATGTATGTTTCCATGTATTTGGAGGAATTTTCTTTGGTGCTCGAAATAGGAGGATTGATGTGACATGATTTCCCCATTGTGGGTGTGGTTGCATGAATTTTGATGATGGTGATTATGGACATAATAAAACTGTTGAGATATGATGATTTCATAGAATTTTCAAGTTGAGGATGCACTCGATTCCTGGATTCCAAGTACCATGTTATTCAATACTTAGTGAATTATCATGTAGCACACTCGATGTTGGGTGGTATGATGAGTAACATGTTGTATTTGTTTCCCATATTATTTCATGCCCACTAAACTTCCAAGTAGTGTGATAAATGCCTAGAATTATTCTGAGTAACATGAAATACTTGAGACCTAGGTAATGTCAAGTTGAAAGTATGAAAAACATCCCAAGATTGTTGAGTGATAGATTCACTATCCATGTGTATTGATTCATTACTCCTAACTTCCATTATGTTTATCCTTATGGAATAAATTCGAATCATGTATGGTTAGTGTTCATGGTAGCTTGGTAACAACACAACTGCTCAGTCCATGACTGTTATTTATTATGTGTGATTTGTGATTTTATGTTATGATGTACAGCTATATTTCTTGTTTACTATCTACTAGGAATATCACATGCATGTACATTTCGTATTTCTAGTTGGATATTGGACCACATTTATGGTTTCCTAATTATTTTTACTAAAACCCTACTCCAATAGCGATGGAACTTGGGTACCTGAGTAGCCTTCACTGTTTACTGGTAGTGGTTGGGATGAGGCTTGGGTTGATCATAAAGCAGGATATCTCACTATGAGTCTAGAGACTAGGATGTGATGTGGCTTTGGAGTGGGAGAAGAGCCTTTTGTACCTTGTTCTCTTCTAATTTATATATGTGATCAACCCAATGGGTGACCAGTTCCTTGTAATTAGGTTTAAGGTTATTATTCATGCATACATTCATACAATTGGTATGTTATTTATTTCTTCTTAATCTGATTTTATAATTTTTATATTTTTGTTTATTGATTATTATTATGCATTCTAATTGAGGATATAGTATCATCATGGTTCCACTTGAGACTCTCGTTTCTAGTCGACAGACTCTGGTGTACAAGGAGGCACACCTGAGGTCATATGACAATTATTCTTGGACATAAAGATTCAGGTTAGGTTGTGACAGCACCCATCCTAGTACCCACCTACCTATAGTCTCTCATGTTTCAACTGCAAAACAATCATCATATAAAATTACAATAACAACCCTCAAACAAGATAACTCATAAAGAACTGAGCTTATTTCTTTAAAACCACTTTGAATGGTCACTTTTAAAATAATCATTTTTCTCAAATCCATTTTTCAATCATTTAATAAAATCAACCTATTTTAAAATAGGAACAAAACCATTTAATTTTATTTATAATAATTTGGATAGTATAAATACAACATCCAGTTTAAGCTCGAATATTTCCTTTTTAAATGTTATAAACATATGAAATTAGAAATATATACTTATAAAATTTTCACAAGGCCCATATTAACATATTTTCATGTCAATATGTGCACAAGTATATATATATATATATATATATATAAATTCTCATGTATATGTGTATGAGAAGATAAAATATAATAAAATGATCACAACTTCAATTATAAGTGAATCACATAAGGGTATAGAAAACAAACATAGTAAATGTCTTAAATAAGAGGAACCCAAGACCTTTCAACACCTCACTCACACATTATTTAACAATAAATATTTAAAAGATACCAATTAACTCTCAAACACCTAATTCTTCATTAAAAACCATAAAAAATATTTTATTATTCAAAACTATATTTTATCTTTAAGTGTAGACTGAAAGCGTAGATAAATTCCAAAAAACCGCATTTCAAATCATTTGAAATCACCTAAAAATTTTGAATGAAACACACATTTAATTTTATTCAATCTAGCAAGAATTTAAAATTTAAAGGATTCAATTTAAAATTCCCATGAATATGTAGTATATTAAATAAAATCCAATTCATATAAACCCCTACTCGGAATGTGTATAGATGACTTGAAGCCTCCAAGAGAAGGATTTAAGTCAGTGGTTACCATTAACCATGTGAACTAATTCCCATGAAGATCGAATCAAGTCGGAATTCTCTCTATGATTATCAGAAGGTTTTTGAAACCTATTTATTGGATGGTTTCTATGGTTTTTTTATATAATTACCTAGTCACTATCTATCTTTCATAGAACTATTTAGTATAGTAATCTTATATTTATCTTTGTAAATATTTTTAGTGTTTCCCCTGTGGAGTTCTACTATGTTTGAACCACTTAAATCCTTTTTTTGATTGATTATTATTTCTTTGTGTAATGACTTTTTATTTTCCTTTTAAATATTTGAGAAATTTTAAATAATATTTCAATAGCTTGGCACAGATTTGGTGTAGGATTTCGGGACCCTAGGAGGCTTGGTTTTGTTATAATAAAAATATTAATATGTTATATCATATGCAAGCATATTTTTTGAAATAATGGGATAACTCCTAGACGGAGTCTTGGATCAGAAATTTGAGATAGACATTAAATTTGGAACATAGGTTTTACCCTAGGCATGACATATAATTTTTTCTTATAGGGTGTTCTACTTGAGTGTCGTCATGGGAAAAATAATAATTAAAGAAATTATTAAATTTATTTATTTGTTATTTAATCCTAAACTTAGATCCTCCTCTAAATATAAATTCTTATGGAAAATCCATAGGGTTAGCCACATTACCCTAAGGATTGATAGAGGGCCGTTGGAGTAGGATTCTTGGATGATCAACGATGGATCATGTTTGATAATCAATGTGCCAATGTTTCTTGTGCCTATCACCAAAAACTACAATATTCAAACATTCATCATCAGTTCTTAATCCAAACTAGAGGTAATTTTTTTTGTTTTTCATTAGTTTAATCCCCATTCAATTGTCCCATGATAATTGAAAATCAACTCCAATAACAGATTGATTCATGAGTTGATCATGTTTTGTAGGTATTGATTTTTCATCTTACGGTTAGGAATTAAGGATATTTTATTATTGATAGTTTATTTATTATTAATTTATCATTCTAATGAAAACGAATTGAGTCCAACCTGAAAATGGTTTTATTTTTATTCCTTTTATTGTGTTTTTTCCTTTTCCTGCACCATTCATCATGTATTCATCATCGGTAATTTATTAGGTCAGTGGTTTGACAAATCCCTAGTGAACGATCATTGCACAATCATTATTTGGGGAAATTTATCGTCACCATCAGCTCAGAATTGGAATTTACAGAATGATTGAGGTACGAAGATGAACCATGAACACTTTGATGTTAGGCCCCAACCCAAACCACATGGTTAAGAACTTAATATTAATAATTGACACTATTATTTTGGGGGTAAAAGTACATTCCCAACCATCGGGTGTATAATAATAATAAGAATAACATAAACAAAAAAATAATAGGTATTATTATTATTAATTTTATTATTATTATTATATATGTTTAACCCCTAGGAAGAAGCTCAGTGGTATCAGCCCTATGGGGTTTTCTAAATCTCTTGAGTTCTAGTCTTCACGGCTTCCAACAAGTGTGTGTTGTGTGTTTCCTATGTAGCTCTGTAATTTACCATATCTGACTATCTGTAATTATTAGTATATATATTATAAATATATATATATATATATATTAGAATTATTATTTTTATATTTTTTATTAAAAATTTAATAATAATAATTTATAAAAAGGAATTCAGATTTTTTATACTAAGTACCCAAACCCAACATAAATTTTAAAAAAATATAACAACATTTGAAGTTACAAAAATATGATTTAATTGAGTTTGTTTCTACCAGATACCCAATTAATCGGTATTGATAATAATTCATAATGAAATCATTATTTTTTACTTAATCATTTATAAATAAATATAGTATATATTCTTATGATATTATTGAATTCATTTCCCACACATTACATCCACACCTTCACAAAAAATAAATGACCTTTTATTTCACTAACCTAAAAATTTTCATTTCATTGAAAAATAAAAGAATTATTTTACAAGCATATTAAAGTAAGTAAAATTCATCTATTTTATAAATAAAATAAATATAAGTCACCTATAGCATAGGATAAATTTCATATAAAAAAATTCATGTGTGAAATATTACATTATTTCATCATTTATATGTCTAGTTTAAGCTAATATATTAAAATAATGTTTTTGATAATGAGTAGGTAAATTTGGTATAAGTGGTTATAAAAATTTTGATTTTATATTTTTGAAAATATATTCTTATATATAAAATGTATACCACCCAATTATTAAATGGATCTTGATGTTTAAGTTATGAGTTTCTTACTTGTGGCATTTTGATATAGAACACATCTTTTAAAGGTGAAATTGGGTCTCCAAGACAATGTTTTGTAGGTAACTTCATTATGGACATCAACTCACTATTTTCAACCATAATGGTATGTTCATAACCCAAATACATGAGTGGAGCTAGTTCCACATCATCACAGTAACTTATGCACACATCCAAGTCACTTGAGTCTTGTGTGAATGTTGGTGTTCAAGAATTACACATTTGGGAGGTAGTAGTTCACCTTTAGAAAAATGTAATAAACATGTGAGGTTTATGACAACATGTGACATTCACTATCTTGGTCTCATATAGTCAAGGAATACAACCAACCATTAACAAATGCTGCTAAAGTACACGATGAGGTACAAAAAGATAATATATCTTGAAAATTCATCATATATCACAAAGGTCCCAGAAGTGAAAAATTGTATACATGTAAGAGAAACCAATCCAAAAACTTATGCATAAGTTTGAAAAAAGTATAAAATCAGCCTTTGGTCATCACATCTCCATGGTAGGTTGGGTAACAAAAAATATATTTGTGACCACCATTGGTGGTCACAACCTATTGAAACAGCCACAAGGGGATGCTAAAATGGTTTTTATTTTAAAAAATATTGATCATTGAGGGTCACCATAAGAAATCACAATACCTATTTGTAATTCGAAAAACATTTTATATTACTTAAATACATCATTACATTGATTTTTAACTTTAAAATATAAAATATTCATCAGTAATAGGGTGTAGAAAAATGATACCTTGAATTTCAAAGATTCATTACATGAACCTACAATTTTTAATCAAAAAAAACTAAAATCTATATAACTAACAATGGTTATATACCAAAAAGTATAAAAACCCCCCAAAACAACATTTTCCTTTTCAAAATTCTCATCATAATGCACCAAGACCATCGATCTATACCCTGCTAGACCAATTTATAACTTTTAATGTTTTAAGGTTTTCCCTGTCAATTAAAATCATGCTCCTAAAATTTTAAACATCCATGTCTATTATAATTAGGTATCATGTTATGTTTTCTTGTGAAGTGAGCCCATTTGATCTTGTAAAGATCTGTTAGTAAAATTTTCTCATAATAGATGTGTCCTATATTGAGTGAACAATGTATATTAGAATGTCTCTCATAATTTCTTATAGATATTTTCCCTAATATAAAAAAATATGAAAATAGATAATAATCATAAAAAATTATCATTCATATTTGAAGTGGTATATTTGAAAAATATATCTTTCATGTTAGGATTAATGGTGTGAGTACTATTTTCATTATGTCTTGGAATCTCTATACTTGGTGATTCTAGAAGTCCATAATGGAATTGGATGGTGATGGTGTTATGGTAGTATAAAATTTTGGATGTTTGGAACTAGGTAGAACAAAAAAAATCTATACATGAATCTTGAAGGTTTAGAATATGTTTGAGTAACTAAGAAGATTCAATGAATGTGTAAGATTAATAGGCTATGTAAGATTAATTTGGGGTGGAAAATTTAGAGCTCGCACAGTTCATCAAGTGAATTATTTAAATTTTCCGTTACCTTTGACCATGTTAATTAATTCCCATGTGGATCATATCAAGTGGGGATTCTCTCTACAATGATTAGATGGGGTTGAAAACTGACTCACCTGATGGATGCTGTGTATTTTTCCAATAAATACCCTAACACAATATATTTTGTATAGAACTATTTGGTAGAGTAATATTCTATATATCTTAATAAATAGTTGTATCATCCCCCCTGTTAATTGGGATTAATTCTAAAGCACCTAAATCCTTTGTATTGTTAATTATTTTTTCTTATGTCATTGTGTAATGATTATTTTTTCCTTATAAATATTTGAGATATTTTAAATAATATTTTCAGAGCTAGGCATTGAGTTAGAATGGGATTATAGAGCATGTGAGGCTCAGTTATGATATAATAAAAATATTAATATATTATATCACATGCATGAATTTTTCCAAAAATAACAGGTCAACTTCAAAATAGATTCTTGGATCAAAAATCTGAGACAACCAATAATTTTGGAACATGGGTTTTCTGATAAGCATGATATAATATTTTTGGGTATCAGGTGTTCATCTTCAGCATCATCATGGGTGGATTAATAATTAAATAAATTATTTATTTCTTATTAATTCTAAGAGATAAACCCTCCTCTATATAAAACCATTTATGAAAAATACATTGGGTTAGCCTCATAACCCTAGGGATTAGGAGAGGGTCATTGGAGGTGGATTCTTGGATGATCAACGACAAATCATGGTTTTGAAATCAGTGTTCCAATGATGCTTCTGGATCTCACCAATGACAGTGATGTGTGACCATTTTTTATCAGTGAAAAATATCAATCTGAGGTAATGTTCTTGTTTTTCATTATTATAATCCCCATTTTATTATCCCTTGATGAACTTGACTCAACTACTTTAACAGATTGATTCATGGGTTGATTATGTTTTATGGGTATTGAATTATCTTACTACTATTAATAATTGAAGGTATTTGGGTATTTATTGTTTATAAGTTCTTCTTTATTCAATCTAATGACAATAGATTTAGTCCTACCTAAATAATGGTTGGATTTGGTTCCACTTTATGTGTTTTATGCCTTTTTCCCACTATTTGTTGTTTGTTCATAATCGACATTCCATTTGCCTTGTAGTTTGAAAAAAAAATCAATGGACGATCATTGAATAATCATTATTTGGTGGAATGGATCATCAAATAAAGTTAAATAGTAGGTTTGATGGAACAATCGATGTGCAATGTTAACCATGTGCAATCTAGGTTAAGATCAGAGACTCGCAGTTCACAGTTTGGTGGTTCGATGATAATGCAATGCGATGGGGATTGGCTCTTGAGTAGTTTTTATGGATGAAATGTGGCCACTAATGAAGGAAAAGTTTGATAAACCTAGATCAATGATTTCTAGGTGATATTGGTATCCAAAACAAAGTAGGAGGTGACATGAGTGAAATTGTATGAGAAAACCATAGGTTTCAGGAAATACTAATATACTTGGAATATAGTCTGAAGAACACATATTGTGTGGTGCCTTCGCTCCAGCGAGTAGGGTTATTGAGAACTTCAATACCACACATCATCATGGGACCTATCGCACACCATGTGACATGGTGTTGGTGGCTCGATGTGTATCCTAGGGGTATATTGGCATGAAAACAGCCAAGCACACATGCATGACCAGAGTATATGGGCATGGTCTTGTACTTAGACATGGATAGGGTAGTTAGACATTTATAGAGTACATGGACATGACTATTGAACATGGGAATGGACTTGGGTAGGTCTGGGAATAGAGTAACATGTAGTGTACACCCAGTACGCACTGTGTACATTCTTTATGTTGGAATGAGGCCATTATCTCATCAATATAGAGTAGTTTTAGTTTCGTTCATTCATTTGGTTCATCCTTAACTAGGTACAAGGATTAATTATGTTTTGAGAATAGTTTTGTAATCCCCTTTATTGGATAGGTCTTAGATATAATTTGGAAATCCCTCTATGTGACTCAGTTTGTGATTCTCTATCATTTCTTATTCTTCCCTAGGTAGGGTTTTTGGAATCTTCATGACCAACATACATGGGTTTATGATCCCCTATATAGTGGGTTATTTCATGTAGGGCCTGATATACCCTAGAATCTTTTGGTGAGATCCCCTATCCTAGAATCATGATCTCATGTCCTGATGAGCATGACCCCTCAGATGAGAATCTTCTATGAAAGCATGGCTCTTGGAGTGAGTTATCCTAAAAATTTGTTACCTTAAAGCCTCAAACAAAATCATATGGGTGACATTATGTTAGATACCTCTACAATACTTGGTGTCTATATTGATTATTTGGGTTTTCTTATTGTTATGTCTAGTTTTATTATTGAAATATCATCCTGGTGATGAGCTATCTACACTCTTGATGCTCTGTGTTTTGTGATTCTGGGGTGTCCTGCTCAGCATTATTATAATCACTTCTATGTGGGATCTACCTACAAATGTCATTTATTATGATGATTACATACCTTTTGATAGATTCCTAGAATTACAATGAGTAGGAAAAGCATATTTGAACTAGATGGATCGTGGTTCATGTTAGGTGTTAATTTTGATATCGGTCCCCTCCTTACTAGTAGGTTAGACTCTTTGGAAGGTTTTGAGTGGGATTGTATTTGAACCTATAGGATTTCTAGTAATTTTCTCATCCTCTAATTTTGGGATATATATGTATTCCTTCATTAGGGTATCATTTGTATTTTATGTTTCATCATTTTCTAGGTATTTAGAGACATGTGCATTCATACAAGTACTTTAGGATAAAGCCTCACATGTGTGTGGTATGTCTACCCAATGCTGGTCTCCATCCCCTAACCTATTAGAGGTGGGCTTGGGGTGTTACACTTGGTTTACTACCAGCCAAGTAGGCCCTGGTGGATAAATCCATGATATAGTGGTATCAAAGGACGGTTTATATTAGGAAAAAAACGTTATAGATTTTCTATCTATGAGATTGGTTTGGGATCTTGGGAAATGGTGTTAAAGTGTTTTGAGTTCGACTCTCTGGCCAGAGACTCCAGTGTTGGTGTGGTGGTCGACGTTTCAATTTACAAGAACTCTGATAACTTGCTTGTTGATTCAGTACATGTGGAAACTGGTTGTAGGGGAAATTTAGTACATGAATCATAGAGGAATGGTTGTGGTTTTCATGTCCTTGAGTCCACTCCTAAAATATACTCATTTATAATGATATATATTTTTTTATTTTAGAATTCCTTCATTATGAAAGTCATCCAAGATACCAGAATAATATCAGGAGAATGATCCTCCCAGTGACAAGGATTTAGTACATGGTCTAATAAATTTGGTGGGACCTCTATGTTGTTTTCCATTCATGCCACCACCCATTGAACAGTAGGATATGCTTACAGTACCATCTCAGGATGTGTAAAGGATGAGTACAATCTACGATTTTTGGAGATAGCGACCTCCCAGGTTATAGGGTGATCAAGACCCATAGGCAGCTGAGGACTGGCTATAGGAAGTTACTCGAGTTTTCATCACTTGTGAGGACACCTCCAGATCAAATTGTGGACCTCGAAGTGAGTATTCTTCAATTCTCCATTGGATGGTGGTGGAGGATGGTGACTCAGACACATGTTGATATGGAGCTTTCTTGGATAGTTTCTGAGAACCTTTTTGTAGAAGTTTTATATCCAGCAATTCTCTGAGAAGTACGTGTCTTGGAATTTCTATAGTATCAATAGGGAATTAAGATTGTGGAAAAGTATTCATGAAGGTTTATTAAACTCTCATGATACATATTGTTTGAGATTCATCCTTCTACAAAAGGACCATTAAGTGGGGCCTCAGTCAAGATATCAGGGCTAGAGTGATATCCCTTTTCATTTCTACCTATGTTGGGGTTCTATAGTGGGTTTTGGTAGTGGGAAGATTTATAGCCAAGTAAATGATGATAGATGGTGCTGGTAGTGTGAATATAGGATCTATGACCTTGAAAACTGCTAACCGGCAGAAGACACAAGGATCTAGGAATAATAGACACTTTATGATATAGGCTTAAGAATGATGATCTATAATTAAAGGATTTTAGGATGACTCTAGTTATCTAAGAGAGAGGTGATGTTTCTCTTGTGATGATTAAGGACATATCACATGGTATTATCAAACCCACCACGAAGCTGATGGATGGATGATCAATGGAAAACCCATATAGAGACAATGGGAGGAATAGGGATATATTCAGGGTAGTAGATGTGGAAGAGTAGTAGGGAAAGTAGTATGAGGTGTCTGATGGTTAGATCTATGACCACCTCCACCCCCAGGTGGTCCATGCTAGGCTTAGGGTGTTGATAGGCAGAGACGTGGATAGGCATAGGAATTAGAGTCCTAGGACTCTATGATTTAGGGATTATTATAGGTATGATCAATTTCTTCTCTACTTCAGTTACATTACTAATAGACATAGTTGTGATCCACTCTTTTCTTTCCAATTCTCTTGATTAAGAAGTATAGATTCTGTTTGAGGCTATGTCTCAATCATTATTCTTGATAACTCCCACTGGAGGTGATTTAGAGATCATACACTTATGTTGAAATTGTTATCTGAATCTTGGAGGAGATAACTTCTTGTGGTATATATTTAAAGCAGTGATGATGTGATATGGTTTTATCTTATCTATGGATAGACTAATTGAAATACATAAGGTTATCCACATAACCCTAGGGATTGAGATATGGTCCTTGGAGTAGGATTCATGGAAGATTAATGATAGATCGTGGTTTGACATTGGTGTGCCAACGGTACTTATGGATCATTCCAAAGATAGTAACATGTGAAAATTCTTTAACTGTGAGAAATATAAAAATTATGTAGGGTATTTTTTTTATTAGTTTCATCCCCATTTGATTATCCCATGACAAACATGAATTAACTCCACTAACAAAAATATTCACAAGTCGATCATGATTTGCATGTATCAATTTTTCTTCTTAAGGTTAGGAATTGAAGATATTTTATTGTTGCTTTTTTATTGGTTCTTAATTTTTTTTTATGATGAAAATAAATCCATTCCAACCAAAAAATGGTCAGGTTTCATTCACCTTGTTTTATTTTGTGTTTTCTCCCACCATTAATCATGCCTCCATCGTCTGTATTCTAATTGGTCGGTGGTTCAACAAAAACATGGTGGATGGTCATTGTAAAAATGTTATTTGGTGCAAGGGATCATCACCATGGGTTTGATATTGGGATTTGTTACATGATAGAGGTGTGATAATGACTATGGGGGGATTGAGTTTCAGATCATAGACCCACAGTTCACAGTTTATTGCCACGATGTTAGAATGGTGTGACAAGGAATGCTTCTTAAGATGTTTGGATGGCCAAAATTCATCCACTGGTAATGGTAAGGTATGTTAAAAAAAATATCCATTATTTCCATGATTGATTGGTGGATATTTATAAGGGGGGTTCAATATGAGTGTAATCATGTTGGAAACAATTAGTTTCTGGAAATGCAAGTATACACGATGTGTAGCTTGAAAAAACATGCCACATGGGACTTAGTTGTGGTGGCTAGGGTTCCATGGAAGTTAAATATCACATATCTTATGGGATATACAACAAGTCGTGTGACCTGGTGATGGAGACTCAGTAAATACCCAAGGGGTACATGATCATTGACAAAACCAGGGACACAGGCATGACCTGATTACATAGGCATGTCCATGGACTTGAACATGGGGAGGCTACTCCAACATGACCAAAGTAAAGTGGCATGACTATTGAACACAAATATGATCATGGGTTGGTCCAGGATTAGAAAAACATGTTCTATACTACTATTACATGATGAGTAATTTTTAAAGGGTAGGTTGAGGCCCTTTTTATCTTCAATATAGACCAGTTTCAGTTGGGTTCATTCCCTTGGTCTATCCCTATGAGTGTACAATGTGGAAATACATTGCGAGCATATGATTGTAATCCCCACAATGAGATAAATATCATATAGAGTTCAATAATCCATCAATGTGACTCGGGGTGTGATCCTCTATAATTTCTTCTACTTCCCTAGGTGGGGTTTAAGGAATCATCATGACCAACATACACAGGCATATGATCCCCTACATAGATGTCTATTCAAGGGAGGGTCTGGTATATCCTAGAGGCTCTTGGTGGGATCACATATATGAGAATCATGATATTTGGAGTTCTTGTGAGTACTTATTTGGTAAGTCCCAATCAGAATGACCTCTCAAATGAATTCCATTATGGAAAATATGTCTCGTTGAGTGAGTTCTACCATAAGATCATTACCTTGAAGCATCAATTAGAATTCAATGGGAGGTAGTATGGTTGTAACCTCTTTGAGACATCGTGTCTATCTTGATTATATCTTTGTTTTCTTATTATTATGTCTCATATAATGATTGACATATATTTCTGGTGATGAGTTAACTACTATTTTGATGCTTTATGTTTAGTGATTTTGGGATGTCATATATGGTATTGTTATACTCGCACATTCATTGGTGTTTCCCACACATGTTTTGTATTATGTAGATGACAGACCATTCAATGAATTCCTACAAGGATTAGGAGTAGGTATAACATAGTTGATCTAGACATAACATGGTCCGTGTTAGGTGTTTCTTTTGACAGTTTTCCCCTCCTTCATAGAAAGTTAAACTCTTCTTCGGTTTTTGGGTGGACTTGTATTTGCGGACATATGATTTTCATTACTTTTTCGTACTCTTATTGTAGGATATAGATGTATTCATGAATTTGTGTATCAATTGTACTTTACATTTCATAATTTTGTGGGTATTTCAATATGTTTGTGTGCATACTAAAAAAAACACTTTATGAGTAGAAGATAGAGGAAACACAGTTATAAGTCACATGAAAGGGAAATGAAGAAGTTGAGATTGAAGTAGTTTAGCCAAATTTCATACCATATATTGGAAATGTGAGTATAATGTACATATGAAGAAATATTACAGTGATCAATGATTCAATTCCAATTGATTTTATTTTAGAAGTGAATATGAAAATCGTATTTTGAATGAAATAAGATGTCCTTTGTTGAGTGTTTCATGATTATTTGAGTCTTATATCGAAGACCATAAGGATTTTCCACTCTACATATGAGGAGTATAAGAAATTATAGACATGTACGAATCAACATTGTGAATATTATAAATGATGAAGATTTCATGATAAGAGGTAAGTGTGATATTACAATTCAATTACAGAATTAAGGCTTACTATAATTTCAAGGAGTGCTCCACTTATTGGTGTTGATAAAGAATATTATATCGATAGGATAGATCAATGATGTGGGTTTTTTAAATAATTTTTTTGTGGAACATCTATACTTACACATGGTTCCATGGTAGTGTCCAAATGTGTGAATGATGAAGAATTTTACCTAAAAAAAACTTCAAATAACATTACATTATAGACAAATAAATTCTGGATCTAAAATGTTGTGGCATGAACACCCTAACCACTAAACTGAGAAGGGGATTAAATTCTGGCTACTAAAGGGATACTGAAACATGAAAGCATGGAATTTGAAAAATTAGAAGAGTGTATTCTTAAGAAGAAGTGGAAAGTTTTATTCCATATGAAAGGAGGAACGCCTAAGGATCAAAAGTTATGGCCTTTTCATACAGATATATAGGTACCTAAACTAGTTTTATCTCACAGAGTTTCACTATACTATGTTATCTCTATCCTTGATGAAACATAAAAAGTGTTGATGTTATTTCTCAAGAACGAATATTAAATTTTAAAAACCATTATTCAGTGGAGATCCATGGAGTAAAGGGAGACCAAATTTAAACTGAAATGTTTGATGATTGAAAATGGTGTGGAATAACGACATAGGGAAATCTAAAGGCTATTCTAGAGTAATGGAAGATAGTCTGTGAAGACCTTACCCATAAATTTGGAAAAAATAGATTTAGGAAGAGTATGAATTGGACTTTAGTGGAGAAGGTAAGGAGCGTATGGATACATTTTGGTTTCTCCATGGACTTTTGGGAAAGGGATTTAAATAGTGATTCCTACTAGGTGAATGGATTTCCTTCCACTCCATTGGGCTATAAACTTTTTTAAGCCTATTAGTTTGGAAAAAAAAAGAATACTTACCATCTCAAAGTTTCTGGTTCACTAATTTATGACCATGATGATTCTAGTGAAAGGGATATGTTAGAGGCTAAGTTACAAATGTATTTAATTATATGGTATGAATATTAATAAATTGGATTTCAAATCATGGATAATGAATTATGGATGTTCATATAGAAGATGAAATGTTCTATTTAATAAAGATATATTGTGGAAAAATCAATGTTGAGATAAATTATTAATGATATCAATTAATCATAGAATGTTAAGGTTAATATAAATAAAAATTTGGAAGTTCCAGATACTTTAAAGAGTATGAGAGTTATAAAAACATCAAATTGTTTGGAATAAGTTTTGGGTGAATGTTAGATATCAGTGATTTTTCTATTTATGAAGGTAACAGAAAACTCACGGACTATAGAATATTGGGGTCAATCTTTGTAATGTGATGTTCTAGAATCAATGGTTCTAGAAAGTACTAACTCATAGAGTTAGTTGAGGAGGTCAATCATGATTTATTTTCTTGTTCAAATATATAGAACTATCTTGCACTACTTAATTATCATAGACAGTAGAGAGCATGAATGTTCATAAATGAATCAATTCCAAGTGACTCAAGAAAGTGGGAGTTATAAATGATGGATGAAATGTATTTATTATACGGTTTTTAAAAATTTGAGCTAACTAGTAATAAAAAATGGCCACGCATCCCATGGGATTTGTCAATATAGAGGAGATGTGGGTGGAATGGGCCTAAAACAAATTACTATTAGGAGCACATGTTAATGTTGGTTAATCCAACATAGGTTTAGGCCATTTTGAGTTGATCCCACATGGGTGTGACCTTATCCGCAGGCCCAATTTAAAAAAAATATTATTTTTTACAATATATACATTTTTAAAGTTTTATTTTTTTAATAAAAAATCATGATTAGACCATAAAATATGATTTATCACCATAATGCTAATTATAATTCATCATTTATTCACATGAAATTTCTAAATAATACTATATTTATTATTTTAATATAATATTACAGTATTGATATAATAATTATTAACTATATTCACATGGTGTTTCACCCTACCACTTGAAAAATGAAACCCATCTCCCTTGAACATTGTTAAAATTCTAAAAGAGTTTTTATAATCATAAATTTTTTAAGTAACTTAATTATTTTTATTTAATTTTATTTTGTTATTAAGAAAATAGGAAAGAATCTCATGTGAAACCCAATAACCTCCTATAAAACTGGTCATTACCTAGAGAGTCGTCTTTCATTAATAGTTCCATCCATTCACATCACCAACAAACCAACATCATCAGTTATCCTCCCTCACCATTCACTCACCTACTTCATATCATAACAGTTCACCAACACATTATCATCACTACATGCCAAAATTAACATAACAAAAAAAATTCCAACACATCCCTTAAAACTCTATCTATGTTTGATTCATACTTCTCCCCACAACTACCATTAAGAATGAGAAAAAATCGCAATATTTATATGTTTACAATGTTGGAAATATATTGGGATACCCACAAGATTATTCAGGTTAGGGTGGGATTGAAATATTTTCTTCACATTATATGAGTGATTTTGCAGAAAAACCCACACTGGTTTGGCTTGCCGCACCCCGCCCCGTACATTTGACATTACTAGAGAAAAAATAATGACATTTTTAGAGGTGTGGGATTTAGAAAATGTAGAAATATTTTATAAAAGGATATAGTATAAAATAGTTTAAGTAAAGGCTTTTCATGAATGAATTTCATAAAATGAAAGGTTTAAATTTTACTAAACTTTTTTCTCTAGTTATTAAGAATATGATGATTTATATGGTACTCAGAATGGTTGTCCTGGAACGTTCACATATTGTGTAGTTAGATGATAAAATTTATTTCCTTCATAGATAATTTTGTAGAGAATATTTACATGGATAAAGGGGTGAAAAATGACCTAGTATCCCAAAATGTCGACCCTACAAAAAAACTGATAAAAATCATGGAAACCCCATGATAGGGTAGACTCAAACCCTCTACCTCTACATTCCAAGGTTGGTCCTTGACCAACTGGCCCTATAATTTCACCTATTATAATTACATAATGCCTATAAATATATATTTATTTCATAAAAAATAATATTTTAATTTATCTTAAAAAATAAAATAAACAAGTCCAACTCAAGGTTAGGCATGGGCCGAAATGTGGCATTGTGTAGTGTAAACTTGCTCAACCCCAATAGTGCCATGCAGCCAATAAAATTTCATATTAGTCCCATGCCAAGTCGGTCCTTTTTTACATACTGACATAGATAAATAAAATGGTTTTATGGAGAAACTAAAGGAGAATCTACTATGTCAAATCAAACAAAATATTTATGAGCTAAAAAAATAACAAAGGAATTGGAACCGGTGGTTCAATGCCTTTATGGAAGAACTAAAGTTCATCTAGAGCATTGTGGATCAGTTTTGTTATCAAAAGGTGGTCAATTATAGGTGATTAATCATCCTTCTCCTCAATTTCAATGACATGCTCTTATCCATACCAAGGAAGGATCATAATAAGGAGTTGAAGGTTTAATTGTCGAGATGATTCGAGATGAAGGATCTCAGTTCAAAAAAATAAATATTGGGGATAAGGATTATAGGGAACTTATAGTCTAGAAATTTTTTCCATAATCGGTCTAAATATGTTTAGAAATAAATTTAATCTTTTATTATGAGTGAATTGAAATATGTAACCACTCCCCTAGTCAGACACTTCATGTAGACTAAGGAAACAGAACTAGAATAGAAGAAAAGGTTGATTACGTATAAAAGGTTTGATTTTCATTAGTTGTTGGAATCTTGATTCACGTTATGGTTTGTAAAAAATTGAACATTGTTCCTGTAATGGTAGTTGTTATCCATATCCTAGTTACTCTTTGAATATAACATTGGGATGTGATAAATTGGATACTCTAGTAAATCAAAGGATTTGAAATATTTATAGTCTATTTTGGAGCGGATGAAAGGTTATAAAGTCTTACTGATTATGATATTAGGAAAAATATGGAACATGCATAGGATTAATACTACTGATGTGTTCACTTATAGAGGCACAACTATGAGTTATATCCCAAAACATCAATAAGTTGTTTCCCTTTCAACAATATAGGTAGAGTATGTTGTACTTATGGAATATATGAATATATTGATTTGGATGAAGGGGTTGTTTTAGGATCATAAAAGGATCGAAGTGGTTGAGACACTATATAGTGATTCACAAAGTGTAATACACTTACCCAATTACATAATGTTTTATTTTACGAAAAATCATATTCTATTGAATCATAACTCCATCTAGAAGTTGTTTTAGGAAAAAGTGACAAAGTTATGGAAGGTTTATATAGTTTAAAATATGACAGATATACTCACTAAGGTCTTTGTATGGGATATGATGGGGTGGTGTTGTTCCTCAGTTAGTCTGTGATGACCAAAAGATCACTAGGGAAACAATGATACTAAAAAGGGGGATTGAGAATGAAATATAGTTACATATATGGGTGTATGACTTAATAGTGATGCCAAAAAAATGATCCTAAGATGGGATATTTTTAGGATTCACTGATGTGAGTACTGATTTTTGATATGTCTTGAAACCATCAGAATTGGTACTAAAATTATAGAGTAAAATTAAATGGAGATGGTGGTACAACAATATTAAATTCTAGAAGTCGTGATCTAGGAAAATCAACAACAAAAAATCAAGAAAATCCTATAAAATTTGGAATCTATGTTAGAGTAAACCAAATCTCATATAAGGGAAACCTAGAAGATGAAAAAGATTCTGTAAGATTAATCTAATATTCTACATGATATTAATTTTGAGTGGAGAATTCAGATATTAAACTTATAGTTAGGAGAAGGAATTAAGTTGGTGGTTGACTTTGACCAAGTGAAGGGATTCTTGTGAAGATCGGATCTAGGGATCATTCTCTCTCTGAAGATCAGTAGCCACTAGAAACGAGTTCACTAGATATATTTTCTAAAAATTATATATAAATACCTAGGAACTATTTTTTTGAATTTAACTATATAATATTGTAGTAATCTTCCATTTCTATTAATTAATATTTTCAGCATTCCCCTTGTTGAGTGAAACTAATTCTAAACCATATAAATCCTCTATGTTCTACTTTATAATTATATTTTATTTCTCTTTTTAATGTTCTTTTTTGGTGTAAAATGGTTTTTTGGGGCATGGATGGAGGGAGTTGTATTATTATCTAGGATAAATCATATTCATAGGTTCATTTTTAATTTTGAGTTCTAGTTTTTTTCTTCTATATTTCAATATTCCAAATGGTGCTCTTGGTTTGAGCGGCTCCAAGAAAATTATTTAGACACTAATTCTCCCTCTATTTGCATGCCTCATTTAGGATATAAAATGTTTCCAACACCATTAAATTTGATGATATTAATCTATCTTCAAATATGTTTTTAAAAGTATCATGTTTTACTAATAAATTCAACAATATATACAATCCTCTAAATTCAATCATCTAAATTCAAGTGTAGAAAAATAAATATTAGTGAAAACTAGAGAACTAAACGATGAAACTAAAATTCTAAAAGAAAATTATATATTATGAATGTTTATCTATTTGTATACAAATAACATTCCTCAATAAATTCATAAGGACTTTTTAGTGGTAGGTATGTGTTTCTAGCAAAGTTCCATAAATTTTTTTTATTCAGAATACATATTTCATGAAACTGTGTCACTATCATGTATAGCTTCTCAATTTAAAAACCCAATGTCATCTGAGAAAGATTTAATTGCATGGTCTACATATGCATTTGGTACCTAAAACAAAATTTAGTAATTACCTACATTTTAAAAATAGACAAATAAATGCACATAGTTTTATTATGAATACCACTACAATAATACATGAGAAGACCATATTCTATATGCCTTACAATTCCATTGAAATTAGATCCCATGTGATATCTCACAAAATCACAGTAGGGTACATTCCACCACAATTCCAAATGTACGCCATTAAATTAAAATTATTTTCGCAACACACATATATCACTGGAATGAAATCACATAAACGGAGACTATGTTTTTCAAAATTAACATAAACTATACAAAATAATCTCACATAAAAAGAGAACAAATTAATTTAAGTGAACCAATTTGATTCCAAATTCTGATTAAAAAAATACATATAATAAAATATTAAAATTGAAAAAATAAATATGATTAAGTGAAAAAAATTGATTCAATTGACATAACCAATTATTTATAGGAAAAAAATCAAACAAATTCAATGTCAATAGTGTAGTTAAATAGAATAAATTAATTATATACAAATAATATACAAAATATACATAATCAAATGATCCATACACATTATTTTAAATCATTGGAAACATAAAAGTGTACATAAAAATGATCATAGAAACATCCACATGAGTAATTGATATAAGAGGAAATTCAAGAATGAGAACATTAAGATCTTATTGTCATAATAAGGAAAACAACAACTTGCTAAAATACCTAAAGGTTAAATTAAATATGTTATCCAAACATGTGAGTTAAATTAAATTTTTATATTATATTAGGTATAAAATCCCAACAAAACTCCCAACGGTTAAATGTCTCAAAAATAAAAAATTTCAATTTATAAAAATTCAATGAACTAATAAGGAAATAAAATTTTATTAAAGTATTTTTATAATGAATTTGAGTATTTATAAGAGACCATTAGATAAACAAGTAACACCACTAAATCACAAGGAATAAAATTTTTTATTTCAAAATTATCTTCAAATCCAATCGGTTAAATGTGAATATTGGCAATGAAAGTAACCCTAAAAATATATAATGAATGTTATAACCAGTTTTGATAACAAAATAAACAATTATTATTTAAAAAAATAGATTATGATAAGTTATTGGTTTTATAATAAATTTTTCAAACAAAACGAATAAACACCACTTATTTTTATGAACTCATTATAATATGAAAAGACTTGTATAAGATATTTTAGAAAATAAAAAAGACCAACAACACTTGTTTTGATAAATTTATCATTGAAAATAATGAGTCATATAAGAAATTTTTCGAACCAAAATTGAAAAAAAACAATTATTTTTTAAAAAAAACTTATCCTAATGATTGTTTTTTTCAAAATAAACAAGCAATGAACACTTATATTTATGAACTTCTTAACATAATAAATGTCTGTGGAAGAAAATTTTAAATAAAAATAGTCAAACACCACTTATTTTCACAAATTTATCATCATAAGTGATGAGTAGAAAAATAAGTTTTCATGTGTTGTGAAGGGGGAAATCATTTAAATAAGTTGAAACAATTTTTTTTTAAATAATTAATCTAAAATAATTTATGAATAACTTATTATCAATCATAAGAAGGAAACATCAAATGGGATATAGAGGTACCTAAAAATGGAAGATGATGGATAGTGAACCTTAAGAATCATTCCAAAAATCATATAAAATTTTGGATTTATACTCCAATAAGTGCACATGATTCACCTCGAATATAGTGATAGCACGTTTCAAAAGAAAATTCATGACACCTGATAGGAAATGGGGGGATGGATGTGTGAGGGTTGTGTTGTGAAATAATGGGTAGAGGATATTTAGTAAAGGTAGTTTTGTCTTCAAAATTTAGTGTTGTGTTGGAAGGGTAGCTAGGGAGTAATAAATAAGGATTAGGATAGTTCATAGTGGTAGGAGCACTAAATATAGGCGTCTTTGAGAGTGGGTGGGATAACTGGGATTTCATATTGTATTCTATTCAAAATAACCTGAAGGCTAGGAACTTTTCCCTAAAGTACCAGCCTCAGGGAGTCCTATCTTCTCTTCTAATTCTTCTTATAATACATCAATCGTCTATTGTAATTACTATAATACCATTCATAGAAATATATCTCTCTCTATTTCATCATTATTTTACCGATGTTTTTTAAAAATTATTATTTTTCATTTAGAGGGAAAAATCACAAAATGAGGATTGTTGGTGTATTTTGGCAGGAAGATGTTGCAAGAACATGTGGCAGAGTTTGAATCCTATGTGAGGGAACATGTGGAGTTCATGCAATATCATGGTCCACTGATGAAATTGTTGTAAGAATGGATAGGCGATCATATTAAGGAGGGGGTGTGAAAGGATATGAGGCCACATGATATTCATAAATCCATACAAGTATATATACACATGTCATTTGAATTTTTGGTCATCATTCATATTCTTGTACTCTGAGTGGAAGAGGAGCATAAAGCTTCTAATATTTTAAAACATTTATCTTCGAAGGTTCCTGTTGAACAAAAAAACAATGAAGAAAGATGAAATGTTACCAATGAAGGTGTTGGGAAATATCGACAAAGATACAAACATGTAAACAACCGAAAAGCTAACACATAATAGAAATAATATTTTTTCCTCCAAATAGAGGATGTGTAGAAATAAAATTAAGTGTGCAGAAAATAAATTTGACACTAGAAATTTTTACGTGGAAAACACAAAAGACAAAAACCATGGGTCGTTTTCCAAAAATAGGGATGCACTAAAATCAAGTGGTACATGGCAGAGACTCCCCAAAAATGGAAGGGATATCAAAATAATACTGAAGAATAAAAGTAGTGAATCAATGATGGAGAGAAAGAATGATGATTTTCAAAGAAATCCGATCACCAAATGGGATTTTCTCTTAGTGTTGTTAGTACCAGTGTGTTGAAATGACTTTTTTCTTCCTACTTATAGAAGAAAAATAATCCACATAAAATAATGTCTCCATGTCAAAAGTGTGTCACTGCAAGAATTAATTCATGTGGTCTTGGCCTCATTTAATAAGAAACTGCATGAGCACCATTTGAGGAGGCTCCCAACAAACTCCCCCTTCGACTCAAGTGGGGATCATCACCAACCCTTTTGAACTTCTGATAAAAAAAATATCACCTTCCCCTAAAAATGAAATCTAAAATTGAACACTGATTGTTATCAACAATGAAACACGTCTCATGAATCTTTTTAGTCAATCAGACATTTGATATTTCAAAAACACCTTTGGTACTGCCACTGTATTCCTATAACGTCTTTTGATTCCTTGAAAAAACTGCTCCACCAAATGTATGCCACTGCATTCTGCAACTGAGGACATTAACCAATCCCTTTGATACCTGATGTTGGGAAAGATAGACAAAGCGACGAACACGTAAACAACTGAAAAGTGAATGCACTTCAGAAATAAAATCTTTTCCTCCAAATAGCGGATGTGCAATGACAAAATTAACTGTGCAGAAAATAAATTTGATATCAGAAATTTTTACATGGAAAAACCAATAGGGAAAAACCACGGGACCTATTCCAGAAAGTGGGATCCACTAAAATATGGGGGTACACATTATAGACTCTCTTAAAATAAAAGGGATATCAGAAGTAATACTCAATGATAAAATCTGTGAATCAAAGATGGGGAGAAAGAAATATGATTGTAAAAAAAAGGCGATCACCAAATGAGATTTTCTCTTGGTGTTGTTGGTGTCGGTGTGTTGAAATTCCATGACACTTATTCCTTACATAAGTAAAATAATCTCCATCAAATAATGTATCTGTGTTAAAAGTGTGTCACAAAATGAATTAATCCACACGGTCCGGGCCTCATTTAATAAGAAACCACGTGAGTACCATTTGAGGAGGCACCCAATAGAAGTAAGAAGAACAGTTACCTTGTTTGTGTATCCCACCAGTAGTGGGGATCATGATTTTTGTATTAATGTTGATGAATTATATGCAAGCACTAGACACACTATGATTATATAATATGTTTCGGTTCTTTAAATTCTATAACATTAACTCAAAGAAATTCATATTTCTATAAACTCAAAAATGCACATGGATAATAAAACACTTTTTATTCTATGATTAATTATTCAAACCTTTCAAATGGAATAATGATAATAGATATCGAGGTTCCAGCTACACCAAATATGATTAATGGTCATGAAGTTTCAAAGTAAACTGCATGTTTTCACGTAGAATCTGGTGAGTTTTAATAGATTAGTTCTAAATTAAAATTAACATTTGGGATAAGAATCAGCTAATATAAAACTATTCATCCTGTAGTTGAAACATTAAAAAAGTTACACTTTTTTTAAATCAAGCTAATAAGAATAGCTAGCATGGTATTATGAAAGTTAAAATGATTGAAATGATAATAAATCTGTACATTATTATATAATGAACGTAAGGTGGCGTGAAATCATAATCATATCTAACTTTGGCATCAATCATAACAAATAAATTTTTTAGCCATCATATATATTGGGAGTTAAAAAAACACTTGAGGGTAGAAAAAAAAAGGAAATATAAAATAAAAAATATACTCACCTAGTATTTAAGACAACATTTTATATATCACTAAAAATAGGAAAGAACGAACATAATGACCATGTGGAATGATAAATGTCCAGTAATTCAGTAATGGATAAAACATCAGGGATTTAAATATCATAGATAATTACTTCTAAAAGAGAATTGACTAATTTTTGTAATAATATTGCTCAAATATAACATTTTTTTAAAAAAATGATATTTATAAATTTACCAAATGTACTATCTTAAATATGATAAAATAAATATAATTTATGATAAAAGGAAGAACTACAAGTACGAAAAAAGTTAAAAATTACATGAATTTAACTTGACCATTGTACATAACATATAAATAATATAAAGCTACATGGAGGGAAAACATCATTTTGATTGGATGCAATTTATTATTTTAATTAAAATTTTAACACATAAATAAACAACATAAACAATTATTTCTAAAATAAAAATAATTAGGTAAAAAATAATGGAGATAAAATAAAGGGTAGGGGAGGACCTAAAAAATATTATCATCCAAGAAATAACTAGCATATTAATCCAATTTATCTAGTACAAAAAATATCTTTAGAAATTTTATATTAAAGAAACACAAATATACAAGACAATTGATGGAAAATTAGATGAAAATTTATTTCCAGAAACAAATTTCTTGATGTTTTATAGAGTATAATAAAATACTAACAATGCCAGCTATGGATAAAATTAGCACTGTGAAATAAAAAAAATGAAAGAAAAACATTGCAATAAATCAATCAATCACATAGGGATCATATTCATTGAACCAACTCTAAATATCAACAAACATGTAGCATCAAAACTCAAAACCAATGGTAAAATTTAATTCCAATCAAATAACATTAAATGTAGTGACTAAAATAAAACCTTTACACCAAGGGGTGGTAGCTTGTATTAGGGTTCATGGGGATGATTATGTGTGGGTGGTGATGGGGGTTTCATGTGTGTACAAAGGGTCGATATTTTTTATGATTTTTCTGTAAAAAAATTAAATGGCCTAGGTTTTAAAAAAAATTAAAAATATGCCACAAAGGTGGCATCGGAGATGCCGCCTTCGCTCCCCCACACCACCTTTGGCCCAAATCGATAACATGGAAAAGGAAGCAGGGGGGGATGCCATATTTCGCATTTAAGTAAGGAAAAAGGTGCCATTGTTGATGCCACCATTTCCTCAGCTCTCTATAAAAGGGAACTACCCCCCCCCATTATCCTCACTTGATTTTTCCCTCTTCTCTCTTAAATTCACTATTTATCTCTCTAAAAAATCATTTTCCATGCAGTGTAGTCGATGGTCCAAAATAAGGTGGTTTTTTGGGAAGCATCATTTAGATGTAATTTTTTATTTAATTTAATGTTTTTTATTTATTTAATGTAATTATTTTTAGTTTTAAATATTTCATTTTATATGTACTTTAGTTAGTTCTAAATATTTTTTTTATTAGGCTGTATAATTAGTTACAAATAGTTTGGAATAATTATTATTAGTAGTAAAGATTAAGTATATATTAAGTATAAATTATGTTTAGATTAATTATAGATTAAATTAGGATTAAGTATTGTGAAATTTTTGGTAGCATAAAGATTTTGTGGTTATCTAAGAAATCAAATACCTGTCTAGATACAAACAATTGGATGTGGCTCTGGCACAGATGTACCTATGACTGAAAGCTTCGACAAGGAGATTCGGGCTTGACCTGGGGTATCCAGGTACACAACAATGGGCCTTGCTGCACTCCAAGTTTAACACTCCTGGGGGATATTCTTAAGATTATTCATATTTTCATTATAAACTACTAAAATATATATGAATACAATATTAAAATTAGTATATTTATCAATGATAAAATGATAATTATGATGTTATATAATAAAATAAGGACCAAAGTAATAACGAATGAAAGTTATTAATATAAATTAAATATGTTAGCTATTAAGTAGTTTTATTATTTTTATTTAGTGTAGAAATAATACTTCTTATTATTAATTATTAATTATATATTAATTAATTATAACAAAGGATTAAAAATGAATACATATGATTAGTTAATAGTAATTAAATAATTAATTTAATATGATTAATGATTAAAGAATAAGTAATTAAATAAAAACTTAATAATGATTAACTAGTGATTAAATAATGATAGATTATTTAAAAAAGTTATTATTAGTAATTAAATATGTTATGTATTAAGTAGTTTAATTAGTTATATATAGTTTAGAAATAATACTTATTATTAGTAATTAGTAATTATAGATTAATTAATGATAACATAGTATTAAAAATTAATACATGTGATTAGTTAATTGTAATTAACTAGTGAATATAATATGATGAAGGATTAAATAATAAATAATTAATGAATAACTTAATAATAATTAACTTGTGATTAATGAATTATTGATTAATTAAAAATTTACTAAGAAAATCAGTTGGAAAAATGAAAATTATGATTAGATAAAATGAAATGGAGAAGAAAATGTTTTAAAATTTTAGTATCATAAAGATTATATAGTTTAGAAATAATAGTTATGATTAGAAATGATTAATTATGGAATAATAAATAAAGAACATCGGATTAAAACATGAATTCATATAATGATTAGCATACTTTAGTGTATAAAACGGCATCCTAAAATTTCATTCTAATAAGTATTATATAGTCAACCATCATTGTTAATATTTTGTACACTATCATAATTATGATGAAAGAAACATTTTTGATGTAGAGAGTCATGTTTTCATGTGTGTACAGCTATGGGGAGGTTATACAAACTGAGTAAAGAGATTCTTACAGTACACATCCAATAACTGTGGTTAGTATAGCTAATTGTGTAACCATAAGTTACCTTCAAGAGAGAATTCGTGGTTCCTTAAATCTAGGACCTAATCAAGAGATTAAGTCTACGAGCTAAAGATATTTTCAATTCCTGACAATATTGTGGCTGCTAGCATGTCCATTGGTTGATGATACGCAGTGGGTCTAAGAAATTAATTTATTTTCTCAACAGTCAGATGGTACCATGATGGAGTTATATGTTGATGTTTCTATGGTACGACAACAACATTCAGTTGTACGAAGATTTAGAATTACAAGAGTGGTTGAAGACAGTCAACCCCATGAAATTGAGCCTATTCCAAATGATGCAGAAGAGTATAACCTAGACGATATCCTAGATATACATGTCAATCCAACTTCTGATGAGGCGTTTCGTAATGATGGATTAAATGGTGACAACAGTGCTAATGAGGTGGGACCGGCAGAAGTTAGGGAGGCGGTTTTGAGAAATGAATTCGTTGTACATCAACATCAACCTATAATAAATCATCCACCACTTTATGCATCTTGGTCATAAGAAATGTCACGTGTGGCTAAATTCGACAATAATGTTCTCACACCAGAAACTGTGTTCCTCGGAGTTATACCATATAGGTTTAGTTAGTTAGACAAAGCCTTATACATTGGGAGGAATTTTCCAAGTAAAGATGCATTAAAAAGCACGCTAAATAGATTTCACATTGAGAGGAACTACAAATATATAGTTCACGAATCATGTCATAGTAAATATGTCATATGTTGTGAGAAGTATAGTGATGATTGTAGATTTTATTGAGGGAGATTCTGGACATTGCATTTGGAGGTTGGAGAATCTCGAGGATTGAGGAAGCTCATACTTGTGTTCATCTAAGCCTAACACAAGATCATACCTCATTGGAGGTAGAATTTATGTCATATATTATTGTTGAGTTGACTAGGACATGTAAAAATGTTCTGATGTCCCTTTTTTAAGAGAGGATACAATAGACATTCAGTTTCAAGATTTCTAATAATAAGGCGTGGATGGAAAAACAGATGGCAATTATAAAAGTCTATGGTGATTTGGATGACTCATATCGGGTGTTGCCACAATTGTTATCCATACAGAGGAATCATAACCAATATGTCTTCCATATTGATACAAATGAACATGTATCTCATGATAACTGACTTGATCAATCTTGTGTTCAATTTTATCGGTTGTTCTGGGCATTCCTCCTCGGTATCTCCGCATTTCATTTTAGTAAACAGTTCATTAAGATTGATTGAATATTTCTATATGGAAAATACAAGGGTGTATTTTTAATTACGGTAACCCAAGATGGAAACTGTTCACATCATCCTCTTTCCTTTTCCATTGTATAGAAAGAAAACTGTGAATCATGGAGTTGGTTTCCGACATGTATCACCAACCATTTCACCAACATTAGGGGTGTTTGTTTGATATATTATTTCCATTAGGAAATTAATGAGGCAATCAATGAAAATCTTGATACATGTAGATTCCCAAAGTCACATCATCAGTTCAACATTGGACACATTGCTATCAATGTCCATAAAAAATTCTATAATGAACCGATGAAGAAGGAAATCACAAGGCTTGGTATGCATTGTATTTGTTATTTTTTACTATTTATACATAAATATAAAATCAAATTATGGGAGATATCATCTATTTTGTGTTGCATATGAGTCAAATGAATGGCGGTGTAAAGAATGTTTTGAACAAATCTGCTAGGCTAATCAAGAATTTTATGATTATATGATGCAAATTCTAAAAGAAAAATGGACATTGGCATATGACGGGGGGAAGAGGTACGGACACATGACCATAAACATTGTGATTGCATCAATGGTGTCTTCAAAGGGATTCTAAAGCTACCTATAACTTCCTTAGTTCAGAAGACATTATATCGATGCATGAAGTACTTTGTTGATATACAAAAACTAGCATCAAACAGAATACAACAGGGGCTAAGGTACCGAATATACTTTCAATGAGAGATTGAAAAGAATATTGAAAAATATTATAGTTATCATGTCTGCCTTTTTCGATGTGAAGAGTCTTGATTTAATGTTCAACAGTATTCAAAACCAATCACAAATCACATCGGTGAAAAAATGGTGGTATTACTGGAAACGAGGAAATGTCAATGTGGAAACTTTCAGGACTTGTGGTTTCCATGCACACACTCTATTGAAACATGTGTCTATGTGACCATATCATGGGAAGCATATGTTGATCCATTGTACCGTATGGATACCATTGTTAACTATTATGCTACACCATAGACACATATTGGGGAGTATCATTATTTCCCAATGCCAGAAGGCCAGCCGATAGTGATACCTGACATCAATTGGTTGTGTCCTCATGGGAGAATGAAGTCCAGTTGGATGCGTAATGAGATGGACTAGCCTCAAGAAAAATAGAAGAGATTGAGATGCACCATATGTCATAAATAAATTCATAACCAGAAAATATTCCCTAACGTTGTTGGGTTGATTTCACACTCTCAGGCACAATGATGTATTGTCTTCATTGTGACATTATCATATTATAAATTATATGTTGATATCTATTATTTTTTTCTCAGTTTTCTAAACCCCAAAACCCAAAAGCAAAACACTTAACCCAAAAACATCTTTCCTAACCCATAATATCAAAATTCTAAACCCTAAACCTTAAAACCTAAACCCTGACCCAAAATTCATAAACCTAATCCCTAAAACCATAAAAAATCCTAAAAACTAGACCCAATTGAATTATAGTCTTTCATTTTCTCATTCGAAGAAAAATGTTATTAATATATTAAAAAGTTGTGTTAGAATAGAAAAAAGACTTTTCATTTCATATCCTATAACATTCTATTTATCAAGGAGAGAATCAATGAATTGTCTATCATATTCAACATTAAAATGATTTTTTTGGGTTCAACTAATTTAATAAAACAATAAAGAATAGTGTTTCAAACAATGATCATAGTGGGAGAGAACCTAATCATGGAAAATCAATAATTGGATGTCTAAATATTAAAATTTTCTTTAGTTAAAGGTTGTGTTTATCCTAGGTCATTCATAATTTTTATCAAAACAATATGATGATATAATATACTTAGAATTATTCCCAGGGTTGTCATAGATGTTAGAACATCCTAGTATCCTATGGTTAACTAAACCTTGATCATATAAAAACTATAGTGACAATTAATTTTCGTACAATGATATAAATTCTAAGTAGAATAATGTTCATTAAATAATAGAATGATCTATTCCATAATCCTACTAGTCTACTGACTTTGGAAACATAGGCACATAAACAACTATTTAATACAGGATCTACATAGTCTCAAAAAAATCATCATATCTACCACACTTTTTAGAAATATCATACTTCATAACATGGGGAAAGAAAATTTAATAAAGGGTTAAATTAGATGATCAGTAATGGTAAAAAAGGGATATATCATTTGTTTAATTATCTCAAAACCAGACATAATTTTAGGGTCATCTTCTCCAAATAATGTGTTTTAAAAGAGTTTAAAATTTTAACTAAATTACATTTCTTGGACATTGGTGTCATTCAACATATTCTCTCGAATCCATTAAGAAATGGTTTTACAATACAAAAATTATACAGTACATTATTCTTACAAAGATAATTTCATTAATAAAATTATTTCACAACATATTTCATGGATCAAAATACACAAGAATATCAATCATTCCACTTCAAAAGTATCAATAACATATTCTTTACATTAGTGTCTTGGATTCTTCGAAGATATATTCCCTTAAAGCATGTATCAATGTTTTTACTTCCATAATTATCATATGTGGGGAAATTATTAAATGTTGTTCTTTCTATTATCTATTTTTTTCTCTTCTTTCCTATTGTTTTCTTTATTTCATTTGAAACCAAAAGACATGGAGAATTATATTTATTTTGGTAAAAATAAAATCATAAAACAATGCGAATAAACATGTAATGTCTTGAATTATTCAAGTCATAACAGTATTCTAATCATAACATTATATTTATATTTTACACTTATGACTCATTTCATTTGTTTATATGAAGAAGGATGATACCATACTACTCACTCAGCAGCGTACCCATATTTCCCAGGTCGTGTCAGAGGGTGGTCTAGATTGATCGATTAAGGTGTTTCAAGTGACTTATTTTCATCATAGGGATCCTCCACATGCCATTAGAAAAAACATGCACTGTGGAGGCTTTTATGGCTTGTCTTATCAGATTTCACATTTGTAGACAATAACCTACTTTCTGCCCTTGTTGAGAGGTGGAGAATAGAGAAACACACATTCCACCTACCTGAGGGAGAGATAACCATCACCCTCCAGTATGTGGCAGTGCTTCTCGGTCTTCCTATCTAGGGGAGACCCATTATTAGACTCACTCGTGAAGCTTGGCCAGACCTTGCTCATCTCTTGTTAGGCGTTGACATTTTTTTCAACCATATAAATACAGATAGAGCGTCTATATCTATGCCTTGGTTAGAGGCACATATTCCACATTTACCATATGATGCTAACGAGTAGACTGTCATGTGTTATGCCTGTGCATATATATTATGGCTCATTAGTGGGATCATGTGTACTGATCACTCAGGGATGCACGTGAACATGATGTATCTACCCCTACTAGAGGACTTTGATCATACTGGGTCATACAGCTGGGGATTAGTGTATTTGGAAGACACGTATAGATCATTATGTAGTCTATCCCGTAGGAACCACACAGGTCTCGGGGGATGCGTCATCCTTATTCAGATGTGGGCATGGGAGCGCATCCCCACATTCCACCCTGAGCATGCTGGTCAGCCGATCGAGATGGAGGTGTTGCATGATGCTCCACATGGATGCTAGAATTATCAGTTATTTCAATTGGTTGCTAATTATACAAGGATTTATTAACTTTAATTTCTCGTTATTTATTATTATTGATGATGTATTTTACTGGTAGTGTCAGTGACACAATTTCAACGTGGTTCCGAGACACAATTTGGGCGTATATCAGCTCCAATTGGACTATCTCTTACATGATCAAGTATGTAAATACAATCTTTCAATGTCTAACAAATTTAATCATAACATCAATTTGGGTTTTTAGTTAGGAGCATTTTTGACAAAATCACATGTCATTTCAGATTTCATGGCTTCTATATTTGAGTATTATGGACCAGTTGATAGCATACTGCATTTTTTGTCTTGAGGATGCTATGGTTGTAGTACCCCTCATTCACTTCTCTATTATTGAGTGGCAGCATCTTGACCGAGTCAGGCGCCAGTTTTTCTGGGTACAGCTGATTCCATTGTCATCGAGACAGACAGAGGAGCTTCATTGGATGATGTTGACAGGAGGCAGGATGAGGTCTGGCCCCGAGTGCATGCCTGCTTTATCGACTTCTAGTACAAATGTGCATATTTTCATATTCAGGGTGTACCTATGAATCAATTCATTCTTTTGGAGCAGGTTGAGAATGATCCATGGTATATAATGAAGTCTATATTGTATAATACCTGACACAATAGAGACATGCAGAGGATGGTAATTCAATAGATTTCCATTAGTTTGTTTATTGAACTATTTTCTAATTCAATTTGAATATCTTTATAGGGAAGTCACACAGAGCAGCTAGTTTTCATGAGTGATTAAGAGGAGGAGGAAGGATTTAGTCGGGCATCCATCCATACTACAACACTGGAGGCGAGGGAATCTTTTCATTCTCTTTCCGAGAGCATCATTGAGCATCTGGCTTGGATAGAGGAGGTTCATGCCCCAGAGGAACATCCTGCAGCTGAACCTGATGCTGAGGAGCCACGACCACAACGACGTAGACAGCGTCGTGCTACACGTGAGGCATAACCTATTCCACAGGCAGAGGTCAGCCCTCTAGTAGTCATGGATCAGCCGATTCAGGATGTGTCTCAGGAGGCATGGGATCTGTCTTTCCTGACAGGATATCTTCAGTCCTCTCCATCTTAGGGTCTAGATCCATCGCAGCCTTGGGGTCTAGATCTATCACAGTCTTGGGGTATAGCTCTATCATTGTCTTGGGTTATTTCTTCATCGTAGTCTTGGGGTATAGCTCCATCACAAGCTCGGTTCCCCAGTGTGATGATGGTAGGTCCTTCTACCACCCTAGTGGGAGAAGGTTCCAGAGGGTACTACGAGATGCATTTGACAGCTCCTTGCACTAACACACAGATAGAGGATGCAACAGTCAACATTCCAGTGCCTGAGGATCTACCCTCTCCAAGTCATCAGACTCCACTGTGCACTCGACGCAGACGTCATATTCACAAACCAGAATGTGGGACATAATCTCCTCTCTATAAACATAGACATTGATTGTATAAGTTTATTTACATGTTTTATGTCTACCAAAATGAAAATACAATTATTACTATTACCCCTTCTTATATGTTTATCCATTATTTCATTTTTCATTTATATTTTAGGCCGAGTTTATATTTGACATCATTCAAAGTTGACTACTTGAAACACAGAAATAATTTTTAAATTTCAAGTAAATAACTGTAAAATATTAAAAAATATACAGTATATAAACAATGTAAATAAAATTCTAAAGAGTATAATGATTTATTATTATATAATTAATTATTGATAATGACTAATTAACTAATTAATTATTATAAAATTAATTATTAATAATATTAATTGAATAATTAAATAATGTATTATATGGTTAATCTATTTATTAACTTTAAATTATATCGGTCTTATATTTTATATTTTATAGTCTTTCAAAGCCACATGTTTGAATAATTTTTTATTTTTGAGTAGGTGGTTTTGAAAGCTAATAAATTATTTTTCATGAACATTTTTTTCGAAATTATTTTTATTTTCCACTATTTGTTATATGTTTAATCCATGTTTTAAGTTTCATTTATATCGGTCTTATAGTTTATATTTTATAGGCTTTCAAAGTGACGTGCTTGAAACATTTTTGAGTTTCATTTAGGTGTTTTTGAAAAATTATAAATTATTTTCCATTAAATTTTTTTAAGAAATTATTTTTATTTTCAACTATTTCTTATATGTTTAATAAATTTATTAAGTTTCATTTATATCAGTCTTGTACTTTATATTTTATAGGCTTTCAAAGTTACATACTTGAAACATGTTTAAGTTTCATGTATGTGGTTTTGAAATATTATTACTTTTTTTATCATTATTTTTTATTAAATTATTTTTGTTTGAAACTATTTATTATATGTTTAATCCATTTTTAAGTTTCATTTATGTTGGTACTATAGTTTATATTTCATAGTCTTTAAAAGGAACATACTTGAAACAGAATCCCACATCGGAAATGCAGAATGTTCTGCGCAGGAAAGGGAGAACCAGAATCCCACATCAGAAATGCAGAATGATTTCTAGGATAAGATCTCTTGTAAAAGGGATCCCTAGGTGAAAGATTTTTTCAGAATCCAAACTATTGTAATGGGAAAACTGTTGGATTATAAATAGAAAATAAATTCTTCTGAATTTTTTTTATTTATTTATATATATATATATATAAACAAAACTAAACAAAACAAAAATAAACATAAAAAAATTTGAAATACAAAAAATAGAATTTTTTGTTCTAGAAGAAAGGTGGCAATGAGGTTGCCACTATTCAACTTAACTCGAAAGGCGGTAGGACCGCTGCTGCCTTTAGAGTATATTTTTTTATGAAAATTAACTGAATCATTTTTTTAAAAAACTTTTTAAAAAAACGTTTTTTAAATAAAATCTGGTGGTTTGAACACGAATATAGATATACCCTTTAACGGCATGCAAAAAGGCCTTTAACAACACTAAAAAAGAGTTGTCCTCAGCACTGTTAATAGGTCCCCTTTATCAGTGATAAAAAAGCGATGATAAAGGGGTGCCTTTATCAGTGCTAAAAATATCACTAATAAAGGCCCAAACTACTGTTTTGTGCTATTTATATAATAACACACCCAACAAAACATATAACCAATGTATGAAAAATATATAATTTATTTAAAATAAATTTGACATCATGAATACAAAAAAAAACTACTATATAGATTTCAAACAATGTTTTTTATAATTACATTTATAATTATCCACAAACATTTAAAAAAATTAATGTCTCATCTTTTGGAGCTCGTGATCCCCTCTCAAAAAAGTCCACCCATAGTATCAGTTCCCAAAAAAATCACCTCAACCCGAGAAAAAGAATCCACTTATATGATAATACAAACCATATGTTATATAATACTATAAATAAATAAATTAATCATTAATATGGAATAATACATTCAAAAAATATCAATTTTTAATAATAAGACACACTTGAAGTTATATCGGTCACACCATTTGTCATATTAAGGTTGGGTTGATTCCTACATTTAAAAAATAAGTTATGGATCATTTTCCTAAAGTATCAAAACAATCCAAATGTGTTTTCTTGGATTTTAGTATGTCACTTGTTATTTTTACTAAAAATAATTTCAATTTTAAATAAAGACACACTTGGAGCTATATTGGTCACATCGTGCATCAGATTGAGTTGTAGTTGATTCTTACATGTCAAAAATTACTTATACATCATTGTCCTAAAGTATCAAAACCTCTGTTTTTAGTATTCCACTTATGTTTTTTACTATAGTGTCATTTCAAAATGGAAACATTCATTTTGAGTAATACCGATCACATCATTTTTCAGTTTGATATGTGACTACTTCTTACATATCAAAAATGACTTATGAATTACCGTGCTAAATTATCAAGGAAATTGCGACACGTTTTCTTGGTTTTTAGTGAGTGACACACATTTTGAACTAAAATCTCAATTTTAAAATGATAATAGAAAAATTGAGTCATACCAGTCATACCGTGCATTGAATCGAGGTGTGGGTGATTCCTATACATAAAAAATAACTCATGAGTAATTTTCCTAAAGCATTGAAACAATATGATTGCATTTTCTCAGTTTTTAGTATATCACCTATCTCTTTTACTAAAATGAGTATCAATTTTAAATAAAAAATATACACTTGGAGTCATATGGTAACATTGTTCATCATATTGATCTGCAGGTCATTCCTACATGTCTGAAATGACTTATGGATCATTTTTATAAAATATCAAAATAGAAGGAATGATTTTTCTTAATTTTTAGTATGTCAATTTTTCTTTTTTACTATAATTAATTCCAGTCTTAAACAAAAAGACACACTTCAAGTTATATCGGTCACACCGTGCATCAGACTGAGGTGAGGTTGATTCCTACATGTCATCAATGACTTATGAATCATTTCACTAATGTATAAAAACAATATGAATGTGTTTCATTGGTTTTCAGTATATCAATTATTCTTTTTACTAAAATTAATATAAATTTTAAATAAATAGATACACTTGGAATCATATCGGTTATATCGTGAATCACATCGAGGTTCAGATTGTTCCTACATGTGAAAAATTACTTATAGATTATTTTCCTAAACTTTCAAAATAATTTTAATGTATTTTCTTGGTTTTCATTTTTTCACTTGTTATTTTTAATAAAATTAATGGCAATTTGAAATAAAAAGACACACTTCAAGTTATACTGGTCACATCGTGCATCATATTGAGGTGTGGTTGATTTCAACCCATCAAAAATGACACATGGGTCATTTTACTAAAGTATAAAAACAATTTGAATGTGTTTTAATGGTGTTCAGTATGTCACTTGTTTCTTTTACTAAAATTAATATCAATTATAAATAAATAGATACAGTTTGAGTTATACTGGTCACACCATGCATCAGATTGAGGTTCTGTTGATTTATACATGTCGAAAATTAATTACGAATCATTTTAATAAAGTATCAGAATAATCCAAATGCGTTTAATATATTTTTAGTTTATAACATTTTCTTTTTACTAAAATTAATATCAATTTTATTTAAAAATACACACTTCAAGTTACACCGATCACACAAAGTTTCAGATTGTGTTTCGGTTGATTCCTACACATTAAAAATAAATTGTGGGTTGTTTTCCTAAATTATTAAGACAATACTAATGAATTTTCTCATTTTTTAGTGTGTCACTTGTTCATTTTACTAAAATTGATGTAAATTTTAAATAAATAGACACATTTGGAATTATACCAATCACACCATGCGTTAAATTCAGGTGAGGCTATTTTTTACTTGTCAAAAATGACTTATGGATCATTTTACTAAAGTATTCAAATAATCCAAACGCATTTTTTTGGTTTTTAGTATGTTGATGTCAATTTTAAATAAAAAACAGACTTTAAGTTAAACTAGTCCCACTATGTGTCAGATTTATGTGTGGTTTATTCCAAAAGTATTAAAATAATTTAAATACTTTTCTTTGGTTTTTAGTATGCCACTTGTTTCTTTTACAAAAATTAATGTCAATTTCAAATAAATATACACACTTGGAATTATATCGGTCACATCATGCATCAAATTGAGGTTTGGATAATTCATACATGTCAAAAATTACTTATGGATCATTTTATTAAATTATCCAAACAATATGAATACATTTTCTCGGTTATCAACATGTCGATTATTCTTTTTACTAAAATTAATGTCAATTTTAAAAAAAATGACACACTTTAAGTTATACTGGCCACACCATGCATCAGATTGAGGTGTGGTTTATTTATACAAATCCAAAAATTATCATGGTTAATTTTTCTAAACTATCAAAACAATCTAAATGTGTTTTCTCAGTTTTCAGTTTGTCACTTGTTCTTTTTACTAAAATTAATGTGAATTTTAAATAAATAGACATACTTGGAATTATAATGGTCACATCGTGTATAGAATTTTGGTACGGATAATTCCTACATGTCATAAATGACTTATGGATCATTATATTAATGTATCAAAATAATAAGAATTTATTTTCTTGGTTTTCAGTATTTCACTTGTTCTTTTTACTAAAATTAATGTCAATATCAAATAAAAAGACATAGTTAAAGTTATAACGGTCACACCATGTGTCTAATTTAAGTTCAGTTGATTCCTACATGTTAGAAATGACATATTAATCATTTTCTCAAAGAATCAAAATAATCTGAATGAAGTTTCTCAGTTTTTAGTATGTCACTTGTTCTTTTTACTAAAATTAATGTCAATTTTGAATAAATAAAAAAAATTGAATTATACAGAGCACACTGTTCATCGGATTGGGGTGAAGATTATTTTCAAACATCACAAATGACTTATGGATCATTTTAATAATGTATCAATGAAATCTAAATTTGTTTTGTCATTTTTTTATAATGTAAATGGTCTTTTATATTTAAATTTCATCTGAAACTAGAAACACGCACTTTGAGTCATACCGATCACATCGTGTTTCAGTTTTATGTGAGAATACATCCTAATTTTAATAACTAAATTATGAATTTTTTTCCAAAATTATCAATACAATTAGTGAAAATTTCCCTAGTTTTCAGTGAGTGACATGTTTTGAACCAAAATGTCGATTTTAAACAGATAACAAACACTTCGGGTCATATTGGTCAAATCGTGCATCATATTGAGGTGAGTTTGATTCCCACATGTCAAAATTAACTTGTGGATAATTTTTATAATGTATCCAAACAATAATATGGTGTTTTCTTGGTTTTTGGTATGTCACATGTTCTTTTTAATAAAATTAATGTCAATTTTAAATAAAAATACACACTTAGATTCATACCAGTCACATCGTGCATTAGATTATGGTATGGTTGATTGCTACATGTTATAAATGATTTATGATTCATTTTCCTAAAGTATAAAAATAGTATAAAAGTGTTTTCTTGGTTTATAGTATGTCACTTGTTCAATATACAAAAATTAATGCCAATTTGAAATAAAAAGAAACAATTTCAGTTATATCGGTGTCATCGTTCATCATATTGAGGTGTGGTTGATTTCTACACATCAAAAATAACTTATGGATCATTTTACTAAATTATAAAAAAACCAAAACTATTTATAGGATTTTCAGTATGTCACCTATTTTTTTAGTAAAATTGATATCAATTTTAAATAAATATACACATTTGGAATTATACTTGTTACACTATGCATCATATTGATGTGAGGTTGATTCCTACACATCAAAAATAAGATATAGATATTTTTCCTAAAGTTTCAAAATAATATGAATTTATTTTCAAGGTTTTATGTATTTCAATTGTTATTTTTTTTTAAAATTAATGTTGATTATAAACAAAGACATACTTTAAGTTATACCGGTCACACCGTGCGTTGGATTGAGGTAAAGTTGATTCCTACATATTATAAATGACTTATGAATCATTTTTCTAAAGTATCCAAATAATTCGAATATTTTTTTCTCGATTTTTAGTATGTCGATTTTTCTTTTTACTAAAATTAATGTCGACTTTAAAAAATATACACACTTGGAATTATACCAGTCACACCGTGCGTCAGATTGAGGTTTGGTTGATTCCTTCATGTCAAAAATGACTTCTAGATCATTTTAATAAAGTATCAAAACATTCTAAATTAATTGTCTTCATTTTGAGTATGTCACTTATCTTTTTTTATTAAAAATTCACTTAAAACTGGAAATACGCATATTGAGTAATATCAGTCACATCATGTGTTAGTTTGATATGAGACTCATTCTTACACATCACAACTATTTTATGAATCATTTTTGTAAATTATCAAGATAATTGGATCACATTTTCTTGTTTTTTAGTGAGTGACACATTTTGAACTAAAATGTCAATTTTAAACTAATAACTGACACTTTGAGTCATATCGGTCACACCATACATCATATTGAGGTGTAGTTGATTCCTACACATCCCAAAGTCTCAAAAAAATCCAGACCTCTAATGTCACCACACATTCTATTATATTTATTTTTCAAACATCCTACACTGCATATTGACTCGATGTACTTAGCCAAAAAACATTTGTGATCTAAGAACATAGAATTAATATATAGTGTTGCATTTTGACAAAGATAGGAAATGAAATGAATAGTAACATTGGAAGAAAGAAACATTTTACCTCTTTTTGAGATTGTTACAAATAGAGGAAAACAAAATATGACTTCCCAAAAGATATGTGAATAAAAATGTTTTAGATAAAAATGATAAGGAGATTAACTTTCAAATAGTAGATAAAATGATGAAGAAATTAGTTAAATAAGTAGTATGAACTCACCTTTTCATGCTAGTTGTATGTATTACTAACCCATTTTCTTCTTTTCATTATATTAGTTGTATCCTCAAAGTCCAATCTCTCATGAGTATGAGAAGCTTCGAACAAGGTGAACCATAAATGGAATGATTATATAAATGAATGTTGGTGGGAAGAACATTTCTAATTCACATAATATGAGGGAATTTTATTTTCCATAGTTGTAAATTTTTCCGGCTATATAACATTACTGCATATATATTTGAAAAAAAAAATTAGTTAATGTATGATGGACATTCTTCGAAAAACTACAATGTAATGCTGTAGAAATTAGATCATGCATCAAAACATGGAATTCATGTGACTTCAGACCCCTTAACTTTAAATTAAACAGTGACATGATATTATTATTATTCTGTTAATACCCCCTATTAAACCTTTACATCATTCAAGAATTTGAAATACCGATATCTCTTATACCTGGAAAGAGTGAAAGTAGCTGGAGGAAGAAAAGGTTCTTTTGTCACCCTTCACTGGCGCCAACTCTTCTTGAATACCAATGTCAATCATGTACAACCTAGCTTCAATTCCATCCTTTGTTTTTCTTGTTGAATTTATCAACGTTCCAATTACACTATCACATGCAATATTTTCAACAAACATAACATCAAGAAAATTCTTGACATACAGAAAATTCTAGTATAGTGATTAAGATGAAAAATGATCCCTTTTTTCAATCAGTTTTAATAAGGTTTTTTTAAAATGGTTTACAAACATAGTGTCCACATAATTTACTTTCTCAAAAAGTTGACCACCTATTAGTAGAGATGGTGTTTTATGTTCTTATGAACTTACATTGAATTATGTCATCCTAGATCGGTACTTATGTCATCGGGGTTGAAATATGTGATGTCCTAGAAACAAAGTACTCAATGAATGTTTCAACCTAATTGAATGTGTATCTTGTTCACAACTGGAAAACTCTTGAGTTCCTTTAATGATATATCTTGAAAATTTTCCATAAATTGGAAATTCATTTATCATCCCATAAAAATGTGAAATCTTCATTTATATAAGCATCATACAATGTTACACCTTAATACCATAACAATTTTAAATATTCTATCAATGGACACAAATACATATCAATATCCTTACCCAACTGTTTTGGACTTGATATAAGTATAGATAACATAATGTATTTTCATTTCATGCACAACTGTGGTGGAAATCTATAATTTACCAACATAACCATCCATGTACTGTGAGTGCTTCTTTAAAAACAAAAAATATTCACTCCATCTATTGACAGTGCAAGACAAAGGTTTATCAAATAGTTTTAAAATTCAATATAATAATGATCAATTATTTTCTACTAAGTATATTCTACCAGGTGATGATGTTTCCCATCTTTATTAATTTTATTTTCATGCCACGTCAGTTGTCTTGCAGTCTCCCCACTTATATATAGGCGCCTAAACCTTGGAATGATTGGACAATACCATACAACATTCATAGGGTCTGATTCATCTTTCTTGTATCGAGAAGCAGCACACTTTGGTCATTCCTTAAATGATTTTTGGTCCTTGTGAAATAGTAAACAATCATTTGGATTGATATGTTTTCTTTTAGAGATTATACATGTCAAACGTAGAATTCACATAGCATAATATATTCAGCATGGGATGTAATGTCCCATAATTTCCATATAATTTTTTTTAATTATATGGAATTATTTCAAGACCACAAATTTTGATGGCATGTTATTCTGAGGCCTGAAGTGTCTGGAATGATCTGTTGAAAAATGTTATGTTTTATATAGCACACGTGAGTGGTTTTCCTAAAAAAGTGGAATAACTCTTAAACGGGTGCCCGGATCAAAAATATGAGGGCGCCGTTGCATTCAGGATGGTAGTTTTACCTTAGGTGTGACTTAAGTTTAGTCGGCGCATGCCTCCAGTGAGAAAACACGAAAATGAAATAATTGTAAATAATATAATCAAATAAAAATTATTTTATTTTTCAAATGCTTATAACTCTTGAAGGGTGACTCAGATTAAAAATCTAAGACCACCACTAAACTCATGATGGAATGTTTTCTTTAGGCAGATACTAACTTTGGCCAGTGAAAACCACCAGTGGAAGTAAGTTTTTCGTCGTAAATAAAATAATTAAGTGACAATTATTTTATTGTAAAATACTTAACTTCTAAATGGTAACTCGGATTGAAAATCTGAGAGTACCATTGAGCTCATGAGGGCGTGATCCCATTAGGCGAATCCTAACCTCGACTGATGCAGGTCAAGGGAGACTGTTAATATTTTTTTGAACTTTTTTTAAGGTACGTTCAGTAAACGTGCATGCGGTGTTTTATAATTTTTGAACTGATACACAGAATTGAAATTTGAGGGCATTGTCAAATTCATAGCACCAGGATTCGCTTAAGGGAAGCATAACATTGTTTAGAAAAATTCAGATGGAAATTTTAATTATTCGGACTTCTGGAAAAAAAATAATAAAACAACAAAATGTGTTATTTCATTCTTTTTTAAAACATTTGAGCAAAAAATGGTGGGACCGTGATGCAACGTAGAGCAATAAACATGGGTCATTTATTGACTTAAACCTCTCGTTGCGTAACTAAAACGCTTGTGGTTAATTATACTCATTAATTATGATTCATTAATAAGTCATAATAATGAACCAACGTGGGAGTTTTCCTCTTATTAAATTAAATCATTGGTGTTGGTTTTGGGAACCCATGGGATAACTCCTAATCAAGTGATGGAAAAATCTATCTCCAAAGATGAATGAAGTTTTGAAGACGCCTGTTGAGAAATCGATCCAAAGGTCAATGGGAAACAGACAACTATGCATGTGGACCTTCTTATTCTTCTACAAGTGAACCCAACATGATCAAGGAAGGTTATTTTTTTATTTAATTCAAATGAATTATTTTTATTTTCCTCGTTCTTGAAAACATGAAGAACACGGATTAACCAAAACCAGCTGATCCGTGATTCATACAGAATTGTGGGATATTGTGGGGTTTTTGAACGGGGTTTTATTTCTCCTTTGATAATTTTTTACAACACCCTCTATGATATGATGCTAACACGGAGGGCATGGGCTGAATGAACAAAGCCCGGAGCCTCCACCCCTTTATTTTATTCGTGTTCTTCGTGGGCAAATTTTAAATTTGACGGAAATACCAATCAGAGGGTCACGCTATGATGGCATGTAGTGTCCCAGATTTTTTTTTCCATGTTTTATTTTAATATTATATGGGAATTATTTTGAGACCAAGCTTTGAGACGGCGTGCAGTTTCGAGGCCCGGTGATCCCGGGACAAATGTTTAAATTTAATTAAATAATTAAATAACGCACACATGTGGTTTTCCTAAAAAAGTGGAATAACTCATGAATAGGTGCTCAGATCAGAAATATGAGGGCACCGTTGTGTTAAGAGCAGCAAGTTTACCTTAGGTGAGACCTAAAATCGGTCAGCGTAAGTCGGTGGTGAAATCTAGTTTTTGGACGTAACCATAATAAAATATTTAATAAAAATATTTTATTAAATATTGTTGCAGTTAATATCTTTTATCTTTTTAAATAAAGACTTTACACAGGGGTCCAGGGTTACAGACCTCATAACCCTGAAACCCTTGGAGGCTCTGGAGGCATTGGGAGGAAACCCCAACGAGGAGACGGTGTTCTTGACGGGTTTCGCCGGTGACGATGACGCGGTGACCAGAACTTCACCAAAAAATGTCATGGATCCAAGTGGGATGTTTGATTTTTCTTTTCCTTTCCCCATTCTTGATTCCTACGACGAACGCAGACTAATCCACGAACAGATTATCCCACAGATCGATCATATTTGTGGATGGGATTTTGCAGGGATTTTGGGGATTGATTCTTGAAGGTTATTTTGGTTTCGTTTAGCCTTCTAATGGTGACGAACCAAGATCAACACGAACATCGATCGAGGTTCGTCCCTCTCGATTTATTGTGCCTTTATTCACTGATTTCTCGCATTCATTGTGTTCCTTCTATGCGTTCCTCATGGGGATATGAACGATGGATCGTTGCGCATCCATTGTGCAACAAAATGATCTCAAGTCGAAGATCCGGCATCGGTACAACCCCACGGACGTGCGACTGTGGTTTCGGTGGACGATTCAGAGCAGATCGACAGGTATGAGCTTTTGGACGTTCTTCCTTCGAATGGATTATTGGAGGTTTATGACCCGATCAAAGGCTAGAAAACACCCAATTCAGTGTTTGTATGATGGGATGAACCAAGATCTTGAGTTTTGTGGAAAACAGACAGGAGAATCGAGATCCAAAAGATCGGTCGAGGCGCGAGGAGGAAGATGACGGTTCTAGAGAAATCCTGACTACACGGTGTGTTGCATGGGCTACACGGCGTGTGTTCATCGGCGGACTACCTGGAATTTACTCTGAGAGTACAGGGACACGGGTTGGGTATACAGCTAAGGACGCGACGTGTATACCCTTCCCCGGCCAGACCAGACTAGATACACGAGATACCCCGTGTGCTGGTGCACAGGCAGGGCAACACGGACAGACACCGTGTACGGGCATACGGCCAGGATACATGGGTGTTTTCCAGTTGATAGGACACGGCGTTTGCTTTGACTTACATTCCATGTATATACTATCCTGCACGACTTAGTTTTCAAACATGGATCGTTTCACACGGGCAGTACCAGGAGTCAAGGAACACGTTGTGTAATTCTTCTACACGTCGTGTAGTTACTTTTTATACAACAAGCCTAGAGACACGGTCTATTTGCACGGACAGTACCCGGAGTCAAGGAACATAGCGTGTAATCCTACTACACACCGTGTAACCTGTTTATATATGGCTTGAGCCAGTGGCCTTCTATAACTTGTACTACCTTTCCTAGGCTTCGTACCCTTGGTCTTTCCCCTGAAGGTTTCTGGTATCATTTCCTATGTATAGGAGTATGATCCCTTCAACAGAAATTCCTGAAGAGAGTTATTGGAATCCCTTATATGAGACTTAGAGTCGGATCCTCTATTCCTTCCTGGTACACTAAGTAGAGTTCTTGGTATCGACGTGATCTACTTTACCCGGGCGTCGATCCTCTGCTTAGCGGATTAGTTTAGACTGAGTTGTTGGAATCACCCCATAGCTATTGGTTGTGATCATCATCTGAGTATCATATTCTTAAGTACTTGTGGCGTGAGTTCTCTCGGAACGAGTACTTCATATATCTCTCTTCGGACATAGGAGTGTGTTCTCCCGGCTACGTGCTTAGTGGAATCTTCGAGCTGGATCTTAGTGGTGGTTTCACAATAGTTGATCGTGTATTAGTATATCTGGATATTCTTGTAATATTTTTTGTAAACATATACTGTGTAGAGCTGCATGGATCATTCCTTTGTGGTATTTCCTTTGTTGTATTTCCTTTTTAATTTTCAGGTTGTCCTACTGGGTATTGTTATACTCACCCCTGCACGGGCTTTGCCTACACGTGTTGTGTCTATTGTAGACGAGCGAGCATTTGACAGGATTCTAGGTGGACCATGACCGGACAGTGTTCCGTGAGATCAGGAAGGCCGAGGTGTGTTCCTACGGCTACGGATTGCAGTCCCAGTACCCTTCTTTACAGGTTGGACTTTGTTGCAGACTTTATTTTGGTGGGATTTTACTTTGTCCTAGGGTTTTACATTACTGTACTTTGCTTTCCTGTCTTACTCTATTGGTTGGGATTTTAGTGTATGCATGCATTTCCATTTTTAGTAGTTTTTAATTTTCAGTTTTGTGGGCTTGGGGATGTGTGTGTGTGTGTGTGTGTAGGTTTATAGTCAATGTCTCCCATGTTAGTTATATGCCTAGTCGGTGCTAGTCACCAGCCCCTGGCCTATTGGAGGCAGGCTTGGGGAGTTATGGCATGGGCCCAATTGGGACGGGTTGTGACAGAGTGGTATCAGAGGTGGTCGGTTCTACCTTAGGACTGAGAGTCTGTGAGATGGTTTGGGGAAATATTGTTATGTGTTTTGAGTTCATCTTTCAGGCCAGGGACCCTAGTGTTGGTACGGGCGGCCGAAGTATCCATACACCAGGACTCTGATAACTTTCTTTTCAACTCAGAACATGATAACACTAGTTACAGGGGAAAATAAAGGCACATTCATCATATAGGAATGGGTTCTAGTTTCCATTTCCTTCCTGAGTCAGCTCTCCAGAAATACTCACTAACTGTGATACATCTTGTTTCATTACAGGTTGCCTCCACGACGCGCACCCGCTAGGATTCAGTAGCTCAATCACGAGGATGACCCCCCCAGTGATGAAGCTTCGATACAGGGACCAGATCCCCTTGTTTTACCTTCAGGTGGTGTGCCAGTTATTCCACCACCTGTGGAGTAGTGTTTAGTGCCTGCTGTACCAGTAGAGGAGGAGCGTAGGCTGAGCGCACTCCACGAGTTTTATAGGAAGAGACCCCTCTGGTTTCGAGGCGAGCCTGACCCTCAGGCAGCAGAGGACTGGCTTGAGGTAGTGACCAGAGTCTTCCATTTGGTTAGGACACAGGCAGACCAGATGGTGATCCTGGCAGCGAGCCTTCTGTAGGGCTCGGTAGGGCGATGGTGGAGTTTGGTTATGCAGACTCACGATGAAGTGACTCTTGAATGGTCAGAGTTTGAGATTCTCTTCAGAGAGGAGTTTTCAACGGTTACCCTGAGAGAAGTACATATAAAGGAGATTCTTCAGCTTCAGCAGGGGACCATGACAGTGGCTGACTATTCATCGAGGTTTACCAACCTCTCACGGTACTCGATGGATATGGTCAGGGATCAATACTTCAGAGCTCAGACTTTGGAACGGGGCTTGCACAGAGATATCCAAGCTAGAATCATCCCTATGAGAATTCCTACTTATTCTGGGGTGTCCGAGTGGGATTTGGTGGTCGATAGATTTTTTGCAGAGCAGAGACAGCCAGCAGTTGTTAGTAGTGAGCGAGCTGAAGTAGAGACCTCGGCAGCAGGGAGCCGACGTTAGGGACCCAGGCGTGGGAGACATTTTCAGAGGAGATCTCAAGACATAGGATATGTCGTATATGGTTATCAGGGTACATCCAGCTAGCCTCGAGAGATGCGATTCTACTCATGTGATGGAAGGGGATATCTCGCTCGAGATTGTCCGACCCGTCGTAATACTGACATGGGAGCCGTGGATGGACCACCGGGGCAGAGTCAATGTGTGGAGCAGACAGATCCACGGGGAAGCGGTCGTGGTAGAGGAGCTGGGAGAGTATCTAGAGGTGGTCAACATTTTGACCCCTTACCACAACCCCTAGGAGGTCCACCCCAGGCTTAGAGAGCTGGTGGATAGAGGCAGGGACAGCTACAGGTAGCAGAGGCTTATGACCCAGGTACTCTTGGAATGATTAGAGGCACAATCTATGTTTTTTCTACTTTGGTTGTCGTACTGATAGACACAGGTGCTAGTCATTCTTTTCTGGCTGCTTATCTTGTTCGAGACCTTGAGATTCCTATTGAGCCTTTGACTCGACCCTTACTCTTAGAAACACCGACTGGAGAAAATGCAGAGATCACACACTTTTGCAGATAGTGTGACCTGGCCCTTGGAGGTGAGAGTTTCGGTTGGAACCTATTGGTGGTATACTCGAGGCCTTACGATGTCGTTCTTGTTATGGATTGGCTATCCAAAATTCGTGCCCAGATTGACTGTTTTAGGCGAAGGGTGCGGTGTGTCCATAGTGACGGAATGAGGTTCTCCTTCATCGGTGAAAAGGAGACCCAGGCGGAGTAGGATGGACTCGTGTGTAGGAAGGTACAACCGATTTCACATCAGTTGGCTAGCCTATCCCTTGGTACAGTAGATGTTACGAGTTTCTAGTTTCTAGCAGTAGTGGCTGAGTACGAGGATGTCTTTCTGGAGGATGTCCTCGGACTACCTCCCCGTCGGAGATAGATTTATGCATTGAGTTGCAACCCGGGAAGACACCGATATCAGCATCAGCATATCGGATGGCTCCTAGAGAGCTTTGTGCGCTGAGAGTGAATTTGGAAGACTTTCTGAGGAAGGGTTTCGTGAGACCCAGTTTTTCACCTTGGGCGGCCCCAGTGTTGTTTGTGAAGAAGGAAGACGGGAGTTTGAGGCTGTCTGTAGATTACAGGCACTTGAATCAGGTGACCGTGAAGAATAGGTATCCACTACCGAGGATCGATGACCTCTTCGACTAGTTAAGAGGGGCATGATGGTACTCAAAGTTTGATCTACGATCAGGCTATCACGAGTTGCAAGTACGAGATGAGGATATACCTAAGATGAGTTTCAAATGTCGCTAGGGTCACTATGAGTACTTGGTGATTCTCTTCGGCGTAATTAATTCCCTGACAGTTTTTATGGGACTCATTAACCAGATCCTTCATCCCTATCTATATCGGTTCTTGGTGGTCTTCATCGACGATACCCTTGTGTACTCTGCATCCGAGGAGGAGCACGCAAGGCACCTAAGGATGGTTTTGTACACACTCTGAGAGCCCCAGTTGTATGGGAAACTCTCGAAGTGTCAATTATGGATACAGGAGGTCCACTTTTTGGGACATGTTATCTCAGCAGATGCTATAGCAGTGGACCCAGCCAAGGTAGAGGTAGTGTTAGCATGGGAGCCACCCCGGAGCATGACGGAGGTGTGGAGTTTCCTTGGGTTGGAAGGATACTATCAGAGATTCATTCATGATTTCTCCAGGATTTCAGCACCCATGACAGCTTTGACCCGAAAGAGGCATCCTTTCATGTGGACCGAGAGATTCCAGCAGGCTTTTCAGCAATTGAGACAGAGTCTGACGAGTGCCCCGATCTTGAGACTACTAGAAGAGGGTGTCGAGTACGTAGTGTTCTGTGACACATCAAGAACCGAGCTTGGTTGTGTCCTGATGTAGAGGCAAGCGGTGATTGCCTATGTATCACGTCAGTTGAGGCCACACAAGCAGAACTACGCGACCCATGATCTTGAGTTGGCAGCGGTAGTCTTCGCATTGAAGATGTGGCAGCATAACCTGATGGGCGAGCAGTTTATCATCTTCTCTGATCACAAGATTCTCTGATATATCTTTTCTCAGAAGGATCTGAATTTGAGACAGAGTTGGTGGCTTGAGTTCCTCTAGGATTACGACTTTGATATCATTTATACTCCTGGGAAGGGGAACGTTGTGGCAGATTCCCTCAGCAGGAAATCCAGTTCCCAGTTACTAGATGAGGCGACGAGGCAGTTGGCCTCGTTATAGTTATCATTCATGGATAGAGATGAGGGAGATTACCTTCAGTCAATGGTGTTTACCCCTCCACTCTTATAGTGAGTCAGGGAAGCACAGCTTGAGGACGCTAGCTATGAGACTCTATGTGCTCAGATATCCACAGGTGATGCTACTGATGAATATTTGAAATGTGGGGAGCACGTTGTTGTTTTCAGAGGACACACAGTAGTGCCAGTGACATTGTGGGAGGATGTTCTGAGGGAGTTCCATACATCTCCTTTGGTGGTTCATCCAGACGTGGAAACGATGTACCAGGACCTCGGACATCAGTTCTGGTGGCCAAAAATGAAGAAGAGTGTGGCAGAGCCTGTTTCTCGATGCCTTACTTGTCATAAAGTAAAGGTTGAGCACCAGGTTCCAATAGGTTTGACTCGGCCCCTTGAGGTGCTAGAGTGGAAGTGGAATAGGATATCCATGGACTTCGTGATGGGTTTACCACGTACGCCCAGGGGACACGATTCCATCTGGGTGATTGTAGACCGACTCACCAAGTCGGCCCACTTCCTAGCCATACGGAAGTAGAGTTCAATAGAGAGCTTGGGACGCCTCTGCGTGTAGGAGATAGTTTGACTTCATGGAGTTCCATCAATGATCATCTCATATTGTGATGCTTGTTTCACATCCCACTTATGGAAGGGATTGCAGGAAGTCTTTGGGACTCAGTTACGCTTGAGCACATCATTTAATCCTCAGACTGATGGTCAGACAGAGTGGACCATCCAAGCTCTGAAGGATATGCTATGAGATTTCATACATGACTTCGGTCATAACTGGGAGGATCACCGGCCACTGGTTGAATTTTCTTATAATAATAGTTATCATTCCACTATTGGTATGACACCATTCGATGCTTTGTACAGGCGACCTTTCAGGTCACCACTTTGTGGGACTGACCCAGGAGAGTCAGCAATCATGGGCCTAGAGATGGTGCGAGCTACTACAGAGAAGGTGCAGGTCTTCTAGGAGAGGATGAAGACTACACAGAGTCGGCAGAAGTCTTATGCCGACAGGAGACAGAGGCCCTTGGAGTTCGAGGAGGGAGACCATGTGTTCCTTCGGGTCTCACCTCGACAGGGATTACAGAGATTTGGCCGAGGCGGCAAGCTATCATCGACGTTCATTGGCCCTTTTCTGATTCTGAGTAGAGTTGGAGTGGTGGTGTACCACATGGATCTACCTCCTCAGATGGATCGGGTACATAACATCTTCCATGTGTCGCATCTGCGGAGGTACGTGCATGATCCATCACATGTTATAGACTGGGGTGAGCTGGACATTGATGATGGAGAGAACTTTGTTGAGTACCCAATGGAGATCGAGGATCGATAGGAGAAGATCCTTTGTGGGTGAGCTATTCCCTTGGTGTGTGTCTAGTGTCAGCACAGGAATCTCCAAGAGAGCACGTGGGAGCGGGAGACTCAGATCCGTGCACAGTATCCACATCTTTTTGAGTAGCCTTTGTTTTGGCTTTTCGCAGACGTAAATCCCTGTGGTGGGGAGGATGTAATGTCTCGGATTTTTTTCCCATGTATTATTTTAATATTATATGGGAATTATTTCGAGACCAGACTTTGAGATGGCGTGCAGTTCTGAGGCCCGGTGAGCCTGGGACAAATGCTTGAATTTAATTAAATAATTAAATAATGTGTGCGTGTGGTTTTCTTGAAAATGTTGAATAACTCTTTAACAAGTGCTTGGATCAGAAATATGAGGGCAGTGTTGCGTTTAGAGCAGCGAGTTTACCTTAGGCGAGTCCTAACATCGGTCGGCGCAGGTCAGTGGTGAAATCTAGTTTTTGGACGTAACTGTAATAAAATATTTAATAAAAATATTTTATTAAATCTTGTTGCAGCGACTATATTTTTTCATTTTATATAAAGACTATACGCAGGGGTCCAGGGTTACAGACCACATAACCCTAAAACCCTTGGAGGCTCTGGAGGCTTTGGGAGGAAACCCCAACAAGGAGACGACGTTCTTAACGGGTTTCGCCGGCGACGATGACGCAGTGACCGGATCTTCGCCAATGAACGACGCGGATCCAAGTAGGATGTTTGGTTTTGATTTTCCTTTCCCAGTTCTTGATTCCTACGATGAACGCGGACTAATAGACAAATATATTATCCCATGGATCGATCGTATTTGTGGGATGGGATTTTTCGGGGATTTTGGGGATTGATTCTTGAAGGTTATTTTGGTTTCGTTTAACCTTCTAATGGTGACGAACCAAGATCGACACAAACATCGATCGAGGTTCGTCCCTCTCGATTTTTTGTGCCTTTCTTCCCCTATTTCTCACGTTCTTTGTGTGAGTTCTACGTATTCTTCATGGGGATATGAACGATGGATCGTTGCGCATCCGTTGTGTAATGCAACGATCTCAAATCAAAGATCTGGCATCGGTACAACCCCACGGAGGTGCGACTGTTGTTTCGATGGATGATTCACAGCGGATCGAGAGATATGATCATTTGGAAATTCTTCCTTCGGATGGATCGTTGGAGGTTTACGACCCAATCGAAGGACCCAAAACACCCAATTTGGGGTTCATATGATGGGATGAACCAAGATCTTGAGTTTCACGGCAAACAGACTACAGAATCAAGATCCGGAAGATCGGACGAGGCGTGAGGTGGAAGACGATGGTTCTGGAGAAATCCCGACTACACGGCGTGTAGTATGGGCTACACAACATGTGTTCATAGGCTGAATACCTGGCGTGTACTCCGGGAGTACCCAGACATGAGTTGGGTACATGGCCAAGGACAGGGCATGTTTACCCTTCCCCGGCCAGACCCGGCCAGACCCGGCCAGATACATGGGATACCTCATGTACTGGTACACGGGCAGGGCTACACGGATAGACACCATGTACGAGCATACGGTCAGGGTACATGGGTGTTTTCCAGTTGACAGGACACAACATGTGCTTTGACTTACATTTCGTGTATATACCTTCCTGCACAACTTAGTTTTCAAACACGGGTCATTTCAGGCGGGCAGTACCCGGAGTCAAGGAATAGGGCATGTAATTCTTCTACAAGCCGTGTAGTTACATTTTATACAACAAGCCTAGAGACACAGGCTATTTTCATGGGTAGTACCCATAGTCAAGGAACACGACATGCAATCCCACTACACGTCATGTAACCTGTTTATACATGGCTTGAGCTAGTGGCCTTCTATAACTTGGACTAGCTTTCCTAGGGTCCGTACACTTGGTCTTTCCCCGGAAGGTTTCTGGTATCATTTCCTACATATAGGATTGTCATCCCTTCATCAAGACTTCCTGAATAGAGTTGTTGGAATCCCCTCTATGATATTTAGATCTGGATCCTCTATTCCTTCCTGGTACCCTAAGTAGATTTCTTGGTATCGATGTGACCTACTTTACCCAGGCGTCGATCCTCTTCTTAGCAGATTAGTTTTGACTCAGTTGTTGGAATCACCCCATAGTTATTGGTTGTGATCCTCATCTGAGCATCATATTCTTAAGTACTTGTGGAGTGATTTCTCCCGGAACAAGTACTTCGTATCTCTCTCTTCAGACCTTGGAGTGTGTTCTCCCGGTTACGTGCTTAATGGAATCTTTGAGCTAGATCTTAGTGGTGGTTTCACGATATTTGATTGTGTATGAGTATATCTAGATATTCTTGTTATATGTTTTGTAAACATATACTGTGTAGAGATGACTGTATGATTCCTTTATGGTATTTCCTTTGTTGTATTTCCTTTGTAGTTTTCGGGGTGTCCTACTGGGTATTGTTATACTCACCCCTACAATGGCTTTGCCCGCACGTGTCGTGTCTTGTGCATACGAGTGAGCCTTTGACAGGATTCTAGGTGGACCAGGACCAAACGGTGCTCTGTGAGATCAGGTAGGCCGAGGTGTATTCCTACGACTATGGATTGAAGTCCCGGTACCTTTCTTTACAGGTTAGACTTTGTTGCAGACTTTCTTTTGGTGGGCTTGTACATTGTCCCAGGGTTTTAAATTATTGTACTTTACATTCCTGTCGTACTCTATCGGTTGGGATTTTAGTTTATTCATGTATTTCCATTTTTAGTAGTTTTTACTTTTCATCTTTGTGGTATTGGAGATGTGTGTGTGTGTGTGTGTACAGGTTTACAGGAAATGCCTCCCATGTTAGTGATATGCCTACTCGGTGCTAGTCCCCACCTCCTGGCCTAATGGAGGCGGGCTTGGGGAGTTGCGGAACATGCCCCACTAGGACGGGTCGTGACATGATGGAATTCTGGGAGGCCTGTAGGTGCAGAAGGGAGTGAAAACGGAGCTCCGGAGCATCGTTGGAGCCCCGCGGAAGAAGCGTCGGCACCAGCGGACAAGGGAAGGGGCTGGAAACCACTGACCGCAGTATAAGAGCAGTGTCGTTGCAGACCGAAGGGGAAGCCAGCACTCAGCTGGCCACATTGACAGATGGGCGGCGCGCCATCACACTCCGTAGGGGGAGATCATGGCATCAAAGCCGCAGTGGAAGGCGAGGGGACCCAGTCCCTATAGGTTCTTCTGATAGCAAGGCGGCACCATGTGGCACTATCAGTTAAAGATCCAAATGGCTCTTTGATCCGTTCGAGAATGAGGGGTCGTGTGACCCCTCGGGTCGGTCGCTCCCTGCCGGCGAGCTAGGCCGGTCCGCTGCCCAGCGGGCCAAGCCCGTCGCGGCCCAGCCGGTTCAGGCCAGGTTGGGTCAGATCCCAGTTAGACCTGGGCAGAGTTAGGTCATGTCAGACCTAGAACGAGTTGGGATGGGTCGGGTCATACCCCGACTGAGTTGGTTCGGACAGGACCCAGACCATTTTCGGCCCAAATACACTTAGGAGGTCGTATCTTACAAACCATACGTTCATTTGAATAACTTTCTATGATGTTGGAGTCTTTGAGATGAGATGGTCCTTTTGATATACTCTACCTTTTCTGTAGAAAGTTGGAGTATGGCCAGTTTGAATCATACCCTAATCCAACCAGGCCCTCAGCACTAAAATGCATATAACTCTTTGACTGGGGGTCCGATTGGCATGCCATCTATTGTGTTGGAACCATTATGACATGTCGGATCATTAGGTTACTTCTTTGTGGGACTTCGTGGCAGTTGAAATACGACTGATGTCTTGAGGATTGAATCCTCCCATAATCAACTGTACTATGTACGAGAATCCATTGGTTGGTTGTGACGTGAAGAATGAATAGAGATCCTATTTGGATTAGCACCTAGCGGTCCTGTGTGTATCACCACCTAGTGATCATGTGTGGATCAGTATAGAGAGATCTTGTGTGGATCAGAACCTAGGGATCCTGTGTAGATCAGCAGTTAGTGATCCTCATTCAATCAGCACTGAGTGATCCTATGTGGATCAGTAGCATAATCCTTGACAGAATAAGATGATATAACTTTATGATTAATCATTTGTAATTCTTTACTTACGTTATAACTTGTTTGAGCTGAGTCTTTTTCATTTTTTTTTCTGATTGAGATCATTCTTTGTGGTTTTTCCATTGTGGAATCCCGGGAGACCATCAAGGGGTCTTGGGGTCCCTAATGAGTATTTTTAAACTCACACATGCACAGGCTTCACCCGAACCTTGTTGTGTATTATATAGACGATAGATATCTTCACTGATCCTTGAGGATTCAGGGTTAAATGGAGCTCGGAGGTGGTTGACAGACAGTGTTCGGAGGTGACTAGTTGAAATGGAGAGCTACAGTGATGAGCTATACCTACCCTTCAGGTAGGATCCTTGGCGGACGACCTCTAGAGATGTTTTCCCTTTTGTGGTATTTCTATTTTAGTTGAGCTTGTATTCTAGCCCCTTCACATTCATTATTTACTATTACACTCAGTGGTGGTTTTTAGTTGTGGTTTCACCTTACATCTTCCATTTTTCTTTTCTTGTGCATATTGTTCCCTGTCTGTGTGTGTACAGGTTTAGAGGAAATGTCTTCCCATTACGGGGAAATGCCTTTTCGGTGCTAGTCACCAACCCCTATCCTATGGAAGGTGATTTTGGGGTAGTCATGGCATGGGCCCCGGGGGACAGGTTGTGACAAAGTGGTATCAAAGGGTTCAGTTCTACCAAAAGAACTAAGGGTCTATGTTTTCAATGGAGTAATATTGTTATGTGTCTTGAGTTCAGGTTTTAGTTCGGAGAGTCCAGTGTTGGTGCGGCAGCTGGTGTATCCATAAACCAGGACCCTAAATTCTATTTATCAACTCGGTACACGAAAACACTAGTTGCGGGTGTTTTGAAGATGTTTTTCTATTGTCTCTTTTGAGTCAGCTCACCAGGTATGACCTTTTGACTGTGGTTCATCTTGATTCTCTATAAATATGCCTCTATGCAGACAACCAACCTGGATTCTAGTGCCTGACAATGAGGATGGTCCACAAAGTGATGATCCTTTGGTACAGGGACCGTTTCTCGAGATGGTACCTTCGGGTGTTGTCCCAGGGATAGAAGTGCCCATTGGTCAGCAGTTACTACCAGTGCTACCGGTAGTGGACACATGTAGGTTCAGTGCCTTACACAAGTTTCAGTGACTGATACCCCTCAGGTTTCAAGGAAAGTCCGACTCATAGGAGGCTAAGGACTGGCCTGGGGTGATGACTGAGTTTCCATCTACCTAGGGCCCCATACGATCAGATGGCGGACATAGTAGTGAGCATTCAACGTGGCTCAGCAGGTTTATGGCAGAGTTTAGATTACCCCTATCGTATGATGAGGTGACTTTTTCGTGAAGAGATCTTGAGAACCTTTCACAGAGAAGGGGGAATCTTGCTAAAAAAAGATTAGGGGTTTGTTTTCCCAAGAGCTTCTACAGTTTCGATAGGATGAAATGTAATTAACTGAGTATTCATTAAGGCCTACCGACCATTCAAGGTACTCGATGAGTATGATGCAGACATTACTTCAGGGATTAGACCTCCGAGTGAGATGTGTTTAGGGAAATCTGAGCCAGAACTATTCCTTTTTGAATTCCTACATATGTTAGGGTTTTAGAGAGAAACTTTGTGGTTTAATGTTCTTTGGTTTAGTAGATAAAGCCAGTGAATGTTAGTAGTGGGAAAGCAGGAAACTGATGCTAGTCTCAGAGACTTAGGAGTGTAAAATGTTTCGGGAAGAGGAAGTGATAGGGACAGATGAATTTATAGGGAAGCATGTGTGGAAGAGGAGTTATGAGAGCAGCATGAGGTGGTATAAATTTTGATATGTTACAACCAGTACCCCAATGTGGCCCCACCAGGATCAGGGAGCTGGAGGACAGGGGAAGGAAGAAGTTACATGTGGTCAATGAATGTGTCCCAAGGTCTCCAAGAATGATTCAAGGTACAATATGTGTCTACTACCAGCTGCCATATTAATAGACATAGGTATTAATCATTTCTTCTTATCACGAATCTTGTTCAAGACCTAGAGTTTCTAGTTAAACCATTGACTTGACCCTTATGTTTGGAGATACCTTCGAGAGGATACTCAACAATCACATATATGCCGATGGTGTGATATGACCCTTAAGGTGATACTTTCAGTTGGAACATCTTGGTGGCAGCGTCGAGGCCTTACGATGTTAGTTTGGTTATGGATTGGTCATCCATAGTTCATGCTCAGGTTGAATATTTTAGGAAAAAGGATGCGGTAGATCCATATCATTGGAATGGGTTTTTCCTAGGTTGATGAAAAAGGATACCTAGGAAACATACGTCAAATGCATGCATAAGAGGGTGCAGCCGATCACTCTTGAGTCAGCCAGCCTTATCCTCATGATACTAGGTGTTTTGAGTTTTGAGTTCCCAACAGTAGTGGAAGAGTGCGGGAACATCCTTTCAAAATATATTTCCAGGATTACCTCCCTCTAGAGAGAGGGACTTTTGCATTGACTTGTACCAAAGGATGATACCAATATCTATAAATTCATATCGATCAGCTTTCAAAGGGTTCTGTGAGCTAAGAGTATAGTTGGGAGAACAGTTTATTGTCTACTCTGATCACAGGAGACTCAGGTATATATTCTCAAAGAAGGACCTAAACCTGAGATAGTGGTGATGGCTAAAGTTCCTCCAGGACTATGACATTGAGATAGTTTATACTCATAGGAAGGGGAACGTGGTGGCAGACACACTTAGCAGGAGAGATGGTCTATAGTTGTTGAGTGATGCGACAAAGAAGCTAGCCACGTTGTAGTTATCCTTCATGGATAGTGATGAAGCAGCTTACCTCCAGTCTATGACAGTTAGTCCCCCACTCCTTTAGCGAGTCCGGGACGCACAGCTTGGGGACATTGACTATGAGGCCTGATGTGCTCAAATATCCTCAGGATGGGCTCCTGATGGATTTTATGAAGGTGGGGAGCACACCATCCTCTTCAGAGGACACTCCATGGTACAAGTGATTCTACAAGAGGAGGTTTTGAAGGGATTCCACACATTCCCTTGGGAGGTACACATTGGTTTGGCGAAGATATATCAGGACCTCTGACGTCAGTACTGGTGTCTAGGGATGAAGAAAGCAATGGTGAAGTTTGTATCATGATGTCTCACTTGTCAGCATGTAAAAGCTGGGCATTAGGCTCTTGCACATTTGAGCACATCTTTAACCCCAGACAGATGGTCAGACGAAGTAGACCATACAGACCATACAGACTATGGATGACATGCTTCGTGCTTGTGTCTTGGTTTTTTGTTATAGTTGGGAGGACCACCTACAACTGGTGGAGTTTGCGTACAACAATAGTTATCACTCCACCATTGGCATTTCTACACTTGAGGCCTTGTACGGGAGACCTTTAAGATCACCTCTGTGGTATACAGACCCATGGGAGTCCACACTTATGGGTCCAGAGTCGGTGCAGGCTACCACGAAGAAATTGAAGATCATCTAGGAGTGGATGAAGACTACACAGAGCAGGCAGAAGTCGTATGCTGATAGGAGATAGAGACCCATAGAGTTCGAGGAGGGAGACCATGTCTCCATATGGGTTTCACCCTAATAAGGAATAAATATTGTTGGTTTGGGTGGAAAGATATATCTGAGGTTTATCAGAACATTCCAGATTCTCAGCAAAGCTAGCGAGGTGGCGTACCGCCTAGCTCTTCTCCCACAGATGCAAAGGGTGCATAATGTTTTCCATGTGTCACATCTAAGGAGATGCATGCATGATCCATCACATGTTATTGACTATGATGAGTTGGACTTTGATGATGGGGTTACTTTTATGGAGTTCCTAATGGAGATAGAGGATCAACAGGAGCGAGTCCTTGATGGACGGTCTATCCCTCGGGTGCGATTCCGGTGGAAACACGGGAACCTCTAGGAAAGCACATTGGAGTAGGAGGCTCAGATTCTTGCGTAGTACCCACATTTGTTGGATTTACCTTTTTTGTCTTTTAGGGACTTAAATCCCTAATGTGGGGAGAGTGTAATGTCAAAAAATTTCTGAATAATTTTTTTAATTATATGGAATTATTTCAAAACTGTAAAATCTGAAGACACCTGATACTAAGGCCGAGAGTGCCCAGAATGATCTGTTGGAAATGGTAAGTTTTAAATAGAACACAAGTGGTTTTCCTAAAAAAGTGGAATAACTCTTAAACAGCTACCCAGATTAGAAATCTGAGGGCACCATTGCGTTCAGGATGGCAATTTTACCCTAGGCGCGACTTAAGTTTATTCAGCGCAGGCCTCTGGTGAGAAAACCTGAAAATGGCATAATTGTAAATATAATAATTAAATAAAAATTATTTTATTTTTCAAATGCTTATAACTCATGAATGGTGACTCATATTAAAAATATGAAACCACCACTAAACTCGTGAGGGTATGCTTACCTTAGGTAGAGACAAACTTTGGTCAGTGCGGGCCACCAGTGTAAGTTAGTTTTTGGTAGTAAATAAAATAATTAAGTGACCGTTATTTTATTGTAAAATCCTTAACATGTAAACGGTAACTCAGATTGAAAATAAGAGAGTACTCGTGAGGGCGTGTTCCCTTTAGGTAGAGCCTAACCTTGACTGGCGCGGGTCAAGGGTGACTGTTAATATTTTTTTTTTGAACTTTCTTTATGGTACGTTTAGTAAATGTGCAGGTGGCATTTTATAACTTTTGAACTGTTACTCGGAATTGAAATCTGAGTGTACTATTGAATTCATAGCACCAAGATTCACTTAAGGGAAGCATAACTTTGTTCAGAAAAGGTTGGATGGAAAAGATAATTTTTTGGACTTTTGGGAAAATTAATAAAATAAAAAAGGTGTTATTTTATTCTTTTTGCAAACATTTGAGTGGAAAATGGTTGTACCATGGTGCAACATCAAGTAATAAATGTGGGCCATTTATTGACTTAAACCTCTCGTTGTGTAACCGCAATGCTTGTGGTTAGTTAGGCTCATTAATTATGATTCATTAATGAATCATAATAATGAACCAACATGGCATGTTTTCCTCTTATTTAATTAAATCATCGGTGTGGGTTTTGGGAAACCATGGGAGTACTCCTGACAAAGTGCTGGAAACATCTACCTCCGAAGAATAATAAAGTTTTGATGACCCCCATTGAGGAATTGATCCGGAGGTCAATGGGTGATGGACGACTATGCACACAGACCTTCTTCTTCTTCCGCAAGCAAACCCAATGTGATCAAGGTATGGGATTTTGTTCTTTAATTCAAAAAAAATTAATTTTCCCTTCCTCGTAATTGAATACATGAAGAATGCAGATAAACCAAAATGAGTCGATCCGCGATTCATACGGAATTGTAGAATATTGTGGGGTTTTTCAATGGAGTTTTATTTTGCATTTGATAATTGTTTACAACACCCCCTTGGATATGTTGCTAACCCGAACAACATGGGGTGAATGAACAAGGCCCGAACCCTCCACCCATTCATTTTTATTGTGTTCTTTGCAGGAGAATTTTGAATTTGATGGCAACGTGAATCAGAGGGTCACGTTGTGATGATGGAATTCCCGGAGCCCCGTAGGCACAGACGGGAGTGAAAACGGAGTTCTAGAGCGTAGCCAGAGCCCCGCTGAAGAACCATCGGCACGACACCGGCGCAGTGGCACCAGCAACCGGCACCGGAAAATGAGGGCAGGGGCTGGAAACCACCGACCGCGATGGAAGAGCTGAGCCACACACTGCTGCAGCGGACCAAAGTGGTGGTCGGGTCTTGGTCGGCCGCATTTGCATATGGGTGGCGTGCCAGCGTGCGCCACAGGTGGAGATCACAGCATCGAAGCCGCAGCGGAAGGCAAGAGGACTCACTCCCTATTTGGTCATGCAGATAGAAAGGCCGCACCACATGGCACTGCCCTTTGTAGAGTCAAACGACACTTTGATCCGTTCGGGAATAAGGTGTCGCACAACCCCTTGCGCAGGTCACACCCAGCCTGCGGGCCCATCCGTTGGGCCTAGCCGGTCTGCTGCCTAGTGGTTCGTCCCCTCCGCGGTCCCAAAGAGCTGGTTTGAGCCAAGCTGGCCCACACCCCAGCGGGTCAAGCCCGCGGCGGCCCAGCTGGCTCGGACCGGGCCTGTCCGTGTCCCAGCTGATTCGGGTTGGGCCAGGTCAGACCTGGACCTGGTCGGGTCAGCCCAGGACTGGCGGTTTGGGTCGGTCCGACCGGGTCAGCCCAGACCAGACCATTTTTAGACCAAATACACTTAAAAGGTCGTATCTTACAATGCAGACGTCTGTTTGACGAACAGTCTACGGAATTGGAATCCTTGGGATGAAACAGTCCTTTTGAGATACTCCACCTATGTTTTGAAAAAAGATGAAGTACGACCGGGTTGGATCGTAACTGAATCCAACCAGGCCCTCAACACTAAAATTCCTATAAATTTGAGACCAGGCATCTGATTGACGTAACGTCTATTGAGCTGGAACCCTTCTGACATGATGGATCATTGGGTTACTTCTTCGTGGGACTTTTTTCCATTTGAAATATGACTGATGGATTGAGGAGAGAATCCTCCCAAAATCAAGAGTACTATGTATGGGAATCTAGTGGCTGGCTGAGACATGAAGAATGAATAGAGATCCTCTCTGGATCAGCATCTAGTGATCATGTGTGGATCAGTACCTAGAGATCATGTGTGGATGAGCACCTAGCGATCCTGTGTGGATCTGCACCTAGTGATCCTGTGTGGATCTGCACCTAGCGATCCTGTGTGGATCTTCACCTAGAGATCATGTGTGGATCAACACCGAGCGATCCTGTTGGTATTAGCAGCATAACCCTTGACAAAATAAGATGATCTAGCTTTATGACTAATCGTCTGTACTTATGTACTTATTTTATACCTTGTTTGAGCTGAGTCTTTTGCTTTGTGCTCTGTGATTTGGATCATGCATTGATGTTTTTTCTTTGTGGGATCCTGGGAGACCTTTGGGGGTCTCAGGGTCCCTACTGAGTATTGTTATACTCACCCCTATATGGGATTTTCCCACACCTTGTTTTGTCTTGTGTAGAGGACAGATAGCTTGACCGAGCCTTGAGGAGTCAGGGTTAGACGGAGCATGTAGGTGGTTGAAAGATGGTGTACGGAGGTGAACAGTTGATGTGGTGAGATACAGTGACGATCTATACCTACCATTCAGGTAGGATCCTTGGCGGACGACCTCCGAAGCTGTTTTCCTTTTTTTGTATTTCCATTTTAGTTGGGCTTGTATTCTAGCCCATTCACTTTGAGTATTTACTACTATACTCAGTGGTGGTTTTTAGTTGTGGTTGCACCTTACTTCTTCCATTGTGATTTTCTTTTCATAGTGTTACCTGTCTATGTGTGTACAGGTTTAGAGGCAATGTCTTCCCATTATTTGGAAATTCCTTTCCAGTTCTAGTCACCAACCCCTAGCCTATGGAAGGTGGGCTTGGGATAGTCACAGCATGGGCCCCAGGGAATGGGTCGTGACATGGGAGCTCATTATCTTCAGGGAGAATATCATTCAAGAGAGCAAGTAGTTTAGTAAAACTGGAATTACTTCATCTATTTCTAGATTTTAAATTATACAACTTCAGTATGGTTGACAATGCTGTATATTTAGTGCAACCAGCATACAATGTCATCTTTGCACAACTTTTTAACTTCTCATTTTTTTGAAAATCACGAAGTTCATATTAAACTGTCAGTTTAATTTCCTAAATATGGTCATCATCATCATTCACCCCTATAATCACATCCTCAATACAACCATATTTATTTTCCACACTTGTAATCTTATCAGATGATCTATAAAATATAGTGGTCTCACAGTCACTAACTACATTCACTTTTCCCCATGTCTATACCAACATTTATAACATTGATCAATTCCATGATAGATCATGTTTTCTTCCAACTTCTCTAGACTAATTAGTCTTGAATAAAAACAGCATAAACACGAAAATAGGATTTGAGAAAGTTCATATGCATGAACTTTTGAAAACACAATGAACTCTTTCCCCACATCTTCATACTCTTTTGTCATACGATTAAAATTCATTCATTCTCAATTTATATCCATCCTATTTGATTCAGTAATATTAATATTTAACAAAATAAATGCACAAAATAAATTCAATTTAAGATAATCTCATGAATTTCTTGAAAGAAAACCCTTTTTGTACGAGTATAAATGACGTATAAAATCACATTTTCATTATAAAAAATAGTTGAAATGTGACTGTTGAATGTAATAATGGATATGAAAAAATGAAAGCTATATTATTTGAAAAACATTTTCATAATAGAAAATATAGATATTTAATACGATAATGGATTCACAAAAAAAAATTATCATATTTTTTAAATTATTTTCAACATTGGCATTGAATTTATGAAAGTATAAAAGTATTAAACTATTGATAAATTGAGAAAAGTATATAGGTATAAATGTATGAATTAAATATATATATATTCCTATTAGGATATATAATTATAAAATTATATAGAAGTATAAAATTATATATAATTTTTAAATGAATATATATTTTAAATAAATATTTCTCGATTTTGTTGTGAGTAGTTCAAGGAAAATATTTGAGGGAAAATAATTCCTTAAACACCTCCCATTTCATACAATGAAACTCTTAATTTTTCCTTATATTCATAATTAGCACCCACCATCTATCTAGTTCACATTCCAAATTCTATATTGCTATCCATTTCATCAAAACTAGTTGATTAGAGGAACACAAATGGTTAGAGGGCATTACCGCATGAATGAATCCATGGTGAGTTATTTCATCCTTAGCATGTTTGGGAGTTTCAAATTGTTCATATTATTATTAATTTCTTGAGAATTTTGAGTAAGTACTATCATGATATTTTTCACTCCATCTCTCTTCCAACATTGTTTCCTATTGGGACAGTCACCTCATTGTCCATCACCTCAAATTTATAAATATTTGTAAATAATTATAAAAAATATATTTATTTATTTATTAATATATAAATATATATTTTTTCACACCATCTCTCTTCCAACAGTGTTTCCTATTGGGACAATCACCTCATTGTCCATCACCTCAAATTTATAAATATTTGTAAATAATTATAAAAAATATATTTATTTATTTATTAATATATAAATATATATAACATTATAATAAATGTATTAATTTCAATTAAATAATTATATATATATATGTATATATATATTAATAAATATATATATAATAAATTTATTTATAAATATTTATATATATATAAATATTTTATATATTTATAAACATTTCTCTCTATATATAAATATTTTTATATATTTATAATATTTTTATATATATGTAAATATATTTTTATAATTATATATAATTATAAAATAATAATAAATATATTTATTGTAATTTTTTAATTATTTAAATATATATATTAATTATAATTGTATATATAGTAAATATATTTATAAATATTTCTATATATATATATATATATTTGTATATTTATATATATATATATATATTTGAATATATTTATAAATATTTGTATATAATTATAAATATAATTATATAATTATATATTTTTATAAAATTATAAATACAATAAATGTATTTATTATAATTTAATAATTATTTAAAAATATATTTATTTATTATTTTAATTATACTCAAAAGGTTCAGGAGACAGACGAGTCTGATCCTAGAAAATTTATTAAAAAGAAAAAGTTGACAAAGAAAAGAGGATGGACGGGGTCACACACAAAGGCCTGCCCTCATCCAAAAAGGAAAGCTACAAATACATAAAAGGATCATTCCCATGATCATGATCAGAGTCATCATTTTCATTAATAATTTCTCACTCTGAATGTGAATTCCATTGATTGAAGAGCACATAGTAATTCTCCCTGAGCTTTTTCTGCTCTATAGATAGCCCTTTGGAAGACCTGGTAGACACATTATGACCACACCCTCATGCACCATCCCAATCATCGTGACCACGTCCCCGACCATGGTTTTTTTGGATGCTGACACCACTGCCAAGTCTTGGCTGGTTTCCAAGCCCCTCCTAGCTCATCCCTCTCCACATCAGATTAAGAAATCCCTTTATAATACACACCTTCATCCCTTGGCGTAGGATGAGGGGAAGCCAAAACCAATCCCTCACTAATGCCTTTGGTCGAGGATGTTTGGTCCACATCCACTGAACATCCCTGCACATGAATATGATCATGAGTAGCATCATCAGAGTAAGAGAGATCATCCCCTTTTTGGTCTCCAACAACAATAATTTTCTCTTCCATAATATGTCGGTCAACAGAGTCCGGAATGGAAGCTTCAACAGTAGGTTGATCACCTATTGAGTCTTCAACCATATTAACATCCATATCTAATGTTCCTTTTCCAGACTAAGAAGATTCATCAACAGAATCTCGGTTAACATCCGATGTTTTGGAGGGGGACCCAATAGTGGAAATTACTATTTCTTTATAAGAAGGTATACTTCTACCCTTGGATGTGCCCAACTTCCTAACTTCTTCAGGAGGAGCAACCTCCTCATCCAATACAGAGGCTTCCCCTGCAATGTTAACCCATGTTTTATTCATCATTTTCTCACCTTGACCCAAGACCAAAGCCCCTATGTCATTCCATTTAGTCACTTCTTTTCCCTTCTCATCAACAATCACTACATTCCCATCATGAGAGTGGAGGAAGCATTAAACTTCTCCAGAAACATGATCCCATATCTTGCGGACTTCCTTTCGACCACCTTCTTGCATCTATCCTTGGAGTAGCCAATGGATTTACATTTACTGCAAAATGGGGGAAATTTATCATATCTAAGCGTAAGAACAATGTTCTAATGAGAAGTGAAAAGCATCACAGTATCAATTGGGGTTGAAGTGAGATCAATTTCAACCGAAAAATGCACAAAAAAAAATTGTGCTTTTGTAGCACGAGTCAATCTAATTGGAGTCCCAATTGACAACACGATATCAAAGAGTATTTGGGGATGCCACCATACCCATCTCAATCCATAAATTTGATCCCAAACTTGGGTCCTTGTTCCATGAGGTCAAAGAGGATTAAAGCTTGGATGACAATTTTGTAAATACACCATACCTGGCTTGAGGAAAATTGGTCTGAGACTCCATGATTTACACTTCAAATCATTCGATGGGAATATGACATGGAAGTAGCCCTACCCAACTACTATACATTTGAAATCATGAAACCCCCAATTAGTAGAAAGCCTTTGAACCGGGTCAAAGGTCTTCCATGTTCGTTGTCCCGAAGGTAGCACCGGCCTAGATATCCTAGAGGATTTATAGGTCTTAAACTGATCAAGAAGAATATCTTGATTCACACGGATGAGGGAAAAATTACCCCGTTTAAAGATCCTTTCATAGGCCCCATCATTTACAGAAGCAAAATGTGCATTTTCACTCTGATCATACGGAACACACCGGCTCTCCCAGAATGGTGATGTTGACGAGACGAGATCCCAACTCCTTTTGCTAAGGCTTTATGAGAGTTAGACCAACCTTCGACAAGGATAGATCCCACCTTTGAAGCAAGAGCCACAGTGTTGTAGAAAAATCCATAATTGCCATCAGAGAGACGAGGCAGATCTCTTGCAGATCGAAAGCATCATCAAATTTCAAATAATTATAATTATAAATAAATATATTTATAAATATTTGTATATGATAATTTATTTATTTATTTATTAATATATATATATATATATGTATAAAGTTATAATGAATATATTTATTGTCATTTTATAATTATTTAAATATATATATATTTATAATTATATATAGAATAAATATATTTATAAATATATATATTTATATAATTATATATAGAATAAATATATTTATAAATATATATATTTATATAATTATATATATTTATAAAATTATAAATATAAAAAATATATTTATTATAAATTTATAATAATTTAAATAAATATATATATATATTTATAATTAATTATAATTATTAATATTTAAATATATATATTTATATAATTATAATAAATGTATTTATTGTAATTTAATAATTATTTAAATTTATAATTATATATTTATAACTATAATTATGAATATATATATATATATAATTATAACTATAAATAAATATATAAATAATTACTTGTATATAATTATATATATATTTATATTTATTAATTTATAAATATATATATATTTATAAAATAATAATAAATGTATTTATTGTAATTTTATAATTATTTAAATATAAATATATATATATTTAATTATAATTAAATTTATTTAAAAATTATTCATTTATATTTAAAATTTTAAAATTATAAATATAATAAATATATTGATTATATATATATTTATTTTATTTTTATAATTATTTATGTGAACATAAATAATTTCTTGCATATAACATGAATGAAAAGTATAATTCATAAAAAACTATTCATACATACATGGAAGCATGAATAATTAGGGTGTCAATGTATAAATGAACATTTTATGAGTCATGAATACATAACATATGCATGTGCCATCATAAGAATAGGTAATATAGTAATTAGAACACATATAGTCACTCAATCATGTCCAGAAATAAACTTATGATCATAGCTAGTGTCAATTATACTCATGCATATCAATATATGAACATAATCATGTCCCTGACTATCATCATTATCTCAGGATATATATATTTATTTATTTATTAACTCAATTCATTGGAGATAAATATATATATATATATAATTATAATTATAAATAAATATATTTAAAAAGTATTTTTATATATAATTATAAATATATAATTATAAATACAATAAATATATTTATTTTTTAAAAAAAATATTATAATATTATAATTATTTAATTGTAAATATATTTATTTTTAATCTTATAAATACTTCTTCTAAAACATTATATATATATATATATGTATTTATATTTATGTATTTGAATTATTAAAAAATATATACTAATATATCATATTTATAATAATTATAGACATTCATTTTTTAATTAATGTATATAAGTAAACATTATTTTTTAATATAAATATAATAATTATATTTATATATATATATAAATAATATTTTCTGTTAAAATCTTTTATCAGCGCTAAGAATATCACTGATAAATATAAACTTTATCAGCACTAAAGAAATCCTTGATAAAGCATACAACTTTATCAATGTTTTGTTTAACACTGATAAATGTTACCTTTATCAACACTTTTAACTAGCACTGATAAAGGTGAGGCTTTTATCAGCGATTTCTATTTAGCACAGATAAATGTAGGTGCATCCCTTGCATCGATTTATGGCAGTGAAATAGAATGACAACATCAATCTGGGGATACCGGTGACATGCAGGTGCTGGAAGAGGTATACAAGGGCAGGCGGTGGTGATGTTGATGGTGATGATGGTGCAGTTCCTCTATGCATAGTTGGTACCTTGCGCTTATTTGGTCATTATTGGGAATTAAATGCCATAGTAAGAACCTTGTGCGAGTATCCAATGGATCAATCCGGTTGATAAAGGTGCCTATTACAGCCTATGTGGAGGGATTTATCTAGCACCTGGTGGCATGCGGTTTAATCGAATTCAGTATCTACAGACTCTTGACATGGTTAGTGTCAGGGTGAAGCCTTTGTGGTATGTCCTTGGAGATGTTCCTTAAGAACATTTCATGAGTTCCAACCCATAGGTAAATCATGATCATGTTGTTAAAGTCCCTGGAGCCATAAAAATGAGTCTCTAGCTACTAGTAGGTTGGTGTCTCATAGTACTTGGAAGTAACATGAGTGGAAACATTCCATGTAAATGAATACTCAAGGTTAATTCTGAAGGGCAGTTATCATTGTTGAAAATTCCCTTTTTATGTGAGTAACCTTTTAAAGGATTAGAAGAAGTTATTTTCAAGTTGTCTTTCATCCAAGGAGTATTAATCACCCTGAGTGCTAGTACTTAAGTTACTAGGTTCGGTTAGAAGAGCGTGGTGAATGAAAAATAGTTTGAGTTGACACCCGTGAGATGGGTGGTGCTTGGAGAAACCTGGTAGCAAGGTGTTTCCTTCTTTGGAATGGAGCATTGAGAGTTCTCAGGTTTGTTAGAGTCACCACCTTGTGGTGCATGGATGGTTGAAAAGTTTATTGGGTCTATCTTAGAGGACCATGACTTATGGGGTAATCACCTTATTGGAATAACTAGTTATCTTGTCTATTATTATTGGGAGAGTCTTAATACATGAGCGTTCATGCAGTGGTTGCATAAGAATGGTTGACCTGTTAGAATCCGGGTGGTGAGTTGACCGATGGGAATGTATCTTATTATATGGATGAACCAGAGGAAGCTAGTGATGGTAGGACACTAAAAAATTCATTTTAGGGTCACCCTTCATGTTTGTGACCGATGTGTTTGGAATTGTTGTTAAATAGGTGTAGTTTACAAAGTTTGGTTCGAAGTAAACTCAACAAGATATAATATATTTTATTAACAAAGTCGAAGAACATAAAATGAAAATGCTGGAAAGTAAAAGGAACAAGAGTATTTGCGTGCTTCCGAACTATTTGTCCCTACTCCATGGGAAGATAACCACCGTAGTCTTTCTTATTATTATGAAAAAAGAAATCAATAGAGCACAAAAAAAATATAAAATCAAAATAAAGCAGACCACAGACACGGACCACATAAACTATCCGAGAACAAAGACCTCTCCACACCCAGAGCCAGTGGTGAATTCATGATCGGAGTTAGCGAAGTACTCCCTCGATCTGGACGGACTCACTCACACAACACCAAACACTAAGATCCAGCCCAATACATAAAACAAGAACAAACAACACAAATAATAAACAGAAAAAAAAAGGACAAGCTCACAAAAAATAAGCACCGAAGAACACAAACCTCTGTCGGGGTCAGATGTTCTGGATTCTGAAGCAGCCTCTACAGAACTCGCAAGATCCGATTTCTCCACTAGAACGACATCGGGAAGGCGACGTGCAGGTGATGGGTCTCGCAGCAACAAGGATCTCTCTCAGTGATCTCTAGATAAAAATATGAAGCACACCCCCAATGAAAACCAACTCACACCCTCATAATAGCATCGACATAAATGAAGGGATGCCCAGACAGGCGTAACATACGAGGAGCCATGCAGAAGGCGAAAGGCGAGCCAAAGGATCGAGAAAGCTAGGTAGTTGAAATTGAACCTGGATAATCCAGGCCATGCGGATGGTTGTGGGAGCGTGGACGATAGTGGATAAACACACAAAGAAACCCAAATCAAAAAACCAGGACCACAGGATCACAAATCATCAACGACCAGCTGGAAGCAGGATAATTGGATCGCTACAGTGGCAAGCAGCGGAGGTTAGGTTGTCCAATGAAGCAGCCCTAAAGGAATGGCCCAGTAAAGAGCCATGGCCTAGAACAATCCCAACAAAGCAGAAGCCCCAAACGGAGGCCAGGTAACAGAACAACCCACAAAAACATTGGCATAATAATAATAATAAGAAAAACACAACTTTTTCATGGAAAACATTTTAATTCTGAAAACTTAAAAACAACAAATCTCCACCTTTTTAATATTAAATAAAACTATATTGATGGTGTTCTTGAAAACAACTAACTACCACTAAATCTTAAGAAGTGTGAGCATATTTTCTAAAACCTGAAAACACCTTGGTTTACAAATATCCACCCATCACGAATATCACCTAGCATGTGCTGGTAGTGGCACATATTCTACCCATACTTCACATCTACTACTTACATACTACTAACATGCTTAGAAAAATTAAATAGACTAAGAAACCACCTTAAAACAGAGATTACCCCACAATTACCATTGTTTTGTTCATAATCGGCAACTCCTGAAATGCATATACTTGCATCAAAACAACCGTTCCTGGGGGTAAAACACTACTAGAAAAACAGGTTTTTGCGACGGGTCATTTGCGACGGGATCCTGTCGCAAATGACCCGTTGCTGAAAACGGTGTCGCAACAACAATTTTTTGCGACGGGCCCATCGCTAAAGCCTTTTTCCGCGACGGGGAGAATCCCCGTCGCAACTAGTACTCCGTATATTTGTAAAAAACTTTTCAAAAACTATTTGCGACGGGGCCCGTCGCAAATACCTGTTGCGACGGGCCCGTCGTAACTAGTTTTTGCGACGGGACCCGTCGCAAAAACTATTTAAAAAAAATAAAAAAACAATTAATAAATTATTTTAATGCATATAATAATAATACTATTTGCGACGGGCATAGTATCCCGTCGCAAATACTATAAAAAAAATAAAAAAATAAATTATTAATAAATTATTTTAATTAATATAATAATAATCCAATTATAATTCAAAAATAAAAAATAATAAAATATTAATAAATGATTTTAATTAATATAATAATAGAATTATAATTCACAAATAAAAATAATAAATTATTTTAATTAATATAATAATAATAGAATTATAATTCAAAAATAAAAAAATAATAGAATATTAATAAATGATTTAATTAATATAATAATATTAGAATTATAATTCATTAATAAAAAAATATTAATAAGTTATTTTAATTAATATAAAAATAATAGAATTATTTTACATTCAAATATTAAAATAATTCAAGTATTACAAAAAAAAAATATAATTAAATTATAATATTATAAAATTTTAATATATATATAAATTATAATATTATAAAATTTTAATATATATATAAAATTTAATATTATAAAATATAAATAATATTATTATTCATATTAATATTGTTATTTAAAAATATAATATTATTAATATTTTATAATGAGACAGAAACTACACAAATAGAAAAAAAAAATCATATTTTGATTTCACAAATTTTATAACATAAATACAAACTCTAATCTGAAGGAGGGGGGGAGGGGGAGATCTGCAGATAGTGGTGGAGGAAACTCCATCCCTAAAGCATGAGTGAGTCGGCGCATGTACTCCATCTGCTCCTGATGCTGCTGCTGCCACCGACTCGTCTGCTCCTCATACAACTGCTGCTGGCGTCGACGCTCCTCATGCTGCTGACGCATCTGCTCCTGCTCCTATCGGAGACTCTCTATCAGTGCAGTCTGAGATCGTAACTGATCCTCATACTGTGTAGAAGAAGAAGATGCACGAGCTCCTCTCGAGATGGACGCCAACATCGCAGCACTGCCATAATAATCTCTGGGAGTCAGTCGAGAGCTGATACCAACTACCCGGCCCTTCTCGAAGGCATACTGGGTGGCCTGCATCCATGCTGCCTCATCAAACTGACGGCCAGTGGTCTGATCTGATGACTCGGCCTGACTCTCAGGCCGGGTCTGTGACGTTGCGGCCTCATATGACTCCTGTAGTTGCAATTTAAAATTAAAATTGTGAATATATTATATGCAGTTAATTTTTAAACTTGAAAACAAATAATACTGACCACGATGTGATGCTAACGATCGCCTCTGAGCTCCCCAGTAGCAGGATCACTATACATCCTCCGATATACGTCGTACTCCGTAATAACATTTTTGGAGGTCCTTCCCTTTCAACTGTTCATTTTCTGAAATGAGATCTGTTTCTACGAAAAGGATGATCAGCTGGAAAAAATCTGCGATGACAGTCAAAATAACAAGGTTTCTTTCCATGAATGAGCATAAATGCTTTGTTCTCTCTCATACAGTAAGGACATGATTTCTGACCATGTGTACTCCAACCAGATAACATCCCATAAGCTGAGAAGTCACTTATTGTCCACATCAATGCTGCTCTCAGTATGAAATTCTGTTTCGTTGCAACATCATATGTACTGACACCAGTACTCCACAATAAATTTAATTCATCAATCAATGGTTTCAAATAAACATCAATATTTTTCTTCGGATGTCCTGGAATTAGTAAAGTCAAAAAGATATATGGATCCTTCATCAACATCCATGGAGGTAAATTGTATGAAGTTAAAAAAACAGGCCAACATGAATATTGACTATCATAAGATCCAAACGGACAGAAACCATCAGTGGAAAGGCCCAGTCGAACATTTCTAGCTTCTAAAGCAAAGGATGGATGCACTCTATCAAAATGTTTCCATGAATCACCATCGGCTGGATGATTCAAGCTTTTATCGGTTGAAATATTCTCTTTATGCCATGACATCATTGTCGATGTATTCTTAGACATGAATAAACGCTGAAGTCTGGATGTAAGAGGAAAATATCTCAACTGTTTTACAGGAATCAAACCGGACTTCCCGTGTTGTCCTTCTTTATATCTCAGTTGCCCACATGTGGCACAACTATCCAACGACTCATTTTCCCCAGAATATAAAATGCAGTCATTTGAACATGCATGAATCTTCTGACAAGTAAGTCCCAAATTTCGAACCAACCTCTTACTCTCAGAGTAATTTGCAGGTAAAACATTTCCTTCGGGTAACAGTGTTTTAAGCAAAGAAAATATCTGGTCAAAACAGGTGTTTGACATTCCGTTATCTGATTTGATAGCCATAAATTTTGCAACTGCTTCTAATTTGCTCATCTTGCAGCCAGGATATAATGCATCCTCATCAGACTTCAACAACTCATAAAATTCAGACGGTGCCAACTCAGGATTTAAAGCTATATCAACCGGAGTTTCTGTATATTGAACAGATGAACCTGCAATATCATGTACTAAATCTTGAAACCGGGATAGATCCGGAATCAAGTTGGTATCACCTGCTCTGGAACTGCGTTCACCGTGTTGATACCAAAAAACATAATCTGGTTGAAAACCAAAACGCAAGAGATGTTCTCCCACTTTGTCAAACGTGTCAAACGTTCTCAATGCACATTTTCTGCAAGGGCATTTTATTTTTCCTTCTGAAACAAATTCTGGATTTGATGCCGCAAATGATAAAAAAGTCTCCACACCCTCTACATATACTGGATTTAAACCAGAACCGTTTGGATTTCTACGTTGATTTATCCACATGCGGTCACCTAATAATGATTGTTGACGACCTCGTTGTTCCATATTTCTCTATAAAATATAAAAGCATTACTGGTTTTGAATAATTTGTTAGAAAAAACACTCAAGCTAGGATAATTATAGAATTTAGATCATACACGACTGACGCAAACTTTTTATTGAGATAGACCGAAAAATTGACCCTTTAAGAATTAAATATGTTGAGAATAAAGCAAAACATGTTACAAATATTGATCATTTTAATATTATATAAATTTTTTATTATTTTCATAGTACTAATATTATTGGTAATTATTCCTAATTATTGTTAATTATTACTAATTATTACTAATTATTACTAATTATTACTAATTATTACTAATTATTACTAACTATTACTAATTATTACTAATTATTACTAAGTATTACTAAGTATTACTAATTATTACTAATTATTGGTAATTATTACTAATTATTGGTAATTATTACTAATTATTACTAATTATTACTAATTATTGGTAATTATTACTAATTATTACTAATTATTACTAATTATTGGTAATTATTACTAATTATTACCAATTATTGGTAATTATTACTAATTAATACTAATTATTGGTAATTATTACTAATTATTGGTAATTATTAGTAATTATTGGTTATTATCGGTAATTATTACTAATTATCGGTAATTATTACTAATTATCGGTAATTATTACTAATTATTAGTAATTATTACTAATTATTACTAATTATTGGTAATTATTACTAATTATTACTAATTATTACTAATTATTGGTAATTATTACTAATTACTACTAATTATTACTAATTATTACTAATTATTACTAATTATAGGTAATTATTACTAATTATTGGTAATTATTACTAATTATTGGTAATTATTACTAATTATTGGTAATTATTATTAATTATTACTAATTATTATTAATTATTGGTAATTATTACTAATTATTGGTAATTATTATTAATTATTGGTAATTATTACTAATTATTGGTAATTATTACTAATTATTGGTAATTATTGGTAATTATTGGTAATTATTGGTAATTATTGGTAATTATTGGTAATTATTGGTAATTATTGGTAATTATTGGTAATTATTGGTAATTATTGGTAATTATTGGTAATTATTACTAATTATTGGTAATTATTACTAATTATTACAAATTATTACTTATTATTGTTAATTATTACTAATTATTGGTAATTATTACTAATTATTACTAATTATTACTAATTATTACTAATTATTACTAATTATTACTAATTATTGGTAATTATTATTAATTATTACTAATTATTACTAATTATTACTAATTATTACTAATTACTGGTAATTACTGGTAATTATTACTAATTATTACTAATTATTGGTAATTATTACTAATTATTGGTAATTATTACTAATTATTACTAATTATTACTAATTATTACTAATTATTGGTAATTATTACTAGTTATTACTAATTATTACTAGTTATTACTAATTATTGGTAATTATTACTAATTATTGATAATTATTACTAATTATTGGTAATTATTATTAATTATTACTAATTATTACTAATTATTGTTAATTATTACTAATTATTGGTAATTATTACTAATTATTACTAATTATTGGTAATTATTTCTAATTATTACTAATTATTACTATTTACCAGTAATTATTGGTAATTATTGGTAATTATTCCTAATTATTGGTAATTATTACTAATTATTGTTAAGTATTACTAGTTATTGGTAATTATTACTAATTATTACTAATTAGTGGTAATTATTACTAATTATTACTAATTATTGGTAATTATTACTAATTATTACTAATTATTGGTAATTATTACTAATTATTACTAATTATTACTAATTATTACTAATTATTAGTAATTATTACTAATTATTACTAATTATTGATAATTATTACTAATTATTACTAATTACTGGTAATTATTACTAATTATTACTAATTATTGGTAATTATTACTAATTATTACTAATTATTACTAATTATTGGTAATTATTACTAATTATTACTAATTATTACTAATTATTACTAATTATTACTAATTATTGGTAATTATTACTAATTATTGCTAATTATTGCTAATTATTGCTAATTATTACTAATTATTGGTAATTATTGGTAATTATTACTAATTATTACTAATTATTACTAATTATTGGTAATTATTACTAATTATTGGTAATTATTGGTAATTATTACTAATTTTTACTAATTATTACTAATTATTACTAATTATTGGTAATTATTGGTAATTATTACTAATTATTACTAATTATTACTAATTATTACTAATTATTACTAGTTACTGGTAATTATTACTAATTATTACTAATTATTGGTAATTATTACTAATTATTGGTAATTATTACTAATTATTGGTAATTATTACTAATTATTACTAATTATTACTAATTATTGGTAATTATTACTAATTATTACTAATTATTACTAATTATTGGTAATTATTACTAATTATTACTAATTATTGCTAATTATTGCTAATTATTGCTAATTATTGCTAATTATTGCTAATTATTACTAATTATTGCTAATTATTACTAATTATTGCTAATTATTACTAATTATTGCTAATTATTACTAATTATTACTAATTATTGGTAATTATTACTAATTATTACTAATTATTACTAATTATTGGTAATTATTACTAATTATTACTAATTATTGGTAATTATTACTAATTATTGGTAATTATTACTAATTATTGGTAATTATTACTAATTATTGGTAATTATTACTAATTATTGGTAATTATTACTAATTATTGGTAATTACTACTAATTATTGGTAATTATTACTAATTATTACTAATTATTGTTAATTATTACTAATTATTGGTAATTATTACTAATTATTGGTAATTATTACGAATTATTGGTAATTATTACTAATTATTGCTAATTATTACTAATTATTGGTAATTATTACTAATTATTGGTAATTATTACTAATTATTGGTAATTATTACTAATTATTCCTAATTATTACTAATTATTTCTAATTATTGATAATTATTGGTAATTGTTCCTAATTATTAGTAATTAAATGAATAATTATCAATAATTAGGAATAATTACCAATAATTAGGAATAATAACATTATTAGTATATTTTATTATTAATATTAAAATAATATAATTTCTTAATTTATATACAATTCTCCTTTCATCTGTGTGTTTTCTATCTCCACATACAAATAATACATGTGGAGATAGCAAACACACAGATGAAAAGAGAATTGTATATATATAAAAAATTATATTATTTTAATATTAATAATAAAATATACTAATAATGTAATAATGTTATTATTCCTAATTATTGTTATTTATTACTAATTATAAATATTTATTCTTAATTATTAAAGATTATTACTAATTATTCCTAATTACCATTAACTATGAACAATACTAATAATTTAAATTTATTAAGTAACAAAACAATGTAAACATAATTAAATTACAACTAATTAAGAATAATTGAAACTAATAAAAAATTAAAAATAAATATTAAATTAAAATGAACATAAATACCTTGAAAATTGATCTGAGGTTGATCTCTGATCGTTCTTCAAAACTTCAATATCAACTCCGGAGAAAAAAAATTAAACTTGAGAAAAACTGAACTTTAGAAATAAAATTTTGAGAGAAGAAGAAGATGGAGTTTGAGAATGATTTGAAAAAAACGGATTGGGGTATTTATAGGTTAGATTATTTGCGTCGGGTGCATTTGCGACGGGATACCCGTCGCAAATAATATTATTTGCGACGGTACCCGTCGCAAATACCTTAGCCATCATTTATTACGGTCAATGGTTAAATAGTTATTTGCGACGGGTCCTGTCGCAAATAACCACCTGCCGACATACCATTTGCGACGGGATTATTCCCCCGTCGCAAATACCTTTTACCGCCGCCGGTTATTTGCGACGGGAATATTCCCCCGTCGCAAATACTCATTTTTCCCGTAGTGAAATATAGTGAAAAATAAAACAAGGCAAAGCTCATAAAATACAATAGTAATCAACAGTGAGTTGGAAGAAAACAGGGGAAGGAAACACTTATCCACCTAAGCTCGAATGACTTTGACCAGCCCCCACAACCCTTTTTCTCAACAGCGATTCTCGCACAAAGACAAGTGGAGCCATTCCTAGGAATGTAAGAAAAAGACTACACAAAACCTATTTCTAGTTCTAACGAAGGGGCTGCAAACTAAAGAACTTCGACAAACTCATAATTGGGACATACCACATGTGACTGGGCCATACTATCATTATCTTTCAAATTATGACAGTAACGTTTTATGTGGTCGATATTTCCGCACTCAAAACACAGAAATCCCTTAAACCGATTCTTGCCTTTCCTACCCTAATTTTGCATAGGAGATTTAGTATACAGAAGTTGAGGTTCACTCTTAGATGAACTCGACTCTTCCTTCAAACCATGCATTTGCAGATAATGAGACAGGACAACCGACTTAACCTTTTCTAACGTAATAGAATATCTACCATACATCGTAGAATCTCTTAGCGAATTAAAAGAATCATCAAGAGAAGTTAACAAAAAAAGAGCTTGATCATCGTCCTTAACCTCAATATCAATATTAGCTAAATCTAAATGAATTTTATTAAACTCGTCTATATGAACATGCACAGAAGAAGTTGGGGACATCTTAAAATTGTATAATTGTATCTTTTTATACAGACACCCCAGCAATGTCTTAGTCATATATAGATGCTTGAGCTTAACCCAAATAGATTTAGCAGTGGTTTCATGTGTAACCTCACGCAAAATTTTATCACCTAAAGTTAACAGAAGAGTGCAGTGAGCCTTTTCAATTATACTAGCATCAACATTTAGAAAGGTAGTGGTGGACTAACAATCGGCAACGACGGTCACTACATGTTTTTTACTACCGTGTAATGCATCAGCGAGTCTGTTAGAACTAATAAGGCACATATTTTAACTCTACACAAATTAAAATCATTTTCACCGTCAAATTTTTCAATTTCAAACATGACATACATTGTAAAATAATACGAATAACAGGCTCCGACACAACTTGTTGTGGAATCAGTGTAGTTTACAAAGGTTGGTTCGAAGTAAACTCAACAAGATATAAGATGTTTTATTAACAAATTCGAAGAACTGATAACGAAAATGCTGGAAAGTAAAAGGAATACAGAGTATTTATGTGGTTCGAACCTATTTAGTCCTACTTCACGAAAAGAACATCACCACAGTCTTTCTTATTATTATCAAAAACGAAAGCAACAGAGCACACACAAATAGAGAATTAAAATAAAACAAACCACACATGACCACGAAAACTATCCAAGAACAGAGACCTCTCCGCCCCAAGAGCCAGTGGTGAATTTAGGCTCGGAGTTAGCGAAGTACTGCCTCGATATGGACGGAATCACACACACAACACCAAACTCTGCCAACCAACCCAATACATAAAACAATAACAAACAAGGTAAAGACTAAACAGAAAGAAAAAAAAAAGAACGGGCTCACAACAAAGAAGCCCCAAAGAACACAATCCAAAGAACACAATCCTCTGTCGGGGTCCGATGTTCAGGATTCTGAAGCGGCCACTACTGAACTCGCATGAGCCAAGTTCTCCACCTGAACGGCGTCAGGAAGGCAACGGGCAAGCGACGGGACTCGCAGCAACAAGGATCTCTCTCAGCGCTCTCTAGCTGGGAAGACGAAGCACGCCCCTGATAAAAACTAACTCGCACCCTCATAAAAGCAGCGATAGAAACGAAGGGACGCCCTAACAGACGTAATAGACGAGGAGCCACACGGCAGGCCGAAGGCGAGCGGAAGGATCAAGAAAGGCAAGGGTTTGAAACAGAACCCGGATAATCCGGGACACGCGGACGGCAGTGGGAGCGCGGGCGGCAGAGGATACACACAGAAACACAAATCAACATACCAGATCAAAATCACCAACGGCCAGCAGGAACCAGGATAAGTGGACGGCCACAGTGGCAAGCAGCCGAGGTCGGGCGGTCCAACGGAACATCCTTGAGGGAATGGCCCAGTTAACAGTCGCGGCCCAGAACAAGCCCAACGAAGCAGAAGCCCCAAACGTAGGCCCGGGAACAGAACATCCCACAGAAACATTGCTTTAGATGTAGAAGTAGATGGAGACCATTTGTGGGCTTCATACTTGGGTGATTCGGTGCATACCGAGAGGGATTCAGCTCATTGATGCGCGGTTGAGAGCCATGTGGTTGGGGCAAGTGGTTGATGAATCAACCGGAGAAATTCCTTAGGAGTTGTTTCAGACTTCCGTAAGGATGTTGGAATGGTATGACGATGCCTCTGAGGCTTATGGTATTGTGATCTGTGGATTTGTGGGTGTCAGTTTCTTAGGCTGAGAACCTTTGTTGGTAGATGGCTAGAAAAGTACCGAGAGGTGTTTAACGTGAACCTGAATACGGTTGGTTAGATTCGCATCGAGCTCATCGTACTAGATACGACTGAGGTGCTTGGAATTAGTCGGGACCTTTTAACAAAGGTCGTCCTGTTCTGGTGGCTTTAGTCCGAAGAGGCTAATTGGATTGGTTTTGGAATCAAGAATTAGGTGTTGGTATCCAATTCTAACCCGCGTCTTGCGTTGGTCGATCGCGATGGACTGAACCACACCAGGCGTGTCATTGAACTGCTAAAAATATTAAACCGTATGGTGATTCCTTTGGCGGGGAGAATCCTGATGCCACAAGAGGAATCATTTGAGGAAACTGTGGTGTCTCGGGTTCAATCAGAGATGTAATTGCGGTCTGGATGATCGAGGACAGTGAGCTTTTGGCTCAGCTTCTAGTGTCCATCTTTAACGTCATGCAGCAGTGGCATGATGGCCGTTCACTGTAAGCACAACCTTGATGTGTTTTTTGTCATTTAGAGATTGTAAATGAGAGAAATCCTCGTGAATTGATTTGATTGTAGACCAGGAGGTGTGTTTCACATTCTACCATAATTTATAGAGGATTATAAGTGTTATAATGGGGATATTGTTATGGTCTGGGCCATTTTACGTTGGAATTTTCCCAGGTAAATTTGAACTTTTATTTTTCTGAATGGTACTTTTCAAGAACCTGAAACCGGAATGTTGTTCTGAGTGTTTTATATTTTCAAAATGGTGTTTTTGGACATGGTTCAAGGTTCGAGTGATGAACCGATGGTTTGGGAGGACACTGGAGGAGTGAATAGGGGCCCGTGAGTACTGAAATGGGCTACAATAGTGAATAAACATCTTGAATAGGGTATTCATAATGTGAGGTGGGTTTATGGGGTGGCCGAAAATGGTTTAAGATGTGAAAACAGGGTCGGGAGACATTTTCTGAAAAATAAAAACATGAGACATCGTGCCATGCCGTGACACATGTTGGCTTGGCCCAATAAGTTCTTTTCCCTGATAATTCACAACATGAAAACATTTTTTTTCATGTTTTGAACTTCTCCTAGGCAGCTTTATAGAGGTTTTAATTTGTGGGGATTATTTCAAACCCATTATATACCATTCCCTTGAATCACTTATGATTATTTTGAAGGGAATGTGAGGTTCTGGATATTGGGAGACCCTCCAATATCATTTTTCTATAGATTGAAGCGTCATTCATTGTGATAGATCCCTCTTGAAAAGCCTTAAGACTTAGAGATCCCTAGATGTTTCCAATTCCCTCCAAGATCACCTTAATATGTTGATCATGGATTAATTCCAATTAGAGAAATCACAGACCGAAAATTCCACCGAATCATGATGCATTTGTCTGAGAATGATGAGACTTTGGATCGGCATAGAAAGAGGATATCACATGATGATGAATATATGTTGTTTAGGGGAATTTTGGAGAAGATATGTTACCAGTTGGAATGTTCTAGTTTTTTTTTGAATTTCATTATATTAAATTGGTAGTTGCTGTGTTACCGTGCAATACGGTTTTTGATAGGTTTGATATGAACATGATGAACCTTCCATGGGTGGTTTATCGTGGTTCTAGATATGTGGAGACATCCAGCAAGTCTTTCTGCATATGTCCATTTCACCCATCGGTTGTGGGTTCTTTTTGTATTCATTTAAATAATTATAATTTAGTTATAATATATTATGTTGGAATGCTTTACATTGAGATAGGAACCCATGGAGACCTATGGATGCCAAATGAACATGGATGAACCCGAACAAAGTCATTGGGATTTTCATCGACTGGCTTGGAGGTGACTCCATTGGTATTGTTCTACATTTAATGGCATGTTTTGTGAATTTCTCCAACATGGGCAAATGATCTTAAATTTTTAACGAGTTATGAATAATAATAATTCTTAATTAATTAATAAGGCTTGTGCTTAATTGATCAAAGGAACCATGCCTAATGCAATGGGATAAAGTTGCAAGGGCCCTATAAGCCCCTTGTGCACTAGCCTGATACAAACCACCAATAGCCGAATTTTGATCACACATGAATGCCTTAGAGTACATGGACACCTGGAGGTTTGTTGATGTGATACATGAGTCCTGGATCCTGTGAGACAATGTTTGATGCTCAGATCACATCTGTGTTGTGTGTGCAGCCCTATGAGGCCATGTATGTTGATTAGGCCCTGAGTATGATTGATAGACTGATAAGCCTTGTTTGATTTCCATCACATGTGTGGTTGCTACAACTCATGATGACATGCCATGATCTGATATATTTTTACTATTTTCCTAGTTTTGTTTCCTTTATTGGAAGAACTTGTTGACAATGCTTGAATTGATCGCATTTGTGTGTGTGTAGCATGTGCGAACCTATATGATGTTTCATTCCATGAGCATACATTTGTAGCTTGTTTTTTCATGTTTGATGATGATCACATGTTTCAGTTTCTTGCTACCAATACTCATGATGTTATGTCATTCTATGCTTGACTCATATGCCCTCCAATACTATGTACATTACTATTTCAATGAAGGCATTGTCCTTAGTGCTCAAAATAGGTGGACAATCGTGACATGATTGTCCCTTAGTGGGTGTGCACACATGAATTTTGATGATAGAGATGATGGACCTGATCACTGTGTTGAGATATGATGATTTTAAGAAATTTTCATGTTGAGGATGCACTCCATGCCTGGATGCCAAGTACCATGATATTTAATGCACAATTAATTATCAAGTAGCACACTCGATGATGGGTGTTATGCTGAGTAACATGTCATACTTGTTTCCCATGTTATTTAATGCCCAGTGAACTTTCAAGTAGTGTGATCGATTCCTAGAGTTATGCTGAGTATCATGTCATACTTCAGGCCTAGGAAATGCTGTCTCACATGAACACAAAACACCAAGGGGTCATTGACTGACAAATTCACTATCCCTATGGCTAGTTTGGTTACTCCTTCCTTCCATTATGTTTATCCTTCTCATGTAAAGCCAAAGTAGGTATGGTTAGGGTTCATGGTGTCTTTGTAAGCACACAACCACTCATCACATGGTTGTTATTGATTGTGTATGTTTGGTGATTATATGTTATTTTGTGAAACTTTATTTCTTGTTTACTTTCTACTAAGATTATCACATGCTTGTACATTCCATATTTCTAGTTTGGTATTGGACCGCATTGGTGGTGTCCTACTGATTTTTACTCACACCCTGCTTGGATAGCGATGGAACTTGGGTATCCGAGTAGCCCTCACTGGTTGCAAGTAACGGTTCGAATGAGGCTTAGGTTGATCATCTACCAGGATAACTCGCAATGATTCCATATAATGGGATGAGATGTGGCTTTGGAGTGAGAGTATAGCCTTTTGTACCTTATTCTTTTCATATCTGTATATGTGATCAGCCCAGTGGGCGATTAATGCCCTGTACTCAGGTTTAATTTTGTTATTTCTGCATACATTCATACAATTGGTTTCTTATTGGTTTCCACTTACTCTGATTGTATAATATTTATATGTTGGTTTATTTATTATTATTGTGAACTCGGATTGAGGATATAGTCTACGCATGGTTCCACTTGAGACTCTTGTTTCTAGTCGATAGCCTCCGGTGTATGAGGAGGCGCACCTCAGGTCATATGGAATTCCATCTTGGAACCGATGATTTGGGTTTGGTTTTTACAACACCCATCATTGTACCCACCTACCTTTGGTATCCCATGTGTCAACCACAATACAATCATCATATATATCATCAATAACAACCCTCAAATAAGAGAATGCATAAAGAACCAAGCCTCTTTCTTTAAAACCACTTTTAAAATAATCATTTTTCACAAATCAATTTTACAAAAATTTAATAAACTGAAATTTTTTTAAAATAATCATGAAACCATTTAAAAACATTTTTTTATAATAATTTGAAAATTCCAAATCCAACATCTTGTTTAAGCTCAAAGATTTCCTTTATAAATGTTATAAACATATGCAATTACAAATATATACTTATTAACATTTCAAAATTCACATATTCACTTATTATCATGTCAATATGTGCAGAAATATATATATATATATATATATATATATTCTAATGTATATGTGTATAAGAACATAAAATATAATAAAATGTTCAAAACGTCAATTATAGAAGAATCACATATGGGTGAAAAAATAAACATAGTAAAATTCTTAATGTAGAGGAATGCAAGAAATTCCACTACCTACCTCTTGCATTATTTAATATTAAATATTTAAATGATCCCAAATAATATTCAAACACCCAATTTCTCTTTAAAACCCATCAAAAATATTTTATTAGTGAAAACCATATTCTACTTTTATGTGAAGACCGAAAGTACAGTCAAATTCCCAAAACATCCACTTCAAAATCATTTGAAATCACCTAAAAACCTTGGATGACTCACACATTTAATTTTATTCAAGGAAACTAGCATTTATAAAATTAAAGGAATCAATTTAAAACTACCAAGAATATGAATTATATTAAATAAAATCCAATTCATAGAAACCCCTACTCGGAATGCGCATAGATGGCTCAACACCCCAAGAGAAGGATTTAAGTTGGTGTTTACCATTGACCATGTGAATTGATTCCCATCAAGATAAAATCAAGTGGGGATTCTCTCTGTGATGATCAAAAGGTGGTGGGAAATGATTTATTGGATTGTTTTTGTATATTTCATTAATAAATACCTAGGAACTAGCAATTTTTCATAGAACTATTTAGTATATTAATATTCTATTTATCTTGATAAATATTGTAAGCATTCCCCTCATGGAGTGGGACTATGTTTGAACCATGAAAATCCTTTATGTTGTTATTTGTTTCATTATTATTTCATTGTGAAATGAATTATTATTTTACATTTAATACATTGATATATTATAAATATTATTTCCATCATTTTAGCGTTTTGGTGAATTCTGGGAAAAATTGTGAATATTCCTTAATTCTGCAAAATTCACAGTTTTATAGAGCTTCTGTTTTTTAAGCATAACATTAAGAATTAGGATCCAATTTAAGTGATTCCTTTTTTAGGTTTTCATTTCTCATGGGATTCATTTTTGAAATCTGGACCCAGACCAATTATACACACAATGTCCCAGAAAAATCAATCAATTAGAGAAATATTTCTGGCCAACAGAATGGACCACACAATACTAAATCAGTCATATCTCATATTACCGACCTTCAAATGTTGTTATTCTAGCTAGTTTCGATAGAGGACTTAAAAATTATAGTTCAATTTAAATTTCATAAATTAAGAAGCTCATTAATGAAACTTTTTAGCGACTCTAAGTGGAGTGGGTGAAACAGAGTTTGGCGGCCAGGAAAAGTCATGTTCATTAATTTGAACATATATTTCTTTATACTTGTCAAAAGACTTTGAAATTTTTAGCATAGATATAAAAATTAATTTTAAACATCTTATAAGAAGCTACCTCTGGGAGTTTCAGCCATATTTTGGGAAGAAAAAAATCAATCTTCTGGAGAAAAGATTCCAGAGGAGAAAATTTTTTGTTCTTTGTTTTCTCTATTTTATTCAACTTAGTTTGGTAATGAGTTCTTCACCCCCATTATTAACAATTAACCTTACCATGGTGGGGTATAATTCTGTGTGATTGGAGAAGAAGAGGTTTTCTACTTTTTAATTCATGATTTCTTTCACTTAATGTTTTAAGATCCTTTTCTCTCTTATTTGAAATTGGTTTCAATTTCATATAATGATTTTTATAATCATATATGATTGTATTTGAGTTTAGATTATGTTATGTTTATTGCTTTTCCCAATTATCAATTTCTCCCTTCATTAGTATATGGTTTATATATGATGGAATAGATCAGTTCTTAGTGGTGAAGTACTCGGTGATCACCAGTATGTGTGTGAGGAGTAATGAATGTTCCTGATTATTTGGGATAAACAAGACCCGATTGGGAATCGCCTAAGTCAATTGGGAGAATTCGTTACAACTCTATTAGAAATTTTAAATAGAGTATACCAATCTTATATTTAAGTAAGGTTTATTCTCACCAATACTATTTGACCAAGGGAGTGAGAAGAAATTATTGTGGATTCTCACTTTTATTGACTTAGCAGAAGAGAATTAGATAAGTTGAACTATGATAAAATTACAATTAGAATACTGACCCTAACCTAATCACCATCTCATATAATAGAATTCAATCACTTTTTTTATTAATTTGATCTTAATATTTTTCTCTGTTTAGTTCCATTCTTGTCTTTTCAAAATAAAAAAATTTCAAAAACAACCACCACTTCATTCTCTTATTTTATGTGACATATTTATTTTTGTGTGCTCCTCTCTAGAAAAAACCTAGGTTAATTACTATATTGCATTATAACTTGGTAAATAATGGTTTTTTCCATACCCCATGACATGAACCTGTCAAAACATGGCATTGTTGTAGGGGAGGTAGTGCCAACTTATTTGTTTCTTATATTGCATGAATAGAAGTACAAAACCTAACCCTTCCCCCATAGATCATGAAATTGAAAGAACCTTGTTGAGTAGACTTATAATCGTGAATTTTTAATATGAATTTTAGGAAATTTATCTTGTATACTTGAGTGAAACTTAAAGTGTTCTCTCTGAGGCTGTCATCATGGATGAAAATCAAAACCAAACTTTTAGAGACATTTGTGCACCAAAATTCCTTAATCAAAACAATCAACATTATATGCCCGGTTACAAAATGATTTTGAGATTAAACCTAACATGATTATATTGCTCAAAAAATTTATTGGCTTTGTAGGTGAAGACCCAAAAAACATATTAAAATGTCCACGCATGTCTGCCCTACTTTCAGACCCCGAGGAGTAGCTGAGAAGCAGGTAAAGTGGATGGTGTTCCCATTTTCATTAGAAGGAGCTACCAAAGAATGGTTTTATGTCTTACAAGAAAGAGATGTGAATGATTGGAATTATATGGTAATATTATTTATGAAAATATTCTTCCCCACCTCTAGAAGCACATCTATAAAAAAAGGAAATCAATGCCATCATGTAGTAATCTGGAGAAACTCTTTACGAGTACTGGGAGAGACACTACCACAAAACTAGGCAAGACATGCGCCTACCTTTATCAGTGCGAACGGAAAACCGCTGATAAAGGGGTGGGCCTTTATCAGCGCTAAAAAAAGTGCTGATAAAGGTCCCCTTTATCAGCGCTAAAATAATCTCTAATAAAGGGCACATTTATTAGCACTTTTCTTAGCGCTGATAATATTTATTTTATACATTAAATAAAAAACACATGTTATAACTATATATATATATATATATTAAATAATTATAAGATTAATACTAAATATATTTATTAGATTTATTAATTCATTATATATTATTAGATTTATTAATTCATTATATATTTATTAGATTTATTAATTCATTATATATTTATTAGATTTATTAATTCATTATATTTAATATATATATGTATATATTTATTATATTTCTTTATATTTAATGTATTTTTTTATTTATAAATATATAATGCGTTCTAATATATATGTATAATTGAAATTATTGAATATATATGTGTTTTTCAATGAATTGGTATCGATCAATATCATACACGCGCACGTCTATATATATGTGTTTTCCAATGAATTGGGGTCAATGAATATATCATACATGCATATATATATGTGGATATTGAATAATGTTCATTTATAGATTATAATTCATTATGTTACCCATATATAATATATATATATATATTAAATGTACACTTAAAATTAAATTATATTTTAAAAATAAATATATATTTTATTATATTTTCAATGATATATATATAAATATACCTTTCAAATAATTCTATAAGTATAAATAGAGATATAAATATTTAGAGTTAGATAAATATATAATAATATAAATAAATTCTTAAATTTATACATTTTTCAGCGCTTTTATTAGCACTGATAAACAACATATATATATATATATAATTTAATAAATATATATATATTTAAATAATTATAATATTAATAATAAATATATTTATTAGATTTATTAATTCATTATATATTTATTAGATTTATTAATTCATTATATATTAATTTATTAGATTTATTAATTCATTATATTTATTAGATTTATAAATTCATTATATTTAATATATATTTATTATATTTCTTTATATTTAATATATTTGTTTTATTTATAAATATATAATGCATTCTAATATATATGTACTATAATTGAATTTATTGAATATATATATGTGTTTTCCAATGAATTGGGGTCAATGAATATCATACATATGCGTGTATATATATGTGTTTTCCAATGAATATATCATACATGCGTATAAATATGTGCATATTGAATAATATTCATTTCTAGATTATAATTCATTATGTTACCCGTATAATATATATGTTATAAAAAATGTACACTTATTATTAAAATTAAATTATATTTAAAAAATAAATAAATATTATATTATATTTTCAATGGTATATATATATATATAAATATATCTTTCAAATAATTTTATAAGTATAAATAGAGATATATATATTTAGAGTTAAATAAATATATAATAATATAAATAAACTCTTAAATTGATACATTTATCAGCGCTTTTATTAGCGTTAATAAACTACGTATTTATCTGCGCTAAAAAAGCGCTGATAAAGAGTGGCTTCATCAGCGCTAAAATGAAAAGCGCTGATAAAGTCACTCTTTATCAGTGCTACAAAAGCACTGATAAAGGTGGTATTTATCAGCGCTTTTCATTTTAGCGCTGATAAATATTCCCTTTATCAGTGATTTTTACTAGCGCTGATAAAGGTCCACGCGGGATTGATAAAATCCACCGGGTCCTCTTCCTCCTCCCCACACCCTGTCAAGCTCTCGCGGAAGCCCTCCTCTGCGCTGCTGCCGCCGCTACCTCCGCCTCCTTCTCCTCCTCCTCTGCCGCCTCCTCCTCCTCCTCTACGCCTGCTCCTCCTCCTCCTCCTCCTCCACCACGGCCTCATCCTCCTCCTCCTCCACCGGCGCCTCCTCCTCCTCCTCCTCCTCCTCCTCCGCCTACTCCGCTGCCTCCTCTCCACCATGGGTCCTCCACCGCGGCCTCCTCCTCCTCCTCCTCCTCCTCCTCCTCCTCCTCCTCCTCCTCCGAGCTACTTCCGCTGCCTCTGAGCTGCTTCTGTTGCCTCCGCTGCCTCCGCCCTGCCTCCACTATCGACGCCTCCTTCTCCTCTGCCACCAGGTACTCCTCCTTAAGGTGAGTAAAATTGAATTTGCATGAATTAATTATGTTTTCATTTATTGTCAATATTGAGATTAATTATGTTTGGATTCTTGAGGTGTGGTTTGGTTTCTAAATGGAATAAAGGCTCGTTTAGAATCTTCATAGCTTACATGGTGTTTTACCTTTGTTTTTAAAATGGAATTTGATTTGTAAATTTTAAAGATCTATTGGTATTTTGTGGTGTTTTGGAAATTGGTTTTAAAACTCATGTGATGTATAGGCCTGGTTGGCACTTGTGTGTTATTCGTTTATACCGTGCATGTGATGGCCTCTTCATTCTCTGGTATACTACTATAATGGATCATCAATGTTGGTTGTTTAATATGGAGGTACACCATATGTCGGCAGGTGAGTCTGAACCTAGCAAGTTTAGGGATTTTTTCTAGGTATGTTTAGGTAATTCTAATGATTACCTATCTATATGTTCTTCTTTATTTTTCTGCACTTTGGTTATATAGTTTTCCAATATTTTTCTACTTTTATTGTTTCAATTAATTTCATCATGGCTCTGTGATCACCTTGTTTGGATTCTTATATTGAATTTTGAATTCATTTTTTATACTAGATATCTGTTTTAAAAAGGGAAGTCGTGATTTGTTTTGAAAATGTATTTTCTAAAAAATATGTGTTGGTTCTTTAAATGATAAAAACCTATTTTATAAATGTATTTCAAACGTGTGTTTTTGTATTATTTCAGGAAAGGTAATGTATGGATTCTGTGGTGCTTACCTACTAAGTTGTTTTATGCTCACACCCTACTTATGACACTCGACATCAATAGACCCAAGTTATTTTTAGGTTTGGGTTTCTTGTTTAGGTTTCCTTTAAAGCAGGTTGGTCTTATAGTTAGTTGTAACCCAAAGTTCACGAGGATATCTGGTCGGGTTATGATTTATTCTATCTCTATTTTTTGTTTCTTTTTTGTTCAGTTGATGCTGTATATGGATCATGTTTATGTATTCTTTATGTTCTATGCTTATGGATCCTCATGGTTTTGTTGTGTGCTCTATTTGGTTTATATATATCCCCATTTCAATATCTCACATCATATTATCACACCATGACTCTTATATATCCTTAATAGGGTGTTCCTCATCATACGTAATATATAAAACTATATGATCCATCTTCATTAGGCCTAAGACTCTAATCAAATAGCCTTAGAAAACCTAACTAGGCTATACAAAACTCATACCAAACCCGATCCTTTCATAAACACAACTACTCCATGGAGGCATAATCTCTGGATGATCACAAAATCACAAACATTCAATAGAATCCTCACTCTATCCCTCAAAAACACCCTATTTATTTACCTTGGTTTCTCTTTATTTCTATCCCTTTCACTGGAACACATATACTCTTGCATGAATGCACAATCATGCATAAATTGGAACATGGTTTTGTATTATAGGGTCCACCTACCACACAAAACATGGTGCGTTCATCATATTAGGATAACCTCTAGCTGATATAATCAAAATCTACATCATCAGAATTGATTTGAATATGATATGGTGAAATCATCACACAAATCCTAGTTAAAATCATCCCAAATCATAGGAAAATAAAGGATAATAGTAATGGAGGAAGTATGATGGGAAAACTCACTAACACACTATAAAAATCTCCCAAGAACCACCCCTCATCAGGGGGGATCGAAGAGAGGAAGAGATTGGATGAATCCCAAGAACCACCCAATATTTGCTATTAATGAGCATGCCCCCTACCATTTTTGAAGTATCTAGTTTTTTTATCTAAATTATACTCATATTCCTTCTCCCCTAACCTATATACTCATCCTATGGATTTCAAATAGGATGAATATAAATAAAGAATTGATGAATGCCAATCGGTTGACAAAAGAGTATGAAGAATGCACGAAAGAGTTTATCAAGTTTGCAAAAGATCATGCATGTGAATCTTCTCAAATACTTTTTCCGTGTTTACGCTGTTGTTATTCAAAACAAATTAGTCCAGAGGAGTTGGAAGAACACTTGATCTGTCACGGAATAGATCAGAGTTATACATGTTGGAATAAACACGGGGAAACAACGAATGTAGGCAGTGACTGGGATGACACTGCGTTTTATGGATCATCTGATATGATTACAAACATGAACAATGAAGATGTCCGTATGGAGGATGTGATTAAAGATGTGAATGATGATGAAGATCATATTGAGGAAATGACAAGGACCGTAGAAGATGAACTTTGTGATTGACCAAAATTGTTTGAGAAGTTAAAAAGATGTGCAAAGATGCCATTTTATGTTGGTTGCACTAAATATACAGCATTGTCTGCCGTACTGAAGCTGTATAATTTGAAAGCAGTCAACGGGTGGAGTGACGCCAGTTTTACGAAACTAATTGCTCTCATGGATGACATGCTCCCAGAAGACAATGAGCTCCCAATCCAAACATACGATGCCAAACGAATGCTACACTCGATGGGTATGATCTCTAAAAGAATACACGCCTACCCGAATGACTATATACTGTTTCACAAGGACCACAAATCACTTAAAGAATGACCAAAGTGTGGTGCTTCTCGATACAAGAAAGATGAATCCAGTCCTACTAAAGTTGTATGGAACTTTCCAATCATTCCAAGGTTTAGACACCTATTTGGAAGTGAAGAGACTGCAGAACAATTAACATGGCATGCAGATACAAGAATTAAATATGGGATACTACGTCACCCGACAGACTCTCCTCAGTGGAAGAGAATTGATCATGAGTATCCTGAATTTGGAAACGAGTCGAGAAACCTTCGTCTTGCGTATCTACAGATGGAGTGAATCCTTTTGGTTTTCAAAGCAACAGTCACAGAACATGGCTGGTTATGTTGATAAATTTTAACTTACCACCGTGGTTATGCATGAAATGAAAATACATCATGTTATCTATGCTTATATCAGGACCAAAACAACCGGGTAATGATATTGATGTTTATTTAGCTCCATTGATCGAAGATTTGAAATTATTTTGGGATTCAGGTGTTACATTGTATGATGCTTACAGAAAGGAAGATTTCACTTTGAGAGTCATGTTGTACGGGATGATAAATGACTTCCCTACTTATGAAAATTTGTCAGGATATAGAATTAAAGGAACTCAAGGATGTCCCGTTTACGAAGAAGATACACAATCAATTAGGTTGAAACATTCATCGAAAACCATGTTTCTAGGACATCGCAGATTTCTACCGCGACGACATAAGTACCGTTCTTGGACGACATCATACGATGGAAGTTCAGAAGAATGTACAACACTGTCTCCACTAACAGGTGGTCAATTGTTTGAGAAAGTTAAAAATTTGGACACTACTTTTGGTAAACCGGATTCGAAAAACCTTATGAAAATATGTTGGAAAAAGAGATCAATTTTTTTTGAATTAAATTACTGGAATTGTCTATATGTAAGACATTTTCTTGATGTTATGCATGTAGAAAAAAATGTATTTGATAGTGTTATCGGCACGTTGCTAAATACATCTGGAAAAATAAAAGATGGAATTAAGGCTAGGTTGGACATGGTTGAGATGAGAATACGAGAAGAGTTAGCACCAGTGAAGGGTGAAAAATGAACATTTCTTCCTCCTACTGCTTACACTCTTTCTAGGAATGAGAGATTTCATTTTTGCAACTTCTTGAATGACGTAAAGGTTCCAGAGGGGTATTCACCAAATATCAGTAACCTCGTGTCAATGAGCGACTTGAAGTTAAAAGGTCTGAAATCACATGACTATCATGTTTTGATGCAAGATCTCGTTCCAATTGCTTTAAATTGCATTTTCCCCAAGAATTTCTGCTATACATTAATGAAACCGTGTTTCTTCTTCAAAGCTATATGCAACAAAGTTATAGACCCGATGAAATTGCCAGCCATGGAAAAAGAAATTGCCATCATATTATGTGAATTAGAAATGTTCTTCCTGCATTCATTTTTTGATATGATGGTTCATTTGATGGTCCACTTGGTGAGAGAGATTAGACTATGTGGTCCTGTACATTACAGGTGGATGTACCCCATTGAACGGTATATGAAGATTTTGAAAGGGTATGTCAAAAATTGAAGTCGGCCAGAGGGTTGTATTGCAGAGCGATATATTGTTGAGGAAGCCGTTGAATTCTATACTGAATACTTGTCTAGTGTGGAAATCATTGTCTTACCGAAATCTTGTCACACTGGGTGGCTTGAGGGTGAAGGAATTTCTGGAAGACAGGTTTTCACAATCAATTATATAGATTGAGAGCAGACCCACCTTTATGTTTTTCATAATAGTTTCGACATTGACCCATATGTTGAAATCCACAATGAAATTATTATGTATTTGAATCCATCTAGGGATGACAAATGGATATCAGATACACATAATCGACAGTTTATAGGATGGTTTTGAGATCATATTTTTAAGAAGTTAGATGAAAATCCAGAGTCAATTTCGGAATGACTTTGATGGCTAGCCGGAGGACCAAGTGTGTATGCATTATCTTACAATTCTTATGTAGTTAATGGTTATACATTTTATACTAATTAACATGATGAAGACAGTACCATGCAGAATAGTGGGGTTACACTTATGGTTTAAGCGATGCATGTTTCCGGTGCTAAGGACAGAAATCCAATTTATGCGAATATGTCATACTTTGGCATCATCAAAGAAATATGGGAGTTGGATTATACAGAATTTAATGTTCTGATATTTCAATGAAAGTGGGTTGATAACCGGAGTGCTGTTAAAATAGATGATTTGGGATTCATGAAAGTTGATTTCAGTAAGGAAGGGGAGAAAGACGAACCATTTATAATGGCATCACAAGCAGTGCAAGTATTTTATGTTTCAGATCCCGCAAACCGAAACTGGTAAATCGTTCTGTTACCGACCAAAACAGCTGAAGGGTCAAATGAAAATTCAATGGAATATGACCGTTTCATTGGGACTTCACAATCATTTCGCAGTGGTCCCAATGTAGACGACGTTTTGTATTTCAGAGGAGACTACAATGAAGGGATATGGATAGTTAATAGAGGGGTCAAATCCCTTCAGCCTTTAAAAAAAGAGAGTTCAATAATCAGGTTATTTTTTTTATTGTAATATAGATTGTGTTACATTATGTTATTACCTTTTCTCTGCTGCTTTTATGTGATCTAAATTAAATGTTAAACCAGTTCTGCAGATAATGACTTCTTCACCTGCTGATGCACCTAATCCTGAGACACAACAGGTCTCTCAATCTGTTGCAGCTAGTCCCACTGCTGAGAGACAACAGGTCTCTCAACCTGTTGCAGCTGGTCCCACTGATGAGGTACAACAGGCCTCTCAACCTGTTGCAGCTGGTCCCAGTGCCGATGCTAGTGCTTCGAAGAAACATAATGATGATGCAGAAACCGAGGAAATGGTAGGCGATGAAACCCCAACGACAAAAAAAAACAGGTGCGCCGTAGTTTGACAGTTTTAGCCAAAATCCTTAAGGCAAAAGAAAAAGGCATCAAATATGAGGTGGGATGGAATAAACGAGGATTGCATGTAAACCCCAACAAAACCATGTTTAGTAGCTACATTGGAATCGTCACTCGACAATGTGTGCTGATTGATGTAGAGTCGTGACACCATGTTGTCAGCGGGTTGAAAACATTAATGTGGGAAGAGATTATGGTAACATTACCATATCATCTATTTAATTTATTAAAATAAAATAAAATAAAATACTGAAATATTGAATAACTCTTCATCATCTCTTGCAGAGTGAATTTATAGTAGATGTTTTGCACAAAGAATATGTATTAAGACTGGCAGGAAGGATTCATAGAGGATTTCACACCATTTTAACGAAACATCATCTAAAAGATGCTGAAGGGAAAATCAAGCCACACCCGCCTCCTCTTTATGCACAGTTGATACCCCAAGGAAAGTGGGATGCATTTTTCAACCGTCGTGCGGAACATATTTTTTAGGTACATTATGTTTGGTTACACGTTGTGTAACATTGCTTGTATTCATCATGTTGATTGATAGGTTTTTATTTATGAAGCAACAACTGAGTGCTGAAAATAAAGAACAGGAAGCAAAACTAGTGTACCCCTACTGTAAATCAAGGCTGGGGTACGCTTCAATTGAAAAACAATTGGTATGTATTTTAAAAGTACTGTAATAATTTAATATGACATAGAACAACACTGTAACCATGTTTCTCTGTTTATATGCATATTGATGAAGCAAAATCCCAAGACACTTCCATTCCACACCATGTGCTATGGAAGGATTCTCCTGATAATAAAGAGGGGAAACTGGTAGATGAAAACACACAAAAAGCGTGGGAAACATGTGTGAGTATGACATAATATAAACTTGTTTTTATTTAAATCACTATTACATAATGATGATTACTTATTTTTCCATATTTTCTATTTGACATAGTCACAGGAATCAACAACACCCGCACCAGATGCAGACATAATTTCAGCGGCCTTGAAACAGCCAGAACAGTATGGCCGCATCAGAGGTGTGGGTTTTGGGGTGTCACCCCGGGCATATTTTCAGAAAAAAAAAACAAGAGGATGAAAAAAATAAATAATTTCAAGTAATGAGAGATAGAGTAGCTAACCTTGAAGAAAAATTCCAAAGTCAGGGAGATATGCTAGTAAGTTTGATGGAGGAGAGGCGAAGAGAACAAACAACTCAAGAACAACCCACACGAGAAGATCCCGCCCCACCCCCACCAGATTTGAGGCGAGCCAATCCCCTCAAAGACCTTACTTAACCGAGGCAATCAATGTTCTAATATTCATTTCTGTGAAATGTGAATCACATAGACACTGATACCTTTCATGTAATGATATTCTACAGGGTGAAAATGACTGTGATTTATATCTATCAACTCCCACCCATCACCTTGTAGCGAGGGCTACGATGTTCAATATGAAGAATGACACACTACACTCCAGACCACTTCCAACCGATCATGTCAAAGTGTCTATTAACGTAGCTCATGATCCGAGCACCGAGCTACCCATGCCAAATGACGATGACGACATTCATATGGTGGAAAAAGCTTTTGGAACATTCGTTTCATGGCCGTCGAATCTTGTAAAAAAACAAGTCGACCAGGAGATATTCATTTCCAATTCATTTTTCAAGCAGAACCATTAACATTAAATTATAAAATAGCTGAACCGATGAATGTTATTACAAAAGGACAAAATGGAGGAGCTAAAACGAAAGAGCGGCTCCAAAGTATCAACCAACCGATCAAAACGATCTACTGAGAGCGCGTTCACCCCACCCGTTCTATATCCACATTTAATATCATTTCAAGCTCATGTGGATACGAAAATGATAGGTGGAAAGAGTCACACAATTGTTTGTGAAAAAGATATGTACGGAGAGGAAGCATTAGATTTCGTTAGTGCAGAAGCTATTGTTGAGATCATCACATACGACTGGCTAGACGCCTCATTTATAAATGTATTCATGAGGTATGTTTTCATGATTTGATTTTACAGAAGCTGATATACTTTGATAATTATGGATAAATACATCTCATATTTTTCACTGGCGTATATATGAAAAACACTTGAATGGATTTTCCCATGAATACAAATTTGGACTCGTTAGTCCTCACACCATTTCTACACAACGAGAAGAAATAGATTCTGATTTTCAGGCTGAATTAATGTCAAATCTACTCAGAACGTTTCAAAGAAGAATTACGACTGACATACTCTTTTTAATACCAATGTTGCAGGGGTAAAACTCTACATTTTAATCATATCAATTATATTTTCATTTCTATCAGTACTTATTTCTTTTTGTGTTTTTAGGGATCATTGGATGCTCATTGCAGTCAATTTGGATACTCCAAAGATTTATTTTCTGGATTCACTGCATGGATATCCAACAAACCAACCACACATGATGGCGATTGTCAATTTTTAATATAATAGATCCAAAATTTTGAACTAAATATATAGTTATATAATTTATATTATCTTTTAATGTGGATTTTTTTAGGATAGGGCGGTGTATGAATATAGTCTAAAGGCTGGAATGAATCCAGGGCATAAGGACGACAATGCCCACAAGATCTACAAATGGAGAAGTATCTGGGTATATATAATTATATTTCTCTATCCAAATACATATCAAAACAAATTACTTATTTTTCTCGATGTTTTTTCATTGTCCAAAACAAACAAATGACAAGGACTGCAGTTATTATGTTTGTAAATTTATGAAAGAGATTATATTTCATGAAAAAAATAGCATCCCTGAAGAGGTATTTTTGAAAATAATTACTAATTCATTTAAAATAATTATTAATCCTTTGTGTATTTATATTTTTTCAGTACTACTATGACTGTCACAAAAACTCCTATTCAGAAGATGATATAAATGTGTTTAGAAACGAATGGGCAACGTACCTGATGGAAGAATGTAAACAAATAGGACAATGAAGGTGAATTACTAATACTTATATTATATTTATATGGTCATTGATATCTCCATTTACACTTATTGAACATATATGATCTCCCTTTCTTATGTTTCATATCCTTAGATTAGTGAATTCCTACTAATCAGTTTGAAATTGAAATAACTTTAGAAAACAACACAAGTGACATATGGAAAACTGATAAAACGTGCTCTGATTGTTTTGATACATTAGGAAAATGATCCCTGAGTCATTTGTGATGTGTACGAATTGACCACACCTCAATCCGACGCACAGTGTGACTTGTATGGCTAAAAGTGTCTGATATCAGTTTCAAATTGACATAAACTTTAGAAAACAACCAAAGAGACATACGGAAAACCGAGCAAACACATTCAGATTGTTTTGATACTTTAGAAAAACGATCCATGAGTCATTTTTGACATGTATGAATCGATCTCACCTCAATCCGACGCACAATGTGACCGGTATGGCTAAACGTGTCTGATATCAGTTTCAAATTGAGATAAACTTTATAAAACAACACTACTGACATAAAGAATATTGAGCAAATGCGTTCAGATTGTTTTGATACTTTAATAAAATGATCCATGAGTCATTTTTGACGTGTAAAAATTGACTGCACCTCAATCTAATGCACGGTGTGACCGACATGGCTAATAGTGTCTGATATCAGTTTGAAATTGACATAACTTTAGAAAACAACACAAGTGACATAAGGAATACTGAGCAAACGAATTTGGATTGTTTTGATACTTTAGGAAAAGGATCCATGAGTCATTTGTGACATGTAAGAATTGACCACAGCTCAATCAGACGCACGGTGTGACCGGTATGGCTAAAAGTGTCTGATATCAGTTTCAAATTGAGAGAAACTTTAGAAAACAACACTACTGACATAAGTAAAACTGAGCAAACACGTTCGGATTGTTTTGATACTTTAGGCTAATGATCCATGAGTCATTTTTGACGTGTACGAATCGATCGCACCTCAATCTAATGCACGGTGTGACCGGTATGGCTAAAATTGTCTGATATCAGTTTCAAATTGAGATAAACTTTAGAAAACAACACTACTTACATACGGAATACTAAGCAAATGTGTTCAGATTGTTTTTATACTTTAGGACAACGATACATGAGTCATTTTTGACATGTAAGAATTTTCCTCACCTCAATACGATGCACAGTGTGACCGGCATGGCTAATAGTGTCTGGTATCAGTTTGAAATTGACATAACTTTAGAAAACAACACAAGTGGCATACGGAAAACCGAGAAAACGCGTTCAGATTGTTTTGATACTTTAGGAAAACAATCCATGAGTCATTTTTGATATGTACGAATCGACCGCACCTCAATCCGATGCATGGTGTGACCAGTATGGCTAAACGTGTTTGATATCTGTTTCAAATTGAGATAAACATTAGAAAACAACAATACTGACATACAGAATACCGAGCAAACATGTTCGGATTGTTTTGATACTTTAGGAAAATGATCCATGAGTCATTTTTGATGTGTAAAAATCAACCTCACCTCAATCCAACGCACAATGTGAATGACATGGCTAATAGTGTCTGATATCAGTTTGAAATTGACATAACTTTAGAAAACAGCACAAGTGACATACGAAATACCAAGAAAACACATTCGGATTATTTTTATACTTTAGGAAAACGATCCATGAGTCATTTGTGACATTTATGAATCGCCCTAACCTCAATTTGATGCACGGTGTGACCAGCATGGCTAATAGTGTCTGATATCAGTTTGAAATTGACATAACTTTAGAAAACAACACAAGTGACATACAGAAAACTGGGAAAACGTGTTCGGATTGTTTTGATACTTTAGGAAAACGATCCCTGAGTCATTTGTGACGTGTAAGAATCGACCGCACCTCAATCCAACGCACTGTGTGACCGGTATGGCTAAAAGTGTCTGATATCAGTTTCAAATTGAGATAAACTTTAGAAAACAACACTACTGACATATGTAATACTGAGAAAATGTGTTTGGATTGTTTTGATACTTTAGGACAACGATACATGAGTCATTTTTGATTTCTACGAATTGACCGCACCTCAATCCGACACACAGTGTGACCGGGATGGCCAAAAGTGTCTGATATCAGATTCAAATTGAGGTAAACTTTAGAAAAACAAACTAATGACATACGGAATACCGAGCAAACGCGTTCGGATTGTTTTGATACTTTATGAAAATGATCCATGAGTCATTTGTGATGTGTATGAATCTACCTCACCTCAATCCGATGCACGGTGTGACCGGTATGGCTAAAAGTGTCTGATATCAGTTTGAAAATGACATAAACTTTAGAAAACAACACTACTGACTTACAGAATACCGAGCAAATGCATTCGGATTGTTTTGAAACTTTAGGACAATTATCCATGAGTCATTTGTGACGTGTACAAATCAACTTCACCTCAATCGGATGCACGGTGTGACCGGTAAAGCTTTTCATTAGATAAAGAATCAATATTTATTAAATGAGATAAATCAATCAAAAACATATTGATTTTACATTATTCCATTTCATTGTTATCAGAATGAAAACATTTGAGTTTAAAATTTTATATTTTAGTTTCACATTTCCATATTAATGTATTCTTTCATATTACTATTTTAATTTATTTCATTATTGCATTACTAACATAATATATGTTTTCTTATATAGGTGAATTTTTTTCCTTGAGTTCAGATGCTTTGTTCGACAACAAATACCGTGAACGACAATTTTTTAGAGCGAATCACGGATATCAAAGGATAAAACATGAATGTTTATAACTGTTGTTGAATAATTGTAATTGTAACCATGTAAAACAATGTTTGAAATGTATATAGCAGTGTGTTTTTTTGTATTCATGATGTTAAGTAAATGTATATACCGTTGTCGGTCAAAATATTGTGTGTAGGTGCTATTTTGTGCAGGTGTGCATGTGATACTTTGTGCGGGTATTCTGGTGTGCAGGTGTGAAGGTTCTATTTTGCAGGTGCAGGAAATGGTGCCTTTATCAGCTCTTTTTTGAGCGCTGATAAAGGGGACCCCCTTTATCTATGCTGGCATTAACAGCGCTTTTCTAGCGCTGTTAATGCCAGTTTTTAGCGCTGATAAAGGGCCAAGTTGTAGTAGTGAGATTTAAGAATCTATGTGTTAGCAACCCACATTAAGCAATTTAGGAGCATAACATTCTTGTATTCTTTTATAAAGGGTTATTGGATAATGATATAAACCTTCTAGATTCATCCTCTGGAGGCACATTGATTGAAAAGTCACCAGAGGATGCCAAGGGTTTGATTGAGAAAATTTATCAAAACTCGCAACAATTTGGTACTATAGGTACTGGCACAAGAGGTACTCATGAGTTAAAAACTTATCATCCATCACCATTAATAGAAACTAATATTGAATATTTAACTATCTTAGTGAGATAGATGGCCTTGAAACAATTGGGTGACCAACAAGAACCTGGTAAAGTATGTGGTTTATGCTCATCACCTGATCATTTCACTCACTAGTGTGATGATATACAGGGAATAAAAATTTGCGCAAAACCCTTTAAACTGAGGCAATTTCCAAAAAATAAAGGATTGAGAGAGCCTAACCAAGTCCAATATCGATTTAGAAATCAGTAGAATCAAGCTAGACCCCTGTACCAAAAGCAGTTTCAAAATTAACCCCTATTACAGAATCAATTCCAGAACCCACCACCATTTCAACCAAAGCAATTTTATACCCATCCTTCTTACCTGAAAACACCCACTTTCCAAAGACCCTATGACTAGACATCCACTAGTTCACAACCTCCAATTCAAACCCAATAGTAAAAATATGAGTTTTATGGGCTGAAATACACTTTAAAATATTTGTCCAATAAGTTATAAAGTCTCATGGACTTACTAACCAAAAACATATGAAAAATCCCATCCAAAACAATCCAAATACCAAAAGATAATTTCATCATAATAACAAAATGAATTTGAAAATAAATCCCACCACCAGCCACCATTGATCCCAAAACAAGACCATATGGGCTAATGGAGAATGAAGTTGATAATTCATAAAATTCATTGAAATTGCATCAGGAAGAAGAGAATAAAGAGGAGGAGGAGAAGGATATGCCAATGGAGAAGAAAAAAGAAACACCATTTAAAATTAAACAAATAGAAAATAAATGCTTACCCCCACCATTTCTATCAAGGATGATTGAATCAAACTGGTTGTAGGAATAAGCACTTCAAGAATAAATTCTGGACACCTTCCAAAAAGTGGAAATCAATATCCCCCTTCTTGAAGCCCTAAAAAAAATCCAAAATATGATAAAATTTTAAGGATTATTTCATGAAGAATAGGATGCTTCAATTTAATGATAGGATCAACTTGGGATGGAGTGTATCAGCCCTTATCACACCATAGTTTCCAACCAAATGTCATGATCCAGGGACATTTTCCATTCCATGCACCATTGGTTCTTTAAATTTATGTAATGATTTGTGTAATCTAGGTGCTTCCATTAATGTATTGACTCACTCAGTGTACAATTATTTACATATGGGAGACTTGAATCCCACAATAGTGGCATTAAAACTTGAAAACAGATCCACAGTTTTCCTAACAAGAGTTCTGGAGGATGTCTTGGTGAAAGTCAAAGATCTTTTATTCCCAGCTGATTTCTATGTGCTAAATATGGAAGATGATAGGATCCCATCACACTCACCCATCATTTTTGAGAAAACTTTTTTGAAGATGGTAAAAACCATCATCAATTTCCACTAAGGGACCCTCCCCACGTAGTTTAGAGATAGAACTTTCCACTTCAATATTATTGAATCCATGAGGCACCAATCTGATGATCACTCCCTCCTTGCACTCTCCCATGAAGTTGGTACTGAACCCATTGAAGAATCGGGCACATGTCATAAATTCTTATCCTTAGGAGAGACTTTATGCATTTAAAATTTCATTGAACATGAGGATTCCCAAACTCATGGATAATCTGATTTCATGTGGGTGGAAGAGTTAAAATCAAATTTCTTTGATTATATGTTAAATGATGAAGATGATGATATGATTTATTTTGTGCAAGATGTCCAACCTTTGGATGTGGGAACCTCAACTTAATTTTATCCCTTAACAATACCCCTTATATGTTATTAAAGCCACTCCTTACTAATTGAAAATTTGTTTACCCTATGGAGGGAGAGAAATTTCGAGTGATAATTGCTAATAATTTTTATGAAACCCAAGAAAAATCGTTGATTGAGATTTTGAGAGGGAATTCCCATGCAATAGGATAGAGTTTAGGTGATATCACAAGAATTAATCCAAAAATATGCTCACATAGAATTCCTATTGAGGGAGATTCGAAACCTATCAGACAACCCTAAAGGAGGCTGAACCCCACCCTGATGGAGGTTGTGAAGAAGGATATTGGGAAGCTCTTGGAATTTGGGATCATCTATCCCATCTCAGATTCCCAATGGGTTTTCCCCATACATGTAGTTCAAAAAAAATCTAGCCTAACCATTGTGTGGAATGAGAAGAATTAATTAATCCCTATAAGAATTTAGAATAGTTGGAGAGTGTGCAAATATTTTAAGAAGCTGAATCGGGTCACTAAAAAAGTTTGTTTCGCCAACCCCTTCATTGACCAAATTTTAGAGATATTGGTAGGGGGAACTAATTATCGATTCGTGGATTGATTTTCATGTAATATCTCATAAATTCCATGTATTTTTTAAAAAAATTGTATGGAATTATTCTGAGACCGCATGCTTTGAAGACATGTGATTCGGAGGCCTAGTGAGCCCAGAACGGAATTTTGAACTTTTTTTCGTACGCTTAAGTAAACATGCAAGAAGATTCTTCTAACTTTTAAAATAGTGCTCAGATAAAAAACTCTAGAGTACCGTTGAATTCGGAACATTGGGATTCACCTAGAAAGGACTTACCTTTGGTAGGTAAGGGCCGAACGAAAAAGTTAATTTTTAGACTTTTCAAAAAATAATAAAATAACTTCAGAAGGTTATTTTATTTTCTTTTGTAATCCGGTGGACGGTGAATGGTGATGTTGTGGTGCAACGACGAGGAAAATTGATGAGTCTCATTAAAGTATCATTAACTGGCAGCATAACAATGATTTAAAGGTTCATAATAGTGACATTTTTCATAAATGAAATAGCGTAACGACACGATGTCACAGCGTAATAGAAACACTGCAATGTGTTTTCCTTTTATCTTGGATGACACGTTAGTGGAATGAGGAATTAAACTACGAGGATTCTATTATGAAACTCCAATGAACTTCCTCCCCAACTAAGAACGAAAAATGCCGACTAATGTCAAACATATTTGATGCACTTCGTAGAACAGAGCTAGAAGTGACGAATGACATCGACGTCTTGAGACCATGAGAAAGAAACGCTGTAGCAACAAATGAAAAAGAGGTTGAAGTTATTTTATTTAAATTTTTTTCCCATCCTTTTTTATAAACGACGAATGCAAATAAACCCACGAATAGGTTGATCCATGAATCATGCGTTTATGTGGGAGGGTATCATTTTTTTGGGTTTTATCTTTTCGGGATTCAAACATCACTTGTCTTGATTGAACTAAAATCCCCAGAACATTCCAGCATTTAAACCTCTAACACAGAGGGTGCGGGCCGACAATAACAAGCCCCGATCAACTCCGTAGTGTGCATTCTTTGTGGCCGCACGCTCAATGTGGTAGAAAGATGATTCCAAGACCATTGTGGTGAAGAGGACGTTCCCTGGAGAGTGCAGCCACAAGAAGCATGAAGAATGGACCACCGAAGCCTGTCCGGTGGTCCACCTAACAATCTGCTGACAACGGCGGCGTTTGCGGCCCACGGCAGCAGCTACGGGTAGAGGTGGTAGCATTCTCATCAGTGCGCCATGACTGCAGCGGGGAGATGAAACACCCTCTTGGATCCACGTGGATGGAAGGCCTATGTCTGGGTCATCCGGGCGATTGGAAAGCTGCGGTCCCTCAACTATGGTAGGAGGGCCCCACTCGTCTACGGGGAAACAGAGGCTGGACACGGCAGCCAACTACGTCTTGGCTGGAGATGCACCTATAGCCGCCCATGCGGCCGGGCTTCGGGCTGGAGGGCCATGCCCCAAGCTAGCAGGTCGGACACGTGGCCCAGTGGGCCGGTCCCGCGCCCAGTGGTCCGAACCTGCACCGATGGGTGACACCCTTGGCCTAGTGGGATGGTCCCATGATGGGGGGTCGGACCCGCACCAGCAGGCTGGACCCGTGTCTTCAAGAGAGACTCACACACTTCGGGCTAGACCGAACTAAACCGGGTCACCGGGTGACCTGGTGGGCTGGACCCTCAGCCAAACCGGGACGGGTCCAACGAGGCCCATTGGGAAAAGACCACTAGTCAGGCTAGACATGACTGAACTAGACCTGAACTAGGTCAGGTCTCGTCTGTCAAATTAAACTGGGGTATGTGAGACGCCCAGTCCGGGTTGGTCGTGTTAGTCCGACCGGGTCGGACAGGGCCCAGACGCAACCAACCCTTGTTTACTAAAATGCCCGTATTTTGCAACCGAGCATTATATTGATGAGTCGTTTGCGAAGTTGGGACCCTCTCGATAAGGTGGATCTTTTGGCATGCTCTATGGTGACTTTTATATAAGTTGAGATGTGACAAATGGATTGATGAGCGGTTCTCCCAAGCGCACTATGTACAGAACCTTGCGGTGGCTGAGACCTGAAGACTGCTGACTATCAACATTGTCTGACTCAACGATGGCCCTGTGGGAGGCAGATCTGTGTGACCTGGAAGGTCCATGGTGGGGCACTGCTCTATGTGACTCGGTAGACCCACGGTGCCCGATAGGAGGAGTACCTCAGTATGGACAAGGTGGGAAGCGGCTCTGTGTGACCCGGCAGGCCCACGGTGGGGAGTGGTTCTGTGTGGCCCAGCATACCCATGGTACTTATCAGGGATGAGTAACATAGAAGTCCAAGGATAGTGGGAAGCGAATTCTATGTGAATCGGTAGGACCACCGTACTCGATAGAGGAGGAGTTCTCCAACATCCGAGGTGTTCGATGATGTGATTGATGCTTCTACCATCCCTACCCTAAATGTATATATGGTGTGAGCTATCTTGTGATTAGTGGTTTACTTTGAGGATTTCTATGTGGTATTTCATTTTTGTTTTGGCGTCCATATTGTGTATCACGTTACTCACCTCTGAACATGCTCCGCCCACTCGTGTCATGTCCCGTGTAGGCGATTAGCATTTCGACATACTTTGGTGGACCAAGACCCATTGGTGCTCAAGGAGATGGAACTAATGGACGCTATGATAGTGGAATTGGTGGCCTATGACCAGGTGGGCCCAATAGGATTGGGAGGACAGGATATTCTACTCCGGCTTCCTATAGCTACACTACTCTAATGATCATGTGGGGTTTTCCACAGACAGCCATCAAAGTTTCCATTTGGTACTTTGCTGTTTTTAGATCCTTTGTTGGGTTTCTATTCTGGATCAATCGTATTAGTTGTACTTGTAATCATATATTTTTTAGTGATAATTTCTACCTTTTCAGTGTGTGGTACTTGGTTGGGTGTGTGTGTGTATATAAGTACTTAGGGAAATGCCTCCCACTTGCAGGTTGAGGCCTTTGGCATAGTTTCCAACCCCTGGCCTTCAAGAGGTGAGCTTGGGGTAGTCACAGAGCGGGCCCTGGGGGATGGGTCATGAAAAAGTGGTATGAGAGGGTGTTCAGTACTACCACAAAGGCAGGGAGTCTATGTTTTTGTTTTGGGGCAACAATGTTAAGTGTTTCGAGTCTGACTTCCATATTTATGGAGTCTAGTGTTGATGTGCTGTCTGACGTATCCATACACCAGGACATTGAATTATGCTTTTCGGCTCTATACATGAAAACACTAGTTGCATAAGTTTCCCCTTATGTTCTATTGAATAAAATTCATATCACCAGGTATAAAATTATGAATGTGGTACATCTTGATCTATCTCAGGATGCCTCCATGTGGATGACCAACCAGGATCCCGATATGAGGTCGTGAGGACAAACCGCCTAGCAACGAGGCATCTATTCAGGGACCAGTTCTAGAGATGGCCCCACCAGGTTGTGTACTAGTGCTACCACCACACAATGGTTAGCATATACTACCGGTGGTTTCGGAAGAGGACGTTCGTAGACACAATTCCCTACATGAGTTTCAGAGACAGATACCTCCCAAGTTCATGGGAGAGATAGATCCTCAGGTCACTGAGGAATAGCTGGAGGTAGTGATGCGGGTCTTCCTCTTACTGAGGAAACCTCCTAAATAGATGGTGATCTTAGCAACGAGACTTATGTAGGAATGGGTAGGGAGATGGCGGAGGTTGAACACCTGTATGCACGATAAGGTGACCCTGACCTGGGAAGACTTCGAGCAGTTTATCTGGGAGGGGGTTTTCTCTGAGACCTTGTGTTCTTTGCACATTCAAGAGATGCTTCACCTAAAATAGGGCATCATGATGGTGGTTGAGTACTCAATGAGGTTCACTGAGAAATATCACTAATCAAAAGATATGGTTCAATACCCTTTCTTCAAGGCTTGAGGCTTTGAGCAGGGACTCAGGCAGGAGATCGGGGAATCGATGTTGTCAATCAGCATCCCTAACTAGGTCAGGGTGCTGGAGCAATCCCTTCTAGTAGAGAGATTCTTGGTGAAGCAGGCACTAATAGCTAGAGCCGCAAACAGACCCTAGGTGGCAGAGTCTTTAGTTGGAAAAAGATAGCAGACATGAGGGCCTAAGCGGGCCAGGTCTTTTAGGGGACGACCGTATTACTCAGGGTCGACAGTGTAGGGATCCCAGTCCAGAGGGAGTCAGTAGGGATCCAGGAAGTGCTTCGCATGTGGAAGGTAGGGACACATAGCTTGTAACTACCCAACCTGTCATACAGATTACTAGTAGATAGTTGAGGGACCACCAAGGTAGAGGCAGCTATTTGATCGAGGAGGTCTTTAGGATAGCAGACATGGCAGGGGACCAGGACATGTAGCAAGTTGTGGGTGATGGTTTGAGGTGTTACCACCACCACCCCCAAGTGGTCCACCCAAACCTCAGGGAGCAAGAAGACATGTGTGAGCACAATATCAAGCAGTGGAGGCTTATCACCACGATGCTCCAGAGATGATCTAAGGTATGATCTGTGTCTTCTCCACCCAAGTTGTAGTTCTTATAGACATAGGTTCTAGTCACACCTTCCTTGCCACAACTCTCGTTCAGAGCTCGAAGATTCTAGTGGATTCGTTGGCCCGATCCTTGCGGATAGAGACTTCTATGAGAGTGGAATAGATGATTACACACTAGTTACAGTAGTGTGAGCTCACTCTAGGAGGTGAGGGATTCAGTTTGGATATACAAGTTGTGGCATCGAGACCTTACGACATCATATTCAGTATGGAATGGTTATCCACAAGTCATGCTCATATCGACTATTTTAGGCATACAGTGCGATGTGTCTACGGAGATGGGACCAAGATTTCCTTCACATGTGAGAAGGAAACCCTTAAAGCATAGGAAAAACTTTCTTGGAGGAGTGTGCAACCAAGCACTCACTTATTTGGTAGCCTCACCCTTAGTGCAGTGGAAGAGAGGAGTCCTAGTTTCCCTATAGTGGTGGACGAGTACGAGGATGTTTTTCCTGAGGATGTTTCGGGACTACCTCCTCACTGGGAGGTAGAATTATGCATCGACCTATACCCTGGGATGGAATCAATAACCACACCAGCATATCGGATGGCTCCCATGGATCTTAGCAATCTGAGAGTATAGCTGGAGGACTTTGTAGGAGAAGGGGTTTTTAAGGCCCAATGTTTCACCACGGGCAACCACAATTCTCTTTTTATAAGAAGGAATATGGGAGTTTGAGGGTGAGTGTGGACTTCCAGCACCTGAACCAGATGACCATGAAGAAAAAGTATCCATTTTTGATAATTGATGATCTTTTTTACCAGGTGAAGGGGGTGAAGTGGTTGTCAATGATAGGCCTCAGATTAGGCTATCACCAGCTTCTTGTACATGATGCAGATGTATAAAAGACAACCATTAGGTGCTAGTACGGCCACTAAGAGTTCCTGGTGATGAATTTAGGTGTGACCAATTCTCTAGTAGTGTTCATGGGCCTCATGAATAGGATATTCTATCCTTACCTCAACTAGTTAATTGTGGTCTTTATTGATGACATCTTGGTGTACTCAGTGACGGAGGAGGAACACACTACACACCTGCAGATAGTGCTGGATACACTCCGAGAGCACCAACCTTATGGTAATATCTTGAAGTTTCAATTTGGATTCGAGAAGTCCACTTTCTAGGACACATCAACTCATAGGATGGGGTTGTAGTGGATCCAATGAAGTTAGAGGCGGTTCTTTCTTGGGAACCTCCCAAGAGCGTGACTGAGGTACATAGCATCTTGGGGTTGGCTAGTTACTATCATAGGTTCATGCCCAACTTTTCTAGAGTATCAACACCCTTATCATCTTTGAAACGGAAGGTACAACCCTTCTTATGGTTGGATAAATGTCATCATATTTTCCAGGAGATGAGGCAAAAAATGATTAGTTCCCTCATCTTGAGACTACCAAAGGAGGGCATTGGGTATGTTGTTTACAATGACGCATCAAGGTACAGACTGGGTTGTGTCCTAATGCAAGAGTGAGCAGTGATCACCAACAGATCACAATAGTTGAGGAAACAAGATCAGAACTATGTGATACACAACCTAGAGTTAGCAACAATGGTCTTTCCTTGAAGATGTGTCGGCACTACTTGATCAGTGAACAATTTATAGTTTACTCTAACCACAAGAGTATTAGGTATATCTTCTCCTAGAAGGACCTAAAATTGATACAATGGTGATGACTAGAGTTCCTCCAAAAATATGACTTTGAAATAGTCTATACTCATGGGAAGGGGAATGTGGTGGCATACACACTCAGCATGAGGACCATTTTCAACTACTGAGTGAGGTGGTAGAGCAGTTAGTCATGATGCAGATATCTTTTTGGATGATGGTAGAGCTACTTACCTTCAGTCGATGGCTGTTAATCCCCTAATATAATAGAAATTTAGGGAGGCACAACTTATGAATGTTGACTGTGAGGCATGACATGATCAGTTATCCTTAGGACGGGCTCCTAGTTTATTTTTGATATGTGGAGAACAATTCATCATTTCCAGAGGGCTCACCATAGTGCCAGTGACGTCACGTGAGGAGGTGTTGAGGTATTTCCATACATAAACTTTGTAGGTACATAATGGAGTGGAAAAGATGTACCAGGACCTCCGATGCCTGTATTGGTGTCCAGGGATGAAGAAAGTGGTGGTCGAGTTCTTTTCACAATGCCTCACTTATCATCAAGTAAAGGTTGAACATTGGGTTCCAATAGGCTTGGCCTAGCCACTCAAGGTACTAGAGTGGAAATGGGATGGTATCTCGATGGAATTTGTTATGGGGTTACCACATACATCTAGGGGCCACGAATAAATCTGGGTGATCATTGAACGGCTCACCATGTTGGCTAACTTCTTACCCATCTGAAAGTAGGGGCCGATAGAGGGCTTGGGATGCCATTACGTCCAAGAGATTGTGTAGCTTCACGGGGTGCCTTTGATGACCATATAAAATCATGATGCTTGGTTTACATCCCAAATGTGGAGGGGATTATTGGAGGTGTTCGGGATACAGCTACGCTTGAGCATATCTTTTCATCCATAGATGGATGGTCAGACAGAGAAGACTATACAGACCCCGAAAAACATTCTAGGTGCTTGCGTCCTAGATTTTGGTCGTAGTTGGGAGGACCGCCTTATACTAGTGGATTTGTCATACAACAACTATCACTCCACCACTGGCATGCCACCATTTGAGGCCTTGTACGGGCAGCCTTACAGATCACCCCTGTGCTGGACAGACCCGGGAGAGTTGGCACTCATGGGTCCAGAGTTGGTACTGGCTACCACTAAGAATGTACAGACCATCAAAGAGTAGATGAGGACTGCACAGAACAGGTGTAAGTCTTATGCCATCTGAAGACGGAGACCCTTGTAGTTTTAGGAGGGAGATCATGTATTCCTTAGGGTATCACCTCAACAAGGATTGTAGAGCTATGTTCGGGGTGGAAAGCTATCTCTGAGGGTCATCAGACCCTTTCAGATCCTTAGCAGAGTTGGCAAGGTGGCATACCGCCATGCTCTTCCTCCATAGATGCACCAAGTGCATGATGTTTTCTACATGTCACAACTAAGGAGGTACATGCATGATCCATCGCACATCATCGACTAGAATGATATAGAAATTGATGATGGGGTGACATTTGCAGAGTTCCCAGTGGAGACAGAGGATCAACAAGAGTGGGTCCTACATGGGCAGTCGATTCCTCTAGTGCGAGTTCAGTGGCAACACGAGAATGACCGGGAGAGCACATGGGAGTCAGAGGATCAAATTAATTCTTAGTATCCCCATCAGTTTGATTAGTTTTTGTTTTGGATTTCAAGGATGTAAATATTTAATGTGGGGAGAATGTAATTTCTTAGAAATTCCATGTATTATTTTTTAAAATTATGTAGAATTATTTTGAGACTACAAGCATTGACAACATGTGATTTTGAGGCCCGATGAGCCTGAAATGGAATTTTGAACATTTTTTTACTACGCTTATGTAAACGTGGTAGTGCGGTTTTCTAAATTTTGAACTGTTACATAGATAGAGAATCCAAGGGCACCATTGAATTCAGAACACTGAGATTTTTATAGTAAAGATTTGTCTTCAGCCGGCAAGGATCGAATGGAAAAGTTAATTTTTAGAATTTTCATAAATTAATAAAATAAATTTAATAAGTTATCTTATTTTATTTTACCATCCATTGGGTGGAAGAAGAAGATGTTGTAGTGAAACGATGAGGTGAATTTTTTATGCTCATTAATGGATTATTAACTCACAGTGTAACGATAATTTAATGACACATAACAATGATGTTGTTTCATAAATGAAACAGCGTAACGACATGACATCGCATTGTAAGAAGAATGTTGCGATGTGTTTTAATTTTATTTTGGTTGATGCATTGGTGGAATGAAGAATTAAACTTTAAGGATTATCTAAAAAACCTCTGATGAACTTCCTCTATAATGAAGAATGAAAGACATCGAAGAACATCAAACATCTTCGACGCACCTCGAATAACAGAGCCAAAAATGAAGAAAGACATCAACATCTTAAAACCTTGAGGAAAAAATGCTGCGAAAATGAACAACAGAGAGGAAGGGGTTATTTCATTTAAAGTTTTTCTACGTCATTTTCTAGAAATGACAAACGTGGATCAACCAATGAAAAGGTTGATCTGTGAATCGTGCGTTCTTGGGAGAGGGTAACTTTTTTTTGATTTCTCTATATGGTATTCAAACATCACTTGTTTGATTGAAATAAAACCACCATACCTTTTCCTACATTAAAATTCTAATGTAGAGGGTGGGGCCTAGCAGGAACAAGGCCCAAGCACCTCCATTGTGTGCCTTAATTGTGACCACACCCTCAAAGTGGTAGCAAGATGATTCCAGAACCTTTGCAGTGAAGATGATGTTCCTCTGAGAGCGTAGGCGCATGTGGTGTGAAGAAAGGACAATCAGAGCACATACCATGATCCGCCAAACAATATTCAAGCGTCTCGGAGGCCGCAGGCCGAGGTGTTGGTGAGCTCATTGGTGCGCCATAGTGATAGGAGGCCGTAGTGGGAGCCGAGAGCCGAGATTCCCTCCTAGTGCCACATGGATGGATGACCCGTGTCTGGGTAGTCCAGGCGACTGGCGAGCCGCAATCCCTCAACCGTGGCAGGAGGGCCATTTACATATGTGGGGTAGCTGAGGATGAACGCTAAAATCAACCACGTCCCGACCAGAAGGTGCACCACCAGCCGACCATGCAGCCGGGCTTCGAGCTAGAAGGCTGCGCCCCCCAACTAGCAGGCTGGACCCACGGCCCACAGGGCCGGTCCCATGCCCAGTGGGCTAAACCTGAACCGGTTGGCCGGTCCGACATCCCAGTGGGTTGAACCCGCGTCGGCGGGCCGGACCCACAGCCAGCAGACCATACCTACACTAGTCGTCTAGACCCACACCCTTCGGGTTGGTCCGGACTAGACCGGGTCATCAGGCTATGCGGTGGGCTGGACTATCGGTAAAACTGGGCTGGGTTCAGCGAGGCCCATTGGGCCTGGCCGACTGGCGAGGCCAGACCAGTCCGACCCAGGCTAGAATCGGGCCAGGTTGATTTGATCTAATTGAACAAGGTTACGTGGGACCCCTGAGCCAGGTTGGTCGGGTTGGTCTGACTGGGTCGGATCGGGCCCAGACGCAATCAACCCTTATTTACTAAAACACCCATATTTTTCCAAGAAAGCATCTGATTGATAAGCTGTTTGAGGTTTTGGGACCCTCTAAATGAGGAGGATATTTCGAAATGATCTATGTTGACTTTAAAGGAAGTTGATATGAAATGAATGGCTTGAGGAACAGTTCTCCCAAGAGCGCTATGTACAGAACCCTGCGGTTGGCTGAGACCTGAAGACTACTGACTATCGACATTGTGCGACTCAATGACGGTATATTGGGAAGCAGATCTATGTAACTCGGTAGGCCCATGGTGGGGAGATGCTCTATGTGAACTAGAAGACCCACATTACTCGATAGGAGTAGTACCTGAATATGGACAAGGTGGGAAGCATCTCTCTGTGACCCCGTAGGCCCACGGTGGGGAGCGACTCTGTGTGACCCAACATACACATGGTACTAACCAGGGATGAGTACTATATTAGTCCAAGGTTAGTGGGAAGAAGCTTATGTATGACCGGGCATGTGCACTGTGCTTGTTAAATGAGGGGTTCTCCAGTAGTCGAGTTGTTCAAGGATGTGACTGATGTTTCTACAATCACTACCCTAAATGTATACCTGGTGTGAGATGTCTTGTTCTTCGTGCTTTACTTTGAGTATTTCTCTGTGGTCTTTCCATATTTTGGGTTCCCTACTGAGAATCACATTACTCACCCCTACACGGGCTCCTCCCACTCGTGTCGTGTCCTGTACAGGTGATCAGTGTTTCAACAGAGACTTTGGTGGACTGGGACCCAGAGGTGATCAGGGAGACAAGACCAATGGATCCTACGATAGTGGACTTTGTGGCCTAGGACTAGGCAGGGCCCAATAGGATTGGGTGGACAAGAAGTTCTACTTCAGCTTCTATTATCTACACTACTCTCACGATCAAGTGGGGTTTTCAACGGATGGACATCAGAGTTTCCTTTTTGTACTTTTTTGTTTTCAGTTCTTTTGTTGGGTTTGTATTTTGGCCCACTTGTATTAGTTGTACTTGTACTCATCTTTTTTAGTGATAATTGTTTTCCTTACAATGTGTGGGACTTGGTTGGGCATGTGTGTGCATACAGGTACTCAGTAAAATGCCTCCCACTTGCAGGTTGACGCCTTCGATGCTAGTATCCTTCCCCTGGACTTCAGGAGGTGGGCTTGGGGTAGTCATTAAATGGGCCTTGGGGGATGGGTCATGACATTTCAGGTTATTTTTAGCTACACATTTCTCCCAATGATCAACAGAAAACTACCTTTAATTGTTCCTTTGGCACTTTTTATTACAAAATTATTCCATTTAGATTATGTAATACTCCAGATAAATTTCAGGGGTGCATGGTAAGTATATTTTCTGATCATATCGAAGATTGAATAGAGGTTTTCTTGGATGATTTTATAGTTTTTGGAAATTATTTTGACCATTGTTTCAAAAATATAGAAAAAGTTTTCAAAACATGCATTAAAAAAATATTGTTTGAATTTTTAAAAGTGTCATTTCATGGTTGAGATTGGAATTTTCATTGGGAAAGTCATTTCCATAAAAGGTAATAGAAGTTGACAAATTAAAAATTGAACTGATAAATTCTTTTCCTTACCCAACTTGTGTGAAACATGTTAGATCATTTTTAGGACATGCAGGATTCTACAGTAGGTTTATCAAAGATTTCAGTAAGATATATCTCCCTCTATTTAGATTGATTTTGAAATATGCTAATTTTGATTTCAATGGTTCATGCAACATATCCTTTGATGTGTTGAAGAAGAGATTTATTACCCCACCAGTGATTCAACCACCAAATTGGGAAGAACCATTTGAGCTACATTGTGATGATTCAACCCAAACAGTTGGAATAGCCCTTTATTAGTGAATTGAGGGAAGTACACAAGTCATTGAATATGCCTCATGAACCTTAGATTCAACCCAATTTAACAACACAATAACATAAAAAGATTCTTTAACAATTTTCTTTTCTTTTAGAAATATTTAGATCATATCTAAATGGAACTAAAGTCATAGTGTTTTCTAATCATACAACTCTTAGGTACTTGATGAAGAAAGAAGAAGCTAAACCAAGGTTAATAAGATGGATGCTATTATCGTAGGAGTTCACATAGAAATCAAAGACAATAAGCAATCTGAGAACCAAGTAGTTGATCACATAAGTAGACTACCCAACACCGCTAAAGATGTAATTATAGATAGAGAACCACAGAATGACTACCTTCTAGGAGAGGAGTAGTACTTGATTGATGGAGAAGTGACTTGGTATGATGATATAGTAAATTATCTAGTAACATCTCTAGTACCATCTTATTTAAATTCCCACCAAATTCAAAATATGAAATATGAATCTAGATATTACATCTGGGATGATCTATTTCTTTGGAATATTTACAATGGAAAAGTGATAAGAAGATGTTTTCTAGAAAGTAAAATTGATTCTATATTTATGTTTTGTCACACTTTATCTTGTGGAGGACACTTTGGTCCTCAGAGGATAGTAAAGAAGGTTTTAGAATATAGACTTTATGGGACCACCCTTTTTAAATATTCACATGAATATTTCATAAGGTATGAAAAAAGTCAGTTTTTTGGAAATATTTCAAGGAGACAAGAAATTCCCCAAAAGCCACTGAATTTTTGTGAAATTTTAGAAGTTTGGGGATAGATTTTATGGGACATTTATCAATGTCATTTGTAAATTTTTATATCTTTCTTACAGTTGATTATATTTCCAAATATGTAGAAGAAAAATTCACCAGGACTGAAGATTCTAAATTTGTTTGTGATTTTTTTAGGGCTAACATATTTTGTAGGCTTGGAGTTCCCAGATCCATCATCAGTTATCAAGAGAAAAACTTTTTTAATAGGTGAATAGAGTCTCTTATGAATAATCATGGGGTGCATCATAAAACATCAACTCCATATCATCCACAAAAAAATGGGAAAGATGAAGTGTCCAATAGTGAAATCATAGGAATTTTGGAAAAGACTGTTAATCCAAACAGAAAATATTGGAGCCAAAGGTTGGAAGATACATTATGGGCTTACAGTAAAGCCTAAAAAATCCCAATTAGAATGAGTCCATATGGTTGATTTATGGGAAAATTTTCCATCTACCAGTTGAATTGGGGCACAAGGCATATTGGGCTGTGAGGAAGATGAATTTGGATCTTGAATTTGCTAGAAAAGAGAGAAGATTGATGTTCCAAGAGTTGGAAGAAATTAGAAGGGAATATTTTCAAAATTCCATGATTTAAAAATATGAAAAAAGAGTGGATCATGATAATATAATCCAACTAAAAGACTTCCATCATAGAGATATGGTTTTGTTATTCAACTCAAGACTCAAGTTGATGCTAGGTAAACTTTGTTCCTAGAGGGAAGATCCATTTAAAGTTAATCATGTATATCCTTATGGTGCTATGCAGATTGTGAAGGATGGAGCACAAGAGTTATTCACTATTAATGGACATATGATAAAAAAATTTCATGGCACCATTTCATCAGATCCATTGGAGGAGATCACACTCCTCCAACCATTTTAACAATAAAATCCACTAGGTGGTACCTCATTTTTACACATTCTTGCATGCTGTGATTCATTTTTAAAATCCTATTACATGTTAAATACATTTTAATGTATTTCATACACTGTAACATTTAAGAGTGGTGGGGGGGGGGGGGTGAACCTTTGTTGTTTAGGATTTTTATTTATTCTTTGTTTTCCTATTTTCAAAGAAAATATTGTGTGTTTTTTCAAATTTTAAGGTTTTCTTTTTCATTTTTTGTGCGTGTTTAAATATTTTGAGAAAAAATGATTATATTTGATATTTTTGAAACCTATATCCATGAGTGAAACAGTTTATTCCATGAAACTAAGCATAAATGAATACTGAAAATGATTTTTTTTCAAGTTCAAATGTTTATAAATTTCATGAAAATTAGTATTATTTCTAAATCTCATGCCATATCTCACTATCTATATCTTTGAAATAACTTTACTATGTAGCTTTTGAAACATTGTTTTCATATTATTTACATTCACCACACTTCTTGAGAGAACCAAATCATGATTTATTTAACCAAAATTTTATTTCTTCCTATCAAAACATGAGGTTTTGAGGTACTTATGTTTTAAATAATTGAGGCATTTATTTGGTTTTAAAGCCTCATTTTCAATAAAATAGTTTTCATTATAGTATAACTTAATCACTTAATCCTTGTAACCCATAAAATCAATGAAAATTCTATTAGGATATCCACATTACAATCCAATTTTTCCAAACCAACATGCTTTGATATAAAATTTCATTATTTAGTTAAACATATGTATGGGGGAAGCTATCTTATATTGAGCTACCTCATTTTAAGATACTTTGGGTGAAAATATAATGTTGAAAATATTTTCTAGTTTTTGAAAAAAATAAGTCTTTTGAATGATATTACTTTTCTAAAGCTTTTATTATAAGAGAAGTTATTCTTTTTGGGAGCTTCCAATGAAGAAAGAAAGTTATGGATTTTCTGAATATTTCATGAAAAATTATGTTTGAGAAGATTGAAATTTTTGTAGATGAAATGATGAACTAGGTTAAAACTTCATCGACTTTTAATTATGAAATATTTTATTTTCTACTAAGTGGAGTGAATAGGACACTCTACTTGAGTGAAAATTTTAGTAATGAAAATTTACTTCAAAAAGATCCAAGCCCTCCTCATTTGACCTCATAATTTTTAACATCTAAATCCTACCAACCAAAATCTATAGAACAAACCTGAAAATTACTCATGATAAACATATTTCCTTGACTCACATTGAGTGGATATTTAGGAATTTATCAAACCTATGGTGACCCTTGTATGAGTTTGGATGAGAAAGACATTGCTACAAAAATTGACATTTATGTGATGAGTGAAAATGAATGTTAGGTAAGTGTATTTTATGTTCATGGGAGGATAAATGAAGAGGAAATACATTTAATGGTCTAGTTTGAGAACTTAAAATAATGGTTTTTTATGAGTCATGATATATATTGTTTTTTTTTGTCAAAATGGTGGATCTCATGGATATGTGTTTTCAATTTTCCTTGGTTTAATTTTGATGTTTACTTGTCTAGGAGTCCAAGTGCTAAGTGTGGAGGAATTGATAAAGTTAATATTTTCATTATTTTTTATATGTTTTTAAATGATTTAAAACTTTTCAATTAGTCAATATGAGTATATTTCCATCATTTTAGTGTTTTTGGTTAATTCTGGGCAAAATTGTGAAAATTGCTTAATTCGGAAAAATCCATAGTTTTCTTGACATTAGTATTTTCAGGCATAACTTTTAAAATTAGGATCCAATTTAAGTGATTACATTTTATGTAGGTTTCCCTTTTTCATGGGATTCAGGTTTTTCTTCCATACCCTGACCCAATTCTATACCCAATGGCCTAGAAAAATCAATCAATTGGAGAAATACTTCTTGCCAGAAAAATGGACCCCACTATATTAAATCAATATTATCTCATATTACCGACCTTAAAATGATTCTATTATAGATGGTTTAAACATATTACTTTAAGGGGATGGTTCAATTTAATTTCATGAATTAGGGATCTCATTAAGGCGTGTTTTGATTGAGTCCAAGTAGAGTGGGTGAAACAATGTTTAGCGGCCAGGAAAAGTCATGTTCATTGATTAGAACATATATTTCTTTACACCCATCCAAATATCTTGAAATTTTGAGGGTATATAGAGAAATTCATTTCAAACATCTTATAAGAAGTGAAATTTGGGTGTTTTAGTCGTCTGGTGGGAAGAATAGAATAAAAATACTGGAGGAAAGATTCTAGAGGAGAAAAATTTTGGTTCTTTGTTTTCCATCATTTATTCTTCTTAGTTGTGTAACGAATTATTATTCCCCCTTATTCACAATTAACCTTAACATGGTGGCGTAAAATTTTGTGTGATTGGGGAAGTAGGGGTTTTCTATTTTGTAATTCATGAGTTATTTAACTTAATATTTTAAGATCCTTTTCTCTCTTCTGAAAAAATGGTTTTAATTTCTTATAATGGTTTTTATTATCATTTACTATTGTATTTGATTTTAGATTCTGTTATGTTTATTTATTTGGTCAATGAAAAATTTCTCCCTCCACAAGGATCTGGTCTACATACAATGTAATTGATCAGTTTTTAGGGGTGAAGTACTCGGTGATCGTCGATACATGTGTGAGGAGTAGTGAATTTTCTTGTTTATTTATGATAAAAAAGACCCAATTAGGAATTTTCTAAGTCAATTGGGAGAATTCACTTAAAATTTATTACACATTGAAAGTAAATTAGACCAATATTAAATTTTAGTAAGGTTTATTCTCACCATTACTATTTGACCAAGGGAGAGAGAAGAAACAATTTTAGATTCTCACTTTTATCAACTTAGCAGAAGATAATTGGATAAGTTGAACTATGATAGAATTAAAATTGGAAAACTGACCCTGACCTAATAACCATCTCATATAATAGTTTTCAATCACATTTTTTATTAATTTTATATTAGTATTTTTTTTTGTTTCAATCTTGTCTTTTCAAAATCAAACAATTTGAAAAACAACCACCACTTCGTTCTCTTATTTTAAGTGACAGAGTGACTGTTGTGTGCTCCTCTCTAGAGAAAACCTAGGTTAATTACTATAATACATTTTAACTTAGTAAATAATTATTTTTTCCAAACCCCATGATAGGAACGTGTTAAATCCCGATTGGAGTCTTGGATCAGGAATTTGAGATGGCCATTAAATCATGGACATAGTTTTTACAAGAGGAACGACATAATCTTTGTTCCCATTGGGTGTTCGGCTTGGGCATCATCATGGGTGGAAGAATAATTAAATAAATTATTAATTTTATTTATCTATTATTAATCCTAAACTTATAGCCTATTATAAATAAGAACTCTTATGGAAAATACCAAGGGTTATCCACATAACCAAAGGGATTGAGAGAGAGATGTTAGAGTAGAATTATCGGATGACTAATGATGAATCAGGTTTTGAAAATCGATGTGCCAAACGTTCTTGTGCATCTCATTGATGAAAATTATGTTAAAACATTCTTCATACATGAACAATCCAAACTAGAGGTAGGGTGTTTTTTATTGGTTTAATCCTCATTTAATTATCCCATGACTAGCAAGAATCGACTCAAATAATAGATTGATTCGAGAGTAGATCATGTTTCGCTGGTATTGATTTATCTTCTTATGGTTAGGAATTGACGATATTTGATATTTGATTGTTTATTGGTTCTTCATTTATTATTATAATTAAAATGAATGGAGTAAAACCCAAACAATGCTCAAGGTTCATTCCTTTTGGTGTGTTTTTTAATTTTTCCCCATTATTCATCATGAATTCATCATTGGTAATCCATTAAGTTGGTGGTTTGACAAATTCCTGGTGGATGATCCTTGCACAATCATTCTTTAGAGAAATATATCATCACCATGGGATTAAAATTATGATCAAAAGAATTATCAAGGTGAAAATATGAACCTTAACCACTTTAATGTTAGGCCCCAGCCCAAACCACTTGGCTACGAACTCAATATGAATAATTTCCACTATTTTTTGGGGGTAAAAGTGCCTGAATAACAACCGAGTGTAATAATAAAAAGAAAAATAATATGTAATACTACTACTACTACTACTATTAATTTTATTATTATTATCACATATTTTTAAACCTGAGGAAGAAACTCATTGGTAACAGCCCTATGGGGTGTCTTAAAGCCCTCGAGTTCAGGTCTTCATGACTTCCTGCAAGTATGTGTTGTGTGTTTCAATTATAGATTTATAATTTCCTATCCCCATTTATATATAATTATTATAATATATGTTATATATTTTATCATTATTATTTTATCTTTTTTTCTTTTTAAAATATAATAATAATAATTTTTATAAATGATTTCAGATTTTGGTACACTAAGTCCCCAAACCCAACCTGAATTTTAAACAATAAACCTATATTTAAATTTACACACATATGATTTAATCGATTTGGGTTCTACCAGATACTCAATTGATTAGTATTGATAATAATCCCTAATAAAATCATTATATTTCATTAATAATTTATAAATAAATATAATTTATATTCTTATGATGATAATGAATTCATTTCCCACACATTATACAAACATCTTCACAAAAGTAAATGAACTTTTATTTCACTAATAGAATAATATGGATTTCATTGAAAAATAAAATAATTATTTTACAATAATATTAAAGTAAATATAATTCACCTATTTCTTAGGATAAATTTCATATAAAAAATAAAAATAATAAAAACGGAATTGTGAAAAATTACATTATTTCATCATTTATATGCATATTTTACACTCTTGTATTAAAATAATTTTTTCGATAATGAGTAGATAAATTTGGTATAAATGATTAGAGAATTTATGATTTTATATTTTTAATAATTCATTCTTATATGTAAAATTTATACCACCAACGAGTAAATAGATCTTGAAGTTGAAGCTATGAGTTTCTCACTTGTGACATTTTGATATGGATCACATCTATTGATGTTGAAATTGTGTATCCAAGTAAAAGTTTTGTAGGTCAATTCATCATAGAAATCAACTCACTATTTTCAACGATAATTTTATGTTCATGGAATTAATATCTGAACGACACTAGGGTCACATCGTCACAGTATCCTAGGCACACATCAAAGTCACTTGAGTCAAGTGTAAATGTTGGGGGTTCAAGAATTACACATGTGGGATGTGGTATTGCACCTTTAGAAAAATTTAATAAATACATTAGGTTCATGCCAACATGTGAAATTCTCTATCTTGGCCTCGGATAGTCAAGGCATACAACCAAGCATCAAAAAATGTAGATAAAAGTACATGACCAGGTATAAAAATAAAATATATCATGAACATGAATCATATATGACAATGGTCCCAAAAGTAACAAACTATATACATGTAATAGAAACCAATCGAAAAATATATTCATAAGTTTGAAAACATCAGCATAGAATTATCTATTTGTGATCACTATAAGTGGATAACAAAGCCCTTTTGGTATAATAGGAGACCGCTTTTGATGGTCACCACATCTCCGTGGTAGGATGGGTAAAAACATATTTGTGATCACCACTAGCTGTCACCACCAATTTTAATTTCCACAAGAGGTTGAAAAAAAGGTTTTTATTTTAAAAAATATTGATCACTGCGGGTCAGCATAGGAAATCAAAAATATTTTTTTATTTAAAAAATATTATATAATTCTTAAATATAAAATCACAATCATGTTTAACAAAAAAAAACAAAATATTCACAAATAACCATGTATATAAAAATAATACATTAAATTTAAAAGATTAATTACATGCACCTAAAATATTTAATCCAAAAATATAATATCCACATAACTAACAACAACTACATACCAAAAATTATAACACCCCAAAAAACTAACTTTCTCATTTTCTAAATGCTCATCATAATGCACCAAGACCATCGCTCCATAGCCTGCGTGACCACTTTCTAACTATGAAGGATTTAAGGTTTTTTCTATCATTAAAAACATTATCCTATCATTTTAATCATCCAAGTAATTTATAATTAAGTTTAAAGGTATGTGTTCTTGTGAAGTGAGACTATTTTATTAAGTTAAGATTTGGTGGAAAAAGTTTCTCACAATGGATGCAACCCATATTGAGTGAACAATGTAAATTCCTGTGTCTCTTGTGATTGATTATAGATGTTTTCCATAATTTAAATAAAAAATATGAAAATATAATATAATCATATCAAGTTATCAATCATATTTGAAGTTCTATATTTGAAAAATATATCATTCATGTTAGGATTAATGGCGTGAGTACCATTTTTGGATAAGTCCTAAAACATTCTAAATTGTTGATTCTGGAAGTCCATAATTGAATTTTATAGGTATGATTGTGTGGCAGTATAAACGTTTGGATGTTTAGAACTGGGTAAAAAAAATATTAAATCAATACAAGAATCTAGAAGGTGGAGGATATGTAAGAGTAACTAAGAACATTCTAAGGATGTCTAAGATTGATAGGCTATGTAAGATTAATCTTGGGTGTATAATTCATGGATTACATTTTTAAGAAAAAATGGTTTTAATATGGTGGTTACCTATGAACATGTGAATTTATGCCCATGAAGATTAGATCAAGTGGGAATGATCTCTATGATGATAAGAAGGTGGTGGAAACTGACTGACTGGATGGTTTCTATGGATTTTTTCAATAATTACCTTGGAATTAATGATTTTGTATAAAACTATTTGGTATAGAAATAATATATCTCTCTTAATAAATATTTGTATCATTCCCCTCATAGAGTGGGGCCAATTCTGAACCACATATATCCTTTATGATGTTCTTCATTTTTTCTTCTTTCATTATTTAATGACTTTTTTTCCTTCTAAATATTTGAGATATTTTGAATAATATTTTTAGAGTTAGAAACTGAGTTAGAATGAGAATATAGAGCCCATGAGGCTTAGTTTTGATATAATAAAAATATTAATATATTTGATCTATTGCATGAAGTTTTTAAAAAATATTGGCTTAACTTTAGAATAGTGTCTCAGATCAGAAATCTGATACGACCAATAAATTTGGAAGGTTATGTTTCTCATAAGAATGATATAATGTTTGTGGGAGTGAAGTGTTCAGATTGAGTGTCATCGTGGGTGGATTAATAATTAAATAAATTATTAAATTTATTTATTTATTATTTAACCCAAGACTTAAACCCTCCTACATATAAAATTTTCAATGAAAAATAAATAGGGTTAGCCACATAACCCTAGGGATTGGGAGAGGTACATTAAAGGAGGATTCTTTAATGATCAATGAAAGATCATGGTTTGGGAATAGGTGTTCCAACAATGCTTCTGGATCTCAAAAACGACAAACGATGTGTGGCCATTATTCATTAGTGACTGATCCAAACTTGAGGTACTATGCTTGTTTTTTTGTTGTTTTAATCCTAATTTTATTATCCCAAGATGAACTTGAATCAACTCCATTAATAGATTGATTCATGGGAAGATTATGTTTTTTGGGTATTGATTTATCTTCCAATGGTTATAAATTGAATATATTTTTTTATTTCTTTTTTATTTGTTCTTATTCATTTATTCAAATTAAAAAAACTATGGAAAACCAAAATAATGAATGAGTTCCATTCCTCTTATCATGTTTTCTGCCTTTCCCCCACTATTCATCATGTGTTCAGTGTCAACATTCAATTTGGCTAGATGTTTGACAAATACCAAATGGATGGTCATTGCATAATCATTATTTGGTGCAATGGATCACCACCTTTGGTTTAAGATTGGGATTTATGGAACAATTGAGGTGTGTTGATGACCACAAATGATTGAGGATCAGATTGGAGACCCATAGTTCACAGTTTGGTGCATCGACGGCAGTGTAGTGTGACGGGGAATGATTCCCATGTTGTTTGGAAGGATGAAACCTAGCCATTGAATAAGGTGAGGTTTGATCAACTAAGATAAATAGTTTCTATATGAGATTGGAATCTGAATAAATTTAGGAGGTGACATGAGTGAAAACACATGGGAAGACCAGTAGTTTCTAGAAATCCTGATATACATGACATATAGTATGAAGAACAAATGTTTTGAAGAAATTTGGTTGCATTGGATATGGTTATATAGAACTTAAATATCAAACATCCTAAGAAACCTACAACACATCATGATGAATGGTGTTGGTGGCTCAATGTGTGTCCTAGGGGTAAACAGGCATGGACACAACCAAACATACAAGAATGACCAGAGTATAGGAGAAAGGCCATGTACTAGGATATGGATAGGGCACTTAGACCCAGACAATGTATGTGGGAAATACAATTGAACACATGAATGGAAATTGGTAGGTACAGGCATAGTGAAACACATAATGTACTCCCATTACATATCGTGTACTTTCTCTATGGTTAGTTGAGGCACTTTATCTCATCAGTATAGACTGGTTTCAGTTTGGTGCGTTCCCTTGGTTCATCCCTACCAGGGTACGTTGAGGCATTAAATTTAATCTTAGGATTTTGATCCCCTCTATGGGATTAGTCTTATATAGAGTTTGGGAATCCCTCCATATGGCCCAAGGTGTGATTCTCGGTCATTTTTTTCTTCCCTAGGTGGGGTTTGAGGAATCTTCATGACCAACATACATCGGTGTACAATTCCCTACTAAGATGGTTTTCTTACATTGGGCCCGATATACTCCAGAAGATTTCGGTGAGATCTCATATATGAGAATCATGATATTTTAAGTTCAATTGGTACTTTTTTGGAAAGGCTCGATGAGCACAACCCCTTTGATGAGCATCATTAGAGAAAGAATAGATCATGGAGTTAGTTCTATTGACAAGCATTACCTTAATGCCTCAAAAAAAATCCTATGGGTGATAATAGGTTTGATAAATCTCTACAAATTGGTGTTTATATTGAGTATATTTGTATTTTACTATTTTTATTTTTCAAATTATGATTGATATATCTTCATGGTGAAGAGCTAACTACACTCTTGATGCTCTATATTTATTGATTTTGGGGTGTCCTGCTGGGCATTGTTATAATCACCCCTATGTGGGATCTAACCACACATGTCATGTCTTATGAATATGATATACCTTTTAATAGTATCCTAGGAGGAACATGAGTAGGCAAAGAATAGTTGATATAGATAGATCATGGATCATATCAGGTGTTAATTTTGATAGTATCCCCCTTCTTATTAGCAGGATGGAATCTTTTCTAGTTTTTGAGTGGGATTGTATTTGTCCCTTTAGGTTTTACAGTACTTTTATAATCCACTAATTGTGTGGTATAGATGTATGCATGAATTAAGGTATCATTTGTGTTTTACCTTTCATCATTGTCTGGGAATTTGGAGATGTGTTCATCTACACAAGTACCATAGGATAAATACTTCCATGTGTGTGATATATCTATTCAGTTCTGGTCTCTATCCCCATACCTATTAGATCTAGTCTTGGGGTGTTACACCCGACTTACTTCCAGCCAAGAAGGCCCTGGTGGGTTAGTTCATGATAGAGTGGTATCAGAGGTGTGTTTATCTTAGGACCATACTTTAGAGATTGTCTGGTTGTGAGATTGGTTTGAAATATAGGGAAATTGTGTTAAGTGTTTCTAGTTTGCCTCTTAGGATAGGGAATTTAGTGTTGGGGAGGTGGTTGAAATATCCATTCACAAAGAATCTGATAACCTTCTTTTTTATTTGGTACATGTAGAAATTAGTTGTAGAAAAAACAATGGTACATGCATTATATAGGAATGGGTTGTGGTTTTCATGTCTTTGAGAAAGCTCCTAGAGTATACCCATTGAATGTGATACATAATGTTTATTTTAGGATGCCTCCATTATGGATGTCAGCATATATACCACAAAAATATCATGAGGATGATCCTCCTAGTGATAAGGATTTAGTAGAGGGTCCGATATAGGATGTGTCACCTCTGGGTGGTTTACCATTCATACCACCACCCATTGGGCAACAGGTTTCACCAACAGTACTAACTGAGGATATGTACCGGATGAGTGAAATCCATGAGTTTTGGAGACAATGACCTACCGAGTTTTAGGGTGATCTAGGTTACTATGATGTTTATGACTAGCTAGGAAAGGTTACCCTTGTTTCCCCCATTTTGAGGACACGTACAAATTAGATGGTGGACCTAGTAGTGAGTATTATATAGCACTCCATAAGGTGGTGGTGGAGGTTGGTGACTCATACACATGTTGAGACAATACTCTCATGAATAGTGTTCAATTTCCTCTTTATAAAGGTTTTCTATCCAACCATGCTCTATGAATTATGCATCTAGGAGCTTCTGTAGCATTATAAGGGCATCATGACCATGGAAGAGTATTCATTGAGGTTCATTAAATTCTCATAATACACTATGTATTTGGTTTTAGATTTGTTCTTCTTTTTAATTACCTTTTAGTGGGGCCTATGGGTTTGAATGATATCCCTTTTCATTCCTACCTATGCTAGGGTGATAGAGTAGGTATTGGTAGTGGAGAGATTTCCGAAAAAGTAGACACCGACAGTTGGTGCTGGTAGTGGGAACATAAAATATATAACTTTGACAACTGATAATCGAGGGAAGACACAAGGATATGGGTGTGAAAGACACTTTAGGTTATGGTTATAGGAGAGATGATCTACAATTCAGGGCATTCAAGAAGATTCTAGTTAGCTAAGAGAGAGGTGATGTTTCTCTTATGATGGTCAGGGAAAAATCACATGGTTTTATCTATCCTTCCATGAAGCTGATGGAGAGATGGTCTATGGACCACCCATAGAGAGATAGTGGTGGTAATATATGAATTTTATAGTATAAGGACCGACCTTAAACATTACATAATCTTGAATTATATCAAGAATTCAAATTGAGAATCTATTCAGGTTTATAGTTTTAGAGAAATATGCCATAACTATTATATATCAACATGAAAATTATGTGTAGACACTAATACTCAGTATCCTTTGTTTTCATAAAATAAAAACTCTTAAAAAGAAACATGTCTAGTTCCATGTTTTAGACAACATGACTTTTCCATGATCTCATCCTTGACACTATTCGTCTTTATGTCCTGTGAAAAAATTTTCAAAACATGGGATGAGCACAAAAAGCTCAGTAAGGGTTATAAAATAATGAAAAGAATCATTATCCCATCAATAAATATAAATCAATGAAACCATAATTTTAAATCATAACATACCACATGAAATCATAAGATTTATGAATAACATACAGAAATCATAAATCATAATTTTAACTTGTGGAATCAATATCAAACTTACATTGTAGCTATCACAGCTACATAGGGAGTCATATTTAGAATACCCATCATAGTATATTACCTAAATCTCTTAGGAGAAACATTAACGTTTACCTCCATCACGTTACCCAATGCATTGGAGAGCTATCTCAGGCTCACCTACCCAAGGTTTATCATGAAACCACCCATATACATAAACAATTCCCAATAACCATAACATATTAATAACACATAACACAAGCATAAAGGAAAGAAAAAATTTCCACATTTCAACCACAATATATAAAATTATTGAAATAAACAATGCTTTATCAAAACATTTTCAAAACCATTTAAAACATTTACTAAAGAGATTTTTGAATCAACGTGTTTCATACCACTTTGAAGCTTTTAAATGAATTATCATTTGAAAACATTAATGTCCATATAAATAAATCCATAAAACCATTTTTAAAACATGTATATTAATTATAAATATTTAGAATAATAAATCTTTAAAACATTTAAAACGATATTTTAGTTAAAGAGTTTTTAACAAAATTAGAGACGCTTAAATACAAATAAATGAGGAATAACATTTAATCAAAAAGTTATAATATCATGAGAATAAATAGATTCATGATATAATATGAAAAAGGATAGTATATACACTACATAAGAGTGAATTGGTCCATAACAACAATTAAGTCTCAATGGAATGTAAATTGAGACAAAATCACTTATAAAAACTGTATCCTTAGATTCAGGATAAATCAATTACATAATAATGTCTGAAAATTAAGAATACACTCAATATAATTGGATATTAAGTGTGAAATAATGAGAGGTTATTCACACTTATTCATAGCATGACATATTCAAGAAGTATAAATTTAACCCAAAGAATTGAAATTGGGTGCAGAAGTTCCCTTACAGAAATTTGATAGCCTAACGACGTCACTTTAAAATTCAGAAAATGAGTTTATGAGAGAGAAAATTTCCTCTTATCACTTGGACATAAAATTTATAGCAATAAGGATATATAAGAACATATCCCAACATAATAATATGTAAATTAAAATACATAATAAAAATAAGTCTTGAAAAAAAGGAGGGTGAAAGGTCCCCTTAACGATTTGGTAACTTATGAAACATTCACCATATAAAAGAAGGATCATAAAATGAAGATTTAATTGACCATAAATTAATGTATATTACACAATGAATTCAATAATGAGTAGTACATACACTACAGAAAAGGAAATAGTGGCAATATAGCATGAATCTCACGGGAATAAAAAGTGAGATGAAAACCCCTTACCACGTTGTAATCAATCGAGTTGTATGACCAAAAGTTAATAACCACCAAATTAATCAAATAATACCATGAATATAAATATAATCATGATAATATATATCAAATGGAAGTACACAATACACCACATGCAATAAATTAGTGGCGAACAATGGAAATCTCACCGAATTAAAAGTGAGATAAGAAATCCCTTACCTCATGTCAAACTTGACTCGTATGTTCCAGGTTATTCCTGAATAATAAACTTATATTAATTTATACTACCTTAAGAACATTTTTCAATTTTATTATTCCTTTTATATCACTTATTAACTTTCTATAATAATTAGTAAATTATTTTAGTTCATATTGCACATTTTTTCAATGTTCAGAATTTGAGTTAAAAATGAACTTGTTATAATTACAATTTGTCCATGTGGTCAAAAGTACATTATCTCCAGAATTATATTACTGATTTAGACATCATATATATCTTATATATCCATTATATGTTTGTATTTATAATAGTACATATCATTTGGAGATAAGAAATTAAATGCACCGTTCATGGAGATGGTAAGCCGTACGTACGCATAAACACTAGTTTCATTTCTATTTTGTATTTTAATGGAATTAAAACATAATGATACATAGGTATATTATAATTCTAGTTTAATATCATATATAATTTCAATAATTTCATCCTTTATACGACCCATTTATGGTATGAATGAGTCATATCACTTTGAGGGGGCGGTAGTCCGCACCTCCTCAAATGAAATTATCGCGTTTACTCATAATGGAAACCATAAAGGTTTTCTATAAATTAAAAATACATAAGCACAAAGAAAAAATAAAAATAATATATATCATATATTAATACAGCTTCATAATAATTGACAACATAATAGGTGGTAGGAGATAATTGAACAATCATCGTTTCGTGAGGCGTTAGTTTGCCATTCATAGAAACAGAATGTTCATTACCCATTAGACGGAGGTGTGTGTAAGTGTAGTTAGAATAATTCTCATAAAAATATACTAGTATATTTATGATACAAGTTTTGCTATAAAATATTGGAATAAAAATATTTTGGGGTTGTAGAAGTAAAATAAAAGAAAAGAATTTAAGAAAAACGGTTACCTTTAATTAGGGTAAGTCCCTTTTGTTTGAACCAAAAGAACTTCTTGAAGTGAGTCTTCTCTAAGAAAAGGCTTCTATGTAGAATATAGGAACCTTGGAAGATTATTTGGGAAGTGGTTGGATGATCCAAGGGTCTTGATATGTGCAAGGAATGGGTTAGAGTTGAGGTCTTTTTATAAGGGGGAGGAGGGGCTTTTTAGGAAAGTGTGAAAATATTATTTTATAATATAAATATTTTCGGTTTCTAAAGGTCCAAAACTCAATAATATCAAAGATAAGACGACTAATGGTCTAAATAAATTCATCCAAAACTAATTTTATAGGTTTTATATTTTATTTTAATATTTATAATCTTATTTATTTAAAACATTTATTAATGAGTTAAATACTGCATCATTTTTGTGTCATAAATAATTTAATTTATTTGATGTCTAAAAATTATAAAAAAATACCATGATGTAGGATATTTTTTTAGATTTCCAATTAATATTTAGAGTCTAAAAGATAACTTATATAACCCCATGTAAAAATTAATTTACTAAAAGATATTTGTTTTTGTCATTTTTGACTTTACTTTAAGTTAATTAAAATAAAGTGTCATTATCACTCTTAAGTGTCTCTATGGGGTCACCAAATTGACCAAAATATGACCATGGTCGTCCATGACTCAACCAATAATATTAGGAAAAGTGTTAAGGTAATTTAGTATTATTATAATATTATTTTTACCTTGAATTACCCTATTTACCTTTAACAATGGTAAATAAAAGTCAAAAGTTACTATTCACCAAAAATTATTTCATCTTCTTGAACCACATTTTACTTACTAATAAAAACCATGTATGTTATATTTTTAAAATTCCATTCACAGAAGCGGTAAAATTTCAATTAAATGAAAAAAATCATTTTTTTAACTATTACTAAGTGGTTTCACTATTCATCAAAATTTGAAGTTTTTCAGAAAAATACCAAAAAATAATCCTAAGGTATATTTGATATTCCAATTTCAAAAATGATGTATATTTTAAAAAATTCAAAACATAGAAGTTTCATTAATTAATTTAAAATTAATTTCCATTGTCAAAACAAATAGCGCGTTTTTAAGAAACAATATCTATCAAAAGATTGACACTTGTTTATGTCCAATTTCAAAGTGAAATTAATTTCAATGACCACCATTAGATTAAATTGTAAAAATATAATCTAATTACAATTTAAAACCAATTAAAAATATAATCTAACCATAAAAATAAATTAGATTAAATAGCATATTTGAATTAAAATACAGTATTTTTCAATATTCATTAAAAAATGAATTTTATCAGAAATATACCAAAATTTTACCCAAGGAAAATTTTAATGTTCTGATTCTAAAGTAGAATTTTATTTTGTCAAATAGAACATAAAAAAGTTACCAAAACTATAATTAAAGAGGGTTTTCCAACAAAAGGCAGTAAATCGACCATTTAAAGAATATTAGAGTATTTATGCTTAAAATTAGATTCGTTCACATTTTAAGACTCTATCTTTTATTGGATATGTGTAAAAACATTTAAAAAACATGTATATTCATATTGTAGTTAGTTTTTTCTATTCCTTCCAACAAAACGACTAGGTTTTAACTACCTTTTAAAATAATATTATATTATTATTTTTTAGTATAACTCAACATTGTGTGCAACGTAAGATTTCAAAGAAACCCGTTGTTGTGTATCAGGTACGCCATCGAACATAGAATCCCCTTTAATGTAAAATTAATAATTAATTTAAAAATATTAAAAAATATCAGAATTCTATATTACTTATTTACCTGGGATGTTACATCCTTCCCCCCTTTTGGGAATTGAATCCTCACAATTTTAAAATTATGCTCAGAAACATCATTAAATGTCCCGCATCGTAAAAGAGTCTATAAAACTGTCACTTTAAAATAAAGGTAGATAAGTAAAAAGTCTACCCGAGACAAATGAAACTTGGATTCCATGAAAACATGGATATGGAAGAGAAACTAACTCTCATAGATTAATAGAGAGTGATAGAGAACTTGATCATAGAAAGTTAACCATCAAAATACAATAAATTTGTGGTTGGGTAAAAGTCTGATGATAAAAGAGAGCTTATAATTTTTTTACGTCAAGATCCTTTTCATAGAGTTGATGAATTTTATTGATAACTAGACTAATATCATAAGGAAATATACTTAGTTTTCATGTAGAGTGTCATCCTTTAATAAAATTCTACCACAAACTCATCTTTTCTCAAAGCAGTAATTATTCAAGTTGACTTGGTCACACCTGAAGTGATAGAATCAACTTCTAGAGTATCACATAATCTACACAAGATGAAATATATATTTACCCTATCATTAGACATCAACCAAAACCAAAATTGGATTGTACATGATCAGATAATCCCCAAAAGAATAATCCTTTAAAAAAATAAGTACAACACTTAATCTCCAAAATTCAACCAAAAGTAACCATATCTCAAGAAATACCATTCAATATACAATTTTCCTTAAAATTCATCAAAATAACCCAAACTATGATTGTAACCCAAAACATAGAAGAGTTTTATCACATAGTCTTCCACAATAAATCTGAACATTTATCTCCAAAAAAACATCAACTACTCTTAATGTCTCATTCTGAAATGTAATTAACCTAATCACATTTTCTCTATGATAGTTTAATCATTTCTATAAATAACCCAAATAACCACATGTCCATAATATAAACATGGATTCTTCAAAAATAAAATTCCACCATTACTCATCAGAAGAAAAGATAATTATTCCATGAATAACATTTTCATATATCAAACTTTAGGGTTACAAATACTATAAAAAGTCTTCCATTGTAATCCCATCATCAAAAGATCCTTAATACTTTTAAACATTTCACCATCCTAAAATCAACCATAACTCTTGAATCCCTTATATTTTGACTTCTTACTCATTCAACGTTCTTCATGATCAATTAACCATTCTTTACCAACTTATTCTGAAATACTTATTTCCTACAAACAAAATCATGAATCATATCCTAAGATTCAATAATGTCAAATCATATGTTAGGAAATAATAAAAACCTTTCATTGTTCATTTTCAGTTTCTTCATCCTCATTTGGAATGGAATTAGGTAATGGTAAACATATATTTGTATGGTCTTGGTGATCCCATTCCCAAAACTTCTTCATAAGACAACTGTTTTTATAATGACCATGCACACCACATTTAAAACATTCAATTGATCACTCAGAAATAACTTCTTTCCCTTTCCTAGAGTCAATTGGATGCTTCCTTTTTCCATGGAAGGTTATTTCTTTATGACCTTCATTCCCACATATATAGCATCTTCTCTTCCCTTTGAAGCATTTTCCTATGTGTTTCTTTCCACATCCTTGAAACATAGGTTTTTGAACATACATACATTTAAGATTATTACCTGAAGTTATAAAGGGACTTGTTTCTCTCATATATGATGCCTTACAAAAATAACCAAGGTTCATGTTATCAATCATGACTCTAGATAGTTGGTTGAGAATAACCACAAGAGTTCTCATTACAGCTCCCATTTCATTCAGTTTCTCATTCAGAAAATCGTACAGTTTTATCACATCCACTGTTACTTTAGAGCCTTCTAGATCCAACCATTTACTAAAACCAAAACGGTCAGTGTGAGTATATCAGTAAAATCATCATATAATATCTTATAAGTAGGATAAATAATAAGATATACTTATCCATGCTATCTTAAACTCATTCAATTTATATAAAATTACTATGACTCTTTCTAATATGATAACCATTATGGTTATGTCACTTATGATTAAATAATAGCCCAACCTCTAAAGTTATCTAAACCGAACTCTAATACCAACTATAAGGACCTAACCTTAAACATTACATAATATTGAATTATGTCAAGAATTCACATTGAGGATATTTTTAGGTTTAGAGTTTTAGAGAATTAGGCCATCAAAATTACATATCAACTTGAAAATTACATGTAGACACTACTACTCAGTATCCATTTTTTCATAAAATATTTTTTTTTTAAAAATAAACATGTCTAGTTCCATGTTTTAGACATCATGAATTTTCCATGATCTCATCCTTGACCCTATTCATCTTTATGTCCTGTAAAAAACATTACAAAACTTGGGATGAGTATAAAAATCTCATTAAGGGTTATAAAATAATGAAAAGAATAATTAGTCCATCAATAAATATAAATCGATGAAACAATACTTTTCAATCATAACATACCACATGAAATCATAAGATTTATGAATAACATACAGAAATCCTAAATCATAAAGGTAACTTATGGAATCCATATAATACTTACACTGTAGATATCACAAATACATAGGGAGTCACATTGGGAATACCCATCACAATATATTACAGAAATCTCTTAGGAGAAACATTAACATTTACCTTCGTCACGTTACCCAATGCATTGGAGAGCTATCTCCGGCTCACCCACCCTAGGTTTATCATGGAACCACCCGTATACATAAACAATGCCCAATAACCATAACATATTAATAACACATAACACAAGAATAAAGAAAAGATAACATTTCCACATCCCAATCACAATATATCAAACTATTGAAATAAAAAATGCTTTATCAAATAATTTTCAAAACCATTTAAAACATTTAATAAAGATATTTTTGAATCAAAGTGTCCCATAACACTTTAAAAATTTTAAATGAATTATTATTTTAAAAAATTAATTTCAATATAAATAAATCCATAAAACAATTTTTAAAACATGGACATTAATGATAAATATTTAGAATAATAAATATTTAAAACATTTAAAATGATATTTTAGTTAAAGAGCTTTAAAAATATTAGAGACACTTGAATACAAATAATTGAGGAATAACATTTAATCAGAACGTTATAATATCATGATAATAAATATATTCATGATATTATATTCCAAAGGACAGTATATACACCACATAAGATTTAATTAGTGCATAATAATCATTAAGTCCCAATGGAATGTAAATTGAGATGAAATCCCTTATAAAAACTATATCCTTCGATTAAGGATAAATCAACTACATAATAATGTGTGAAAAATAAGAATAATCTCAATATTAGTGGATATTAAGTGTGAAAAATGAGAGGTTATTCACACATATTCATAGCATGACATATTCAAGAAGTAGAAATTTAACCAAAAGAATTGAAATTGGGTGAAGAAGTTCCCTTATAGAAATTTGACAGCCTAACGACGTCACTTTAAAATTAAAAAAATGATTTGATGAGATAGAAAAGGGTCTCTCATCACTTGTAATTAAAATTTAAAGTAATAAGGATATATAATAACATATCCCAATATAATAATATGTAAATTAAAAGACATAACAAAAATAAGTCTTTAAAAAAAGAAGGGTGAAAGGTTCCCTTAACGATTTGGTAACTTCTGAATCATTAACCATATGAAAGAAGGATCATAAAATGATGATTTAATTAACTATAAATTAATGTATATTACATAATGAATACAGTCATGGGTAGTACATACACCGCACAAAAGAAAATAGTAGAAATATAGCATGAATCTCACAGGAATAAAAAGTGAGATGAAAACCCCTTACCACATTGTAATCAATCAAGTCGTATGAACAAAAGTTAATATCCACAAAATTAATCAAATAATTCCATGAATATAAATATAATCATGGTAATATATATCATGGTAGTACAAAATACACCACATGGAATAAATTAGTGGAGAACAATGGAAATCTCACGAAATTAAAAGTGAGATAAGAAATCCCTTACCTCGTGTCAAACTTAACTCGTATGTTCCAGGTTCTTCCTGAATAATAAACTTATGTTAATTTATAATTCCTTAAGAAATTTTTTCAAGTTTATTATTCCTTTTATGTCACTTATTAAATTTTTATAACAATTAGTAAATTATTGTAGTTCATAATGGACATTTTTTCGTTGTTCGGAATTTGAGTTAAAAATGAACTTGTTATAATTACAATTTGTCCATGTGGTCAAAAGTCCATTATCTCCAGAATTATATTAATTATTTAGAAATAATATATATCTTATATATCCATTATATATATTTATTTATAATAGTACATAACATTTGGAGATAAGAAATGAAATGCACCTTTCATGGAGACGGTAAGCCGTACGTACACATAAACAATAATTTCATTTCTATTTTGTAATTTAATGGAATTAAAACATAATGATAAAAAGGTATATTATAATTATAGTATAATATCATATATAATTTCAATAACTTCATTATTTATACGTCTCACATGTGGTATGAATGATTCATATCACTTTGAGGGGGCGGTAGTCGGCACCTCCTCAAATGAAATTATCGCGTTTACGCATAATGGAAACCATAAAGGTATGATATATATTAAAAATACAGAAGAATAAATAAAACAAAAAAAAACAATATATATCATATATTAATATAGTTTCATCATAATTTACAACATAAGAGGTGGTAGGATATAATTGAACAATCATCATTTCGTGAGGCGTTAGTTTGCCATCCACAAAAATAGTATGTTCATTACCCATTAGATGGAGGTGTGTGTAAGTGTAGTTCGAATAATTCTTATAATAATATCCTAGTATATTGAGGATACTGGTTTTGTTATAAAATAAAGTAATAAAAAGAGTTTAGTGGTTGTATATGTAAAATAAAAGAAAATAATTTAAGAGAAATTGTTACCTTTAATTCGGGTAACTCCCTTTGGTTTGAACCAAAAGAACATCTTGAAGTGACTTTTCTCTAAGAAAAGGCTTCTAGGTAGAATATAGGGACCTTGAAAGATTATTTAGGTAGAGGTTGGATGATCCAAGGGGCGTGAGAGGTGTAAGTAATTGGTTAGAGGTGAGGGCTTTTTATAAGGGGAGGATGAGCTTTTTAGGAAAGTGTGAAAATATTATTTTATTATATAATTATTTTCGGTTTCTAAAGGTCCAAAACTCAATAATATCGAAGATAAGATTAATCATGGTATAAATAAATTCATCCAATAAGAATTGGATAGGTTTTGTATTTTATTTTAATATTTATAATCTTATTTATTTAAAACATTTATTAATGAGGTAAATACTGCATCATTTTTGTGTCATAAATAATTTAATTTATTTGATGTCTAAAAATTATAAAAAAATACCATGATGTAGAATATATTTTTATATTTCCAATTAATATTTAAAATTGAAAAGATAACTTATATAACCCCAGGTAAAAATTAATTTACTAAAAAATATTTGTTTATGTCATTTTTGTCTTTACTTCAAGTTAATTAAAATAATGTGTCATTATCACTCTTAAGTTTCTACCCAAAGATGCCCATGGTCGTCTATGACTCAACCAATAAGCTTAGGACAAATGTTAAGGTAATTTTGTATTGTTATAATATTCTTTTTACCTTGAATTACCCTATTTACCTTTAACCGCGGTAAATAAGTCAAAGGTTACTATTCACCAAAAATTATCTTCATCATATTGAACCCTTACTAATAACAAACATGTATGTTGGATTTTCTAAATTCCATTCACAGAAGCGGTAAAATTTCATATTAATGAAAAAATCAGTTTTTTAACTACTACTAAGTGATTTCACTATTCATTAAAAATTGATGTTTTCAGAAAAAACAAAAAATTCAGTCTAAGATATATTTTATATTATGAATTCAAAAATGATTTTGATTTTAAAAAATTCAAAACATATAAGTTGCATTAAATAATTTTAAATTAATTCCCATTGTCAAAAACAAATAGCGTGTTTTTAAGAAACAATATCTTTCAAAATATTGACACTTGTTTATGTCCAATTTCAAAGTGAAATTAATTATGATGACCAAAATTAGATTAAATAGTAAAAATATAGTCTAATTATAGTTTAAAACCAATTAAAAATATAATCTAACTATAAAAATATATTAGATTAAAAAGAAAATTTGAATTAAAATATAGTATTTTTCACTATTCATTAAAAAATGAATTTTATCAGAAAAATACCAAAATTTTACCCAAGATAAATTTAAATGTTCCGATTCAAAATAAAAAATTTTATTTTTTCAAATAAAACATATAAAAGTGATCAAAACTATATTTAAGGAGGGTTCTCCATCAAAAGGCAGTAAATTGACCTTTTAAAGAATATTAGAGTATTTATGCTTAAAATTAGATTCATTCACATTTTAAGCCTATAAATTTTATTGGATAAATGTAAAAACATATAACAAACATATATATTCATATTGTAGTTAGTTATGTCTATTCCTGCCAATATAACGGTTAGGTGTTAACTACCATTTAAAATAATATTATATTATTATTTTTTAGTATAACTCAACGTTGTGTGCAACATAAGATTTCAAAGAAACCCGTTGTTGTGTATCGGGTACGCCATCAAACATAGCCTAACCTTTAATGTAAAATAAATAATTAATTTACAAATATTAAAAAATATAAAAATTCCATATTATTTATTTACCTAAGATGTTACATATAGTGTGGAAGAAGTGGTAGAAGAGATGGGAGAGAAATAGGAGGTGGCCAATGGTTTGATCTGTTGTCACCTCGACCCACATGTGGTCCATGACAGGATTAGTGAGCTGGTGGGAATGGATGAAGATAATTACAGGTAGTGGAGGCCCATGAATCTGAGTCTCCAAAGATAATTAGAGGTATGATCTTTGTATTCTCTACTTTAGTTGTAGTACTAATAGGAATATGTGAGATCCGCTCTTTTCTCACCCCTTCTCTTGTTCAAGGCTTAGAGATTCTGTTTTATCCAATAGATTAGTCATTGTTCTTGGAGACTCCAACTGGATGTGATTCATTGATCAAAAACTTCTTCAAAGACTATTATCTGACTCTTGGAAGAGATAGATTCTTTTAGGATCTATTTGTAGTAGTGATGATTCCATATAGTGTTATCTTATCAATTGAATGACTATCCATAGTTTATTCTTATATTGAATGTTTCATAGGGAGGATGCGGTGTATCCATGTGGATGGGATGAGGTTTTACATTTTTGGTGAGAATGAAACTCAGGTAGAGTAGGATGGGCTCATTCATATGAGGATACAACTAATTACTCATCAATTTTCAAGTATTACCCTTAGATTATTGGATGTTATTGACTTTCATCTTCTCGTAGTGGTTGGGGAGTATGAGGTCATAATTCTTAAGGACATGTTGGGCTTACCACCAAACTGATAAAGATAATTGTTCATATAATTTCACCTAGGTACTTCCCTAATATCTGAACCAGTAATATTTTATGGCTTCAATAGAGCTTTTTGTGTTGAAGGTATAGTTGGAGGACTTGAAAATGAAGTTATTTTTCAGACCTAGTCTGTCACCATGGGAATCTCTGGTGTTGTTTTCCAAGAACATGGATGTGAACATTAGATTTTAAGAGGATTATATTTTTTTAACCAAGTGTATGTGAAGAATAATTATCCACTACCAAGGATCTACAACCTCTTCTATCAGTTTATATGGTTGAGATAGTTCCCAAATATTGACCTCATCTTAGGTTATCACCAGCTCCGAGTTCAGGATGAGGATATATCGAAGATGAAATTATGATTAAACTATAGTCACTATGAGTACATGGTGATTCCCTTCGGTGTGATTAATGACCTAACTATGTTCATGGGACTCATGAGCAATATATTTCATCACTTATTAGATTGGGTTGTGGTAGGCTTCATCAATGACATCCTTGTGTACTCGATATCTGAGGTGGGGTACATGAGAAACTTGAGGATAATCTTAGACATACATTGAATGCACTATCTCTATAGAAATATTTGGATGTGTCAGTTTTGGATTCAAGAGGCCCACTTATTTAGGCATGTTATCTCATCAGAGATATTATAAGTTGATATAGTGAAGGTTGAGGTAGTGCTAGTTTGGGATCCACCCAAGATCATGATGGAGGTACGTAGCTTCCATGGGTTTCTAGGATACTATCATAGATTCATGCCTGATTTATCCAGTTTATCAGCACATTTGACTCATTGTACTTAGAAAAGGTATCCTTTCATTTGATCGAAGCATTTCCAATAGTCTCTTCATGATTTTCAGTAAGGTTTGATGAGAAATTCCATCTTGAGACTTCCAGACAAGGGTGTTGAGTATGAGGTGTTTTTCAAATCCATGGGGATCGATCTTGGATGTGTTCTAATATAGAGGTAGAAAGTGATTTCTTATGGGTCCCAAAAGTTTTTAACTCTTGAGAATAACTACATGACTCAGGATTTGGAGCTGGAAATAGTGGTATTTTCCCTGAAGGGGTGGCGACACTACCTTATGAGTGAGCGATTTATCATCTATTTTGACCACAAGAGTCTTAAGTATATATTCTCGCAAAAGGGTATTAACATGAGATAGAGGAGATGGATTGAGTTCCTCTAGGGTTATGAATTTGGGATACTCTATAATATTGGGAAGGGAAACACAGTTATAGATGCTCACTGTAAGAGATATTATTCATAGTTGTTGAGTGAGGTGTGAGAGTAGTTATCATAGATGTAACATTCCTTAGTGGATGAGGATAGTGCGTCTTACCTCTAGTCAAATTTTGTTACCACAAAGCTTATATGTTGTTTTAGGGAATCTCATCTTGAAGATAGTATTTGTGAAACCATGCATTTTCATATATTCACTATATGTGGTCTTGATGGTTTCTTTGAAGGTGAGTAGAATATCATCCTTTTCAAAGGATGTATGATAGTACCAATGATATTTCATGAGAAGGTTTTTAGGGAGTTTTATACATCATTTTTGTTGGTACATTCAAGTGTGGTGAATATGTACCAAGACCTTAAATGCTAGTTCTAGTGGATAGGGATAAATAAGTGTGTAGCTGAGTTTATCTCTCAATGCCTCACTTTTCAGTAGGTGAGTGATGAGAACCATGTTCCAGTCGATTTGTCTTAACTCCTTGATGTGATAGAGTTGATAAGGGATGGTATAACTATCATGATAGGGCTCCCACGATTTTCTTGAGGAAATAATTCCATCTGGGAGATCATAGAATGAATCACTAATTCATCCCACTTCATAGTTATCAGAGAGAAGAGTTTAGTAGAGAGATTGAGATGTTGTTACATGTAGGAGATAGTTTGGATTCACTGAGTTCCCTCAACATCCATTTTTGACCATGATGCTCACCTCACATCATGATTATGGATAGGATTTGAAGATATATTTGGGTATTAGTTATGTATTAGAATGATTTAAGCATTCCTATCACGGGGCGTGCAAAAAAATAATTATATTTTTTTCTATTGTAGCACAGTGGATGACCATGGTCATCTCTCTTGATGAGACTTTCTGTGTGGTTCACTTACTTTATCTAATTCACCTAATCTATCTATTTTTGTGGGTTTTTATTATTAAAAATAATGAAATATAAAATAGTAATTCAAGATTTATAATATTATTAAAGTCTAAAGAAAATGAATTCGGGAATAAAGTAATTGGTTTTTGGGTTTAGTCAGAGATTCAATCATTTTTCTCCTTTATATGTTTGATTCTATTTTGATAACTCAAACATGAAATCTTATGTTTGAATCAATATTATTTTACAGAATATAAATAGCTTGAGTTGCATGTTGTTGGGGACCATCACCCAATTAGGGAAATTCTCCTTTCCCAAACATACTACTCAAGTCTATCACATATTTAGAATAAACTTTAAAGAAAATTCAAGAAAACCTTGACCACCCCCTGGGCCAAGACTCAGGGTTAGCCTCTCATTTCTGAGAGTATGAGATCACAATGGTGAATGAATGGGAAGAGAAAGAGAGATAGGATAGAGAGAGAGATAAGTATTTTATAAAGAATTTGAGAATAATAATAATAATAATACTATTTATTATTACTATTATTAATTAAGAAAATATTTTTTGAAATAGGAGAGAGAAAGAAAGTAAAATAATCTGAAATTAAAATTGGGAAATTATAAATAATAATAACAATAATAATAATAATAGTTTTCAATTATTATTATTATTATAATTATAGAAGAAATTAAATGGTCAAAACTAAAATAAAAAAGCATGAATTTATTTAGAATAATTTTAAATTACAATTTGAATTAAAACCAAAGCAAAATTAAAATGAGAATAAAATAAAAAGAATAAATTATGGGGAAGACATGAGTAGAAGTATCCCATTCCCGAGATCCCTCCTTGGATGTGGGTGTCGAGATGATGATTTGGGAAGGAGGTGAGTGCCTCCTTTTACAGGTAGAATTCTATCCTCGGAAAGATTGCGCGTTGTTGGCCCATTAAATGGTAAATTCACAGGTGGAACCCTTCATAAAGGTTGTTTAAAATGTGTTGGAAGTACTCCCTCCAAATTTCATGACATTGGGACACCTTATGAATAAGTTATGAATTTTTCATTTGCGGTTTCATTTTCTGGACGCAGGTTCCAGGAAGATTTCTTCAAAAATATAACATCCAATTGCAACATTAATGACTTCAGAACTCCACCAAATTTGTTTTCAAGTCAGCCTTATGTTTCCTCATGCTATTCAATGTAGAATCACATCAATTAAAGTTTTGTAGGCCGATATGTAGTTATGTTAAGGTGGTGGGGTCCACACTATCCGCCCAAAAAAATATTTAAGTTAATTTATTCATTAAGCCCTTTAGATGGCCGAATCAACTCCTGGTACAGAAGACAAAGTAGAATGAAATAAAACAAGGATTTCAAAAAAATATGAATCAATAAATTTTGAATTATATTTTAAAATTAATGACTAAAATACCCTTGTGGTAAAAATCTATCAAAAATCCAGAATTAAGCATTTTTCAGAAATTTTCTCATTTTCATTCTGTAATCCAAATTGCCCAATATATTAATAAATCAATAAAATTCATGGGTTTTATCTTTTAAAAACATTAAAAAAATATATTTATTTGATCAAAATATGCACATAAATTTTCTCTATCAAATACCCCCACCTTAAACCATGCCTACCCTCAAACATAAAATCTCAATATAGAAATCAGAGGACACCGATGTTACAAATATTCAAATTACTGTGCAATAAAATAAAAAAAATTCAATTTGAAATCGAACATTCAAAAATCTACATAAAATATTAATTTAATTTCCCATTTTTCAAAGAAAAAAATAATTCACATATTTTACTTTTCCTCTTTGAAAATTGACTGAACTTCGTATTTCATTCATTCAAGCTCCTTGATAAATTATTATTAAACATGAAAAGTCATGATTTACCTCACTTTTGATTCTTTTCTCTCATCACTCATGATACAATTCAAGTATATTTATGCTCATATCATGAGAACATTATTCTTATCCATAGGATTGTAAAAGAACTACTTTCTCTACTTTTTAAATACAAAAGACAAATAAAATCAAGAGGACTTAAAATAAAGGTTCAAATGACAATAAGGCTAAAGGTTGGTAGTATTTAATGATTTTAAAATTAAGGCTCAATGAGGATGATTATATCTTAAGTTCAATTCATGATATCAAAATATGTAATGAAATTGTCCCCTTCTAAGTAGCAACATCCACTTTCCAAAAACTCAATGTAATGGTTATGATCAAGTAAGCATAATGAATGATTTGTGAACCCTCTTAAATATTATATTACTTTTATAATTTTTTTTTATTTTTAGAAAGTTGTGATTAGATAAAATCTCACATCCATCACCCAACCACATACAATAAGAAGATAGTCTGTTTGGAAAATGGTGATTTTTGGTTCTCTCAAATAACAAACTATTTTTCTATTTTTTTGGATCTTTTTGTCATTTATTATCTTTCTATTCAAGAGGGTCAAACAATAAAATATAATGAATGATTCCCCATCATTTTAAAATTCTTAAAATAATAAACCCACACTCATTCCTTACAATTTATACCATCCCATCAACATTATTCCCTTTACCCCCACACTTTAACTTTGAAATATTAGGAAAATAATTAGAGGAGGTTAGGAATGGATAAAAATGTCTTGAAACAAGGATCATCACAATAAAAGTCATTTATGGTCTCTATGGGATAAAAGAAGGATTGATTTAATGGTGGTATTTTAAGGATAAGTGGCTTTTCAAAGGATGACTCAATCATTTTAAATGTGTTTTTGTACAGTCAGATATTTGACAAGTTTCAATACATGTTCTGGTCAGTTACATGTCCCAAGATCACTCAAGAAATATTCACAAGAATAAAAAATAAGTACTTGGTCAAGATATCCTCTCGGGAATGGGAAATAGAACTTTGGAAAATCACTCATGGTATGACTAATAATAATAATCAATTCACATGAACTTCAAAAATTGAATGCATGAATGATGTTAAGGAAATTTCATTTACATGAATTAATTAATTTCTTTAAATAATGTGTCATAATTTCAAAATACATGCTTTATTTTAAAAATCCAATTCTTCATTTCAATCATTTAATCATATCAACATTGAAATATAAAACATGGAATCATAGGATTCCTAAAAAACTCATGTCTCCTTGGTAAGTTGAGTAAAACAAGAATTCATGTATGGGCATGAAATTTTATCGTTAAAGCTCAAAACATGTTGTGGAAAAAAATTTGGAGAGTTTAAAAGATAAAATGATAATATTATACTAATTATTTCCATAAAAATTGTTCCTTACCCTTTACTGTCTGGGGATGCCTTCTACCATTTTGAACCTATAAAAGAAAACATCTCAATTAAGAATAAGGATCATGTCATTTAAGCTCAAAAAAGAGAGAGGGAGTGGTCTGCATGCTACACTAATTCCTAATAAATTGAACTCTAAATTCATAGAAAGAAAGTAAAGATAAATCTTGGTATGATCCCCCAAGTGGGACCTGAATTTTTACTGCCTAAATAGAGAAATACCAGCTATTATCCAAAGCCTGATGGAGGATGAAGCTTATTTGATTTGAACCACCACATGTGGTTTTTTCCAGCTTATGATTCATCCTTCTGGGTGATTAATGATCCATGGATAGAGTAAACCATATCCTCCCCCGTCACAATGAGGTATAGCTTGCATGATGGGGGTAGGATGATGTATGAATCATCCTCCTTCTTGGTTTCTACTTTTGAAACCCCTTCTTCTCTATCAAGTGGATCCTTAAAGTATACTGCCTCAAATGAATAGTCATAGGGAAAGTCAGAGTGTAATTCTATTTTAATAAAATTAAAACATGAAGTATGAAGATAAAATTATTGTCCATCAATTTAAGTATCTTTTGAAATGGCTTCCTTAGGAAAATCCACTTCAATGTCCTCCTGAATGCCCTCCAAAAATATTTAACATGTACATGGATCCCCATATGTTCCTCAATAGGTGCCCATCTAGGTTCCTCTTTGTCCTCCAAGGCATAGCTGAGATTTTCTGATTATATATAATCAAAACCATAAGGAGTGATGTAGAATTAAGATTCAATAAAATTAGAATAGATAGAGTCAAATAATGGTTAAAATCCCTAAGTCAGTTCATATTTATTTTTTTCCTCAGTGGTAAGTGCCTCTTGGAGTAGACTCTCTGATGACAGATGCAGGTAGTTAGGCTCCTCCATATTGACCTCATATTCCACCACTTCGGTGGTTTTTTCATTTAGTGGTGCTAGCTATTCTTCTTTGTATTCTAAGGGGGGATCAGGAAGTTCCTCACATTTAATCAAGAATTCATACAATATTTGTTGATCTCCCACTTGTAGCTCAGCAGGTAAGTCTTACTCCCTTGCCTCATTAGGTTCTTCAATTTAAAATATAAGTGGTGAAATTTCTTCCACTATTTTCTCAGGTTCTTCTTCCTGCTTAGGGTTGGGTTTCTCCATTAATGCACGAACATAATCAAAAGCTCTATCTTCCTTTCTGATTAGTTTTTCAATGTTATTTCTAAGTTCATGCACCTAAGCTCTTCTAAAATATTCATCTTCTTCTTGTTTTTTAGGCACAGAGAGTAATTTTTAGTCCATGTAGAATAATAATCATTTAAATTAATCATGGAAATAATTTTTTGTTGTTTTTTAATTTTATAGAAATAAATTAAATCTATCTAATGTGTGAAAATAAAAAATGTAAATGAATAACTGATTGGATCCCCAGAAATGGTGCTAGTTTTGATGCACACCCACCATGGGGCATGGACAAAAACAATTATATTTTTTCTCATGCAGAACAGTGGCGGACTAGGGCCGTCTCTCTTGAGGAGCCTTTCAGTGTTGCTCAATTACTTCATCTAATTAAACTAATCTATCTCTTTTTGTGGGTTTTTATTTTTAAAAACAATGGAATGTAAAATAGTAATTCTAAATTGATACTAAGATTCAAGTCTAAAAAAATGAAGTCAGGAAGAAAGTACTTTGTTTTGGGGTTCAATCATATATTCTATCATTATTCTCCATTATATGTTTGATTCTATTTTGATAACTCAAATATGAAATCTTATGTTTGAATAACTATTCTTTTATAGAATAGAAATAGCTTGATTCACATGTTGTTGGGGACCACCACACAATCAGGTACATTCTCCTCACCCAAACATACTACTCAAGTCTATCACACATGTAGAATAAACATTAAAGAAAATTATAGAACACCCTAACCTCCCCCCAGGGAAAGACTCGGGGTTATCCTATCATTTCCAAGAGTTTGAGATCATAAGGTTGGATTAATGGTAAGAGAGAGATAAAGAGAGAGGAGGGAGAGAGAGATAAATAATTTATAAATAACATGAGAATAATAATATTAATAATATTAATTATTATTATAATTATTAATTTAGAAAACAATTTTTGAAATAGGAGATGGAAAGAATTTAAAATAATTAGAAATTAATATTGAGATATTATAAATAATAATAATATTAATAATAATATTTTTCAATTATTATTATTATTATTATTATTATAAAAGAAATTAAATGGTGAAAACTAAAATAAAAATGCATGGATTTATTTAAAATTAATTCAAATTACAATTTGATTTAAAACTAAGACAAAAAAAATGAAAATTAAATAAAAATTATAAATGAAGGGGAAAAAGAGGAGCAGTAGGAGATGATGCCCCGGTGGGATCCCTCCTTGGTTGTGGGTGTCGAGCTGATGATTTGGGAAGGAGGCGAGGGAATCCTTTTATAGGTAGAATTCTTTATTCCAAAATATTTCATTTTGTTGGACCATTAAATGGTCGATTCACACATGGAACCCTTCATAAAAGGTGTTGGGAAATGTGTTTTCTGTTCACGCACCAAAGTTTAGCTCTTTTGGGCACTGGATGATGGAGTTATGAATTTTTCATTGGTGGTTTTGTTTTCTAGACATATGTTCCAAGAAGCTTCCTTCAAAAATATAACATCCAATTTCCCCTTTAATTACTTCCAAACTACACCAAATTTGTTTTATATCTATTCCTATATGTTCTCATGCTATCCATGTTGGAACAACCCAAAGTTAAGGTGCGTTGGATGAGATGTGGTTCCATTACAGTGGTGGGGTCCATGCTGTCCGCTCGGAAAAATCTTTAAATTCATTTATTTTTTAATCCTTTTAGATGGCTGAATCAGCTTCTGGTCCAGAAGACAAATTTCAAGGAAATAAAATAATAATTCAAAAAGAAATAAGAATCACTCAATTTGGAATTATATTTTAAAATTAATGAGTAATTTTTTTTTTAAAAAATCTAGAATTATGCACTTTTCACAATTTTGCTCATTTTTATTCTATATTCCAAATTGCCCAATATTTTAATAAAACAATTAAATACATGAGTTTTTTCATTGAAAAATATAAAAAAATACTCATTATTTGATAAGAAATATGCCCATAAATATGATCTGTCAAATACCCCACACTTAAACCATGCTTGTCCTCAAACATAAAATCTCAACATGGAAATCTGAGGACACCAATGTAACCAATATTCAAATTCCCATGAAATAAAATCGAAAAACTTTCAATGTGAAATCAAACTTTTAAAAATATGCATAAAATATCAATTAATTTCCCATTTTTCAAAGAAACAAATAATTCATATATTTTACATTTCCCCTTTGAAAATTGATTGAACTTATCCTTATATTCATTCAATCTCCTTGATTCATTATTAATAAACATACTAAGTCATAATTTACCTCAATTTTTGTTATTTTCTCTAATCACTCATGATAAAATTCAATTATAGTTATGATAATATCATGAGAACACACTCCTTATTTATAGGCTTGTAAATGAAATACTTTATCCACTTTGTAAAGACAAAAGAAACATAAAATCATGAGGACTCACAATAAAGGTTCAAATGACTCTAAGGCCTAAGGATGGTAGGATTTGATGCTTTAAAAATAAAAGCTCAAGGATTAGGTTTATCTCTTAAGTACAATGCATGATATCAAAATGTGTAATGAAATTATCCCCTTTAAAGTAATAACATCTACTTAATAAAAACTAAAAATAAATGTTATGATCAAGTAAGCATAAAGAATGATTTGTGCACCCTCTTAAACATTTTATTAATTTTATACTTTTTTCTTTTTTTGAACGTAATGATTAGATAAAACATCACATCCATCACCTAACCACATACGATTAGAATATCTTTGGTCTGGAAATGGTGATTTTTGGTTCTCTCAAATCACAACCCCTTTTTCTCTTTTTTTGGATCATTTTGTCATTTTTTTCAAGAGGGGAAAACAATAGAATATAATGAATGATTCCAAAAAATTTTACAATTACCACAATAATACCCCTGCAATTATTCCTTATAATGTGTTTTATCTTGTCTACTATAAATCCCTTTACCCCCACAAATCAACTTTAAAATATCATGAAAATACTTAGAGGAGGGTAGGAATGGATAAAAATGGATTAAAACATGGATCGTACATATAATGGTCATTCATGGTCTCTATGGTATAAAATAATAATTGATTAAAATGAGGTATTTTAAGGATAAATTTCTTTTCAAAGGGCACCTCAATAATTTTAAATGTGTTTTTGCATAGTCAGAGAATTGAAATGTTTCAATACATGTTTTGGTCTATTACATGTCCCAAGATCACTCAAAAACTATTCTAAAGAATATATATGAAGTACTTGGTATAGATATCCAATCTAGAATAAAAAATATAACATTGGAAAATCACTCATGGCTTGACTAATATTAACAAATCAATTCACATGAACTTCAAAAATTCAAAGCATGAATGATGGTAGGGAAATTTCATTTACAAGAATCAATTAGTTTTTTCAAATAATGGGTCATAATTTCAAGATCCATGATTCATTTTAAAAATTCAATTCTTCATTTCAATCATTTAATCATATCAACATATAAATCGAAAACATGGCATCATAGGATTCCTAAGAAACTCATGTCTCCTAGATAAGTTGAGTAATACAAGAATTCATGCGTGGGCATGAAATTTTATCTTTAAAGCTCAAAAAATGTTGTGGAAAAAAATGTGGACAATTTAAAAGAAAAAACACTAATATTGTACTAACTTTTCCCATAAAACATGTTCCTTCCCCTTCACTGTACGGGGATGCCTTCAACCATTATGAACCTATAAAAGAAAACATCTCAATTAAGCGTAAGGATCATGTCATTTAAGCTCAAAAAATATAGAGGGAGTCGTATTCATTCTAGACTAAGTACTAAGAAATTTACATCTCAATTAGTAGAATGAAAGTAAAGATAAATCTTGGTATGATACCCCAAGTGGGTACTGAATTTTTACTACCTCAATATGGAAATTTCATCAATTATCCAAAGTCTGATGGAGGATGAAGCTTCTTTGATTTGAACCACCACATGTGGCTTTTCCTAGCTTGTGCTTCATCCTTCTGGGTGATTAATGATCCATGGATAGAGTAAACCATAACCTCCGCCTTCACAATGAGGTATAACTTGCATTGTGGGGGTTGGATGAAGTATGAATCATCCTCCTTCTTGGTTTCTACTTGTGAAACCACTTTTTTCTATGTCCAGTGGATCCTCAAGGTATGGTTCATTAAATGAATAGTCATAGGGAAATTTAGAGCGTAATTCTATTTGAATAAAATTAAAACATGAAGTATCAAGATCAAATTATTCCCCCATAAAGGTAAGTAGCTTTTAACATGGTTTCCGTAGGAAAATCCACTGAATCTCCTCCTGAATTCCCTCTGAAAAATATTCAACATGTCCTAGGAGCTCTATATGTTCCACAACAAGTGCACATCCAGGTTCTTCGTCATCCTCCATGGAATAAATGAGGTTGTCTGATTATGTATAATAAAAACCACATGGAGTGATGTGTAATTAAGATTCAATAAAATCATAAGTGATATAGTAAAATAATGGTTCAACTACCTAAGTCAATTCATCTTAAATATATTCCTCAGTGGTAAGTTCCTGTTGGAGTAGACTCTTTGATGATGGAGGTAGGTAGTTGGGCTCCTCCATCTTGACTTCAAATTCCACCACTTGGGTGGTTTCTTTCTTCAATGGTGATATCTATTCTTCTTTGTATTATAAGGGGAGATCAGGTAGTTCCTCGCATTTAATCAATAATTCATCCCATCATTGTGGATCTACCACTTCTAGCGCAATAGGCAAGTCTTCCACCCTTACCCCCTCTTGTTCTTAAATTTCCTATATAAGTCGTGAAATTTATTCCACCACTTTCTCCAGTTCTTCCTCTGGCTTATGGTTGGGTAGCACCATTAATTCACGAACATAATCAAAATATATATCAGCCTTTCTAGATAGTTGTTCAATACTTTCTCTAAGTTCATGCACCTGAGCTCTTATAAAAATTTCATCTTCTTCTTGTTTTCATTGCACCTGTGAGTAATTTTCATCCATACAAAATAATAATAATTTAATTTCATCATGGATTTTTTTTTCTAAATTTTATAAAAGGAAATGAAATCTATCTAAGATGCGAAGATAGAAAAATTAAATGAACAACTGATTAGATCTCTAAAAACGGTTCCTATTTTCACGCACGCCTATTGTAGGGCATGAAAAAAAACAATTATATTTTTCCTAGTGCAACACAGTGTCTAACTAGGGTCGTCTCTCTTGAGGAGTCTTTCAGTGTGGTTCAATTAATTTATCTAATTCACATAATATGTCTATTTTTTGGCTCTTTATTATTAAAAAGAATGACATGTAAAATAATAATTCTCAATTTATACTAAGATGTATGTATAAACAAAATGAAGTCAAGAAGAAAGAACATGGTTTTGGGGTTCAGGCAAGGATTCAATCATTATTCTCCTTTATATGTTTGATTCTATTTTGATAACTCAAACATGAGATATCATGTTTGAATAACTATTATTTTCCAGAATATAAATAGCTTGAGTCGCATGTTGTTTCGGACCGTCACCTGATCAGGGACATTCACATCGCCCAAACATACTGCTCAAGTCTATCAAAAATTTAGAATAAACATTAAAGAAAATTCTAGGACACCTTGACCTCCCCCTGGGCCAAGACTCGGGGTTATCCTCTCATTTTTGAAAAAATAAGATCACAATGGTGGATGAATTAAAATAGAGAGAGAGAGAGAGGAGGTAGAGAGAGATAAATAATTTCTAAAGATTTTGAGAAAAATAATAATAATAATAATAATAATAATTATTATTATTAATTAAGAAAATTGTTTTTGAAATAGGAGAGAGAAAGAAAGTAAAATAATTTTAAATTATTATTGATATATTATAAATAATAATAATAATAGTTTTCAATTATTATTATTATAATTATAATTATAGAAGAAATTAATTGGTGGAAACCGAAATAAAATGCAGGGATTTATTTAAAATAAATTCAAATTTCAATTTGAATTAAAACTAAAAAACTGAAATGAGACTAAAATAAAAAGAATAAATGACGGGGGAAGATAAGAGAAGTAGAATCCCATGCCCTAGTAGGATTCCTCCTTGGTAGTGGGTATCAAGATGATAATTTGGGAAGGAGGCGAGGGCCTCCTTTAATAGGTAGAATTCTGTCCTTTGAAAGATTGTGTGTTGGTGGACAATTAAATGGTTGATTCACACATGGAACCCTTAGTAAAAGTTGTTCATAAATTTGTTTTCCATTCACCTTCAAAATTTTATCTCATTTGGACACCAGAATAAGGAGTTATGAATTTTTCATTAGTGGTTTTGTTTTCTTGATGCAGGTTCCATGAAGCTTCCTTCAAAAATATAACTTCCAATAGCAAATTCAATGACTTCAAAACTCGCCCAAATTGGTTTTAGAGATGGACCTATGTGTCCTCGTGATTTCCCATGTGTAAGTATCTCAATTAAAGTTTTGTAGGCTGAGATATGGTTCCGTTACGATGGTGGGGTCCAGGCTTTCCGCCCAAAAAAATCTTTAATGTAATTTATTTGTTAAACCCTTTAGATGGCCGAATCAGATCCTAGCCCAGAAGAAAAAGTTGACTAAAATAAAATACAAATTCCAAAAAAATAAAAAACCCTCCATTTGAAATTAAATTTGAAAATTAATGACTAAAATACCCTTGTGGTAAAAATCAGTCAAAAATCAAGAATTATGCAGTTTTCAAAAAATTTCTGATTTCATTATTTACTCCAAATTGCTTAATATTTAAATAAAAAAATGAAATATATGGGTTTTATCATTTAAAATCATTAAAAAATCCCCATTATTTGATAAAAAAAATTAACATAAATTTCCTCAATGACGTTTCACCCATAGACAAAAGACTAGACAGAGTGGACCTTTTAGGTTCTAGAGTACATGATTCATGATTTAATGTTAAAATTTGGCCATAGTAGGGATGAAAAATTACCCTTCATGTAGTTTGTGCACAATAATATATATAATTCTTCCTTTAGTATTGAACAATTGGATGCCTTATACTGGAGACCCCGTATTCCACCACTAGGTTGGAATGCCCTAGAGGAGTCATCCGTCATTGGCCTATAGTGGGTGTGAGTGAAGATATAGTTCATCTAGGAGTAGATAAGGACTTCCCAGAGCAATCATAAGTACTATATGGACTGTTGACAGTAGAATTTTGTATTCGAGAAGGAGACTGTGTGTTCCAAAAGGTCTCACCTCAATATGGATTGCCGATATTTGGACAATGTAGAAAGTTATCTGTGAGATTTATTGGACCTTCCAAATACAACATAGGTTTAGTGAGATGTAATACTTATTGGCCCTACCACTATAGATAGACTAGGTACATGAAATCTTGTACATTACCTCAATAAGGAGGTATGCGAACAACCCATAACATTTTATTGACTGATAAAAGATGTACATTGAGAATGGATCTACCTTTGCAGAGTACCTGGTGGAGATCAAGGATTGGTAAGAGAAGATTATTCGTGAGTGAGTGATTCCCTTGGTGTGTGTCTGGTGGAAACATGAAAATCTTTAGGTATGAACCTGAGAGTGGGAGAACCAGATTCGAGCTTAGTACCCTCATATTTTGAGTAGGATAATTTTTTTAGGAAATAAATCATAGATTTGGGGAGAATGTAATAAATCATTTTTTACTAGTAATGTTTTGGGATATTTTTAATAATATTTTGGATCTAATAATTAAGTTATCATTGGATTCTAGGGATCGAGGATGCTTTATTTTGATATAATAAAAATTTTAATATATAATAACATATTTGTTTTATTTTTTCTAAAATAATTGGATAACATTGGAATGGATTCTTGGATAAAAAATTGAAGACATTCATTAAATTCCAAAGGAGGGTTTTACCCTAGGTGTGAAATAATATTTGTGTGCGTCGGGTGTTTGGATTGAACATCATCATGGGAGGAATAATAATTTAATAATTTATTAAATTTATTTATTTTTTATTAAATCTTAAACCTAAACTGTCATATATAAAAAAACTAATAGAAAATCCCTAGGGTTAGCCATATAAGACTAGAGTTTTAAAGAGGGTAATTGGAGGAGGATTCTTGGTTGATCAATGAACGATCATGGTTTGGCAATCAATTTTCCAATGGTTTTTATGGCTCTCTCCAAACGCATTGACATGTGACTGTTCTTCAATAACGATCAATCCAAACCCATTGTAGGGAATTGTTTTCATTGGTTTCATCCCCATTGGATTATACCACGATGATTGGAAATCAAATCCACCAATAGATTGAGTCACTGATCGATAGTTTTTTGAGGGTATTGATTTATCTTCTTATAATTATGAATTGAAGAAATTTTATTATTTTTTGTTTATTGGTTCTTAATTTATCATTGTAACAAAAATTAATTGAGGATATCCTAAGAAACAGGTGAGGTTTAATTCTCATTTTTTATTTTGTGTTTTTCAAGCACCATTCATTGTGTATTCATCATTGACATTCCATTTGGTCAGAGATTCGACAAATACATGTTGGAATATCATTAAAAAAACATTTTTTTGGCACAGAGGATCATCACCATGGGTTTGGGATTGGGAATAATGACACAATTGAGATGTGGTGATCACTGTTGGTGATCGAGGTTCAGATCAACAACCAGCAGTTCATGGTTTAGTGTGGCAAAGGAAGCACAATGTGATGGGGAATGATTTCTAAGTGATTTTGATCGATGAAATCTTACCACTAGTGATAAAAAGGTTCAGTCAAACCAATTACATGATTTTTAAGTGAGATTATTGGCTGGATCAAAGCATTTTACATGAGAATAAAAGCATAAAAAACTAGCAGTTTTTGGAAATACATATTTACACAGCATATAGTCTAAAAAACACACGCCATGTGGGACCCTAGATATCGAGGCTAGGGTTTTTAATAAGTTAAATACCAAATGTTGTGTGGGATCTACCACAAGCTTTGTGACCCATTTTTTGTAACTCAACATGTATTCAAGAGGTACATGGGCACAAAAATAACCAAACCCATGGGAACTACTCGAGCACATGGTCATAAAGATGAACTAAGTCATGGAAAAAGTAAACATTCATGATTATTGAATGCAAAAACTGACATGGTTAGGTTTAGGTTTAGAGGAAAATTTTATGTATTCCCATTACACTCTTTATAACTTTTCTATAGTAGATTGAGTCCCTCTAAATATTCAATATAGATCAGTTTTTTGGGTGTTTTACCTTGGTCCATCCATATGAGGGTACAAAGAGGCGATGTGTCATCATCATAGAATTGGGATCCCCTCTACAGGATCAGTCTCAGATAGAGTTTAGAATCCCTACATGTGACCTAAGGTCTAATACCATATCATTTCTTCTTTTTCACTAGGTTGGGTTTTATGGATCTTCATCCCCAACATACATGTGCATATGATCTCCTAAATAGAGGGTTAATAAACATAGGGTTCGGTATACCCCAATGGCCCCAAGAGGGATACCCTATAAGAACATTTTGATCTTCTATGTTCCATGAAGTACTTATTTAGTGATTCCCAACAAGAAAAACCTCTCAAATAAGTTAAATTAGTGAAAACATGGTTTGTGGAGTGAGTAATCATGAAAAATAATTACCTTGAAGCCTCAAGCCGAACCATATGGGTGGAACTATAGCTGGCACCAATTTGAATCTTAGTATATATAATGAGTATATATGGGTTTTATTATTTTTATTATTCATACTCATATTTAAAAATCTTCATGTTTATTAGATAAATACTCTCTTGTTGCTTCATATTTGGTGATTTTGGGGTGTCATACAGTATTGTTATACTAACTCATGTGTGGGATCTTCCCACACATATCATTTTTCATGTAGATGATAGAACATTTGAAAGATACCTAAGAAGACTTGGAGCAGGATGAGCATATTTTCGCAAGACATACCATGGTTTGTGTCAAGTGTTTCTTTTGACAACATTCCCCTCCATCATAGCAGGCTCGACTCTTTTGTAGTTTTTCGGCATGATTGTATTAGGCCATTTATGATTTCCAATAAAATTTCATGTTATGATTATGTGATATAGAAGCATGCATGCATTTGTTTTTATCATTTTTACTTTACCTTTCAATACTGTGCGGGTATTTGTAGATGTGTTCATGTGTACTATTGATTCACTTCATGTGTAGAAGGTAGTGGACATACAATTATACATCATAGGAAAAGGGAAAGGAAGAAATTTTAATTTAATTTGTTCATCCAAAGGTCATCCCATATGCTTTCATTGTGTGAAGAAATTCCATCAAAATAAAGATTACATTGACCAATGATTGAATTCCGAATGATTTTATTTTGGAATTGCATTCGAAAATTTGATTTAGGATGACAAAAAACTCTTTTTTTGAGTGTTTAAAGTTTATTGGATTCTTAAATCATGGATGGTGGAGAACCTGACTATTCAAAAGAGGAAGAAATTCTGAGTGACACAATGATGTGGGAGTTAAAAATGGTGGTTGAAATGGTTTATATTAATGTTTTTAGAACAAGAGAGCTAATATAATGACATTGTTAGAGTAGAGTTCTTAAGAATATGTGTATTTTCAACTAAATGTAGATAGTAGAAATGGTGTAAGGAAAGGCTCTTCATGAAGGGCCTTCAATAAATTAAAGGTGAAGATTTTACTAAAATATTTTCTACAATTGTTAAGAATATGATGATTCTTATGGTATTCAGAATGGTTTCCATGGAAGTTTTACATTTTTTGTATCTAGATTTTAGAATAAGTTTTCTTTAGGGATATTTATCCGAGGAGATTTATATGGAGAATGGGGTTTAAAACTAACCTAGTAACCCGAAATTCCAACCCCTCTAGAAAAAGAAATAAAAAATCATGGAAAACCCATGGTAGGGGAGTCTAAAACCCTCTACCTATATATTCTAAGATTGGGCCTATACCAACTATTCCAGGAATTGTGACCATTATAATTAAATAATATCTATAAATATATATTTAATTCATAAAAACTAAAATTTTAATTAGTATTAAAAAATAAAATAAACAAGACCGGATTAGGGTTGGGCATGGGATAAATAGTATAACTTTGCTAATCAGGCCAGTTCGACTAAAAAAATTCTATATGGACAGGAAAATTCATCCTTAAGCCCAGGCCAGGACAAGTCAATTTTATATACTAGCATGGAGTATTAAAAGGGTTAAATGGAGAAAAAAATGGATAACATAGTGACTCATTTCAATCAAAATTTTAATGATGTGAAATAAGAATAGAGGAATTGGAATTGGTGGTTCAATGCCTTTATGGAATAACTGAAGTTCAAATAGAGTATTTTTCATCATTTTTGTTTTCAAAAGGTGGTCAATGGTGGTCGTTTCTTCATCATTCTTATCAATGGAGGTGTTGTGCTCTTAGTAGGACCAAGGAAGGATTGACATGAGGAGTAAAAGTTTGAATTTTCAGGATGTTTTGAGATGAAATATCTCAGTATACAAAAAAAAATTTTGGGGGTGAGGATTAGAAGGGCCATGAAGTATAGAACAATATTCCTAAATTAGTATTATTATGTTCATAAAGTGGTGTAATCTTTTGATATGAGTGACTAGAAGTCTATGACCACTCCCCTGGTCAGAAACTTCATGTAGTGTAAGGAAAGGGCACTAGAATGGGAGAAACATTTGATTACATGATAAATGTTTGATTTTCATCAATTATAGGAAGCTTGATGCATGTTACGGTTTGTAAACAAACAATTATTGCACATGTAATGGTAGTTGTTACCCAATTAAAAGTTATTCTTGGAAAAGAACACTAGAAAGTGATAACATTGAAACTATAGTATCTCAAAGGTTACAAAATATTTCTAGTCTGTTTCAGAATGGTTGAAATGTTATCAAGGTTTGCAGATTTCAACATTAGGTGAGATATATAACACAAAGAGGATTACTACTAGTTATGTATTCACTTACTGAGGCATAACTATGATTTAGATGCTCGAACCTCAAGATGTAGTTTCAATTTCAACAATAAATGTAGAGTATGTTATACTTTCAAAATATATGAAGAAATTGACTTGGATGGAGCGGTTGTCATCATATCACTACCACAAAACTGAGTTTCTGCAGCGCCAACCTTTAACAGTGCTAAATAATTATTATTAAAGTACCCTTTTATCAATACTTTTTTGGTGCTATTAAAGGTACCCCCTTTATCAGCACTTTTTTAGCACTATTAAAGAGGACCCCTTTATCAGTGCTTTTTTATTAGCGCTGATAATGAGGCTCTTTATTATCATTTTTTACTACCGTTGTCAAAGGGTATATTTCAAAAAAAAAAATCATTAAAAATAATATATTAATATATAAATATATTTATATTGATATAAATATAATATATATTTTTTTAAATATAGTTTATATAACTATAAATAGACATTTACATTTAATATATATATGAAATATAGCAAAAATGGATTAAATATATTTTAAAAAATATTATTAATTACTAATTTTTAAATTATCATTGACTAATAATCATTTAATAACAATTTGAAGACACAAAAAATCAAAAAATCAATAAAAGATCTAAAATATGTTGAAAATATAACTCAAAATTCAAAAGACCATAACTTTTGATCCTGGTTTCCTTTTGATATTACGACTTTGAAATTTTATCAATTTTCAAAGCATAATGTTATTTGTAATCAAATATATAAAAATATATACATATTTTTTATATATTCACACATAATTATTTAATTATAAAAATAAATAATTAAACAAATTTACATATAAAGTATATTTCTCAATATATAATCCTTATCTAAATAAAAATTAATATTCATTTTATTTAAAATGCAATTGAACGGTTATTTATATGCATATACATATACAATTAATGTATATAATATATATATATATATATAATATTTTTGTGTGTATTGACAAACATAAATATGTTTATCTACACATTCTAACATATATATATAAATATTGATTTTTTAATCTATGTAAATATATAAAAATATTTATAATCAGATTTATATATGCACACACATATATAAATATACATATGTATGTATTTATATATACACAGACAGAGAGAGAATATTTCAAATATATATATATAGATAAGAAGTGTAACAAAATATATATAAATATATAAATATATAAATATATCATAAAATGAAAAACAAAACAAAAATATGTATATCTATATACCTATGTAATGTGTGTGTGTGTGTGTGTGTATATATATATTAGTTTGTGTCTGTATTAACAAACTGATATATATTATCTATATATTCTAACATATGAATATACATATGAATATACATATGAATATACATATGAATATACATATGAATATACATATGAATATAAATATGAATATATAATTTATGTAAATATATATAAATATGTACAATTATACTTACATACACACACATATATATAAAATAAATACTAGTGTATGTATGTTTTATATATGTTGTATATATGTATGTATGTATTTATTTATAAACACACAAAAAATATTTTATAAATATATTTAAAACTAATCCTATAAATATTTATTAATATAAAAATAAATATACAGATAAAACATATAACTATATATAAATAAAAATAAATATTAATATATGAATAAATATATATATTAATATAATTAAATATATATATATATATATATTTTAATATAAATCTATATATATTAATATAATTAAATATATATATATTTTAATATAAATCAATATTAATATAATTATATATTAATATACGAATAAATAAAAGTAAATATATATATATATATATGTAAATATATAGATATATCATTAAATGGATAACAAAGAAACATGAGGGAGTGGTAAAGGGTCCTGATACACAGGGGATAGGTCTTGAGTTCAAATCCTGGGGAAGGCATAGGGGGGTGGTGGGGGCACTGGTTGGTGCAGGATGGGGGACTAACATTGTTAAAGGGGGGTGGCCACAGTGTTGTTAAAAAGGTGGCTCTGATTAAAAGATTTTTTTTAATTTTTTTACTATTATTAGTTCTTTTTTCTCATCGATGATAAAAGGGGCCTTTATCAGCACTTTTTTGAGCACTGATAAAAGGGACTCCCTTTATCTTCACTGAGATTAGCTTTGATTTTTTAGAACTATAAATGTATTTTTCTATCGCTTTAAAGACCATATTTGTAGTAATGTATCTTGAAAGAATGCTAGTGGTTGTGATACTATTTAGTGATTCATAAAGTGTAACCTACTTCACCAACAATCTAATGTTTTATTTCAGGAAAATGAATATTCTATTGAAGAATCACTTCATCTAGAAGTTTATAGAGGAAAAAGTGATTAAGCTATGGAGGATTTATGGAGTTTGAAATATGATGGATATACTGAAAGAGTTCATAATCAGAGATATGTTAGGGTGTTGTTGTGCCTAAATTGGCTTGGTATAACCAAATTTACATTGGGGTAACTATGATAATGTAGAGGGGGATTGATAATGAAATATAATTGAATATATGGGTAGAGGACTTGATGGTGGTGCCTAAAAATGATCCTCAAATGGGATATTGTTAAGCTTCATTGATGTGAGTACCATTTTCAGCTAAGTTTTCACGATTGAAAATAATATTAAATAATGAAACCAAATGGAGATGGTTATATGAAGATAATAAATTCTAGAAGTCCAAAACCAGAAAAAATAACAAAAAAATCAAGAAAGGACTCTGGGAGGTGGAGTCTATATAAGAGTAAACTAACTATCACATAAGAGTAACTAGGAAGATGAAAATGATGTGTTAGATTAATCTAATTATTTATGCGAGATTAATTTGGATTAAAGGATTCATATATTTTTTGTTCATCAGGATAATAAATTAAGTTGGTGGTTTTCCTTGACATGTGAATAGATTCTTATGATGATCAGATCTAGGGAGCACACTCTCTTTGAAGATTGTTAGGTGCTAGAAACTGGTTCACTGTATGGTTGTTTTGGTCATCACCTAAAAATATCGGGGCACTATTAATTTTGTATTAAAAAAATTATTGTAATCATCATCCATTTCTCATAATAATTTTTTTAATCATTCCCCTAGTGATGTAAAACTAATTCTGAACTATGTAAATCCTCTGTGTTATTCTTTATAATCATCTTTTTTTTTCTCTTTTGGAAGTTAGTGTTTATTGTACTATGACTTTGTGGTGCACAGAAGGGCTTTTTTCTAGATGGATTACCATTTTATTTGACAATTAACTTAAATGGATTTGTTATAAAATTCAATATACGAAAGGGAGATTATGGTTCAGGAGGTTCTGAACCCAATAATTCACACCCTAACTCACCCTCTATAAACATGCCTGATTTAGGAGGTATTTTTTTTGAAAACCATTTAATTTGTATATGTACATATAATTTACTTAAATTTTATAGAAATATCATATTTTACAAATAAATTCATCATTCTATACAATACTCAAAATTCATGATTAAAAAAATAAATATTAATGGAAACTAGATAACTAAACATTGAAGATCAAATTCTAAATGGAAAATCAATATTATGATTGTAAAACTATTATTATGAAAATAACCTACCTTAATAAATTCATTATATTTTTTAGTGTCATATATGTACTTCTAGAAATAAACCATCCAACATATTATTTGGAATACCTAATTAATGAAACCGTGTCACTATCAAGTAGAACTCCTTAGCTTAAAAACCCAATAGAATCCTCTAATATTTAATTGCATGGGTTACGTATGCTTTAGGTATATAAAACCAAAATACTTCATAATAAGTAGTTTGAAAATATAATAATAAATATGTATATTTTTCTTATGAATGGAACTACAAGATGACATGAGAAGACCCATTACTTATGCCTCCTAATCACATGAAAATGATATTCCATGAGATATCTCACAAACTCACAACGAGTTCTATCCAACCACAATTAAACACTTCCACAATTTAATTAAAATTATTTTCACAGCATAATTATATCACATGAATGGTATCACACATACGAAGACTATGTTTTTCATATTTAACATAAACTAAATAAAATAATATAATATGAAAAGTAAATTAATTCAATTAAGTGAACCAATTTAATTTAAAATATGAAACAATTAAAAATAAACAAGAAAATACATATAATTAAATATTAAAATTGAACTACTATATATTCTTAAGTAAACAAATCAATTTGATAAACTGAACCCATTTATTATAGGCATACAAAATACGACATGTTCTATGTCAATAGTGTACCTAAACTGAAAAAATTAATTAATTAATTATATATATATATTATACAAAACAGTCAATGTCAAATGATCCAAACACATTATTTTAAATCATTAGAAAGGTAAAAAATAATTGAAAATTTTCCAATAAAAATACACATGAGTAACTGACAGCAGAGACAATTCAAGAATAATAATTGCAAGATATTTTTATCATAACAAGGAAAACAAAGACCTACTGAAATCCCAAAAGGATAAATTGATATTTTTCATACAAACATGTGAGATAAATTAAATTTTTATTTCATATTAGGTATGAAATCCCATGTAAACTCCCAATGGTGAATTTTTACATTACCAAATTATTTCAATTCATAACAATTCTATGAACTAATATTGAATTAAAATATTATTAGATGATTTTATAGTGAATTTGAGTATTTATAAGTGACCATCACAAAAAAATAACCCTAATAAATCAAAAGGGAATAAGATTTTTGATTTATAAATGTTCATCAAATCCAAGTAGTTAAATGTGACATTATACGTAAAAGTAAACCTAAAATCATGTAAATAATTTTATGACCAGTTTTCAAAAAAAAAACAAACAGAACTTATTTTAAATAACAACTTATCATAATTGATGTGTTGTATAATAAATTTTTAAACAAAACCAATAAACAAAACTTATTTTTGTGAAGTTCATATCATATTTAAGGAGTGGTATAATCTTTCTTTTAAAATAAAACCTACAAAAAACACTTGTTTTTATAAATTTTGCTTCAAAACGGATGAGTCATATAAGTAATTCATCAAAAAGAACTTAAAAACACTATTCATTTTTGAAAATTACATATAATAAGAAGTGGTATAACTAGTTTTTTAAACCATACATCCATATAACACTGAAATTTAAAAACTTCTTGTCTTATTTAATATGGATTGGAAGAAAAGTTTCCTAGAAAATAGTCAAACACCACTTATTTTTATATATTTTTCATCATAAGTGACGAGTAGTATAATCAGTTTTCATGTTCTGTGAAGGGAAAAATAATTTAAATAAGTTTCTATAATTTTTTAGGAAAAAATTTATATAAAATTATCTAATAATCACTTATTATCAATCATAACAGAGCAACGTTAAATGGGATATAGAGGTACCTCAAAATGGGATATGACAGATCGTGCACCTTTAGAATCATTCCTAAAATCATAGATTTGTTTGGATTTTTTCTCTAACAAGTGAATTTATTCCACTAAAATATAGGTATATAATAAAAAAAACATGAAACCTTATTAGAAATGAGGGGTTGTCCATGTGAGGGGTTTGTATTGATGGGATGAGGATATTGGGTAAGGGTATTTATTTCCTCTTACTTTTGTTATGTACTAGAAGGGTAGTTTGGAAATAATGAATGCAGTTTAGGGATGTTCATAGGGACAACAGTAAAAAATACCGGGGGCTATGAGAGTGGTTGGGATGTATGAGAATTTAGACTGTATTCTGTTCAGATGAATATGGAGGTTACGACATTTTCCCTAAAGTACTAGCCTTAGGGAGTCCACTCATTTTTATACTACTTCTTCTCCATTAATCCTTTACTGTAATTACATTAATACATTCAATGGTAATATAGTTTTATATCTTTCTTTACTCTAGAAACAATGTTTCCTAAAAAATTGTGCTTTCATTTATTGGAAAAAAATCATATAAAGAGGATTATTGGTGCATTTTGGTTTGAAGATGTTGGAATCACATACGATAGAGATTGAATCCTACATGAGAGAACATGTGGAGTTTATACAACAACATAGAGCACTAATTAAAATTATATATGAATTGTGAGGTGAACATGGTTAGGTGGGGTGGAAAATGAGTTGAGGCCATAAGAGGCCCTGCAAACCATACAGGTACAAATGCACATGTCTAATGATTTTATGATTGTCATCCTTCTTCTGGTACCTCAGGTTTGCTGTTGTAGAAGAACTAGACATTATACTTACCTTGTTTGTGAATTATAGAAGCGGTGGTTTTTGGTTCGATTGTGCTTCAGCCAGTAGATAATGATGAAAGCAAACAAGAGTTCAATCTTCGGGGGAGCTCATGTAGCAGTTTGAGCAGGCGTGACAACATCCTTTTCTTTCTTTGACACTTTCATCTTTGGAGGAAATAGATGTTATATGATAACTCATTTTATCATTTTTGGATCATGTGGTAGAGAAGCATAAGGCTTCCAATATTTTTAAAACCTCTGTCTCTAGAGGTTCTTCTAGTGCAAACAAAGGAAATGAAGGAAGTGAAAATGTTACCAGTGAAGGAAGTGGAAATACTACCTTGTTTGTGTATCCTATTATAAGTGAGGGTCCTGAGTGATGGATTAAAGAAAATGAAATAGATTCACACGATGGAATCACTATGATAGTAGTGAATAATTATAACACACTATGATGGTAGTAAATAATGATAACTCTTAAAAACGATTCTTGGTTTTGTTGTAAATTGACAACATTCTTGTCATAGGGCAGGTGGAACTCCAAGGGATGTAATGGGAATAGAAAATTTTAATGTAAAAATTGATAAAATAATCTTCTGAGTTGATATTCATACTAAATTAGTAGATAAATACCATTGGACTCCCTTAAAGAAAATAAACGAGTGAAAATCAAGGGATCAGAAGAAAAATGGAATGAATTTGGAACTATTTCAAGGTGAGATGAGATTGTGAAATATGTTGTAGGGACAACATCATAAGGTGAACCATTGGAATATATGAGATACACATGGAAGAATATAATAGTGGAAGAAGAATTGGTGGGTTTGATGAGTTAATAGAAAATAATTTTTGAAGAATATACCTACGTAAAGAACATATTTGATAGGAAATTGATGTAGAAACCCTCCTTCAAGAAGTATGGGTGGCAGTTATACCTAAGGATGATGCTCCTAGTTTACAAGTGGCACTCCTAACTGGAGATGGTGGCTATAATCAGTTGAATATGGCCGTTTCAGATACTAGGGTCCATATTCATGAAACATCATATTAGAGAGTTTATCATCAAGTTCCTAATTCTAATGATAATAAAGATGTGAAAGTTAATTCATTTAAAGGAGAGGTGCCTTCTAAAGAGGCTACTAAAATAATAAAATCAACCTCTACTTATTGGATATCTATTAAAAAGTCACGGATTCTACCTTATGTAGTGGTAAATGTATGATATTACCATGACATGTCATATATGCTTGAGAAAATGGTGAAGGATAATGCTTACATCCATGGAGATTATGGTCACCCCTTGTCCCAATTCCCTAGATGTAGTCCAAAAGAATTTTTTCACATCCTACACGTTAAGCTCCCTACTGATCAGATTAGGTCATATTTTGAAAATATTATAGCCTAGAAATAGACTTCTAATTATGTTTTCCTTACTAACCAAATTCCAATAAATAGAGGCCTAGTTAGCCCACTTGACTTGGTGAATATTCCTCATACATGAAGTAGTTTGGAAGATAAATCAGTAGACTGGTGTTTGGCCCAGGAAAGAAGGTTTATGAATATTTTAGATCCAAAACCTCCTAATCCTTTATTAGAACACCATGGTGATCTTTTGGGTCCACTATCCAAATAGAAGTTTTATTTTCCCCTAATGGAGATCATTATCCAGTCCACCTTTGAATATTTAAGAAGTCATGAGAGGTCTAAGGATGCTTATTCATCAAGAAACAATAACCTTATTGAATAGTTCTTTTTTGGTGGCGAATAAACTCAAAAAATTGATACTTATGTTCCAAAAAGGAGTGATTGATATTATTTGAACATTATGAAGGTGTTGATAGTTCAGAACTATCAATTTTTTAAGGAAACTGGTGGGGTGCCTTCTATTAGACAACCGTGTAGGGTCATTCTCATGTTAGTGGTCTTGCAAATCTCTTCCAACATTATGCAGAGATATCCAAGAATATCCAATAATGTTGTGGATTAAATTAAAATGTTAGTTAATTTATTGATTTTTAGAAGATGAAGGATTCTGAGTGCATGAATAAGGCTCACATGTTTACTGAGAAGAAGAAAAGTCGGATGGAATATAGTGTTATAGAGTTGTTGTGTGGTAGTAAGCCATCGACCAAATTGAGGGTGGCACATACATGGAATATTCAAATATCTCAATTACATGTGCACTATAGACCATTCCTATAAAAGAATATGGTCCACTACTATGAGAGTGGATTGGATTTCTGAGATTTTCAATCTTTATCTATTTGGTAGAATTTGGAGGCTATGACCATGGCCCTGGAGTACCATCCCCAGAGAGTCCTATATTCTTCTCTTATTTTCTTATTCTCTATAAATGATTTTATATAATACCAATAATAACTACACGAATAATATATCTTTCTATCTTTCTTCAATCAGAAACTAATGTTCCCAAATAATACCTCATCACAATCTGAATGAAAAGTTCACTATAATTAGATAAAATAAGAAACACCACCATTTCCCTTTAAAATATTTGAAATATCTCTAATTATATGTCCATTGATTTATTCCAGATTTACATTCTTCCATATGTATTGATGATACATAAAGAAAAAAGTAGAAATTATATTACAAAAAGGCTCAAAAGTAATGCATATTTATCTACACCATGAAACTATTTTTCATTCCCCTCTAGTAAAAAAAAAAATTAATTTAAAAGTATTTCACCCCAAATGGACTAAAAAAATTACAAAAGGGAATATAATATGTGTTAGTTCTTTGAATTTTATAACAAAAACTCAGAAAAAAACACATTCACACCCACACACACAAACACACAAGAATAATACAACTCATTATATTATATTATTAATTACTATATCCTTCCAAGTGGCATAATGATAGTACATATCATTGTTACAACTACACCAAATATTATAATGATCATGATGTTTCAAAGAGAACTATATATTTTTCACCTTGAATCAGGTGACTCTTAATAGAGAATGGATAAATTAAAATTAACATTTAGGATAAGAATAATCTAATTGAAAATTAGTCATACTATAGTTCAGAAGGAAACAATGTTAATCTTTTTCTTAAATAGTGCTAATAAGAATAGTGGTTCTGGTTTTATGAAAATTTAAATGAATGATATGATAATAAATATTAAAATTATAATAGATAGAGATAATCATAAAGTAGGGGGCTTGGAAACATATTCATTCCAAAATTTTTCCCCACTCATAGAAAATATAATTTTTAGCCCTCATATATAATTAGAGTTAAAAAAATAATCTCTTGAGGGTATAAAAAAAAGAAAATAAGAAATAAAAAAACTTACTCACCTAGTGTTGAAGATAACATTTTCTATAACACTAACAAAAAAGAAAATCTTTAACCCAATGGCGATGTGCAATGATAAAAATTTAACAATTCAGAAACAGATAAAACAATACATATTTCAATACCATAGAAAATAAATTTTAAAATAAAAATCACTGCTTATTGTAATAATATTCCTTAAATATAAAATTCTAACACTACCATACTAACGAGAGAGTGAAAAAATCACCATAATAACCTTCCCTTTGATACCAATTATTGGTTTCTTATTAATGATATTACCCTATGGTTGGGGGGGGGGGGTGAATCAGAGTAATAAATACTTCAAAAAATTGTCCCTTTAATTTGATCTTGTTATCTCAATGCGAGGTACACTTATTTCTATCCCTAACATTATCTCTATGAGCAATGAAATAAATAAAGAACAAAATAGTTTTTTAATTGGTTCAACAAAATTGGGATAGTCCAAGGAGAATGAAAATGGGATGTGCATATGAACCTAAAACACTAGAGCACACTGATTCAATTTGGTTTACATCATAGGGTAATCACACTAACCCTTTGAACTCATTATTTACATAAATGAGAAAAACACACTACCACCTATCATTAAGAGAAACTCATTGATCCTTCCATGACAAACTTCATATTTATGAAAATAGTGTATGAAAATACACTTGTAATGATATGTATCTTTTAAAAAATTAAATGATTTTCTAGTGATATAAATCTCTCGGATTCACCTCCTGCATATCCACTTTCCAATATTTTGGTATGTCTAGAAATCCCCTATCAATGCTACTCTCAATCCTATTTGTCTTTCTTCTACATGTGTATCTTTATTTCTCTCAATAAAACTACTGTGTTCTATTTAGGAGTAATAAAATAATTTTATTTAAAGGGTTAGGATCAAGAAACTCTTCCTATCCCCTCCCAAGATCATTCCATGTGTCGTTTCCACTTAAATGTAGATAATAATGACCATTTTGTTCACACTAAATACCTAATATATAGAGTATAACTTCCTTATCAATCTTTCATTCATTGAATATAACTTCCCAGCTATGGAATGCCTTCACATTCTATGGATTAGGATCCAGCGACCTTAGCAACACCATGACAAAGGCTCCTTCACTACTATGTATAAGAGGGCTTCAATCAATTTTTTGGTCGTGATATTCTATTTTGTGGAATGGAATCATATACAGAGGTCCATTTTTTCTCACATTCCAGGATCCTTTGAGGACTATCAAGGATCAAACCATAATGTCCTTTAACCTATTAACACATTAAACCAATTAAGGTGAAACTATGACTTAGTGGTCTTCTACTATTTAAACTAATATGGAGTAGCTTATTCCCACAACATAGGCACACGTGAAAAATTGGGTTCTCCATGTCTATTTTTTGATTTTAATCTTGTTTACCTAATGATATTATTGTAGGTGACATTATAAATAGTTTTTTCTCATCATGTTTTGGTAACTGATGTGGAAAACTGTATTTCATGTTGGATATTAAATAAATCATCATATAAATTAGTCAAAAATATCATAATGGGAAGGGTTTTTCACATTGGTTATTATATAAGTGACGTGGTAAACAATATTTTATGTCAATTATAAAATAAATTATTTGAAAAATATATATATTTTTTCAATATTTCACATCATTCTTATAATAATTGTTGAAAAAATTATTTTTTTTTAAAAATAAAATCAAAAAAAATATCCGAACAGCACAACAACATAAATAAATTAGAAAACAACGACACAAACAAAACTAGAAAACAATAGAAAAAATTCGAAATCATTTAAACATTACAATTGTAAATTTAAACTTTTAAATATATATAATAAAAAAACTAAAACTAAATCATACCTATGAGATAACTTCCTGATTCTCCTTTAATGTGATTTATCATATTTTTAGAATATGGATGAGGGTTGTCATAAAGATAGAAATTATAATCAAATCACTTTATATGTATTCTCAATATAATTATAAGGTAAATTAAAGGAACGTTTATGATAATATTTAACCATGTGGAATTTTTTAACCTTCATGGATGGAATTATTTCGAACAAAAATCTAAGAACATAATATCCACATTACTTTACTCTTTATTGATGATAAAAGTTCTGTTTCAAAAGATTTTTTCTATTAAGAATATAATTTTACGTACTTCCATCCAAAATAAAGTAATTATAAAGGAGAAGTCACATTAATAGACTCATATTCGATCTTTTCTATCCTCTTTCCTAATATATCTTTAAATTAATATCATGCCTGGTTTGAAAATGATATGTATGAAATAAAATATAAATTTGTTATAATATAAAATTATTCATATAATCAAATGTAAGGGTCCAATTTGTTGTGAAAATTTACCCACACATCACCATGTACTAAGAATAACTAATAAAATATCTTCCCTTTTGAAAAAACACACGAAACATCCAATGTTAATTAATATACAAAAAACCAAATTTCAGTCGTTATTATTTTATGAAAAATAAAAATTTAATATATAAATGTATTATACACATCAAGATAAGAAAACATCCAACACCAAATTGCATTATTTTGAGATATTTCAAATAAATATATTATTCATTATGTGTATTTCATTGGCATTATTATTGGTGAAATAAATTCTGGGTTAAAAATCCATATACTGATGTCATATCACAATGAATAAAATGTGTAAAATGTTATCAAATACAAAATTAATAAATATATTAATCTTTACTAAATTAAAATAATTCAAAGAAATATGATAATAAATTTACATGGAAAAGATTTGCATCATGTTGATGCCTATAAAATCTCCAATTATAAGCTCTGTGATATCTTTTTTTAAAATCATTATAGTCATTTCATGCCTTTATGTTTTATAATCCATTGGAATCACATAAACTCTCAAAAAAGGATGAATGTGTTGATAATTTATAAAGTCTAGAAGAAATATTATTTGATGTCATAGTGGCCTAAAAATGTAGTTATCTAACTAGTATTTCATTACCCTTATTGTACTATGGTAAAAAATATAGTAAAATATATAAATTTTAAAATGTAAAACAATTTAACACCAATACTAAATAAAGGATATAATCTATACATACCTCAATTGAAAATTTACAAAAAATTATACATGGAAAAAATAAAACATAGTTGATACATTTACCTACTATAGTGGCATCATCTGTAAGAAATAGTACTCTTATTGATCTATCTATAATATCCTGCACTATGGACCTATGTTGATCCATTTCTATCTGTGGAGAATTAATATTATCCCTATTATAATATATAATCCCTTATGTAACAATATGATGTTGTGGATCCTTAATATATAAATCATAATAGATGGTATGTTATGGAGGAGGAGGTGCATGAGGTTGATATGCAGGTATAGGTGGATGAGTGGGATATATATCCAAAGGTGGAGTAGTGGGATCTACACCCTAAAACATTCTTCACATGTCTGTTGACATCACATATTCCAAAGCTACAATACTCTCCTCTATCATCTCAGTGATCTCATGAACTTTATCTTGTAAAGATTATATTTTTCATTTATATACATCTTCATTTGAATAATATCTATAACGATCAAATACTTTTTTGACCAATATACTCACCTTGTATACTCGCATGTGACCCAACTATTTGGGTTTTCCAAATCCAATTGCTACAATATCCATCCTACTCTAAGGTATGAAGGTCCCCTATGTGCTCTTATCTTCCAGTGATACCTGTATATAATATTTGGAAAATTATTAGTGAATCATAATATATTGGGAGTTCAAATAACATAAATAACATAAATAATATAAATTAATCTTTACAATCCTATAAAATACACCCCTAAACTCTTATTTAATATATATTCTCTTTTTTCTCTTTCTGACCCTCTTCCATTTTTCATGTCTAGCTCTGGGGGGGGGGGTCAACCTATATAGATCTTGAAGACTCAACTCAAATTTTTGGAAACTCTTCATCCTTTAGCTATTCTTCAAATAACATATACTCTCTAGAAGATAAAATACGAGGGTATATGTTTTTGTATTGAATCTCATGATGATATATCTTCGGTTTCTTTAAATTAAGGATAAAAAATTACAAACATGATCATTATTATACAAAAAAACTTCTAAAATCTTACAATTCACTTACAAAACAATATTCTTTTCATCGACTTTCAACAAACTTATTCCATGTATCTTCATCTAGAAAAGGATATATATATAATAAGTATTTTTTTGGTTGATTCTCCAAAAATGAAATTTGATGTTGGGGTTGATTAAAAATTCATCCATCTCCAAGCATCAAAAGATAAACATTTTTCCATGACTTATCTACTATCACCTATGTAAAATGTTATCTGATAATAATTGAAAAAAACCTATATATTTTAAAAAATAATGACAAGTAAAATAATAAGAAATTATCTTACCAAAATTTACTCCCATAATTTTGATATTGTCTATTTATCAATAATGTTTCAATCACAAATCAAAATGAAAACATTTTTCTAATATTGAATTGAAAAAAAAATCATAAATTGTTTTTAATTTTGACACATTGGATTATCATTATCATCAAATTTAACAAATATCCTCTGGTCCTAAATATAGAAAACTGAAAATTTTGGTAAGCATTTTTACCTCATTTATCAACCATGCAATCCTTCTCTTCCCCTACTGAAGAAGAAGGAGCCTATGTAGAAGGATGAGGACACACCTCAACAGTAGTATATTTATGATCCTCCCCAAAATAACAGGGTGACTTAGTATTTTGATATAAAATTAACCTATAAATCAAATTAGCTAAAAATTAGAACACAAATATACAAATCCAATTGTTACATATATATTTTAATAAAAATATTAAAATTTTACAAAAAAAATGAAACAATTCAAAAAAACCACTCGTTATCAATTTTTTTGGAGTAGTTAACAATAATGCTTAAAAGAATATTGAAAATATTCTTTTTCATATTAATTAATAGTTGATAATGTTAAAATAACACTGATAATATTTATGAAACATAAAATTTTATAGATAAATGAAAAAAATATTATGTATAAATTTAAATAAATCTAGCAGTTATATATAAATCTAAATAATTGGAATATGATACCTACAAAACTAAACTAATATAATTTTTTTTATCATATTAGTTAAAATATGTTTTTTAATTAAAAAAATTAAAAACTAATAAATAGAATATTTTATTAAATTTAAAAAGGTAAATAATAAATAAATATCTGTTACCTAGAATATTAGAAATTTACAAAATGATTTTTTTCCCATATTCCTTCCTCAAGATCATCATGTATGTCACAAACCATGTCTATGATGTGGGCATTAATATTATTTGATAACCTTTCCATAGAAGTAGGGATCTCACATAAATCATCATCATCATCATAATCATGTTTTAAATCCCCCAAATACGATTCTTTCATTATAAAATTATAGAACACTTCACATCTAATAGATTGAGAACATAAAATGATAAACTATCTATTCAAATATATTCATATTAACTAGTGTCATACCAAATCCAACATTTCTGATATTGTTGATAGCAATAATCTATTTGAAGTTAAAAAATAAAACTAAAACTTTAATGTAATCAATCTTCCATATTCCTTCAATAACTCTAGAATATGCACTTGACACATAGATGAGGATTTTTCAATGGAACTTCACTACTAGAAATGGGTACTAAACCAATAAATCTATACCCACAGTTTAGAGAAGATGTGGGTATAAAGTATTTGATTGAACCTATTCCCACGGTCTTTAAAAAAACCATGGGTACACCCCCTTTCATATCCTCCCTCACACGAGAAACTCATCCCCCTCCCACTTTGACGAGCACTAATCACCCCTTCTACAAGCGCCATCCTCCCTAGCCTCCCCGCCCCTCCACGCCTCCATCTTGACCTCACCCGCCCGACCTCTACATCAACCTCCCAGCTTTTGCCTCTGCGTCGACCTCCCGACCTCTGCCTCCAACTCCTTGTTGACCTCTCGGCCTCCGCCTCTACGTCTACCTCCTGGCCACTGTCTCCACCTTGACCTCCCAGCCTCCACCTCTCGGCCCCCACCTCCCTCCCTCTACCTTCCTGCCTCCACATCCACATATTCCTCTTCCTACCAGCATCCATCTCCGCCTACCACAAATCCATAGGTATATATTTGGAGTTCTACACAGTTTTTTCTCCAATAATAGTGGTATGAAATTGGTATGTATTATTTTATTACCATAAATGATAGAGAACTTGAGAGAATAGAAGCATATTTGAATATAAAAGTTTCTAAATAGTGGGATATAACCATGTGGCGTGAGATTAATTATTCAAATGTGTTCGGAACATGGGATATAATGGAAAGGCATTACAAGAATAATGTTCTTTAGAATAAATGGTTTTATTAGTAGAGAGATGAAGTGGGTGGTAGATAAAGGTACAAGGAGAGTATATTCATAAAGGGGGTTTAAGAAAATTAAGGTGTAGATTTTTCTAAAATATTTTCCTTAATAGAAAAACACATAACTATTTCTATAGTGACCAACATGGTTGCAATGGATTAACTTCATCTATGTTTTGGTGCTTTATCTTGGTTTATTTTAGTAATTTGTTTCCACCTATTAAGTTCTATATGCATAACATCAGGTAGTATAATCAAAAGTCACATTAGTCCCAACACCTTCTATGGTCATTGTGATATATCTGAGATTAGTTGCTTCTCGTTGTTCTAGATTTCCTAATATCAAGCCACATCGGGATGAAAAATGAGTTAGATGTTTCTCTAGATCTATTATGCCATTAAATATTAAGAAACCGGGATTTCCAAAATTGGACATAGGTGGAGTCTCATAAACTCAATCATGATATGGTTTATTCTCTAACTATATCGGTGCACACCGGACTTCAACAACCTCTAATTGAGTGGTAATAACATCCAACATCTCTACATGTGATTATTTTTATTATATAAAAACTGGGACAAGATAGCCTATTTGAGGTTATACCAGGTGACTTGTTGGAAATTTTGATTATTGATTTCCCAGTACAAGAAAACCATGTTTATCGATGGAGGTTTTAGTTAATCAAACATGTTGATGTTTTCTATGGTCTTTTGTGTGAGTCGACTTTGCTTTCATGGGTTAAAAAGTATCCTCTTTCCATAGAGGGCTAGAAAAGATAGATATAGAAACATCGTCTTGGAAATTAAAATAAAAAACTATGTTTCCTTACATAACTCAACATTAAATTTTTCAATATTTTATATTATATCTTGAACTATGAAATTTATTCTTTGATAGAGAGAAAATCAACACACACAAGAAGAAGGTGGGATAAAGATATAGCCACATTTTTCTTTTGATCGTAAAACTTTAAGAGTTTCTTTATTAACTACACTATAGGTTTCTAGAGATATAATATTTTATTATCCTTCCAGATCTGTGAGAATCAATGAATTTGATTATTCCATATTCATTCTGGATGATATAGATGGTATTACTTATTATTCTCACCTAATTTTTTTAAAGAGGATTGTTCTGAATTTCTAGTGTCACATATTTCATTTCCAAGTGATATTTCAATCCCCATTTATATTAATGTTAATATAGCCATTATTGATGAATAAGATGGTGTTATTAAACTATCACTGTGTGAAGAGAAACTTGATGAATTTACTAAAGAAATTATCTGGAGGAGATACCAAAAGATTCATAAGTCTTCTGTACCTAATGACTATAGTGTAACATTAAGAGCATGAATTTAATTTGATTAATAAAAATTATCTAGTCACTTTTGAAGATGATAATTCTAGTTTTGTTACTTTTAGTTATTAAATTAGATACATGAGGAGATGTTTTATATGACTCATAATAGTATATGTGATCTTCAGGAATTTTGAGATAGTTTTAAACATGTTATATAGAAATGGGTTATTAAAACCAAGTTTGATTAAAATGGTAATACATAGATATAGAAATATAAGTTAGAAGTAATGGTATATAATCAAATAGATGATATTTATTATCAAAAAAATTTGACTAGTTTCCACTAAAGAATAATTTTGAGTTGTTATGTTTTTAGCATCTCATATTGATTTAGAGAATCATCAAATGATTGTTAAAAGAACTTTTCTTGAAGGGTGATTTTGGTAAAAAAATTATATGGTTTATCATGAGGATGTTATTAAGAAGTTTTTTTAAATTTGGTTTATAATATAAATAAATCCATTTATATGATAATATATGCTTTAGTATAGTGGTATCTTAATTTTGTATAGGTGATAACTTATTTTTATTTTAAATAGAGTGATTCGGATCACTTTATTTATTTAAAGTAATTTTAAAATTAATGAATTTATTTAAAATCTAGTAAAATAAACTTTATAATTAAGGTTTCTTATATTGATGGAATATTTTTATCTATTAGTTTTTTTAACTTATTAATGACACAAAACTGATTTTGAGTGAATAATTTGATATAAAAATACTTTCCAATGCTTATTTTGTTTTATGAATCCAAATTCATAATGGAAGGTCCTCTGATAATCATGTATTCTCCTATAGAAAAATATATCTAAACAATACTCAAGAATTTTAACTCAAATTTTATCTCCTCCAATACTACACCTAATTTGAGAAATGATAATCTTTTTAAATTTTAATGTCCTAAAAGTTAAAGAAATAAATTACATGAAAATTTATTATATGATTTCATTGATGGTAATTTGATATTTTCTCATATTTATACTCATCCTAAGAATGATTCTATTATTATAACTTCAGTAACCTTCATCTTGAATTTATTGATCACATCAAAGGTTTTACTATCAATGTTGATAAATTCCTCATTTGGATCAACATTCTTCCCATCATCTTTCATTAATTTTATAAATTCATTGTTTAACATGGTATTCAATTCAATTTGGGCCTCTAACATAGATATGATCATGTATTCTGGATTTTCATCTCCCCCAACATCTTATTTAGTACTTAAGGTTCTTTTCTTAACATTCCACATATTCAATGAGATTAATGATTTTCTTTGCTGATTCATCCACTAATTGGTTGCTAGAGGAAGTGTATTATTCTTCTTATTTACTCATCAAATGTTTTCTAATTATTCCAGGGAATTTTTTCTTGATGCCGCTAGACATGTACAGTATTCTATAGGAGGATGTCTATAATCTTATGGTAGTGGTATGATGTAAATTATTTTCTTCTAAATAGTCATTCCAATATAATCTATTTTCTCCTAGATTGCATGAACATGTTTTGACCCACGGGGTGTTGTGGTTCTTATATTGGGAAAATGACTTGTATATTCACAAGAGACAGGTATGTTCAAGTTTAGTTTTTATTTTATTTTCTTTATCGCATCAGCCACTTAGGAATTTTACTGTTTTCTACAAACAGAGGGTAGTTATATTCTACGAAGGGGGACATAAGGGCATTGGAGGTAGCCACATAGTTTTCTTTGCAGGGGGGAGATCAGGGCAGTAGAGTGATTAATTAATGTTTTTTTTATTTTATACCATTTAATTTTTCTTTTTTTTGATACTATTTTAATTAATTATTTGTGGGTGAAATCGTTCCCGAGTGGTGATTCCTTGATTCTTAGAAACTTGTGCCAGCCCATGGTCATAGCCCATCCACCTTAGTCCATTCTAGTATTCCTATATTATAGTCTATGTCTGAACCATGGGAGGGCCTAAAAAGAATTAATAGCTTCTCCTACTTCCAGTCTTCCACATCAACCACTTCAATTTCTACTTCACATTTGGGAATTTCATTCAAGTATGAGAATCTATAAGATAATCCATAACATCTAATGATTTAATTTATATATTAACATTCCAAACTCTTTATCTCTCATGTTTTTGGTTCATGTTTTAGATTTAAAACATTAAGATATTTCTCCATTAATCATAATAAAATCCATCTTCCATACTCAGAATGAGTCATGAACTATTTTAAAATAGTAATGATGATTGTTACATTAAATAATTGGTATAAAATAATCTTAAGTAACTTCTAGAATATCATTCCAGAAACCTTAAATTATTCCAAATAGATAAACCTAATGTATGAATTTGATTGTAACAGATGCATATAGTCTTCTTAGCTATTACGTAAGAATATGTTAATCTTATGTATCATTATGAGAAGTTTATTTATTCCACATTCTTAATATATTTTATCATCTAGTCAAGTATTATGATCTTTTTCAAGGTTGTGTCATTCAGAAAACATTTATGTCACTATGTCCTATGATCGGTACTATCTTTTGGATAAACGATAGCTTTTGTCTACAAATCATCTTTTGAAAATGTATCTCCATTCTATCTTCAATTAAACATATCTTACAAATGTGCATTTTTCATAATTTATCATCTTCTAGATTCACTTAAGATTAGCACCAATAACTCATCTTGTAACTTTGTGACTATAAATTATACAATGATTCATCTTCTTTGTAATGTTAATATTTTAGAAATAATTCTTCTAGAAACCCAGTTCTGGTTAATTTAGCAACCTAGTGCAGGAAGATAGATGATCCTTACATCGATGTCAGAACTCCTACGTGAATGCCAATACTCTTATATCGTTCCTTGGTAGATGTAATCACTCATACATCACTACTTAGATACATGACTCTTACGTTGGCTCATCCTTTGACATATTTTGGCTTAGCTTCCACTTCATAATGATAAATGATCCTTACTATCATAAAAATGATACATAAACCCAAATCATCCGTAATAGTTTCCCAGTCAGTTCTCCAGATGATCCTTACAGAACTAGAAAATTTTCCTTACGCACACAAGGGCTGGTTCATGCCTTCTCCATCTCTTCAATCTATCTAGAAAATGATTCTTACATCGATCTAGATGAATCTTAGGTCGATCTGAATGACTAATATATATTTCCATGTATGAGTTCTTTGTAAATTTTCAACTACAAAATCGAAATTTTATCTTTGATTGATATCACCTCAGGTTAACTCATAATCACTTCAAGGCATTCTCAGATTCTTCAAAACATCATCCAAATTATTTTTTTAATGATTGGATTCTCCAATAATTAACTAGGTTCATGCATGATTATTGATTGTGTACAAGTCATTAGGTGGACTATGTATGATTCATTGGGGGTTTTCTATGAGTCATCTAAGAAATTTAATACAGTTCATTCCCGTAATGGAATTTATAAAGATGGTTGACCAACATCAGAAGAAAAAATTAGGATATATTTTTATTAATCATAAAAAATGGTCCCCCAGGGTGAAACATAGTGGTATTTTATCCTGTGGGTCTTGGTGAGGTCTTGAGTTCGAGTCTCATCGATTATATCCCTGTATTGTATGTTTCATATTTTTATTTGTAATGCATCCCTTTTCCCCGAATTAACTGAGTCTTCAGCATCAACTTTTAAAAAATGGTTAATTTTGTGGCATGTTTTGAGTGGATATAATAAAGGAAAAGTTTTCCAAAATTACTTCTGATATGTTCTGGACACCACCAAAACCATTTAATTATCACTTGTCCATATTTCCACACAATATAGCTCCACAATCATCACAACGGATTATTCACAACACCTTCACCAAGACAAACTGATCAACATCATCCACACTCCACGGGTCAAAACTCCTTTATTAAATCAAATAGGTTACCAAAAATTCTGCACATGAACTCCAAGAAATTTCTTCATCCAACTTTGACATATGAATGATCTTATCTTTCCAATGAAAAAACATCATTTCATTTCCATAAAATTGATCTCATCTATTCTAATGGAAAAAGTTAATTTAATTTCTCTGTCACGTAAACAATGGTGGAACCTAACAAAGATGAAGTGAGATCAGAAGGAGCACTATAGGTGTTATGAGTTTAACCTATTTCTAGGTGTGGTGAATAAAACACCAGTATGGGAGGATAGTAGGCTAGGGGGTAGGTAGTGTAGGGGGATGGTGGAGGGGAGGGGGCCAACAGTGTAGGGGGTTGGGGGGAGGGTGGGGGAGGTAGTGAAGGGGGATGGGGAGGAGAGGGGAGGGGGAGGGGGAAGGTATTTTAGGGGCTAGGGGGTGGTTGGGAAAGGAAGGGGAGGGGGGCAGGTAGTGTAGGGTGCTGAGGGAGGGTGGGATAGGCCATGCATGGGGTGGAGGAGGGTGGGGGTGGGGTAGTGCAGGGTGTTGTGGGAGGGTGGGGGAGACAACGAATGGGGATGGGGGAGGGTGGGGGGGGGGTAGTACAGGGGCTAGGGGGAGGGTGGGGGATGCAATGTAAGGGGATGGGGAGGGTATGGGAGGTGAGGGGAGGGGGGAATGCAATGCGGGGGCTTGGGAGGGGAGGGGGAGGCTAGTACATGGGATGGGGAGGGCAGGAAGGGAGGGTGGGGGAGGTAGTACAGGGGACTAGGGAGGGGAGGGGAGGGGGTGGAACTTCATTTTATTGTCATGCGATTGATCTTGGCTATTCTAATGGAAAAACTTAATTTCATTTCTCTGTCACGTAAATAATGGAGGAACCTACCAACTTCTAAGATTTAAAAGGCATCACCAAACCCCCTTCTTTTTTTAAAGCACAACACATTTTTGTATCATGACATCAGAACACCATTTCAACTCATTAACCAGATTAGGGACACCAAATTCTTTCTAATAATATCATCTTCATCACTTATTGGAATCATTCATATTTCCGCATTCATTGAAATAGAATCCAAAATAAAAACAAAGTGGCTTCAACAATTTCAGGTGTTTGGATTCAACTGGCAGTGTTTTTATGTCACGACATGTTGTCTTTGAAGAATCATGGCTTCCTTTTCAGCATTGGCACTCATATTTATCATCATCAAATTTTTTGCAACTTGATCCAAATCTTGTGGCTTTCCTCTTTTAGTGGATTATTTATGTCCCATCACTAAATCGTCTAATAGCCAAGGTTCATCAATTTCAATTTATGGTTCGCTGCCTACTAGTTTATCCTATTCTCATCAGTATAGTTCACCACTTGATGCTTCTATTTCCCTTGTTGAGTCTGTTGGTACCCAACCCACCTTAGCGTAGTTTTTTGGACAACCTCTTAGTGAGAATTATTTGAGACAATCTATTGCTGATGCTCCTTCCTCAGAGAAGTCTTCTGGACAGTCACAACCCATTCCATTCATCATAATTCTCATCCTATGACCACATGATTCAAGGATAGTATTTTTAAACCCAATGTTTATATTGCTTCTATGGAACCATGGTCTTTTAAGGATGCCTTGAGTCAACCTTAGTGGCATCAAGAAATTCATTAGGAGTTTTTATCTTTACTTAGAAATCATACCTGGTATTTAGTACCCTTTGTTGGATTGGATGATGTTTAAGGCCAAATGATTATGGCCCATACTACTAAACCAATTGTGGGTATGTGTCCTGTGAAGAAAACTATCTATACCCACAGTTTACTTAACCATGGGTATATAATTTTTTTTGTAAAAATGTATACCCACAGTTCTATAAACCATGGGTAATATGAAATTTCAGTGGTCTATACCCATGGTTTCTACAAAACCGTGGGTATAGAGTAATCTTAATACCTCTGAAGCCAATGGTTCATGACGCCGTGGGTATATCTTATATCCACATTTTCATGGGCTATACCCACAGTTTCAAACTATGGGTATAGGGAAATTTTCCAATAGTGCTTGAGAAATGAAAATTTTTAAGGACACCAATATACTACTATTATAAAAAACACTTATTTTTTCTTGATATTTGCTATAAAATGTACAACTATTAATATAATACCTGAACCCTATTATCAAATTTAATCTTTGGTCATCAACTAACAATCTCAATGTTTATGATGCATTTGATCTATCATGCATGGTCTATTTAAACCATGTAATTTTTTTTCATGCTCATTAAATATCCACATATCTTTCTTCTTTGTATAACATTATTTTAACATATTAATATGCATTTTTATATATGGATACACAATATTTATGTTATTCAAGATGTATAAATTTACATGATTTATCCATTTACCTATCAATGATTTTACATTCAATTCATATTTCCACTTTTCACCAAAACTAACTCATCAATAGAGATATATAGGCAAACAGATGTGTACTACTATAGAAAAATAGGTTCTAGAAAACTCGGAAACCTCATCAGAATTATACTTCTCAATAATAGAGGCTTGTAATAAATATTAATTGTTAACATATACCATCAATATATTCATATAAATTTTAAAATGATACACCCAATATATATATACAGGTCCAAAAAACATTACTTCTCATGATAAATGGATCATTAGATGCACCATGATTTAAAAAAATTAGAATAAAATGCATTTTAGTTGAAAAATTATGGAAACTGCATCATTATCCAAATAGTTTAATGAATTCATAATAATAACTGTGTTACAAATTGAATTGAAAAAATACCTTCATGATAGTTAGTAATACATGGATGAGTAATATTCCGCATAATAAAACTAGTTTTATCTACTGCATCATGATGTGTCGATCGTGAGATTTCATTCCTGTTTACTTCAAATCATTTAATAAAACTATATTTTTTACATTTAAATAATTACTTTGTGGATCTTTAATATGATATATTAATTGAAAAAATAATAATTTACTCCCTTATGGAAAATTTATGACAAGTTGAGGCAATTGTGTTCATATTCCATTTGGATTGGAAGCTAACAACAAACTTATTCTCATTGACAATAAGTTCAATCTTTCATTTAACCCACCCCTAGTTTATCCTTTAATATATAACAATGTTATAATCAAAATTTCATAGATAGTATTGTTCACATTGTTGAAATCAATGTTATGTGTGAACACATGATATCTCTAATATCAATTCCCAAAATATATTGATCGTTTCATCAAAATATTTCTATTTTTGTGTCTTTCTGAATGTGACATCAATTTGTTTTCTCCCTCTCATAATACTAATCAGTTTATTTTTTTAGAAAAATAACAATTTTTCATGAGATATTGAATGATTTTTTTAATATTTGATAAGATTTATCCATAAAAAACCTTCTATGATCCATGTATACTAATTTACTCTCATGTTGTAGTTGATAATATGAATTTTGTCCTTCCTAAATTGGATAATCTCTATTCCCAATAACACAGTATCCATAAAAATTTTAATATGTCATGAAGTCATTTATACCTAACACAATCATTTTATATGGTTGAAAATGCCCCATTTTATAAAAATCACACACTTTGATACCTACCTCCTTTAAAAGTTTCATATCAACAATTAATGGTGACAAAAAAACATCCATATCATTTCCAAGTTGTTTTGGTCTGGAAGTCATTAAACTCAACATGATATATTTACAATTCATAAAAAAAACCAAGAGATGATTTAAACATTATGGATAAAATAATAAATGAACTATTTTGGATACTATGGAACTAATATGTATTTATTCCATCTGAGAATAGTCCAAGTCTATTATTTATGACTTCATTTTTGAAGGTAGAAATTTTTTGATCAATTTTCTTCCCCTATGGATAATCGGTTGAGTGCTGTAATTTTCCATCTCATATTTTCTCATCTGTGTTCCATATTAAATTTTTTGAATAATTTTAATTTCAAAATAAATTATTTAAATGAGAAACCATAGGAAGATACAAAATTTAATTACCAAGAATCTTGGTAATTTTAAAATCAAACTATGATTTTTTTTCAAATTATATCTTGAGGCCCCACATTTATGAAACTATGAAAAATATTCATATTACTTCTTATATAGGAAAAAAACATTTAAGAAGGCTTGTGTCTTTTTTTACCCCAGCCCCATCATAAAAATAATCTAAGGATTATTTTCTATAAATATTTATTGAAAAAGAAGATAGATGAAATCCTGATAGAGATGGAGAATCCTGAGATGCATGAAACACCCTTATGTGTCATTATCACTCTTACAGAGAAGTATATTTCCTAAATAACCATAGTAGTTTCATGATGGCCTTTATGTATGATTATAAACTACATTTCATGAAGTCCACATTGTAAGACTTTGAATCGCAAGACATAATTCCCTTTTCATAGAACCCTAAACTACATGACATTATCTACTTACCATATGACCATAAATTATATGACACAAAATCAATTATGTATAACCTTAAACTACTTGGAGTGGTTAATAACTGATGACCTTAAATTTTTTGACTCCCTTTCAGTTAGGGATCATTCTTAATAGGTGCCTCTTATTTTATTTTATGTATTTTAAATCCATGTAGAAATATTGTCTTTGTATTGAAAATCATAGGATTTAAATAACCAATGAAAAAGACCCCCCACTAAAAATTGAGTCCAAAATTTATTTTTTGTGAGGTTTTATTTACCATCCATTTAATTTAAATTCTATTCATTTATCCAAAATATCATTCCCAACACATGATAATGGAATTTCAGAGTATTACAAAACCTTTTGGACATCTACACTTTTACCGAAATAGTTCCATGCCTTTAATATCAAAATAATCATCATCCAAAAAATACTAAATACAAGATTATTTACATGGTGATGTAAACAGACTCTTTTCAATATTATTCCCTTTGAATCCCACAACCTTGAGTCAATATTCTCCACTTTGAAACACAAAACCATATGTGATCTCCTTGGTTTCCCCCTCATATAAGTTTGTAATGGGTGAATTGACTCATATTAATGGACCTCTATAAGACTAAATGGTGAAAAATAAAATCTCCATTGATATACTAAGTAACCCCTAGGGAATTTTTTCAGTCTTGAATGAGTATTACCCGAAATCCATGCACTACTTTCTAACTAGGTAGTGGTGGTTTGTCTATCACCAATGGTCAAACTATTCCTACCTGTCAACATTCCATTATCTATGATACAAATATTTTAAGACATGATATTATCCATTTGTTTCCCCATTTTCAAATGAATAAAAAATACATTTTTTCACTTATGGATTACAAACACTATTTAGGAGGCTTCAAGTCATATGACCATAAACTACAAGACACTTTGGTCAAAGTATTATGGCCTTAAACTATTATAATGAAAATTAATTCACAACCTTTAAATAATTAAATAATTAAATTCTATGTGTCCTAAAATCTTAAAGTACACCCTTATATAATAGATTAGTCTAGGTGGGAGTTCTCTTTCTTATAATATTTTTTGGATACAACTGTATCTACCAACCCTAAATTTAGAGATCACCCAACCAATGATAAAAATTTCCCTTTACCAAAACCACATGTGAATTGATTCTAATTACCGTGGGATACATGGTGACATGTAGATATCACATCCCATGCCTAATCATAGATTCCATAACCATGATTTTATTTGACCCCAGTGAAGAAACCTTTACAGATCCATCTCAGGTTTCATCCTTCCTTATCTCATCAGATAACCCATGCATTTCTCTCATTACCTTCTACAAAAAAGCTAGATATATGTAGAGGATTCCATTAAATAGCTATTCATGGATTGATTCATGTTATCACATGATACATAGTTATTTTAGATCTCCCATTTTGGGCCCAACCATAAATTTCATCATTAAACCCCTTCACAAATTATACTCCCATTATTCACACCTAGTTAACTCAAACCTTACTATCAAACATGAAACCTCACAACTAGTCAATTTTGTACTACTTTAAGCATTTTCCCTTTGGTCTTAATAGTAGGACCGTAAAATATATTCATATATCCCCCTTTGATTACACCTAAACTGGAATGTGATATATCATTTATATTTGGTTATCTATTACCCTTTAGCATGGTTTCATGTATAGAATTGGGTTCCTCATTCACAGTGGGTCAATTTCTACCCTATCACTGGATATGTCACCTAGTGTTTGATCAAAGTTTTGTGACCTTAATGTTTATCCACTATTGGTATAAAATCAATAGCCTTAAAATTCATTTACATAATTTTAGACTCACTTTTAGGATCTTAAAATAATAATTTAAGAGACACGAAGGATTTATAGGATGAAAACCCATAAGGGGAGTTCTTTAAAAAATTCAATTTTATGCTCACTAAGACATAACTTTTTTTGGTTTATGGGAAAATGAGAGTTTAAGAAATATCAAATGAGATAAATACTTTTCATGTTGAAAGACTGTAAATTTTAGCAAAGATAAGTTCATGTTTTGGATCATTAAGACTCCACTTTTATAGATTAGGTAAACATCATAAAAAATTAATGAAAGTGATGGAATTACTTTTTCGATTAAATGTAAATAAATCAATTACTAAGAAAAAATCAATTCTTTACTCATCAAGTTATCCCCTTTCATTGCATAAGAAAAATATAGACAAAAATATATAAAATACATAAATATTTTATAAACCAATAATTATCCCTAGAAAATATTGAGATGTGATCACTAGAACAATTATTCTAGGAAAAAACTTAGATCAATATTTTCCCCTTTCATGCGAGCTTAAAATATCCCATCGGTACATTTTCATTCATGAAAAGGAAACTTCTTAACATTGAGCATTCCATCTTTATCATATGATCATGTACTCAAGAAATTTTTTAATATATCCTTTCACCTTGGGAATGTTCTCAATATATATGTTGAAATAGTTTAGCAAAATCCGTTTTTTATGAAGCTGGGCCAAATTTTAGTGTCCTAGAAGACATAGTATTAGTGCGAACTTGTGTGGTTGTGGCATTGTATCACAGTGGAATTTCAATATGGTTGGTGGACTAGTACATTGTTTTCTTTATTAGATTATTCGATATGGGGTTTCAATGTGTAAAAATATGATTATATACCTATATTTCTATTCCTATCATAGTGAGTTTTATGACTCTATATGGATGAAGGGATCATTTCACAAACCATGTAAATATTCTTGTATTACGATGTTCTTCTCATTATTATCCCCTTTTTCTCTTATGTGAATGATTTTACATTTTTTTGCATTACAGATTTATGTAACAACTTTGTAGTGTAACCATTAGGGTTCTCTAACCATTCTTAAATATCATTTTCTCCATTAACCTACATCATTAATTTGATGTATAATTCACCACCAACATATTTTACTTGAGTCAGGATTCCCATATTAGAATCTAAAATCCTTGAGAATATCTACTTAGTTCAACCGTTCATATGAATTGGTAATGAATGAATCTAATTCCTAAAAGAATCCTCTTCTTGGTAAAGAATCAATGCTATTCATCCAACCTTCCAACCAGAGGCATGTTTTCACCCTGAGTAGAAGATCCTTTAACGCCATGTGTTGTTTTCTAACTATGTGGTGGCAGTATCTCCATTATGAATGGTTAACTTATTTCAACTTATCTCCATTTACCATTGTCTCAGACATTTTTTATATTATGATTTACAGATTTTATAACCTATCTAGTCAATTGAATTAGAATATCATCAATGTTACACATTTGTTCATCATACCCATTGTTAATGAAATATTATTACATCCCACTTTTCTAACCATTAATATCTGGGGATTTAGTTTATATTAAGAACAAAATTTCATTAGTCAAGATACTCCTCTTGGAATATTGAATTCCTTAAGTTGTGAAACCTCTCCCAGAAGCCCAAATTCCTTGAGTTGAGATACAATTCTTGAATACCCCAACACATTGAGATGAGATTATCCTCTATGATTATTATCATTTCATACATAGTCCTTGTCATAAGAAATTAAAATACATAGAATATTGTCCATTATAAAATCCCTTAAAAATATTAGAGTGGTCTATTTTATGTGGACTAATTCTCTTATATAAGAGCCATATATACATAAGAGGTTCTAGTATATGAGTTTTCCAGTTCACATAGGGTGTTCTTCAATGAACCTACAAAATGATGAAACCATTAAACATTCTAATATTCACTTTCCTAATCTACACAAAGACCCCCTATTAAGAACTATGTGTGGACTGATTCCTATTTTGATAGAATATGTAGTGATATCTGGACTACATGTCCTAGGACTAGCCATAATACCCCATTTTCACCTAATCCATAGAGTTGATACATTTACCAATCTAGGTATGGTTTTAGTCTCCCATATATCACCTAGTTATTCATTCAATACATTTCATTTTCTCATATATATGAGTAAGTTTTTAATCAATATTCTCTTCTAAGAACAATGTGTGTATTGATTACTATTATTTTAGGACGTGTAGTGTTTCCTAGATCAAACAAGAAATCAATTCATGTTGGGAAGGGAATGAAAGATAAGGATTGGGTATATTATTACTTTTGGCCTATCAAAATCCTGGAGTATATTAATATTGGTGAAACCAAAACCCATAAGTTAATTATTCCTCATGCCAATGAAAACACCTTCAGCTGAGATTCTCTCCTTGGTACTAAAAATGTCTTTGAGTATAGATTCTCCTCTAGGAAATAAAAAATATTTGAATTAAGATTCTACTAAATGGAATACAAAAGTCTTGACTTGATGTTTTCCCTTTAGTGAAAATCCTTTAATAAACATACTCCAAGGAATATAAAAAAGTTAAATACATTACCTTAGAATTTGATTATTTTTGTTTTTAATGAATCTAATTCTAGTTAGAGGAAACATGTTGGAACTGAAATATACATCGTTCACTTTTATAAACATAATATGATACTCACTCAGATAAAATTGGTTGAGTTGAATAAGAAGGAGTATCACACCCAATAAAGAAGACACAAATAGAACCTCTATCTTCTGTATGATTTCCAACATACTGAGGTATGGTGATCCTTAAATAACATTTCTTAGTCTAGTGATGTGATGATGAGAACGTCCCCCTAGGAATAATCCGTGTATTTAATCCATTTCTAATGAAATGGTTATCAAAATCATACAACTATGTTTTCAGGGTATTGATAAAAATTGTTTCTATATAAAACACCATCTATGATTAAACCCCATAGGAAGTGTAGAAGTTCATTTCACAAGATCCAATTTGATAGGCCATATATCCAAAACATACACTCAAATCAAACATTATTGTCATTTAAAGATAGTGTTTTGTGATGGACATTTTTTATAGTCCATTTTCATGCTTAGTAACACGTCTCCTAACACCCAATAATTTTCTTTAATTACCATCCACAAATGCACCCCACCTCACACATCTATACCCATACGTGGGATATTAAGGTAGTTACATACATTTATCACTCATGGTTGGGCACCCAGTTTAGCGTCTTCTTAGAAAATGACTCCTTGCATCCCATTTTCAACATAAAAGACTAAGTGAAGACTTGAGTGTCAAGGGACTTGAGTATAGACCTAAGTGCATATATCCTTCCTTTATGTGTTTTTTAATCTATACCTAAGGATAATAGATATAAAATTTCATGCCTAGGCCCTCTGATTTGGATCCAAAACCTGGGTACTAAACTACTTGGACGTCAAATCACTTGGGGTGCCCAATCACCTAATTGTTGAGAACCCAAGGCACTTTGCACTTAAGAAAACCTGGTCAACTAATCACTTGGTCTCTAACTACCCTTGGAATATACCAATAATTCTTAATAAAACCTGGGTTACCTATCACATGGGTGTCAAATTCCATAGGCATTGTCCAGTTGGGATCCAAACAACAAGCACATCTGATTACCCAAGAACTAACCACACTAGGAGAAAACAACATGGGTGTTGTAGAAAATGGGAACCCTATCATATGCGTTCCAATTGCAACATGCATTCACCACACTAGTATTGATCACATTCAGCACTGAACACTTTGGTCACTAACTACCTAGGCATCAACTACTTCATTCAGGACATTTACTAGAGGACCACTTTAACCTGTTTGTCCACCTAAGCATTCCATTTTCCAAGACCTTTTATATGGGTTCCCATTTAACCCAGTCCTCCTAAATGGGAACCCAATTCACTTGGGTCATCTATCTTGGTTCCCAATCCTTTCATGTATTTCAATACTAAGGGGGATCCAACCCCTCACCTTTATTCAGTATCAGTGATATCCTGTTGTCTTTAAACTTTGGTTTTATCCCTCCACTTCTATCACCGTATGCCATGAAAATTCAATAGTCACACCATTAACATTTTAGGATGTGTCATACATGATTTGGGTTGTGATCCCAACAACCCCAACCTTTCTCCTAGAAAATATCTTATGTTTTGTTTCTTCTATTGGTTTCCTAAAAAACATTATGTTGTGACACTCTTATTGGTTTGCTGATATTCATTGGGTTGATTTTATCCTATTTTCTTCCACATATACCATGAGTCTAGATTATCTTATTGGTTTCGAAAATAGCCTCAATTCAATATTCTCTACTTAGTTTTCCAAATAAAGTGAGTTGGAATTATCCTCTCAGTGACTAGAAATAATCATACTTGATATGTATATTTGGATAAACTAGAAAAGGATGATATATGCATAATTCCCCAACCAAACAATCAATATGTAACTTTAAACTAGTAATACACTCTACAATACTTTAAACTTATTGTAAGTGGACATTTTTACATATGTATAAAAATAACCACTATGTTCTTTATCACATGACCATAAATGGTATGATGTGCCTCATTAAATAGAACAAAACTAAAAGGCTTCTAATTACCTTCATAGATATATAAATATATATAAATATATAATTCTCCTCTCATCGGTTTGATTCGAACTCCACAACATCTTTTTCCTCATTTTGTAGGAGTCCAATACCTTCCTGAATGGAGATAAATTTGAGATTGACCAATTATATGGATTTATACTGTAGGGAAACCAAATAGTTGTATCAAATGAGAGAAAATATAATTCTCATGTTGAATGTACTCTTAAGTTCATGTTGTCAGTTAATCAATTTCACCAAATGTGTCGTCATCACAACCCAATGTGATTAAGAGGCCACCCATTTTTGGAAATTGGGAGAGCCTTGCAAGATATAAAACAACCAGAATAAACTATCGGGAAAACCACGCCATCAGAAACAAAAATCCTTTTATCATCATGTTTCATGCCATTTATATTTTTCTATTCATGTAATGTTTAGTTTTATTATGAATATATGTTAGTCACAAGGGATTTATTTTTAAATGAAATATAGTTCAATTTTATTATGGTTTTTTAGATTATTCATTCTAATATGGGGGGAATTTTTTAATCTTATGTGGGAAAGGAACATAGTGTGATGGGGTATTTTTTTTCAATTGACACAATTTCGCTATTTGGTTGAATGATCATTACTAAGTGGTTGGTTTCAACGTTTAATAAGGTTTTTGGTTGTTTAATCATACATTTCCCCTTATATAATCTCTAAACATCAATTAGCTATTTCAAATGGACCTAGAGGATGCTTGGTGTGCTTGTTATCTATTTTTTCTTACTCTCGACATTAGTAATGATATGAATATCCATGCCCCATCCTCTTGTAGCATACTATACGACCCTTTGGTTGTTTATATTTTCTTCAGATACCTTCTCTGGGAAGCTTCTAAGCATTATAGACTATATGTATGCCCCTATTTTTCAATTGATTCTAATGAGGATTCTATTATGACATCATTATAGTGCCTATTACATCCCCAAGGCATTCTTCTAACATACTTCCTTTTTGTGATCTACTTCTGTGACATCATAGATAGAACATAGAGTGCTGAGAGACAGTTATGGATCCATAGGACTACCTAATAGTGCCACTCACACCTGGTCATGAAAAGTTTTGTTCCAATATATATTTCAACAATTAGGCATTTTATAGAGGCTGATGATTCATTTAAAATGATTTTTATGTTGATAATTACGATCAACCTTCCTTCCATTTTTGTATAGGGTTTTAATGTAGTTATGGGATTGTAAGCATGTTCATGTATTTTTCTTCCATTCTATGTTGTATTTCCTTCTGCATTCATACCTGTGTGCATGGGTGTGTATATCAAGGATTCTTGTATATGACACATCCTAAGCTTGAGTTCATCCCATATCCTACAGTTGTATGAACTTTATTGTCAGATAACATATGTTCTCCTATGCATTTTATTTTTTCTTTATCTTCTCTATTATAAGAATAGTATTATTTTTTCCATAATAATTATATTGTAAAGTGGTGTTATCACTACTATAGAGAGTTCTTTTAAAAGTGCTAGAAAATGCTTTTAAGAGCTCTAGAAAAGTGTTGTTAATCTCAGCGAAGGTAGGGGTCCCCTTTAATAGTGCCAAAAAAGTGCTGATAAAGGCCCCCTTTAAGAGTGTTATTTTTTTATCATGGATAAAGGAACACCTTATTTGAGCTTTAATTAGCACTAATAATGGGGGGATTTATCAGCGATCAAAACCACACTGATAAAGTGGGCCTTTATTAGCGATATAAATAGTGCTGATAAAGTGGGAATTTATCAGAAATCGAAATAGCACTAATAAAGGGGGCCTTTATTTGTTCTTGAAATAACACTGATAAAGGCATCCCTACCTATGATATACTATTTATATAACATCACACCCACCAACACCTTTACAACAAACACACACAAAACCTACACAATGTATACAAGAACAATGTATCACACACAAGAAAAAAGCATCACACTCAAGGGTTTGGAAAAAATTGATATATACACTTCAAACAATGTTTTATATAATTACATTTACAATTATGCAACAAATAGTTAAAAACATTAATGTTTCATCCTTTGAAATCTGTGATCCCCTCTCAAAAAATGTCTGCCTATGGTATTAGTTGCAAAAAAAATCATCCCAATTCAATAAAAAGGTTCCACCTAAGTAAGAAAACAAATACAATGTTAGTATTAGTATAAAGAAATAAATTAAACATTAATATGAAAGAATACATTAATAAAATATAAATTTTTAACAAAAAAGACACATCTGGAGTTATATAGGCCACACCGTGCATTGTTTTGAGGTGGGGTTGATTTATAAACATCAAAAATGAGTTCGAGACCATTTTCCTAAAATATAAAAATAATCTGAATGGGTTCACTTGGTTTTGAGTATGTCCCTTGTTTTTTACTAAAATTAATATCAAATTTAAAAGATAAATTTTGATTTATACCAGTCAAATTATTTGTCGGATTGAGGTCTGTTTGATTCCTACACATCACAAATGACTCATGGATCATTTTTCAAAAGTATCAAAATAAACTGAATGGGTTTGCTCAATATTCAATATGACAGTTCTGTTTTTTTACTAAAATATCATTTCAAAACGGAAACATCCATTTTGAGTCATACCGGTTGCATCATGAATCAGTTTGAGGTGAGAATGCTTCATACATGCCACAATGGATGTATGAATTTCTCTTCTAAATTATAAATACAACCGGAGGGTGTTTGTTTGGTTTTTAGTGAGTCAAACATTTTGAGCTAAAATGTCAATTTAAAAGTGATAACGGACACTTTTAGTCATACTGGTCACACAATGCATCATATTGAGGTTAGTTTAATTCCTACTCATCACAAAAGACTCATGTGTCATTGTGTTAAAGTATAAAAACAATCAAAATGAGTTTTCTTAGTTTTTAGTATGTCACTTGTTCTTTTTACTTAAATTAATGCCAATTTTAAATAAAAACACATTTGGATTTATACCAGTCACATCGTTCATCAGATTGAGGGGTGGTTGATTCCTACACATTAAAAATTACTCATGGATATTTTTTCAAAGGTATCAAAACAATCCAAATGAGTTTTCTTAGTTTTTAGTATTCCAATTGTGTTTTTTTACTAAAATATCATTTCAAACTGGAAATTTTTTTTTGTGTCATAACAGATGCATCATATATTGATTTTATACAGACTACCTCATACACATCAAAAAGGACTTAATAATCACCATCCTAAATTATGAAGACAATTGGAAATCATTTTCTTGGTTTTAGTGAGTGAAACATTTTGAGGTAAAATGTAAATTTTAAAGTGATAACATAAAGTTTTAATCATACCGGTGACACTGTGCAACAGATTGAGGAATAATTTATTCTTACACATCATAAATGATTCATGTATTGTTTCTCTAAATTATCAAAACAATATGAATGAATTTTCTTGGTTTTTAGTATGTCAGTTGTTCTTTTTTAGTTAAATTAATGTCAATTTTAAATAAAAATACACATTTAGAATTATACCGGTCATGTAGTGCATTTTATTGAGGTGGGATTGATTCATACCCATTAAATATTACTCATGTATCATTTTTCTAAATTATAAAAATAATATGAATGTATTTTCTTGGTTTTCAGTATGCGCGTTGTGTTTTTTGTACTAAAATTAATGTCAATTTGAAATAAAAAGAGACACATTGAGTCACACCAGTCGCACCGTGCATTAAATTGGTGTAAGGTTGATTCATACACATCAAAAATAACTTATAGATTATTTTCCTAAAGTATCAAAATAACCTGAATGCTTTTTCTCAGTTTTTAGTTCATCATTTTTGTTTTTTTACTAAAATATCATTTCAAATGGGAAACACGAATTTTGAGTCATACTAGTCGTATCGTGTATCGGTTTGACATGATAACACTTCTCAAACATCACAAAGAAATTATGAATCATTGTCCTAAAATATACAGAAAACCAGAGAGAGTTTTCTTGGTTTTTAGTGAATGATGCATTTTGAGCTAAAATGTCAATTTTAAATTGATAATAGATACTTTTAGTCATATTAGTCACACCATTCATCAGATCAATGTGTGATTTATTCCTATAATTCATAAATGACAGATGAATAATTTTTTTTAAAGTATCAAAACAATATGAATGTGTTTTCTCATTTTTCAGTATGTCAATTGTTCTTTTTACTATATTTATTATAAAAATACACACTTAAATTCAGAACGGTCATATTATGGGTTATATTTAGGTGAATTTGATTACTACACATAAAAAATGACTTATGGATCATTTTCCTAGAGTATCCAAACAATCCTAATGTGTTTTATCAGTTTTTAGAGTGGCACTTGTTCTTTTTACTTATAATCCTAACAATTTTAAATAAAAATAAATACTTTGAGTCATACCTGTCACATCTTCATGCTATTTGAGTACAATATTCAATCAGGATTTCTTCCCATTAATTTATAAAAATATCTATATCATCTTTTGAATATGATTCCTTTAGAAAATCATGTTAGTGTTGAAAAATATAAATACACAAAAAATTAAAAAATATTTTAAATTAAATAGTAATTATCTTTGAAAATACCTCTTATGGGATGCTATCTTGTTCATGGAATACGATATATTTTATAAATTTACAAACATAATAACCACAATATTTATCATTTGTTTCTTTCAGACACTACAGAAACATTGAAAAAATAAGTAATTTTTATATGTGTTTGGATAATGAAAATTTTTTATATATACCCTGATTTGTATCTAATCATAGTACTTGTGATGTTTCTTATCCTTTTTTGCTATCCCCATTCAATGATGTAGATTATATTCACACACCGGCCTATCATAAAATAATCCACATTAAGAATAATATAAAATTTTATGACTAGATGTTTAGTTCTAAAATGATGTATATTGTTTATTAAAAATCATCAAACACCATCATGTGTGGTCTGTTTGTTGGATATCCATGCATTGAATCCTAAAAATAAATGTTTGTAGTATCCAAATTGACCACAATGAGCATCCAATTCTACCTAAGAACACAAAAAAGAATAAGTAATATAATAAATTAAAATATATTTGATATGATAAAATTATAGTGTTTAACCCCTACACAATTGGTATTAAGAAGAGTCAATCATATATATATTTTTTGTTGTCAAATGATTTGAGCAGGCCTGCCACTATTTCACCCTTTTTCTTGGATTATATTTTTGTTTGTTCTGTAGAGGTGACATTAGGACTAATGAGTCCCAATTTTTGTTCATGGGGAAATCTATTCAATTATATTTCATATATACACCTGAAAAAATATGAAATGTATTTAGTCATAATTATCATAGTATATGAGTGTTTGGAAAATAAAATCCTATAAACGTACCTCATGTATACATTTACAGACAAGTCACCTAACCAATCATACTCTATGATTTCACTTACATCGTCAACAATAATGATATCTGGGTCTTCCCCTTTGTATATATTTTCATCACAATGAATTGTGTGAGTACCACCATCTTTCAAATTCATATTCACATGAGCCTGCAATGATAATAAATACAGATATAGAATGGGCGGGTTTAAGGTGCTTTTGGTAGATCATTTTGATTAGTTAGTTGATCCTTGAAATGGTTTTGATCCATTCTTTCTTTTCACCCCCTTCTATGTGTTATTCGTAATAAAATTCATCATTTTAGACATTTTTTCATTAAATGTTAAAGGTTTATCTTGAAAAATAAATTAGAAATGAATACATACTTGTCAACATGTTTTTTACAAGCTGTGACATCCATACGATGAATGTTCCAAGAACTTGTTTGACCTTATGAATATCTTTATCATCAATTGGAATAGGTAGCTCGATGATTTTTTCATGGGATATGTTAAAAAAAACTCTGAAAAGACCTGTTGGATGTGGTCTATTGTGTAGCATGGAGTTCTGGATATTGAACACCATAGCCCTCGCTACAAGGCGATGGGTGGGTGTTGATAGATATAAATCACAGTCATTTTCACCGTGTAAAATACTAGTACATGAAATGTATCAGTGATTATCAAATTAAAATTTCATAGAAAAAATTAATAGAATATTGATTACCTCATCTAAGACTGTTTTTAGGGGAATGTCTCACCTCAATGCTAGTGGGGGGGGGGGGGGTGGACGGGATCTTCACGCACTGGTTGTTCTTGAGTTGTTTCTTATATTTTCCCCCACTGTCAAATTTGCCATGAAATATTTCTATAATTTCAAATTTTTTCCAATGAAAGTTATTTTTTCTCTCATCATGTTTATTTCTTTACTGTGATCCTCCTTTTGTTTTTTTTCTCAAAAAATGTTCGGGGTGTCTGATCGTACCACGATTCACTGTGTAATTTTCACCTTTACACCACTATTCCAAACTTGTTTTATATTGAAAATTATAAAAATAATGACAAGTTTCATTCCATGTTTGAATCATTAATTTTGTGTTTATCACTGTTAAAAAGGTAAATTTTATTTATTTTGATGAATCCATTGCTGGAGGAGGTGATTTGGAGGGCCCATGATGATGTCCAAGAGAAATGGGCCAAACTGCGCAGGATCCAAGCACACCAGCGGATTAATCCACACATTTCTACTAGACCGGGCATCCAATTGGGCTGAAATTTTGTGGTATGGTTTAAATTTAATTGCGATACATTTCATATGAATGAAAACAAGACTCATTCAGCCATTTGGTTTCCCAAACGGCCTGATCTGTCCAGCACACCAAATCTGCACGAAGTCAAAAGTGGTGTGATGTGATCTGTCCATATCTCTTTCTATAGGTGTCCACATTATTCCAAACCTTCAGTGGAGATAGATAAGTGGTGGTTCTACAAATTTGTGATTTTCTCTAAATCAATATAAGGCTTTCTGGAGGATGAGACACCTATGACAAGTGGTTTTAAGAATTATGTGTGCTCAAAACCACCTTCCCATTTTCCTATAAAATGGAACCTTGGGATACTCATTTTGGAGTTCGACCAAGAAGTGATTCTCTACCATTTTGTAATCCTAGAGGAGTCTCCTCCTCACCCTAGAAGTTCTAGAGGCCCATATCCTCATAGGGGTATCAAGAATGAAGAAGGAGTTTCACCCGAGCATCCTCCTCCTCCCGATGTTGTGCTAAACCGTGGGTGTTCATTGTTAGGGAGCTACACACATGTAAAGGGAGTTACTGAACTTGTAATACTATAGTTTTGATTTATTTTGGGTTTTTAAACATTTAATTTAGAAGTATCTTACTTTGATTTATCTTTTTTTGATTTAATCGAATGAAATACTCTTTAATTTTAACCGATCGGTGTGAAGTATTGAATGTTTGACTTGTGTTGTTCTGATTGGACAACACAATAATCATTTTCTTACGCACTGATTTGATATTTCAATTTTACTTGGAAGCTTTTATACCATTCATGAGATCTTTACCTTTTCTATATGATTGTTATGTCAAGTTTTTGCTCAACGTTCTTTGATATATGAGCTAGGAAAGTAATCGGGATTCTGACTGATTTCAACCAAATAATTACATCAAAACTTAATTAATATCCAAGAATAATGAGCTTTAAATGTGACTATTGAACTCACAATGAACCTTTTTTATCTCATAATTAATTAACACTATATTTTTTTTCCAACTATTAAACTCATTAATTAAGCCATTTCATCCTAAAACTGTTTTCAAAACCACCCCATATTAAAGTACTTCTTATTAAAAACGCACACTCTAAACCCACCAACGCTCCTTGAGAGATGACCAAGGGTATTCACTAGAATATAAATCAACCTTAAAATCATAATCAATTTTCCACGTCATGACAACGCGGTCAAATTTTGGCGCCATTGCCGGGGAGCACTTTGGTTTTTAGTGCGTGTTTTTTATAATGTTTTTGTAATTTTTGTGAATATTTATTTGTTTTCCCATATACCTTTTCAATCCCTTTATGTTATGATCTATTTTTTGTGTAGGTTTGGTGCAGGACACGTTCTACTCCAAGATATTTATAACCTTTCGAACCTGAACCGGAGAGGACACTACGTCAACGACACTGAGACACAAAAGACAAAACTTTGAAGGTGGACACACCACATATTGAAAATCTTCTTCACCCTTCATCTTCTTCTGGAAATAACATCAAAACTGAAATTAATGTGAATAACATGGATGAAAACAATTGAACACTAAAATAACTAACCTCACCTGATGTTGATATTCATCCGACATACATTCAATTACAAGGCGAGGCACCCAATTTTGAACTGAAATCTGGTTTAATTCATCTATTAACAAGATTCCATAGAATTCCTGGAGAAGATCCACACAAGCACTTAAAAGAATTTCATACTATTTGTTCAACATTAAAACCAACTAATGTGGATGAGGAACAATTAAAGCTTATAGAATTCCGATTTTCATTATAAGAGACTGCGAAAGATTTGTTGTACTATGCTAATTCACCAATAAGAGGTTAGGAAGACCTGAAATTCGTTTTTCTTGAAAAATATTTTCTAGCCTCTCGAACTACAACAATAAGGAATGAAATATGTGTTATAAGAATATCTCAAGGGAAAAAAATTAATGAATATTGGGAAATATTTAAAAGATTATGTTCAAGTTTTCCACACCACCAAATAAGTGACCATCTTTTAATTCAATATTTTTATGAAGGTTTAATCCCTATTAATAGAAATATTATTGATGCTGCTACAGGTGGGGAGCTAGTAGATTAGACCCCAATTTCAGCGAGGAACATAATTGAGAACACGACACAAAACACTCAACAATTATATACAAGGTCTAGCGTACCCATTCGAGGTGTCCTTGAGGTGAAAAGCACTGAATTTGAGAAGAAGGTGGACACAAAGTTTGAGGAGGTAAGTAACCTTCTACGACAACTTTCTCTTTTTCAAGGGAAATCTAAATATCCTCCTCCCATGGATTGTGGTATATGTTCTTCTGACACACACTACTCCGACCAATGACCCCAATTGAGAAAAAATTCTTAGAGTTGTGAGGAAATCTTCCCAGGACGCCCCTATAACCAACCCATTAGGCAAGAACCATACTATCCGTCCAACTATGGGTGGAAGGGGAACCAAGCATATATGTAAGGGGGGGGGGGGTATTAAAACCAGCCTAAAAAAAAATGGAACCAACCAGGGTAGAGTAGATATCCACCACCACCACCCATAAATCCTCAACCACCCGAAAGGCCTTTCCAACAAACCCCTCCAAAACCTGAGCCTATCCTAGAAGATATGATGAAAAAAATGGTTTCCTACAATATTCAATTCCAAAAAACCACTCTGGAAGCTACATGAGATCTCAAAACCCAATTAGGCCAACTAGCTAACTCGGTGGGCGAAATTCAAAGTCATGGATCCGGTAAAATTCCCTCTTAACCAGTAGTTAACCCTAGGAATAAAGGAAATGTTAGTTCCATCATCCTTAGGAGTAGAAAAAAACTATAAAGTAAAATAAATCCTCCATTAGAGTCATCCCCTCTTGAGGAAACCTCCATCCCAACCATTAAGAATGTTCCAAATGTTGAAGAACCTTGTCCTGAGAGAAGCCCTTCAAAAGGAAAGAGTGTATATATTAATGAGCCATCTAGCCCAACCATTCTTCTTTCATTTCTTCAAAGGGCCACCCAACCAAGAAAACAAAAATAAATTGAACTTGATAAGGAAATATTGGAAATTTTAAGGAAAGTGCAGGTTAACATCCCATTGATTGATGTTGTGAATCAAATTCCATGGTACACCATGTTTCTAAAGGATATGTGTACACACTGAAGGAGACTTCATGGGGATGATACAGTGAGATTAGGGAGGAATGTTTCAGTATTTATAGAGCCATCACTTCCCAACAAGTGCAATGATCCTGGAACATTTTCAACTCCATGCACCATAGGGGAGTATTCTTTTTCTAATTATATGCTTGATTTATGTGGTTCTATAAATGTGATGCCTCACTCTATTTACTCTACATTTCTAGTTGATGAACTGAATCCCAATGGAACTATTATTCAGCAGGATAACTGGAGTACCACACACCCCTCTAGTGTGTTAGAGGATATTCTTGTGAGGGTTCAAAATTTAATTTTTTCTTCTAAGTTTTATGTGCTTAAAATGCAAGATGATAGGATGAATGGGCATTCCCCAATTATATTAGGGAGACCTTTCATGAAAACCACCAAAACCATAATTAATGTCCCTAATGGTACATTATCTATGGAATTTGGTGGTGAAATAGTCCATTTAAACATCCTTTATGCCATGAAACATCCCACAGGAGAACATTCCTCCCTCTCAGTAAATTCAATTAATGTACTCCATTCCCCTAAAAACACTTATAATCATTCCCCCGATCCCCTTTCTGAGTTTTCTTCATTGATTGAAATTATAGGTAATGATTCATGCATTTATTGTTGTAGTGGATTATAAAAATTTCATTCATGTTTATTAATTGATGATTTCATGATCACTGAGGATCCACTGACCATCAATGATATTGTTAATCATGTAAAAGATCATTCCTCTATTGATGATGATACCATCGAGCCGTTAGATGAGATCAGTGACCTCTCACATACACACACACTCCCATCAATCCAAAATCCACCTGAATTGGATCTGAAACAATTGTATCATGATTTAAAATATTCATATCTTGAGAATGGAAACAATTTGCCCGTCATCATTGCTAGTTCACTCCCTCCGGAGCGTGAATTGTGACTGCTTGAACTTTTGAGGGAGTATAAAAAATCTTTGGGATGGACACTTACTGACATTCCTGGTATTATCCCATCAATTTTTACACATAATATTTTGTTAAATGATTAGGCTAAACCAGTGAGGTAGCCACAACATCGACTGAACCCAAACCTCCTAGTAGTTGTGAAAAAATGAGGTAAACAAATTATTGGCTACTGGAATCATTTAACCCATCACTAAAAACCAATGGGTTAGTCCCATTCAAGTAGTTCCTAAAAAGACTGGCCTTACAATAATCAAAAATTAAAATAATGAATTGGTTCCAACTCGTGTCAAGAATAGTTGGCGTGTCTATATAGACTATCACCAACTAAACCAACACACTAGGAAGGAAAATTTCCCTTTGACATTAGTTGACCAAATGATAGAGAGGCTAGCGGGTAAATCCCACTAATGTTTCCTTGAGGGGTATTCTGGATACTTTCAGATCCATATTTCCCACTAGGATAAAGAAAAGATAGCCTTCACTTGCCCCTTTAGCACATTTGACTATAGAAGGATGCCATTTGGTCTGTGAAATGCTCCGGGTACATTCCAACGATGTATGGTTAGTATTTTTTCTGATTATCTAGAGAATTGCATGGAAATATTCATGGATGATTTCACTATTTTGGGATCTTCTTTTTATGAATGTTTGAGTAGTCTTGGGTCAGTCCTACATCGCTGTATTGAAAATAATCTTGTATTAAATAATGAGAAATGCCATTTCATGGTGTGGCAAGGTATAGTTTTGGGGCATGTCAGTTTAGGGGATGGAATCCAAGTAGATAAATCAAAAGTGGATGTCATTTATTACTCACCATTCCCTAAAAATGTACAGGATGTGCGGTCTTTCCTAGGTCATGATGAATTTTACCATCATCTCATTAGTGACTTTACTAAAATTTCACTCCCCCTCTCCCGATTTCTCAAAAAACTAATTAGAATTTATTTTTGATAAATAATGTGAGGAAGCTTTTAATAAGTTAAAATGGAGTCTCGCGTCACCCCCAGTAATCCAATGACCTTAGTGGGATTAACCGTTTGAGATCATGTGTGATGCCTCTAACTATGCAGTTGGGGAAATCTTGTCACAAAAGGTCAATCGAGCTCCACATGTCATTACCTATACCTCAAATACTTTAGACCCTTCCCAAGAAAACTACCCAACAACTGAAAAATAATTCCTTTCCATTGTGTTTTTCTTGGTAAAATTCATATCATACCTTTTGGGGTCCAAAGTCATTGTGTTCTCAGACCATGCAGCCCTTCAATATCTCCTTAAGAAACTAGAAGCCAAACCATGTCTCATTCGTTGGATTCTCCTCCTTAAAGAATTCAATATGGAAATTAGAGATAAAAAAGGAGCAGAGAATGTGGTGGCTGACCATATCAGTAGGATCCTCCCATCCTTGGAAATTGACTCATCCCCCTATATTCCCATTAATGACATGTTTCCTGATGATCAATTTTACCGAGTGAAAGATGTTATTTTCTGGTATACCGAAATTGTAAATTATTTGATAGCATTTTTCATTCCTACTGATTTCAATAAAATCCAATCCAGTCATCTAAAACATGAGTCTCATTGGTACATTTAGGATGACCCCTACCTTTGGCGCACCTGTTGTGATCAAGTCCTTAGGCTTTGTATTCCTAATAGTGAGTTTCAGTTTGTCCTTAGATTCTGTCATACTCTTGCTTGTGGAGGCCACTTTGGTCCCCAAAATATTTCTCACAAGGTCCTTGATTCTGGCCTTTTTTTGCCAATAATTTTTCGGGATTCCCATGATTTTTGAAAATCTTGTCCTCATTGTCAAAGAATGGGGAATGTATCCAAATGAAATGAAATGGACCAACAACCATTTCTATTTCATGAATTTTTTGATGTTTGGGGAATTGAATTTATGGGTCCGTTTCCCAATTCCATTGTAAACTTGTACATTCATCTGGCATTTGACTATGTGTCAAAATGGGTAGAGGCTCGAGCTACAAGGAATGATGATTCTAAGGTAGTTGAAGAATTTTTGAGAACCCAAATATTCTGTAGGTTTAGCTTACCTAGGTTCATCATCAGTGACTAGGGTTCTCATTTCTGAAACCGGTACAATCACTTTTTCAACGGTATGGGGTCATTCATAGAGTGTCTACTGCATATCATTCATAGACTAATGGTCAAGAAAAGGTGTCAAATAGAGAGGCAAAACAAATTCTTTAAAAAACGATTCAACCCAATAGAAATGATTGGAGTCTTTAACTTGATGATTCATTATGGGCCTACCGTACTATTTTCAAAAACCCAATTAGAATATCACCCTATCATATTGTGTTTGGAAAGAGTTGTCACATACCTATTGAGATTGAGCACTGGTCCTACTGGACCATCAAACAATGAAATTCTAATCTTTATGGTGTAGGTTCTCAAAGGAAGTTGCAGATTCAGGAGTTGGAGGTAATGAAAAGAGATGCATATGAAAACTCCAGAATTTATAAGGAGCAAACCAAGGCTACCCGCGAACATCTTATAATTCATCGTTAGTTCCACATTGGGCAGAAGGTCCCCCTTTATAATGAAAGGCTGAAGTTGAATCCAGGTAATCTTCATTCCTACTGGTCTGGACCATACACTATTATTAATGTATCCCCATTTCATGTTGTTCAGGTTCAAAATGAAGAAACCAAGAAAACCTTCACTGTCAATGGGAAGCGTTTGAATCATTTCCATGAAGCCCTTTTTGGAGTTCCCAATAGAGGAACTCCATGGTCAAAAAGCAACATACCAGTGAAACAACCCATGTTTTATACTTCCTTCTCACCTTCTCGATTATTACCGTGAGGAAACTGCACATTCTAGGTGTGGGGGGATGGGTACATTCCTGGGTTAGATAGGAATTTTCACAATTTTTTTCTTTCTTTCTTATCTTTTCACCTTCTTTATGGTATTTTCACTTTTCCCCATCTTGTTGAGTTCATTAGGCTTTCCATTGTATTTCTTCATTCTTCTCTTTTTAACCTTCTTTATGGTGTTTTTATTTTTCCCCTATCAAAAATTTCAAAGTTCCATGATTCGGTGACCATAAAGGGGGGAAAGTAAAAATACCATAAATAATGGTGAAAATGAATATTTTTATGAAGTTAACATGAGGGAGTGATGTTTAGTGATTTTTTTTTTCTGTCAATGATATAAATGGTTGTATCACTATGAAACATTTGAGATGATTGATGCACCTTATGTGAGTTGTTTTTAAAAAAATGGTGTCACTAATATCTCTATACATTTTTGCACCAAATAATGATGTGTGAATATTTATCACTTAATATAAGGTAAATATATGTTAGGTTAATATTTTCAGCTTTAAATGATATTTTCATACGTTCGTTCCTTATCTAATCTGCTTCATTACAATACCAAATTGACCTATGCATGTGTAACTAATGTTTGACTATTGTATGCCCTCAAAATTTTTTTTGTGTATTGAGAAGGTCAAAAACCACTCCTCATTAACCGTTGATCTTTTTATAACTAATGAAATTAGTGTCGTGAGGAGATCAAACAAGGGTTGAGAAATGAGTGCGAGATTTTTTCCAAATGCAACTTCTAAAAAAATAGGGGAGTGATGAAATGACAACATATGAGGATATATAGTTCAAGAGATTATGGTTTGACTTTTGGGAATGCTTAAGTGAGTGGGTCTTGAAATATGATTGCAAATTATGTAGGGCAGGTTCAATGAAAATTCATTTAAAAATTTAGAATAACCTATATTTATTGGATAGAAAGTGAAAAGAATAGCATGGAATTGTTTTCACATAGACACATGGAGAGTTAGTGGAATGTTTGAATTTTTAATTCCTTTCTCATATTGGTGTCATGAATCTCTTTGAATTTCATTGTGATATGATTTATGAGATATCTTTCTCCATTTTTACTAAGAAGAACTCTTTTGTGAGGTTCATGCATTGATCTCATTACTTTAGTGAATTACAATTTCCTCAAATGTTAAATATTCATGATGTTGGGAATATATATATGCATCATTTTATTTGAATATGTGACTTTCCCCAGTAGTGAAAATGTTTAGGTGTGGGGGTGTGATCGTACCACGATTCACTGTGTAATTTTCACCTTTACTCCACTGTTCTAAACTTGTTTTATATTAATAATTATAAAAATAATGACAAGTTTCATTCCATGTTTGAATCATTTATTTTGTGTTTATCAATTTTAAAAATATAAATGTTACTTGTTTTGATGATTCCATTGTAGGAGGCAGTGATTTGGAGGGACCATGATGATGTCCAAGAAAAATGGGCCAAACTGCGCTGGATCCAAGCACACCAGTGGATTAATCCACACAATTCTACTAGATCGTGCATCAAATTGGGCTGCCATTTTGTGGGATGGTCCAAAATTAATTGGGATACATTTAATATGAAGGAACCCAAGAATCATTTAGCCATCTGTTGGCCCAACCGACTTGATCTTTCTAGCACACCAAATCTGCACGAAGTCAAAAGTGGTGTGCTGTGATCTGTCCATATCTGGTGCTATAGGTGTCCCAATTATTCCAAAACTTCGTTGGAGATAGCCAAGAGGTGGGAATACAACATTGTTATTTTCTCTAAATCGAGATAAGGCTGTCTGGAGGTCGAATCACCTGTGACAAGTGGTTTTAAGAATTCTGTGTGCTCAAAACCACCTTCCCATTTCCTATAAATGGAACCTTGGGGTCCTCATTTGGGAGTTTGACCAAGTAGTTAAGATCTAACATTTTGGAGTCCTATAGGAGTTTCCTCCTCATCCTAGATGTTCTGGAGTCTCTTATCCTCCTAGGGTATCATGAATGAAGAAGGAGTTCCACCCGAGCTTCCTCATCCTCCCAATGTCAAGCTAAACAGTGGGTGTTCATTGTGAGGGAGCTACACACATGTAAAGGGAGTTCCAGAACTTTTAATACTACTGTTTTGATTTATTTTGGGTTTGAAATAATTTCATTTAGAAGTATCTTACTTTGATTTATCTTTTTTTGATTTAACTGAATGAAATTCTCTTTACTTTTAGTTGATCGGTGCGAAGTTTTGAGTGTGTGACTTGTGTTGTTCTGATTAGAAAACAAAATAATTTTTTTCTTCCCCACGTATTTGAGATTTCAATTTGTTTTAGACAATTTTATGTAATTCATGTGATATGTAACTTGTCTATATGATTGTTATGTCAAGGTTTGGCTCAACGTGCTTTGATATAAAATCTTGGAATGTAATTGGGATTCCGATTGATTTCAACCAAATAATTACATAAAACCTTAATTAATCTCGAAGAAAAATGATCTTTAAATGTGTGTAGTGAACTCACAATGAACCCCTTTTATCTCAAAATTAATTAACGCCACCTTTTCTTACAAACTATTGAACTCTTTAATTATGTCATTTCATCCTTAAACTGTTTTCAAAACCACCCCCTATTTAAGTACTTATTATTAAAAACGCACACTCTAAACCCACCAATGATCCTTGAGATATGACCTAGTGTCTTCCTTAGACTAAAAATCAACATTAAAATCATAATCAATTTTCCACTTCATGACAACGTGGTCAATGTCAACCCAAAACCCACACCTCTGACATGACCATACTTTACTGGTTGCTTTAAGGCCATCAAAAGTTTTTCAGCATCCATTTTGGGTTTTTCTAATTTCTGTGACTATGTTAGAAAGAAAATATAGGAAAATAAGTAATAATATTTATGTAATATTGATTTAAATCAAAACAAATATTTATTATGTCCTACTTACACATGTTTCCCACACATTTTGTGTGTTTTAATATATTAGTATCCCATATTTATTTGGACGTGCCTCCTTCCATAGAATATGGTGTGGGGTGAATTTAAATTTGGATTTGGATTCATCAATCTAAATATAAATAGAGGAATATATTTATGGTTTTCTTTTATGTCACATAAAAGTATTATGATTGATTTAAAATACGTAACAATTTTTTTCAAGTGAAACATACCCCATTCTTTCATTATTGTAGGGGTATGTTGATTTTTCTGTATGTTCCTTATATTCAACACTCAATTTCTATTTCATAAATAAAAACTATAAATCAATTTTATGAATACACATATCATCAAAAAATATATTACGAAGCACAATGTACATGAAAAGACTTCTCCGCACGACGACTATTAAATGCATCCCATGCTCCATGGGTTATTAGTTGTGCATAAATTTGAGGTGGGTGCAGGTTTATTTTCACTTCATCATAATTAAGATAACATCTTGTTAAAATTGTGAGAAAGCCTCTTTGAATACTTCTAACAACCCTTAATACATATTCCTTGTGTGAGTCATCCACTATAAATGCACTCTACATAGAATTATGAAGAGTAATTCGATGTTTCATTATTTTATTTTTTATAAAATTATAGAAATGATATCATAATGTTACCATAATATCTATCCATATCAGTGTCTTAAGATTGGTGAAAACATGGTTCAGGACTATACATCAATCAACACACATTGCTGAGTGACGATTCCAATGTAACTACTGAACATGGTATTTTTAGGGTTAACATGCTGGCCCCATTTATTCTATCCTACATCATATTTGATGCCTTTTTCCTTTTTCTTAAGGATTTTTTCTAATACCATCAAACTACGGTGCTCCGGGTTTTTTGTGTGTGCCAGTAGTGTTTCATTGCTTACCATTTCCTCAATTTTAATATCAACAATATGTTTCTATGGAGTGCTATCATCAACATGTAAAGTTGGTGGTTGTACCTCTGCACTAGGAGCATCAACAACAACATGTTGAGGAACCAATTGGTCCTCTACACTACAAGCATCGGTAGGTTTGGAGACATGTTGTTCTTCTACACTACAAGTAGTAGTAGTTTGAGAGACCCATTCAACCTCGGGATTTGGAGAAACATCACATGCAGAAGTCATTATCTATAGAATTGGTTTAACGGTTAATTTAGATTACATAAAAGTAGTATTGAACAGATAATAACATATAGTAACATGATTTATATTACAAAAAAATATCACCTGATTATTGAAATCTCTCTTTTTTTAAAGGTTGAAGAGATTTAACCCCTCTATAAACTATCCAAATCCCTTCATTGTGGCCTCATATGACATAAAAAACTCTATCTACATTGAGACTATTGTTAAATGATTTCAATATCCCAATGAAAGGGTCATCCACTGTTGAATTTTCATTCGATGATTCAGTGGTTTTATTCGATAATATAACAATTGACCACTTTCAGTTTGTGAGATCTGTAACATAAAATACTTGTACTTCCTATGATGCCATTATAAATGGTTCATCTTTGTACCATTTGTTAATAAAATAAACTTCCATGAATGCCAACTCAACTATTTTAACATCACTCTTGTTATCAACACAATTGCATTGAAAAATCAGCACATAAATGTTTGTATAATCCAACTCTCATATTGGATTGATGATGCCAAAGTATGACATATTCACATAAATTGGATTTTTTTCCTTACCACCAGAAACATTCATTGCTTCAGCCATAAGTGTAACTCCACTATTCTACATGGTACTGACTTCACCACATTCATTAGTATAGAATGTATAACTATTAATCATATAATCATTACAAGATAATAAATACACACTTGTTCCTATAGTTATCCATTGAAGTTATTCTAAAATTGATTATGGATTTTCATTTAACTCATTAAATATATAGTCTTGAAACCATCCTATAAATTGACAATTATGTGTATTTGATATCCATTTTCAGCACTTGATGGATTAAAATGCCAAAGAATATCTTTGTGGGTTTTGACATATGGTTCAACCTCTAAAATGTTATGAAAAATTTAAAGTTGGGCCTGCTCATGATCTGTAATATTGATTTTGACAACCTCTCTTCCCTAAATTTCATCACCCAAAAGCTACCCAATTTTATGAGATTTCGGTAGACCAATCATTTCCACATCGGATAGATATTCGGTACATAATTTAATGGTTTCCTCAACAATATATTACTATGAAATACTTCCCTCTGGTTGACTTTGATTTTTTACATAACCTTTCAAAATATTCATATGCTGTTCAATGGTGTACATCCATCTATAGTGTAAAGGACCACATAGTTGAATCTCTCTCACCACGTGAACCGTAAAATGAACCATCATATCAATGAATTTCAGCAGGAAGATCTTTTCCAAAATATATATTATAAAGGAAATTTATCTTTCCATACTCAGCAATTTTTTCGGGTTTAAAACTTTGAAGCAAGTAGCTTTGATAAAGAAACAAAGATTCACTAATTTATTAAAGACATTCTTGGAAAAAATGCAACATAATGCTATAGTAATTAGATCTTTCATTAATACATGGAAGTCATGTGATTTAAGACCCTTTAACTTTAAATGGGTTATTGACATGATGTTCTTGATATTTGATGAACACCCCTATGGAAACTTTACATCATTCAAGAAGTTGTAAAACTGATATCCCTCATTTCTAGAAAGAGTGTAAAATCTTGAAGAAGAAAATTTTATTTTTCACCCTTCACTGGCACAAACTCTTCCATATTCCCATGTCAACCATTTCCAACCAAGACTTAATTCCATCATTTTTTTTCTGGGTGCATTTAGCAACATGCTGATGACACTATTAAATATTTTTTTTCAACATGCATAACATCAAGAAAGTTTCTGACATACATACAAATCCATTATGGTAATTAAAAAAAACTAATCTCTTCTTCCAGAGGTTTTCATAAGGCTTTTTGAAAATGGTTTACCAAAAGCAGTGTCCACATATTTTACTTTCTCAATCTTTTGATCACCTTTTAGTGGAGACAGTTCTATAAATTCTTCTGAACATCCATCAAATGATGTTGTCCATGAATGATACTTATGTCCTTAGGGTATTAATCTACGATGTCCGAGAAACATGATTTTTTATGAATGTTTCAACCTAATTTATTGTGTACCTTGTTCACATACCGGGCACCCCTAAATTCCTTTAATGATATATCTTAACAAATTTCCATTATTAGGAAAGTCATTTATCATCCCATATAACATGAAACTGAACCTGAAATCTACATTTCTATTAGCATCATACAACGTAACACCTAAATCCCACAATAATGTCAAATCACCGATCAATGGATTCAAATAAATATCAATATCATTACCCGGTTGTTTCATTCTTGAAATAAGTATAGACAACATGATGTATTTTATTTTCATGCATAACCATGGTGAAAAGTTATAATTTACCAACATAACCGGACATGTACTGTGAGTGCTACTTTGAAAACCAAAAGTATTCACTAAATCTATAGATAACACAAGATGAAGGTTTCTTGGCTCGTTTAAAAAATTAGGATACTCATGATTGATTCTCTTCCCCTAAGGAGAGTCTACCGGGTGACGTAGTTTCCTATATTTATTTCTTCTATCTATGTGCCACATCAATTTCCCTATGGTCTCCTCACTTCTATATAGGATCATAATCCTTGGAATGATTGGAATGTATAATAAATTTTTTTAGGACAAGATTAATCTTTCTTGTATCGAGAAGCACCACACTTTGGGCATTATCTATGTTATTTTTGGTCTGTGAAAAAAAGTATATAGTCATTTAGGAAGGCATGTATTCTTTCAGAGATCATACCCATTGAATGTAGAATTATTTTAGCATCGTATGTTCGGATCAAGAGCTCATTATCTTCTGGGACCATGTCATTCAAGAGGGAAAGTAATTCTATAAAACTAGTATCACTCCATCAATTTCTTGCTTTCAAATAATACATATTCAGTACCAATAACAATACTGTATATTTAGTGAAACCACCATTCAAATGAATCTTTCCACAAAACATTAACTTCTCAAACAATTTTGGGAAATCACGAAGTTCATCTTCAATTGTCTATATCATTTCTTCAATACGATCTTCATCATCATTCACATCTGTAATCATGTCCTCGATAAGGTTTTCCTCATTATCCATACTTGTAATCATATCATATGATCCATAAAACACCATGTCATCCCAGCCACTAGCTATATTATCTTTTCCCTGTGTCTATTCAAACATTTATAATTTCAATCTATTTCATGATAGATGAAGTGTTCTTCCAACTCCTCTAGACTAACATTCATTGAATAAAAACATCATCAACATGGAAAAAGGATTTAAGAAAGGTTATATTCATGATTTCTTTAAAACATGATGAACTCTTTCACTCCATCTTCATACTCTCTGGTCAAATGATTAGAATCCATCCATTTTTTATTCACATCCAGCCTATTTGATTTAGATATATTTGTATTTAACAAAATAAATACACAAAATATTGATATAATGTAAAGCTTTTCCTAACTCTATAAAAATATAAACATAGAATATTATGTAAACACTTCAGTTCAAATTTCATTTAAAAACTATATAAAAATTAACACTTTAAATCCCTCTAAAAAAACAATCCATTTACCCAAATTCCTCTTAAAAAAACACACAATTTTTTAAATAAATCAATCAATTCCAAACACTCTATCAGAAAACCCCAATTACTTTTTTTTAAATCATTAAAGACATCTTCATGACTCAATAATATTAATCATTTTAAATGAGAGAAATCACACTAATAAACGTTTCAAAATATTTAAATCATTTTAAATGGGCCACTTAGGCATTTTTACCAAGTCATAGATCCCAATAGAGACACTTTATAAAAGATACATAGAAAACACCTCAATTCATCCCAAATCAATCAGTGTTGTATGATTCAATCACATTATTACAAAGGAAGGTGTAATAATAATAATTTCCAAAAGGATTTTATATTTTCCTCACCATAATTATATTTCCCTTATCCATGCTTCCATTATCTAGTTATATCAATTATCCTTCACCACAATACCAAAGTCCCAATAGATATGTTCCATAGTCAGTGGCCACAATCGCAACCTTGAAACACTCATGTTCCAGTTTACTATAAACACTGCATTATCCCAATGATCCTAGGATCACACCAAAGAAATTGGTTGTCAACCCCAAGAAAAATGTACATGCCTCTCACATTAAGTAATATTGGTTCCTTCATTTGTAAATAAACATAATAAAATATATAATCATGAACCCATTACATAATCAATAATTTCTCAAGTGTCATTCCTTTCACACAAATAATTTCCCTATGCCACTCATCACTAGAAGAAACTATATTAATTTCCCTATCCTTTTAAGTATATCATGTATCAAGTCAAAATAAGAAAAGAAATATGGTACTAAACTAATAGGTGGTATGATTTTCCATAGTCAATTTTCTAAAATCATCAAAAAGACTTCATAAATGACATTTCAAAGACTAGTCATTCTATAATTTTTAACATAACTCATATTAGTAACCTCTAGAATCAAAGTGATAAGAGTATCATTATATTATCAAGATAATTCTTATCTCTCCAAAACTCATTCACGAGGTTAACAGTATCATTTCCTAAAATAGTCTACAACCTTTTAAAGAAAATTTCATAATGAAAATATATTTTTGGTACCTTTTACGTATGTATCAACCTAAATGTCATGACCACTTCATAACATTGAATATCAATATTTAATAATTCATTCATATAATTTTCTAAAGTTGTAATAAAATAATAATTTATATATTTATATATAAAAGAATTCTAATAAGAAAATATTATTTTATAATCACTTGAATTAAATTATTTGTACCTTTTAGGGGATTCAACATAAAGTGATTGCGGGTGGAAGGATTCATTACATGTGTTGTTATAGTTATTTAAATAGGGTGTCCAGAAAGTGTCTCATGTATATTTGGATTGGTAGGATAACAAAATATATATTCTCCTTATAATTCAATTTAACCCTTAATAAAAATATCAATGTATTCCTTATGAAGTAGGATTTTCACCTAAACAACATAAATTTCATGTGGTGTGCTTATTCCATTTATGCCATGTGTTTTTTCCTTTATTTTTCATTTTCCTCTGGAGGATGAATTTTCAAAACCATGAGGTTAATTGAACTAGAAGTTAGATATTAGATGTAGTGATTTAGATGTATCATTACTTCATTGTTATGGTATATCAGGTTTGAGGATTTATTTCAATTCAGCTATGTTCTGGAATTTCTTCTGTTATCTGCAAGTTTTGGGGGTTTAATTTATCGTTTGGGGGTTTAACATTATGATTGTTAATCTATAAAAAATTGAACTTGTGGTATCAAATACTTTTATTATACTACTATCAAATACCAAAAATCGGGGTTAAAGATTGGTTACATAACATATGGGGATTATTTAATCAATAATCGATAGAGAGTTTTGGTTTCAAGAATACTAGGTTTCCTCTAGTGAAGTGGTTTTCTAAGAATTATTGGAATTGAACTAGTGATAGTGTGGTGGTGCCACTAATGGATAAGGTTTGGAATGATATTCAATATTGGAGGATTTAGTCTTTGGGGGAAAATGGCCTTCCTAATTTTGGAGAGTTCACATGTTACATTGATTTTAAATTAGACAGAAGTGATGTGTTTAGTATGATCGGAAACAATGAGATGAAAACATTAGATATTTTTTAAAACGTGTGTCCTAGAGAATTTGGATCTAACAGGAAATAAGGACATGTCTCAATGATGTTGAGCATTAAAGGTGGATGTGTAGTAGAGGGTGGGATGAAGGAGTACGATTGGTCGTGGTTTTGGTGCAACAGTGGTTCTTAGTGAGAATGTATCAGGGCCTAGAAAGTGAAACATTCTGATCCACATATAGGGAGAGCATATTGATTCCTAGTAAGAGTAAGGATGTAATCCCATACTAGGGAGAGTGGATCAATGTATATCAAGTACATGTCCTAGGCCTCGCCTATGTTACTGGGGTTCTCATTATAAATGAAATGGAGGAGAATAAAATCAATCATGAATTCAATCACATAAAATCTGAATGACATAAAAAAAATATTCATATCACCTCTAAACACCCTTCACTGAAACGTCCCCTTTTTACCCATGTATAACACATTTCAAAAAAAAAATCAACCCACTTTATATAAACATCAAAATCCAAATATAATATAGAGAAAATTTTCCCAAAACAAAAACACATTTTATAATGTTCCAACTTGGACTTTGAAAATTCATTGATAACCAAAACATGAAATTAGTTTTATGAATTTTCCAAATGATCCTTATATAATTCACCCAAGATGAACACATAAAATACTTTTTTGAAGAACAAAAACGATTCAAAACATAATGAACAACTCCTTTAAATAATAAATGAAATAGATTCCAACATAAATATATCAAACATATATAATGGGGTGTCCAAAAATCATATAATATACTATTAAATATTACTAAATAAAATTAATATATAAGATTCATAAAATGATAACAAAAGAACACCAAAGTTCAATAACAATCAAATCCCCTTAGAAATCCAACCAATATGAAATTCATTTAGTTATAAAACAATGAAAACCAATGGCCACAATTATTAGTGGGGCATTTGGCCCATATAATTCATAACATCACCATCAAACAAAGAGAAAGAGGAGAAAAATCACCATGGAGGTGACGTTTAGTGTGTGGTGGAGGTGCGTTCGCGGTGGATGAGAGGCATGCGATAGAGGAGTCCTCCAGTGGAGAAGTGGAACATGAAATAGGAGAGGGGCATGGAGAATGAGAGGCACTTGACAAAGGTGTGGTGCACAACGAAGGTGTGGCATGCAATAGAGGTGTACCACGCACGAAGAAGGTGTAACAGACGACATAGGAGAGGTGCACGACGGTCTGGTTCGTGAAGAAGGAGAGGACCATGATGGATGTGTGGTTTGTGGAAAAAGAGAGGCAATGAGAGAGGAGGGGGAGGAGGAGGTGTGGCAGAAATGATCGGCTTCCACAAGAGCTTGAGGGGTGCGAGGAAGGAGAAGAAAGATAGAGTTATTTTATTAAACCCAATGAACCTTTAATCAACACTAAATAAAAATCACTGATAAAGATATGTTTTATCATCGCTAAAGTAGGAAGTGATGATAAAACATACTGTTCTCAGTGATTTTTTAGCACTGATAAAGATAAGACTTTATCAGTGCTAAAAAGGAGCTCATAAAGGATGTCTTCATCAGCACTAAAAATATAGCGCTGATAAATACACCCATAACATCGCTTTTTAATACATATTAAGATAGTCCTTTATCAGCGCAAAGAAAGCACTAATAAATTTATAATGTTAATAATTTATTTATACTTTTATATATATTTCTAAAATTATATACATGATAAATAAATATATTTATATTTATAAAATTATAATTTAAATAATTATAAAATTATAAGAAATATACTTATTATATTTATAATATTAGAAATATATATAATAAGAATATTAATTATATATATCTATAAGATTATAGATGTATATAATTATATTTTCATAAATTTATATTTATTTATTTGAATATATATTTATTTAAAATTATAATTATATTTGAATATATATATATATATATATTTAAATAATTATAAAATTATAATAAATTAATATTTCTAATATTTATAATTTTGTTAATATTTATATTTAATATATTTATTATAAATTTATAATTATTTAAATATATCCGTATTTAGTTATAACTATAACAATAAATATTTTTATTTATTTCTCAATAGTTTTATATATTTATTTAATTATATATGAAATTACATATAAAAATTAGAAATAAATTTTTAATGAATTAATAATTATTTAAATAAACATATAATTATTTATATTTATAACTAATAAATAAATAAATAAATATTTGTAATTAATAATTATAATAAATAAATTATTTATAATTTTAATTATAAATATATATATATTTATAACTATAAAATTACAATAAATATATTTATAATTTTATAAATAAATACAATTGATATATTTATTATATTTTTTTAACTGTCTAAATATATCTACATTTATTAAGAATTATATTTATTAGTATTTTTATTTATTTATAGATATTTGTATATGAATATATATAATTAATATATTTACTACAATTTATTAATTATTTAAATATATCTATATTTATTTTTAAATAATAATTGTAAATATTTGTATTTATTTGTAAATATTTGTATATATTTATAAATATATTGATTTAGTTGTATTTTTATTACTTTATAAGTAGTATAATAAATATATTTATTTTAATTTTATAAATTTTTACATATATATAGTTATTTATAGTTATAATTATTACCATACATAAATATATTTATAAATATTTTTATATATTTATAATATATATATATATAATTATAATATATGTATTTATTATAATTTTATAATTATTTAAATATTTATAGTTATAATTATAAGTTTAAATAAATAAATTTACAGTGTATTTATATTTTTTTAAAATTTAATAGTTATAAATATAATGAATATATTTATTCTTTAAATATATTTAATGCAATTTTATACATATTGATAACATAATATAGTATATATATGGGCAACATTTTATTAAGGAAGGTTGAGGCTAGAAGGCCCCATTTATTAAATCAAAATAAAAAGAAGATGGGAGATGAGGAACATGCAAAGCTTCAAAGTTTTAAGGACAAAAAACCGAGGATAAATCAAATAGCATGAGATCTGGCACTCATGATATGATGAGAGGCTCTCCCACCCCGAACCCGTGGATAGAATCCCCTTGACTTTGTTTTGGTTTGTTGCCATGGTATACCACTATCGTTCGACAGATCATTATAATTGATAGCCTACATCAATTTGTGATCATATGCATGATCACTATCTTGTACTTCATCTTCACTACTTCCAGAGGTAATCATGTCAAAGGTAGTATGTGTACTAACCATTGTTTTATGATGTGAAGTGCCTAAAGAGGATGAACCAACTCTTTTCTTATTCAAATTAATGGAATCAATTACCTATTCAATTGTTGGAGCCAAGTAAGAGACAACATCAATTACCACCCTGTCCTGAATAGGGTTAATATTTCCTGCATTACCTGATTTCTAAGTAGTCCTTAAAGAAGAGGAGCTATCACTTTTCATAAAAATGTTCTCAAAATGCTATTTGTATGGAATGACTGCCTCATATACATCTCCAGAGACACTATCCAGACCTATGGAATCTATAGTACTGTGATGAGGCTATTCCACAAAGTTTCTATCATCTAAAGAGGACTTGCATGATACATTTCCTTCATCACTTTTGGAAGTAGGAGGTGAACAGTTGTCTTCCTACATTGGGTAGGTTCTGAATCCCTATATGCCTGCTTTATATGTTCACAGTCTTTAGCTAGAGCTCAAATGTGATTTCTTTCCATAGAGGGGTTAACAATAGAATTCAGGGAGTCCTTAGCTTGAATAGAAATAGGTCTCTTGTTAACACTTGGTTCACTAAAATCCAATGTTGCAGTGGGTTGTTCTTGACATCCTACCTTAAAATCCATTTCATTCAAAGCTGTTGAATCGTCCTTTCTATTACTAGAATCAGTTATAAAAGAATGCATATTACCTAAAGAAAACTTCCCTAAGACAGGTGGAGAGATATTTTGAATTTGAGAAACCAAATTACAAGTCTTTTTGGATTTCAATTTAATTGAAGTAGCAGTGTCAACCTTCCCCTTCACTTTTTTGATTTTTTGAAGCAGTTTCATCTTGCAAAAAATTAAAATCATCTTTTTCTCGAGCATCAAATTCATTAGTAGCCTGAATGTCATCCAAATCATTATCAGTATGCTCATCATGCATCCCTCTATATAGTGCATATTTGAAGGAGAGTACATCAATGGCTATATGATAGTCCTCATCCATGTCAGCCCAAGAAACAATGCTCCTATCCTTGTCCTAAATAAGGGAAACAAAATTAAAAGTATCTCTAGAAGGGGAAAGTCCTCCAATAATAGGATATATGGGTAACATGAATTACTCATATACACCTTGTAAAATATACAAAATAAAAAACCATCCATCAATGTAAAACATGAATAACAAGAAGAGTGTAATGTATAAATGAACATTCATGATGATAAAAAACATATGTGAATGCACGATCAATATATCAATTGACCAAATTAATTTGAAACACAAAAACATATATAATTATAATCTAATACTTTTTTAAAACATTATATATATATATATATTTTAATTATTAAAATATATATATTAATTATAAACAAGAATTTTTTATTTAATATATACAAATAAAAATTATTTTTGAATATAAATATAATAATTTTATATAAATTATTATTAAGAACTTTTATCAGTGCTTAGACTAGAATTGATAAATCTACCCATTATGAGTGCTAAGAAAAGTTTTGATAAATGGTAGATTTTTCAGCACTTTTATCGAGCACTTATAAAGGCTCCCCTTTATCAACACTTTTTTCTTAGCACTGATAAAACAATGCGCTTTCCTTACACCATTGTGTGGTAGTGTCAAACCATGCATATAAGACTAATGTGGTACTAAGAATATTATGTACTCATGTTTGATACATTCTGCACGTTTCATTACCATTTTAAATCCTTTTGTTTTTTTTGTCTCAGTCGCTTGACTTCTCTTTCTCGATTTAAGTTTCTATCATAGATTAAATTAATAAACTCAAACTTAGTACTCCACTATTGAGAAAACAACTCATTTCATGGCACTCCCAACACATTTAATAACACATACCGTAATCCACTGTATAATAAAAATAATAAAAATAATTACTAGACGGTATGGGTAATTACTAAAAGAAAATTAAACACACTAACACATACTTGAAAGAGGGTTTAGGATGAGTTAATAAATTTCCACCCCAAGTATTAATTGATGTAAAATTGATTCATTTAATATTATTTTTTCATATACTAATGACATTTTTAATTGCCTAACTATTGATCATTGAGTTTTTGATATTCATAAGAATATATTTTTTCCTCACCTAACCGAGATGGACATAATACTACACGGGGCAAGCATTGATCCACTATTCTATATTCCTAGGCCGCAATTGGTTCACTACAATATCTTTCTTCCTTCCCTAAGAATTTTTACTCTCAATGTTTCACCTGCACCTAACTTAATACTAAATAATGCCAGACCTATTTGAACCTTGACCACTTTGATGTTAAGCCCCTTCCCAAAATACATGGAAAAAACATAATATTAATAATTTACAATATTGTTTGGGGGTAAATTTACATGCACCAAAATTGGGTGTATAATAATAATAATAATAGGTACTATTACTATTAATGTTATTATTATTATCATATATGTTAAACCTCTATAATGCAGCTCAGTGGTAGCAGCCATATGTGGTGTCAAGAGGTCTCGAGTTCCAGTCTTAATGACATCTTGCAAGCGTGTATTGTGTGTTTCCATTTTAGCTTTGTAATTTACCCTCCCAAACTATTTTTAATTATTATCATATATTCCTTATATATATTAGCATTATTATTTTTTATACTTTTTACAAAAAAATCAATAATAATAGTTTATAAAAATGAATTCAGATTTTTCTATTATATATCTGGTTGGATTTCATAGGCTATATATATATTCATTTTGATTTTAGAGGCACTATATATATATAATGTTTTTTTAAGAAAAATATGAGGGTTCGCAACCCCAAATAATTTATGACATTAGAGGCGGATTTAACCCCCCTCAAATTTATGAAATTAGGGAAGGTTCATGAACTAACACTAATCACTTAGATTAGAGGGTGCTTTAACCCCATGTATTTTTTTTAAAAAAATTCAATAAAACTCATATAAATAAGTGGAAATTTATTGAAAACCGCTGAAAAATTTTAATTTAGTTATTTTTCCCAAAACCACATCTAATTTATATGGATATTTAATTGGAAAAAATTAGAGGGGGTTTGAACCCCTTTTATTTTTTAAATTTCCCAACAAAATTCAAATTTTAGAATATATATATTTTTGCACGCATGTGTGTGCGTGTCTATTACATAAACATATTATATAAATATATTCAAATACATTATAAACATATATAGGTAAAGAAATTATATAAATATTTTCAATAAATAATTTAAAATATAAATAAAAAAGTATACATATATAAATATTGGTATATATAATATCAACTTAATTATAGATGTATTTATTCAAATATATAAAAATTATTTATGGTTTTATAAATATTATACCTTTATATTTTGAATTATATTATACATTTATTATATTAAATTCCTTTTTATTATATATTTATACATAAAAATATTTATATTATATTAGTTATAAAAATATATATAATATATACAAAATTAAACATAAACACACACACACACACATATATATATATAATTATATTATATATATTATATTATAAATATTATATTATATAATTATATTATATATATTTTAGTACCATATTAATACTAAAATAATTTAGTAAATATATATATTATTCTTGTTTTTTATATCTTCAATGATATGAATGTGTTTAATTTTGTGTGTATATATATGTGTATACATGATATAATATAAATGTATATAATTACATAATAAATATATAATATAAATGTTATTAATATAATATATGTATAATATAAATCATAAAATACACGTATAGAATTTATAAAACCAACATATAATTTTTATAGTTTTAAAATCACGTGTAATAACAATAATATAATAATTATTGTTGTTGTTGTTATACACACACAAAGATATATATTGGCATATAAAAATAATTATATAAATATATATTTTTATCATAATTATTTTATATCTATATATATTTTAAAAGTACATAAGTATTTACTCACACCCTAATTGGGTGGCAATGGCACTTGGATACCCGAGCATCCCTAAATTGTTATAGGTAGAAGTTGGAATAAGGCCCGAGTTGATTGTCTAGTAGGATAGCTCACTATGTGTCTAGAGACCATGATGAGATGTGGCTTTATAGTGGGAGGAGAACCTTTTGTACATAGTTGTTTTTTGTTTGTATATTTGATCTTCCCGATGGGTGATCAGAGCCATGTACTCGAGTTTGAGTTTGTTGTTTCCATATACATTTATAGAATTGGTATGTTATGAGTTCCTACATACTCTGATTGTATAAAATTAACATATTGGGTTATTTATTATTATTTTTGACTCTGATAAAGGGTATAGTCTCCCAATGGTTCCACTCAAGACTCTCATTGCGAGTCTAAAGCCTCTGGTGTACAAGAAGGGGCACCTAAGGTCATGTGTCATTTCGACTTAGACTTGGCGATTCAGATGGGGATGTTATAGAACTCATCCTTGTACCCACCTACCTATGGTATCCCATGTGTCAACCACTAAACAATAATCATATTCATCATCAATAACAACCCTCAAATAAGTACGCACATAAAGAAATGATCCTATTACTTTAAAAACAACATTTAAGGATCACTTGTAAAACAATAATTTTTCTCAAAGACATTTTTTTAAAATTTAATATACTGAAATGATTTTAGAGTATAAAAAAACCATTTAAATCCATCTTTCGAAAATTATTTAAAAAAATGAAATCCAAAATCAATTTCATTCTCAAAGATTTCATTTTTAAATGTTATAAACATATGAAATTACATATATATATTTATAAACATATCACAATGCACATATTCACACATTATAATGTGAATATGTGCAGAGGTTTATATATATATATATATATATATTCTCATTAATATGTGTATGAATGCATAAAATTAAATAAAATGTTAACAACATAAATTATTGGGAATAAAATAGGGGAGAAACAAATATACATAGTAAAATTATTTAACGAGAGAAAATCAAAACATTTCACCACTTAACTCACACATTATTTAATAATAAGTATTTAAACTATTTTAAATAACTTTATATACCCAATTAAATTTTAAAAACCATCAAAAATATTTTATTAGTCAAAACCATATTTAAATTTTATGTGGAGATCAAAAGCAAAGATGAATTTCAAAAACACCATTTCAAAATCATTTTAAATCACATAAAAACCTTGAATAACATAGCCATTTAATTTTAACCAAGCTAACTATCATTTATAAATATAAATTAATCAATTTAAGATTCCCAAGCATATGTAGTATATTAAATAAAATACAAACCATGGAATCTGTCATGACCCGATCCATACCGGGGCTTTTGACGCAACTACCCCTAGCTTTTCTTCATAGGATAGGGGTGGCGACAAGCTCCAAAGGAACAAAAACTTAGGTAGGCCTCTACCTAAGTATCTGTACACACATAGACAACCAACTCAATGAAAATTTATAAAGGAAAAAATAATGAAAGATGCAACACTATTATAAATAAACAAATCATGCATGGACCTTTGAACAATACAAGTACAATAAAGTAAACTGAAAAGAAAAGGGAAAAAATACAAGACCAACTAGAAAATTTTCGCAACATGACATAAACTATAAAATTAAAACAAACAAGGGATCCCCTCTCCTAAATCAAAATCTATGACCACCGTATCGGGTCCAAGAACCTCGTATCCCAAAGCTCCTCTAAAGTCAGAATCAACCTGTCTATCATCTGCCTAAGGCACGACACATGTGGGAAAATACAATATAGGAGTGAGTATAAACATATCATGTATGATGCCTCTAAAAGGTGAAAGGGGAGTAGTAAGAGATACACTGAAGAGGAACGTAGTAGATAGAACAAGGTACGGTAGAAGAGTACAACTCAACCTGAAAAGAAAGTGAAAGTAAACTCATCCAAACACAAAGTGATCGAGATGGTGAGAAGATGAACTTCTCATAGAGTCTTCATTACCTATAGTAGGATAGTACACATGTCCAACCATGAGAATATGGACACAGAAAGTACATGGAATACCCCGAACATCATCACCTCTCCTATAAGGAGAGTAACCCAAACCAAAGGAGTGGGTAATGAAACACAATATCTATATATATGATCAGTCAAAGAAAAACAATTAGAGAGTAAGAGGGTCTGAATCACATAGATTAGCCCAGTAAAAGGGTCACTAATAGTTCCAAAAGTTCAACAACAATTCTCAACATCCCACACATCTAACCTGATCATGCAATTCAAAGTGACTTAATCACCACACCTTGAAATTATCTACTTTGGGTGGTGCTGACTCGCTCGTATGGTTTTAGGTCACATCACAAGGTCGTGTATTAGTGGGGAAAGTGTCCGTCTTTCTCAAAATTCCAAAGGTATGTCAAACCACATATTGTCAATTTATTACACAATGGAGGGATCACATTTTGGTAGTAGGGCACTCGCACCCTAAGGCATCGGGGGGGGGGGGGGGTCCACTCTAATAGTAGTTGTAGAAGACCCACACCTATGCTGATGGGGGGGGGGGTTCCACTCTACTGTCATGTGGACCCACGCCCTGGAACAATAGGGGGTGTAATTTTTTGGTATTTTGTAATTGTCATAGTTGAAATTTCTTCAAACATAAATCATAGAACATAATATCGACATTACTTTACTCATTATTGATGATGAGAGTTCAATTTTAAAATACGTTTTCAATTAAAAATAAAATTTTATGTACCTCTAGAAAATATATAGTAATTCTAAATGAAGAGTCATATTTTCAAAAACATACATCATCATTGCTATCCCATTTCCTATTATATATCTAAAGTAATCTCATTCCCTGATAGAAAATGAAATGTATGATATTAAATTATAATTAATTATAATATAAAATTATTCAAATAATCAAATTTACGTGTCCAATATTTTGTGAAAATTTACCTACATGTCACCATGTATAGGGCATAACCAGTGAAATGTCCTCTCTTTTAAAAAACACACAGAACATCCAATGCTAATTTACAGACAAAAAATATACTGTGAGTGTTTATTCAATTACGATAAATAAATCTTTAAGGAATATATGAGTTATAACCTTCAATATAAAGAACTATCCAACACCAAATTTCAGTATTTTGTAATCTTTCAGAAATATATATAATTCTTTCTATATTATTCATTTCCTTCATTATTGTTGAAATAAACAGTGGTTCAAAAAATCAATATACAGACGTCGCATCGTACTGAATACAAATTTTATAAATTTAGATTATATAACTAAAATAATAATTATGTTTAATTAAATTAAAATAATATAAAGAAAAATGATAAACAACTTACATAAAAAATAATTTCATCATGTTGATTCTGAAAAAACCTCGATTTTAAAAACTCCATGATATGTCTCTTTAAAATCATCATAGTAATTTAACACAATTTTTTTGAATCCATTAGAATCACATAAAATTCAAACCAGAAAATATGAATATGTTGATAATTTATAAATTCCATAAGAAGTAGTATCTAAATTCATAGTGACCTATAAATGTTTTTCCCTAACAAATATTTCATTACCTTTAAGGTATTCTTGTAAAAAATAT